>JAOWCC010001589.1:2989748-3686009 GCA_030867875.1 Actinernus sp. WN-2022 | reverse complement strand
CCCCCCCCGGGGGGGGGGGGGGGGGGGTTGGGGGTGACTCCCATATAAAAGGGGTAGGGATGCTCGTCGGACATTTTCGATTTGACCCCTAAGAGGTACTAAAATGGGCGTGGCTCAAGCTTATTTTGACCCCTAAAAGGTACCGATAAAAACATGCCAACGTTTTAAACTTTCGAGGCCTTTTATTGCTATTATTTGATGTTGCATCATCAAGCACATTCTTCCTTGTTGTTTTCAAAAGCGCTATCATTCTCTAGCATTCGGTGACACCCGACCCCTAAAAGGTACCGCTTTACATAGAAATGTCTGTGTTTGATCGTGGATACCCTAAGTGGTACTAAACTCCTGATTTTGACCCCTAAAAGGTACGACGAGCATCCATGTACCCCTCACATAAGGGAGTCCCCCCCCCCCCCCCCCCGGGATAACCACTCCCATTCTACACTGGTTATAATGGAATAACAAGTCACATTCTACACTGGTTATAATGGAATAACAACTGACATTCTACACTGGTTATAATGGAATAACAACTCACATTCTACACTGGTTATAATGGAATAACAACTCACATTCTACACTGGTTATAACGGAATAACAACTCACATTCTACACTGGTTATAATGGAATAACAACTCACATTCTACACTAGTTATAATGGAATAACAACTCACATTCTACACTGGTTATAATGGAATAACAACTGACACATTCTACACTAGTTATAATGGAATATAACAACTCACATTCTACACTAGTTATAATGGAATAGCAACTCACATTCTATACTGGTTATAATGGAATAACAACTGACACATTCTATACTGGTTATAATGGAATAACAACTCACATTCTATACTAGTTATAATTATGGCATAACAACTTACATTCTACACTCGTTATAATGGGATATAACAACTCACATTCTACACTAGTTATAATGGAATAACAACTCACATTCTACACTGGTTATCATGGCTTACACCCTTTCGATTTGTTTCTTCAACTTTGAATAGGCAGATTTTCGATTAGCTTCGTGTATTTCTAACTGATAAGCCTTTCCCTCATCTGTCATTGTCATGTCACGCGGTTCTTGGTCGTTATTTGCTGTGTCAATAGACACCCGATACGTGTCCAGTATTTCAAAATCTTCCTGACGAAACCAGATCGCAACAGCAGAAATTGCTGATAAGTGGCCATACCTAAAGAGGATCAAGGATAAGATACTCCCCTACCAGGGCAACATAGAGATTGGTCTTCTTATCGGCTGCAACTGTTCCAAGGCGATCAAGCCGAAAGAAGTCATTCTCGGAAGCGGCCGGCCTCCGGGGCATAATCGGACCAGTCGGCACAGCGGAAAAACTGAAAGATGAATGTAATCAGCTAGTTGCTTCGACCTTCAATCGTATAATTGCGTGTGAAGTCATTCCTGAGACACAAGACAGTCTCAGCTTCGTCTTAAATAGTCAGACTAACGAAGTGATAAATAAACCCCTTTGCAGTCAAGCAAATGTTTCAACAAGATTTCTCGGAGAGAAAGGACATTACTTCCCATATAATTAGTGCCTGTGAACTATGATTGTGCTGTCATCGGTGAAAATAATATTGCCAAACTGTTCTCGAATTCGAGAAGGAAGCATTCGCGCGGGAAAATGTTGAAACGATCGGCAGATCGGTGTGTTTACATTTCAGACTAGAAAAAAACATCAATCTTCACGGTTCGACGTTCGAGTCTTTTGAAGAGAACACAGTGGAAGTAAATCAGATTTTGCTGCTCAATATATTTTATTTGAGTCTTGCTATTTAAATTAGTTGTATTCACTGGGTTTTCTTGTACGTTCACTGTGTTCACAGTGTGCTTAATATTCACTTGAAGCAAACGCAGTAAACATTGAGTGAATGTAAGGGTGCACCTCGTTATAGGTTAGTTCTAAGCGGTACTGTACTGATGATTTTGATTGACAGTAATGATGTGCGTCTCTTTTATAGGCTCAGAGACTAAGCCTTAGGGTATGTGACCTGATTGGAGATTTTGGAGTGTTTTCTGAAAGGTTTGTAGTACTTCTACATTTACACTAATTAATGTACTGTCAACCACCAAATAAGAACCATTCTCGTGCCGCAAGACAAACGTAATTATCTACTCAGATATACCAGAGATACTTGAGAGCATTTAAGACAATTTTGATGAAACGTGACAATTGAAATCAGTTCACTGAAACCAAAATCAGGTTTGTAGAAAACGTGTTTGTCATCCACATCAACCATCTCTATCAAAAACGTTTGAAAAGCATATCAGGACATTTACATAGTATAAATTTCTCTTCGATCTCAGTCTGATATTTTTGTAGGTTTGTTTTAAAGAAACTCGGATGACAGTGCCCGTTTAGCAGTATAGCTAAGTACAGGAAGGAAAAGATAAATTAGCCCCTAATCAATATGAAAAACTGTCTATTGTTTTGCATTTAATACAAGTATCAGCCAATCAATTCAATGGAAATCAATTCAACCCAAAAACAGCAGTCAAATAATGTTCAGTCTCCTTTTTTCCTTTTTCAATATTATTTTCCGTCAAATAGATTTGTTTTGATAATACTAATCGCTTATTGACTGAGTGGTAGGGCCAGAGGTGGACATTAAATATTAGGTTCATAACCCTAACCCTTCAAATTCACCATTCTTATTGACTGAGTGGTAGGGCTAGAGGGGGACATTAATATTAGGTTCATAACCTAAACCCTACAAATTCACCATTCTTATTGACTGAGAGGAAGGGCCAGAGGGGGACATTAATATTTGGTTCATAACCCTAACCCTTCAAATTCACCATTCTTATTGACTGACAAATCGAGCAGTATTCCCGGCCCGCTTACATCAAACACGTGCGGCCCCCAGCACATGACTTTTCTAAACGATTTTGAACGGATAGTGTGTGCAGGATCACGATGGTCAAAAAGGGGTCATTTTCCTCCCGAAAGCTTCGTAGAATTGTTTGTTTATTTTATGATATTATTATTGTCTGTTTATTCGCAGAACTATACTTACGAATTGACCTGTAGTTATTTACAAGATACATGTCCAAAAATAATAAACAGTGAGTAAGCCTTGATAATGTTAATAATGTTAATTCTGGTTGCAGGTTCAAGTCATTGGTTTCCCACTTTCAGAGACTGTAAGTAATAAACCAAGGCTTTACAGTTTGAACTGATGTCCTATAGCTGGTCCTGGTTGTTCACAGAGTAAATACTGCTATCCGTGGCATAAATTCATATACAGTGGATAAAATACAGCGTTTCTTTGAGACACTTCCATTTGTTTGTAGTCACTGTTTTATTGCCTTTGAAAAGCATGTCTAACAAGTACGAGGGTTATTCCAAGATACTCTGCAGTCGTTACTTCACTGAGATACTGTTTAGCTATTTCGTATAAGTCTTCTTCCAGATACAATATGTTAGAGGTGATTCGCTTTTCTTTAGTCTTTATTTTAGCTCAGTGATACGATTACTCTGTACACAAATAGGTTTAGGTTGACACAGTTTCTTTCGAAGTACGATGGGAACCGTGAAGTACACCAGATCATCTATAAACATTTTGAACTTGTTTAAAAATCTTGAACTGGTTACAAAAAACTTGAACTGGTTTAAAAAAATTGAACATAAAAAATTCCAACCACATATATGTTCAGGTGCTTAGAATCATATTTTCGCTTATAACATCTAGTAAGGAAGCATTGCACCATAGTACGTAAGTTCTGCGGAAGTTGAACCGAACATAGACAACTCATTAAACATTATTTGAAAGTAGATGTGTCCTACAATTCATTGTTCAGTTAGAGTGAATAATAAATGCTATACATGGGATAAATCCCTATCCAGTGAATCAGCATCAACATGACTATAACTACTAGTTTTATAAAACAGTGACTACAAACAAATGGAAGTGTCTCAAAGAAATGCTGTATTATATTCTATTGATCTCCATCAAACAATCTCCAACAGAGGATGCGAAAAGACGGAAAAATGGAAAAATTATCGAGAACTTACACAGAAATAACTTCTCAACAGTTTTATGTTTGACTTTGCCGTTTCATGCATGAGGAACATGGGTCAACCTCACTCCAAGCAAACTAATTCCTAACACTATTATAAATCGATTTAATGGTCCTGTGAACTAATGCAAACACTAACCCAACATTTCAAAAAATACCTCCGTAAAAATTTCTCACTAATTTAGGATGTTTATGTAGGGCGAGTCTCTAATTTAGGGTGTTTAGGCCTAGTCACTAATTTAGGGCATTTAGAGCTATATAGTAACTAATTTAAGGTTTCAAGTTTAGGGCTATTCACTAAACAACACAAAACAATATTTCTTCAATGTTCTAGTGAACTAATCCAAACCCAACCCAACATTTTAAAAAACCTAACTTCAGTAAACCCAATTGCTCAGTAATTTAGGGTGTTGAGAGCTAGTCTCTAATTTAGGGCTTTTAGGGCTAAGTCACTAACACAGACTATAATCCTCCTTCAATAATCGTGTGAACTAATCTAAACCCTAATCCAACATTTAAAAAACCCTAACCTCAGTTAACATAACTTCTATTTTAGAATCTTAAAAAAATTATCCAGTTTTACAAAAAAATGCTGCTTTAAGAAAATTGCACTGGCTAAAAAATATTGCTCTGGTTTAAAAAAAAATAACCAAAATTTATTTTGAACCAGAACGTATACATGTACCTCTTATTAGAAAGTAGTGACAATGCATATTTCTAAATTTCCCCTGCATGCGTAATGAGGGAAAATTAGAAGAGAATGCAGGCTGGAAGTGAGAAGGTCAAAAGCATCAACTCCTGCTCCCCTCTGGCACAACTAGCCCTGCGCTCCCGGATGAAAAATACTGAATCCAAACTGACCTGTCTTCATCATAACCTTCAACGTAATCCATGTGGGATCACGTATTTCAATCTGCATATTCTTCTCTTAATTTATCAAACCCGCTTCTTCCATGTGGAAGTAATTAAAATCCATTCATGCTCTTTGAATATTTAGTCAACCGCATAATTACATTGTATTTTAGTGTTATTCTTCTCAAAAACAACACGCTTTTCCCCAGGGGAAGCCAGGGTCGTTTAATCAATGGCGCTCAGTCAAGCATTAAACAAAACGTTTTCGAAAGCAACTCGACTGCGACGTCTTTAGTTTCGGCAGAGAAAACTAAACTTCTCAGAGATTTGTTCCGTTCCTCGGCGATCATGGTATAACAAACTTATACCATGGCATTTCGGGGTATTAGCGATTTAAATTGCCCCGAGAGCCGCGGCCGAAGCGGCCTCGGGACTTTTACAAATCTTCCCTCGGCTCTCGGGGCAATTTAAATCACTAATACCCCTCATGCCATGGTATAACCTATAATAATACCGTTATTACTTATTATTGTTTCAATTCCCTCTCCCCAAGTGCAGTATTGAATACATGTATATACTTTTTTAGTGAATTACATGACTATTAACATTAATTCCGTTCAACTTTCACCTCTAGATTTCCAGCCTTAAAAGTTGATGTAGAGGACGAGCTGAACAGATACAAGGTAGGAGTTGAAGGGACTGTAGTTACATGTACATATACTTGTTTTAATGTGATATTCATTAAATATGTTATCTTCCATGTGATTGGTGGAGTGTATCCCAATAACCAATCGCTGCTGAGTTCATAGAATGTGACTAAGTACCAACTGGTAAATTAGAGCCTCTTCCGTAGCAATTTCTAAAGGCCCGTGCAAACGCTCCCAACATTGTTGGCCAACAACATCCAACATTGTTGGGCCCAACATGTTGGGAGAATTTGAACACCCTGTTGGGAGTTGTTGGGCGAAGTTTGAAATGCTTCAAACCTTTCAGCCAACAAGTCTCAACATTTCTTTTGTGTTGTGATCGTTGAAGCATAGCACAACAATGTTGGGTGCGTTAACAGTGCGCCCAACAATGTTGGACTCTCGCAAGCGCATTACGCATCGTATCCATGGAGATTTCAGCGCGAGCCATACACCTGACTGAAGTACATCATGGCGGCAGGGAGAGAAGTTTGCGATAAATTGTTTAATCAGGAAGAAACGAGGAACTCTTTCACGATATTGTTAAAGTATCCCTTCTCGCTTCGGCGCATTATACAGGATCTCGTCTTTCCCCGACTGGGTTTTTGGTCACAGTTATCGTCCAGTACTTCAATTAGAGTCACAATTGCTAAGCATTTTCGAGTTTGTAATCGTTTGATACGCGTGGCCATGATGCCCAATTCAAACTGGTTGACAAACAGCTACGATAGATCTGCAAAGTGTAGTGGGTTCATTTTTGTCCTAGCATCTATTGTGTTGCCAGTGTATATACCAGTTCGCGGTAAATTCCGACATTTTGAAAGGGGTGCAAACATGGCGCGAAATGCAGTGTTTTTATGGGAATCGATGGGAAACCGATGCCAAATAAAATACGTAAAATCGAATTTCTGAAATATTCTTCAGATACAAACTTAAGATACCAGGTAAAAGATTAACATATCGAAATTTGAGGGATGTAGCTGTGCTGGGAAGCGTGCAATCGTGTTTTCAGTATTCCATACATCGTCTGTAAAAACGAGTCAAATTCCGCGTGAAAATTTACAGACAATGTATGGAAAACTGAAAACACGATTGCACGCTTTCCAGCACAGCTACATCCCTCAAATTTCGATATGTCAATCTTTTACCGCGAACTGGTCTATTGCCCAACATTGTTGGGAATTGGTGGGAACGTTTGCACGGGCCTTAATTATAAGTATCTGCATGTCAGCATAATGTGTGCAACCTGGCTCCCATAAACCATATATTTTGTTTTATAATATAAATTATGGGATCATCCTAAGAACGCGCGATTTCATTGAATGCTCAGCATGCTTGATTTTCTTATAAATGCACGCTCGAGAAAAAAAAATCAAAATTAAACGTACCGGCGATTGGTTTTCGCGAGTTTAATATGGATAACGGAGATAATTTTATAGACTGGGAAGACAACATATTCGACTATGAGATGTCAAGGTATGTCGAAGAATAGGAAAATAAAAGTCGATCCCAAAACTAAAAGAAAAAGATTGAGAGAATTTAGCATCGGCTTCGTGATCTAAAGAGACTACTAAGACGACCACAAAATTGGCTTCTAAGACGTTTGAAGTTGAGAAAAGCAATGTACACATTCTAGTACAGTGTTACTCATTGATAGTTTGATATAATATTGTTAAAATAAGAAAATACCACTTTTTCTAACAGCCTGGTGTATTAAACGAGAGGAAAGTGCCAACACAACTACAAGACAGGGCTCACCAAGAACTCCACGATAACTTGATATGACTGTTTTATGCTGAAGCCAGAACAGTGAATGGCAAATAATACAATTGATGCTTCCCAACGTAGCAACGCGGAGTTGGAACGCGTATTCATTACGACACGAAGCTGTTTGTTTATCACTTACGTAATAGTTCATCACTTACGTAATAGTTCATAGTTCAAAGTCGGACATGTTTTCTTCCCAGTCTATGAAATTACCTCCGTTAGCTATACAAACTCGCGAAAAACAATCACCGATGCGTTTTGTTTTGATTGGATGCTCAACGTGCTTGATTATTTTCTTGAGCGTGCATTTAGAACAAAATCAAGCACGCTGAGCATCCAATCAAATCGTACTCTCTTCGGATGATCCCATAATTTATATTATAAACAAGTAAAATATCGTTCTCCTTGTTCTATAACAAAATAATGCACTTTCGAGGTCTTGAAAAGCTGCTAAATGCACTCGCGTTCCGTTCGTGTATCCGCATATATATATATATATATATATATACATATATATATATATATGCTGCATAGTTTTGGGTCCCATAAATCACTTAGCGGTGGAGTCGTAACGATGACTTCATCGAGCACGTGATGCTTAATACATGCCCATATCTCCCTCATTTCTAATGGCAGGTGGCTCAAACATGGTATTGTGTCTCCATAAATCACTTAGCGGTGATGTCGTAACGATGACGTCATCGGTCACGTGATGTTACAGGCAACACAAGCTATCATAACAGCAAAAATAACTTAAAACTTTGAACATTTCCACATGTTCACCCTTGAGAACACACTAAAATACACTTTTACATCCACGAGTTCGCCATTGCGGCGCTATGTTTCAAGACATCGAACGTGCAATATTTTGTTTTAGTATAAACCAACTAGTGGACTATTAGAAATCCTGCATTCTGATTGGCTACCCTGCTATAGGTCAATTTGTGATAGCCCATGGTAGAGAAAAACCGCACGCATTTTCATGAAATAAAAAAAAAATTCAACTTCAATTTGTTTCTTTCTATAATTTTCTACTGTCCGACTATTTAGTTTATAATAAAACAATTAGACCTCTCGCCCTCATGGGCTACGAGTTAAATAGCCCACTCGGCCGCGCCTCATGGGCTATTGACTCGTCACAAGTCACATTCTACACTGGTTATAATGGAATAACAACTGACATTCTACACTGGTTATAATGGAATAACAACTCACATTCTACACTGGTTATAATGGAATAACAACTCACATTCTACACTGGTTATAACGGAATAACAACTCACATTCTACACTGGTTATAATGGAATAACAACTCACATTCTACACTAGTTATAATGGAATAACAACTCACATTCTACACTGGTTATAATGGAATAACAACTGACACATTCTACACTAGTTATAATGGAATATAACAACTCACATTCTACACTAGTTATAATGGAATAGCAACTCACATTCTATACTGGTTATAATGGAATAACAACTGACACATTCTATACTGGTTATAATGGAATAACAACTCACATTCTATACTAGTTATAATTATGGCATAACAACTTACATTCTACACTCGTTATAATGGGATATAACAACTCACATTCTACACTAGTTATAATGGAATAACAACTCACATTCTACACTGGTTATCATGGCTTACACCCTTTCGATTTGTTTCTTCAACTTTGAATAGGCAGATTTTCGATTAGCTTCGTGTATTTCTAACTGATAAGCCTTTCCCTCATCTGTCATTGTCATGTCACGCGGTTCTTGGTCGTTATTTGCTGTGTCAATAGACACCCGATACGTGTCCAGTATTTCAAAATCTTCCTGACGAAACCAGATCGCAACAGCAGAAATTGCTGATAAGTGGCCATACCTAAAGAGGATCAAGGATAAGATACTCCCCTACCAGGGCAACATAGAGATTGGTCTTCTTATCGGCTGCAACTGTTCCAAGGCGATCAAGCCGAAAGAAGTCATTCTCGGAAGCGGCCGGCCTCCGGGGCATAATCGGACCAGTCGGCACAGCGGAAAAACTGAAAGATGAATGTAATCAGCTAGTTGCTTCGACCTTCAATCGTATAATTGCGTGTGAAGTCATTCCTGAGACACAAGACAGTCTCAGCTTCGTCTTAAATAGTCAGACTAACGAAGTGATAAATAAACCCCTTTGCAGTCAAGCAAATGTTTCAACAAGATTTCTCGGAGAGAAAGGACATTACTTCCCATATAATTAGTGCCTGTGAACTATGATTGTGCTGTCATCGGTGAAAATAATATTGCCAAACTGTTCTCGAATTCGAGAAGGAAGCATTCGCGCGGGAAAATGTTGAAACGATCGGCAGATCGGTGTGTTTACATTTCAGACTAGAAAAAAACATCAATCTTCACGGTTCGACGTTCGAGTCTTTTGAAGAGAACACAGTGGAAGTAAATCAGATTTTGCTGCTCAATATATTTTATTTGAGTCTTGCTATTTAAATTAGTTGTAATATGGTAGAGAAAAACCGCACGCATTTTCATGAAATAAAAAAAAAATTCAACTTCAATTTGTTTCTTTCTATAATTTTCTACTGTCCGACTATTTAGTTTATAATAAAACAATTAGACCTCTCGCCCTCATGGGCTACGAGTTAAATAGCCCACTCGGCCGCGCCTCATGGGCTATTGACTCGTAGCCCATTCGGGCTGCGGGTCTAATTGTTAAATAGAACAAGGAGAACAAGGAGTTGTTCTGTTTAACAATTAGACCCGCAGCCCGAATGGGCTACGAGTTTATAGCCTACGAGGGCGAGAGGTCTAATTGTTTTAATATAAACTAACTAGTAGAACAGTAGAAAATAATAGATAGAAACAAATTGAAGTTGAAAAATGTTATTATTTCGTGAAAATACGTGCGGTTTTTCTCAACCATGGGCTATCACAAATAGACCTATAGTAGGGTAGCCAATCAGAATGCAGGATTTGTAATAGTCCACTAGTTTGTTTATACTAAAACAGAATAATGCACGTTAGAGATCTTGAAACATCTTGTATTTGTTAAATAATATAGGGTTATGTGATTTGTCCAGAATAATGCATGCTCTCATTGGTTGATTTAGGGTCACATGACAGGAAACAAACAAACTGTTACCCCTAAAGCAACACTTTTGGAAACTATTACATTAGAGGGTGTTCTTCTTACCCCTTGGGCATACCATAAAATTGTTATTCAAACGTGGCGGCATTATTAGCATAAACGTCTAGTTCAGTGATCTACACGTAAAGTACTAAGCTGAACATTGAATCATTTCTTTATTTATTTAGGTATACGCCGAGCAGATTCGTCCTCTGGTCTGCGATACTGCCTCTTACATCAACACAGCATTACAAAATGAAAACTTAAGCGTTATTGTGGAAGGCGCCAATGGTCTCTTGCTTGACATCGACCATGGTAAGGACACTATTCTGGTTCTTATTTAACAAATACATTCCATTCTGCTGTATGTGTGTCCTCTTATAGATACACAGATGACGTCACAACGTGAAGAGAACAAAGAAGTGCGCCACGAGACGCAGTCGAGTAACGTAACTGATGTTTTCTTCTTGTTTTGGCCTCATCTGTGTATCTATAAGAGGACAGACGCGCAGCAGAATCAAATATATTTGTTTTATATAATATTCGCAATCTACAAACGATAAACATATCCTATCAAAACGAGTTGAGAAATTGGTTTCACACCCTCATGAAGCCATCCTTGTTTGTGTCTTCTAATAACACACAGCTCTTGACCAATCAGAGCGTACGTTTCGGACAGATTATTTATAAGTAATAGCATGCCATGAGGGAAATTAGCGATTACATTTGCCCGAGAGCCGAGGGAGGATTTGTGGAAGTCCCGACGCCGCAGGCGGAGGAACTTTTACAGATCCTCCCGAAGCTCGAGGGGAGATTTAATCGCTAATTTCCCGAAATGTCATGCTATCACTTTGTAATAGTATTATCACCGAGGAAAGAAACAAATCTCTGAGGTTAGTTTTTTTCTTAAAATAAAGACGTCGCAGTTGAGCTGTTTTCGAAAACGTTTTGTTATTATGCTTGATTGAGCGCCATTCATTGAATGACCCTGGCTCCCCCTGGGGACAAGCGTGTTGTTTTTGAGAAATATACACTCAAATATTGTTGTTGATTAAATACTCAAAGGCGCAGGCATGCATGGATTTAATTTCGTCACGTTTAATGGTTTTGAGTGTCCCACATGGAAGAAGCGGGTTTGAGAAATGAAGAGCAGTACTTTATTCAGCCATAAAATAGGTAGGGTACAGGGTTAACAGGCATTGCGTCATAACCCATGCTGATGAGGGAAATTACAGATTAAATGTCCCTGAACAAACAAAGACAAATAAAAGATGGTTCTCCATGTTCTCCAACCGAACTCGGGCCAACAGTTATTATTAGAAGGCAGCTTTGCCGAAATGTTGGAGAAAATAATAAAACAGCAAACGTTTTCTACGTGATAATGTACCTGCTGATATACTTAGCTAGGTTCCCAGTGGCCTCCGGCGGTTTAGCTCAGGCTATAAAGATAAACCACGTTGGATCGGGCGAGGTTAGTAACTGGATGGGTAATCGCTTGAGAATACACCATGCTGTAGACATTTTTCTACTTCGTTTTTGTTTTTTTTCACCGTTTTTTTTTCGTTTGCTCCTCCATAGTGTAATAACGACAGTAAAAAGTTGTAAAAGGTAAAAAGTAATTGTACATCAATTTGTAAATCAACTAGTTGACTAAATAATATTTTTCAGGTACATATCCATTGGCGACGTCATCAAACTGTAGTATCGGTGGAGTGTGCACAGGGCTGGGGATTCCTCCGCACGCGATCGGCAATGTTTATGGTGCCACCAAGGCATACCTAACAAGGTCTGGCATTAGTGAATTCCCTACTGAATTAGACAACGTAAGTGATGCTGAACATAATGATTGATGTTCTACTGTTCTATACATTGGGTGCAACACTGAATACTTAATGACTGGCGACGAGGAAAACACCAAACATTTAATGACTGGCCCCGAGGGAAACAGTAAACACTGACTTAATGACTGGCCCCGAGGGAAACATTAAACACTTTAATGACTGGCCCCGAGGGAAACAGTAAACACTTAATGACTTGCCCCGAGGGAAACATTAAACACTTTAATGACTGGCCCCGAGGGAAACATTAAACACTTTAATGACTGGCCCAGAGGAAAACAGTAAAAACGTAATGACTGGCTCCGAAACAAGGTGACATAAATTGTCACCTGCAGCGCTGCAGCAAATGTTGTAGCGTGTGTCAATCTACATTTCAAATGCAACACAATTGCCGGCAGTATTATGTGCATTGTTGCAGTGTGTGTCTGTTCCTTTTGTAATTAATGGCATGAGGTTACTTACTTTTATAAAGGTGAATCGAAGGTGGTATACTCAGTCAAAATATCTTAGTACGCTATAAGCTAATATATACATAGGCAAGTGGGGCTCCAATTGAAATGTGATCTGGTAGTGATGGCAAAGACTTAAGGCATTGGGCTTACAAACAAGTGTAAATGATAGTTTTATTTTTCCTAAAAATATGATATTCGGTGTTAAAGTAATGAAAGTCAATCTCGATCTCACGACCTTGCGAACTGGTAACTCTTATCGCGACGCAATTCATTTTATTCTGAGAAAAAGTGGTACAAATACTTTATTTGTTAGAGATTTTATGTTTCTGATTTATCGGCAAATATAGTCACTTGCTGACTGTATGATGAACTCAAAATTTCTTCATACTGCAGTCGGCCTTCGGCCTCATGCAGTATTCATTACTTTTCGTTCATCGTACAGTCAGCGCGTGCCTGTTTTTGCCAATAAAGCACTCTCATCAGTCTCTAACCCTTAAATCAAGCACGCTGAGCTCAAGTGGCGGCTGTCAAACTTCAGAGCGTTGGCGAACGTCAGAGGCCTCCCAGAACTTGGACACGGAACCCTTTCACGTTAAAAACCTAAAAGAAACTTAAATAACAGCAGCCTTCCAAAGCGGTTGGTATGTGATTGGTAAGTGGTCGGTAGGTGGTCGGTAGGTGGTCGGTAGGTGGTCGGTAGGCGGTCGGTAGGTGGTCGGTAAGTGGTCGGTAAGTGGTCGACTGACATTTTACCGACCATTATTTTACGGTGCAGACATTTCACTTTAGCCCGGTATCTACATTATATATGTTCTTTTAAGTTGAAGCCTGATAGTCTTCTGTTATTTCAGGAACAAGGTAGTGAAATGTTCGTTGCTGGCAAAGAAATTGGAGGAACCACTGGAAGGCCGCACAGATGCGGTTGGCTTGATCTCTTCATGATCAAATACTCTCACATGATCAACGGCTTCACCGTGTAAGTTGACAACACCTAAATAAATAAATAAATAAATAAATAAGTACGTAAGTAGGTAGGTAGGTAAGGAAGGTTAGGTAAGGTTAGGTAGGTAAGGTAAGGTTAGTAAGGTAGGTAAGTAAGTAAGTAAATAGGTAAGTACATGTAAATTTATTTTACATTGAGTAACGGGGAGCCATTACCGGTCTCCCAATCCAGTGACTAATGTTAAAGTACTCGACGAAATCCATGTTCGAATTGGAAGTTAGGTTGTTTTTCGAAGAGGGGAAACTACTGGAGAACCCAGAGATAAACCCTAGGAGCAAGGGGAGATAACAGCAAACTTAACTCACATATGGCGCCGCGATCGGGAATCAAACCTGAGTCACAGAGGTGAGAGGTGAAGCACTTTCCACTGTGCCACCCCGGCATATTATCAAGACCGAGGTCTGTGTTATCAGCCCTTGGAGAAGACTGATATCACTGACCGCGGTGTTGATAATTATTTAAATCATGCATCCTTATTACACAGTATTTACTATATCTATATATATTTGTATTATTAATATTCTATATTATTATTAGTTTTTGTATGTTCAGTTATCGAGCACATTTATCATGAGGCCCTGGCTTGAGTGAATGAGCAACCACTCCTTCAGTAAATGACTTTAAATAAATTATTATATTGTATCGTATTATACAAAAGCCGAATCTAATAATTGTTTTATTCATTTTTAACTTGTGGATATTGTGTTAGCACTCCACGAGTTATTGGTATGGATGAAATCGTGTCGCTCGCTCGCTCAATCTTTTTGTATGGGAAAGCTGCATACATATGACACCGCATATTGTGTATACGTAAAATATCACAAATATTTACCGCATCAACAACAATATGTATGGAGTGTGTTAATGTACTGTCGCCGAGGTGTGCAACGACAATAGTAGATTTATTATAACGTAACTTACAAACAAACAAGTACTATAACTTCCATAAAGAGTTCCCGCCCTTTACGTCTATAATAGCCTATAATTCACGTGTGTCACAATAACTTTATACTTCGTGTTATAATATATAGATTACACTTCATGATATAATAGCTTAGGCTTCACGTGTGTCACAAAGACTTACGCTTCACGTGTGTCACAAAGACTTACGCTTCACGTGCGTCACAATGACTTACACTTCGTGCTATAATAGCTTAGGCTTCACGTGTGTCACAAAGACTTACGCTTCACGTGTGTCACAAAGACTTACGCTTCACGTGTGTCACAATGACTTACACTGACGTGCTATAATAGCTTAAAATTACAATTCACGTGTGTCACGATGACTTTACACTTCGTGCTATAATAGCTTAGGCTTCACATCTGTCACAATGACTTACACTTCCGTGTTTCAGAATGACTTACGCTTCACGTGTGTCACAATGATTTACACTTCACGTGTGTCAGTGATTTACACTTTACGTGTGTCCTAACAGCTTTACGCTATTCGTGTGTCCAACGACACTTACACTTTGTGTCTATATTAGTTTAACACCTTGTGTGTCCAATGAGATACATTTAATCTATTTCTACAATAACTATGCACTTCACGTGTGTCCACAATGACTTGTCCACAATGATTTTAATTAGGTGTATGTGTATCTATAATAGCTGCCATTTAAGTGTGAACACAAGACTTAACACTCACATGTATGTATAATAGCTTTATAACCTTACGTATGTCCATGCAGAATGACCGACACTTACGTATACATGTATCGATAATAGCTGTACAAAACGTGTCTACAAAGACATCACCTGTATCGAAAACAGCTTAATATACTTACAGTGTCAAAGCACTAGGACTTACATGTATGTGCCCACAAAGACTTACACTCACATGGGTTTATAATAGCTTTCCAACGTTACGTATACACAATGACTTACGTGTCCACAAAGACTTACATATACATACATGTATAATAGCTGTACATAACGTGTGTCTACAAAGACTTGCCTAAAACAGCTTTACACTTACATGTGTCTAGCTAAGCACTAGGACTTACATGTGTCCACAAAGACTTACAATCACATGGATATATAATAGCATAACACCTTATGTGTGTGTCTATGCACAATGATTTACATGTGTCCAAAATTACTTAACGCGTGTCCGCAATGATTATTACTTACGAGTACAAGTATCTGTAATAGCTGTACCCGGCTTACGTGTGTCCACAACGATTTACACACCACGTGTATCTATAATAGCTTACCGTCTGCATGTGTCTGTGCACAGTGCCACACTGAATTATACTCTGATGCATCTATAATAGCTTTACACCTTACGTGTGTGTCTCAGTATACACAATGACTATAATTATACGTGTGTCTACAATGACTTTACGGCACTCCACATGTATCTATAGTAGCTTTACACCTTAGGTGTGTCTGCACAACGACTTAATTGTGTCGATAAGACCTTAAAATAATTCTCTAGTAAATAATTACAAGTTGAATAAAATTTGCCTTCCGGACGCTGCACGAACGGCGAGATATGAATTGCTCTCTGAAGTTGCTCGTTATATACATGCACCATTGCATGCCGGCCTTTTGTCACCAATGACATGCCAAATATAAACAAAACTACGACACCTTACTCTCTTAACTCTTTGTCGTCCGATCGTGTGTGAGCTCAATTGGTGAAATCCTGAGTGCTAACTCAACCCTACCCCTCAGTTCAAGTTTGGCTAGCCCGGGGTAGTTAAATACTGCTGACTTTTTAAGCCGAGGGCTCAAACTTTCTCCACAATGCCATTCGGGTGAATTCTACGAACTGGTCGACGGTAGGTATTGCAACTTCGGTAGGGTTTCCAATGAAATGTGCTCTAATTTTGGAGAAAAATGCCACTGTCAGAGAGCTTGAGGACATCATTAAGTCTGAGGACGGCTGAAAATTACTTGGTTTGCTTTTAGTAGGCCTTGTGAGGGGATTTCACAGGGTTTTTCCGTTGTGTTTGTGCTTTCAGACACGGGAAAAAATTCTTCAATGAAATCCTTGAAATCCTGCAGTTGGCATTCTTTTACCCCTGCTCAACCTTGTTACTTTAAAGCAACGTCTTGAGTCCAAATCACCGCTCTTTGCTGTAGGGGTAAAAAACTTATATAAAAACCCTACCGGAGTCCCAGAGAGGGGGACCCCTTGTGGAATTTTTGTCCATTACCCAGCATGCAATCGGAGGTGGGAGCAGGGTAATGTGGTCGAGTGAAATGCAGTGCAAACATCGGCGTGGTTCACCGTCGCTTGGTGTGTTTTGTGAAAACAAACCTGCTGGTTGGAAAGATTAAACAAGGTACTGTAACGACTGAGTGGTTATTTTGTGTTTGCTCTTGATTTCAAGTGCGAATGGGAAGGTTTTTTTGAGCCGATTTTCAGCTCCTCGAAATTCGTGAAAAACGAAGAAACGAAACAATCGCCAAAACAAATGGGCTTTTCTCAATAGTGAAAGAGTCGAGCAATCCCTGTTATAGCTCTGACTTTGAAGCCATACATCCCTTCGCATAATATCGCAACATCGTCTTTCCAGCATGTCTATACGTGATGCAATAATTTTTCTAGTAACGGACTCATGCGTCTCCTATTTACAGGCTCGGACGGTAAAGAGTTAAGCCGTTATTAATATCATGCTTTCCGACTTCACTTGTTCCGTCGGAAAGCTTCAATAGATGAGGTATATAGTAAGTAAATCATTGTCTCCAAGGAACCCCACAAACCAAGTCATGGCTCAGTTATGTTGTCCCATTAACACAAACAAAGTGGATACGTTCAGTAACGTATGAGCTAAACCAACTAAAGGCATCGCCCTGTATTCCGAATCTAGAAGACATCATGTTCAGTAGAATATCATGATCTATAGTATCAAAGACAGCCGACATGTTAAGCAGTAATAGCATAACAATAATACAGAAATTTCTGCATTTATGATCATCTAGTCCTCTGTGTTCATTGGGAATTATATTGCACATATAAAGTCCTTTTTCTTTTTCTTTGATAATAGTATCAACACAGGCTCTTGATTTGAAGATATACTTGGTGTGAAATTAAAACCCACTTCAGCATTAAACCTCACATAGTTTAATACTGATAACATGGCATTTTTGGGGGTGGGGGAAATAGATGGTATTTTACCTTCATCTTCAAGTTCTTAGTGTATAGAAATATTATAACGGTTACAAAAGAACACACAATTAATAACTCAGTAAATTGAACGCTGCGCTGCATGGACAGCTATGCGAGAAACATAAAATACGGTTTTATTTGATCTGTCAAGTTAAGGTTTAGCGAGTCAATAAAAGCATTAGAAGTTGAATGGACTTGCGTAAAAGGTCGTTAAACGAAAAATAATATAAATTAGTGTTCGCTTTTAGCTTTTTAAAGTTCTTTCTGTAGCTAAAAAACATTTGAAAGAAAACCATGTTTCACGCCCCCATATGTCTAGCCCCACCTCCTCAACACATTCTCCAGTAGCTGGCAAATCAAATCAGATCAGATTTTAATTACTGTCACTTTATTTCACAGTGCCTGTGAATTGGAAGTGTTGTGTTGCGTTCCGCTCTGGATCGGCCCGGAGAAGTGATCCGATCATGGAGAGAAAGGAATTGAAACGTATATAAAAATCAGGAATAGTCTTTCAAAAGTCTAACCATTGTAACAAAATTCGCAGCCGAGCAAGTTTAGAGAGGCAGGAGGAGAAACAATACTACGAAGCGCGGCCATGTCAAGTAAAGCCCGATGTAACAGATTGGGTGTTTCTTCTTATTTATTGTGCGTTTATCGAAACTGTTGATTACTTTCTTTCGTTTCTAGAATCAATGTGTTTACAAGGACAAATTATTTGTAGTACCAATATTTATAGTACTCTATTGTTTGGAGAGGCTATAAAACCAGAACCGTCTTTAGGCTGCGAGCACAGGTTATAACTTCGCACGCTACTATTAAGAATTTGAACGTAACTAGCTCTCAGAAAATCAAAATCCAGATTGTTTCTAAGATGGATCATAATACGAATTAAAGTAATTAATAATAATAATAATAATAATAACATGTTAAAAGTTAGAGTAACATTTAAAGTGCAAGTATCATGTGAAAAATAAATTGTACTATTGTGGTTGTTTCTCACAAAAAGTATTAATCTTGCAAATTTTGTAACATTTCTGGCATTTAATCCCTAATTTTGGTTACTTTTCATGGGTCCTGTGACGTCATAATATGAATCTACTCCCTCCCTAGAGAAAACTACTACAATAATATCCCATAGGTTTTCATTGTGACATCACAAGATGAATCAATCCCGCAATTCGGGTAGCGTTTATTCTAGTTCAATTTCTGCTCCTGCATCTCAAAGAAAACTAAGTTAGACAACTGAAGTATATCACAAATAGAATTTGGGGCAAAAAGAGTTCATGCTGTTTTATGGCGATACTTGCACTTTAAAGTAACAGAAGCAATAGTAATAGCAATAAGTAATGTGTAGCCTAGAGCGGTTTCCAATTGAGTGTCAAAAGTACTTGAATTTGATTGGTTAGTTATCCATGAATGCGGTTACTTTTCCTTGTGATTGGTTGAAGTAAAACCAATCGTGAATTGCCTCAGCTCGTGATTGGTTCATTGATCTTTTTACTTGCTCGTGATTGGTTCACTGGTTTTGATTTTACGACTCTCAATTAAAAACCACTCTAACGAAACATCGGCCTCAGGCGATGCTAACAACCTAACAAATGACACTGACAATAATATGAACACCTGAAATATGGAGGGTCCTCAAATATACATAGTACTACCATAAACACTGTGTGGCGATGATATATGCAGTGACGTGTTGTTGGTTGCTATGGTTGCAGGGCCTTAGCAACCAATGCTGACGTCATTGCGTTGAATTATGTTACAGACTTGCTATTTCAAAGCTTGATGTGCTAGACAATTTGGAGGAAGTGAAACTCGGTGTGGCATACAGACACAAGGGGGAGCTGCTCACATCCTATCCAGGTAAGAACTACAATCGCTATGTGTGGACAAAATCATGTTATCTTGTGACCGGAAACATTACTTAATTCACATTGCTAATGTGTAACAAGCGACATCCCAGTTTAGAATATATTTACCACACACGTCGGTGTGGCTTTTATTCACTTGTCACAATAATCCGATAATTGAAATACACCTATTTCAAAAGGTTGTCATGGACACGCGGCAAACAACATTCCCAGCCCGAAATGGATTGTGGTCGTAGTGAAAGTCTGTTGAATTCGTAGTTATTGAAAGGTAACCAAGCCTTAGCCTCGCATGGAGGCTGGAGTTGACCCTGTGCTGACACAAACCCTCTCTCTATGATTATGGCAGAATTCTGATTATCATGCTAACTAGGTACAAGCCATTGAGGATGGAGTTAGTTAATTAATATCTAAAATAAAAAATATATTGTTCATAGGCACTTTAAAGAAAGCTTGCTCTCTGGCATCCATGGCAACGCCTTTCCATGCAATGGGGATAAAGAGCTCAATCCATTCGTTAACGAAGTATTATATCAGCACGTGACTGTTAGCTGCAAAGGGCCTAATGTTTTAGTAGAAACCAACTAGTAGTTCAATCTTAGACTGAAACAAGAATATTGTGACATGTTCACGACTTGACAGCCATTGTTTTGCTTTTGAAAGCCCTGCTTTTCGCTACTCATGCACTAATCTATCAAGGCACAGAATAGATAGTGAGTAGCTTAGCCAATGGGACTGCAGGTTTGATAACGGAACACTAGTTGGTTTTTACTAATAGCAGATAGTTGGCGAAGGGTGCAGTCCCGAGTCAACACGTCGATAGAAACCAAGAGCGAGAAGTCTAATTGTTTTAGTACAACCAAGCCACCATTCTATCAACTTAGCGATCGAGAAAACTGTGAAAAACTTGCAAAAATTAGATTTTTCTAAGTGATTTTCATCTGCAGATTTTCATCTGCAGATTGATAGATGGCACCTGGCTAGCCAATCAGATGGCGAGTTTCCCAATAGGGTTATGCTAATACACCATAGAGTACCTGTTCTGCACAGCTGAGCAGTTATAAACACAATCGTTTGTAACAGCTGTATAACGAGTCACATCTTTTATCAGCCTAAAATGAGGCCACCCGGATGCAAAGCCGGTCAAGAACTATTTCAAACACGAATTGGAGTCTTTAATCAGGGGTTCCAAATATTGAGAAATTGTTTTCGAAATATTTGCAATCCCCTGATAAAAGACGAACAATGAGTGTTTGATATGTCTTCTCATGTGAATGCTAAACCGAAACTTTACATACGCTTCTTTTCAAACTTCATTAGCAATTATTGTTTACCGTTTGACTGTGTATATAATTATTCAATAGATGGCTTATTATTCTTTTTTTGATAGCAGTGATTGCAATTAACATACCAGTAGTGAATATGATGATTAAAAAATATTAATCTTAATCTGACTAAACCAGAAGTCCATTACCAGGATTGAATTTGCCGTAATATATTACTTAGACCAATGAGATCGCCAGTTTCCCGCCAATTGACGTGCGCTTCCGCGTTCGCTTCGATGCTTTTTTAAAGAAATACCAGTTCGACGTTTGTAGTCGTTTCTGAAGAAGAAATTACACGGTTTCTTCAACAAAATGAAAACAAAAACACCGCTAGAAAGACTAACGAAGACTTGGCGTTATTCAAGACTTTTTAATAAAACAAACAAACAAGGAAACTGAAGAATTATCGCCACAACAATTTGATGCTTGCTTAAAATAATACATACTTGGCGTGCGTAAACAAGGGGTTGAGGTGAGCATTGATTGTACTGTAAATGTTGTATCGACTGATATCAACCCTAAACATGTAATACTCTCCTAATCTAGTGTTCTTATCATCTATTCATCATCACATTTATCAAATATTTATCTGTATATTTAGTGTTAGTATATGCCATACCTGTGAACATCACTATTCGCGCGCTCTGATTGGCTACTCAAACAGTGAATATGATTTCATATTCACCTCCGAGCAAAGCAGCGATCATCTCGCGCGAGTTTTTGTCCATTTGACAGAAATAAAATAACTATTTGGTGCTGGCTGTAGATATCGGCTCGGTAGATACCCATCACTATTCACCTCCACTTCGGTGAATAATTGTTAATTATTTGTTAGTTATCTGTTGGTTACGTTTACTGCTGACACACTAGTAATTCAGTGTAATACTAACAAACAGGCTCCAAATAAATTGATATTGATTCATTGATTCATTGATTGATGTAGGAAAGGACAAGCCAATGTGGGGAATTATGAGAAATGAGTCCCAATGCACAATTGACTCTTCTCATACGGTGGCCATGTTGACCTTTGTTTTAGCCAGTCTAACCTCGTTCTGAAACTGCTCAGTTCTTGGCTGACCTTGTAAAACCTATTGTTTCTAGTCAACATGACGGCCATGTGAGAAGAATCAATTAGTAATGCTAAATACATTGACACTTTAATAACATTTCTATCTATGTCCTTTGCATAATTTTCTCGATGCTCTGTCTGATTTTCTGAATCTCGTTTTCTGTTGTACAGCAACCCAGAAGGTGCTGAGTGAGGTAGAAGTTGAGTATCTTACTCTGCCGGGATGGAAGACGAGTATCCAGGCCTGTCGTACGTTCGATGACTTACCGTACAACGCTCAAGTCTTTGTCAAAAAGATCGAGGAGATCCTACAGATTCCAGGTGTGTCTTCAAATTGAAATATTATCAACAAGAGGCGGTACGCAGCCTGTACTCGGGCATACATATGGCATCCCAACAGAAAATGTATTAATAGAATACAGGAGCCGAAATGTTTTGTGAAAGGATGGCTGTGTGACCGGTGCGAGTTGAGTGTCCTTAGTCTGCGTAAATAAATATATCCTTTTTTGGGTGTGTTTGTGTGTTGGGGGGGGGGGGGGGGGGTAATTTCAGCACAAACTTTAAATGATAACTATATATTAGATTTTTAAGATTACAGAATAATACATCCACCAATTCCTTTTTCAGTTACAAAGAGCTAACGAATATAATATGTCTGTCTGTTTGACTGATGCAACTGATAGCTTTTTGGACTTTTTGGAATCGCCTTCACCTGGAACTTTTGAACATATTAACGGGATTGGTCCCTCTTATTGACTTTGTAACAAGAGGTGACTCAAAGTGACTTGTCGTGATTGGAATTAACTTTTAACAAATTGCATGTGACAAGTACTTGGAACTTGCTGGGCAAAAGAAATAACGAGTCCTGAAAACAGAAACCACGAGCGTCCGAACAAGAATGAAATCATAGTTTGTCTGAATTCCACTACTAAACTAGAGGCTGCACGCAGACTGACCTCCGGCGTATCTTTCGTAACGCGGACGATCTCATATACCCGCGTGTTTGGCTGATTACCACGCATACTCAGATGCGAAAGTATGCACACACAATCGATCTTATCTAAAACTCCACACGAGTCAGAACACGAGTGAACAAAAGTAGGACACGAGTGAACACGAGCGACTTCAAGTAAGCCAGGGTACCCTAGGATAACACAGGTAGCCCGAAAATACTAGGATCCAAATATCCCCTTTGCCTCGATGTTCTATGCTTTTTAAATCCTGATTTTCTCTAAAATGGGATCCAAATGCGATTAGGATCTGAGCTATAACTCCACACGAGTCAGCCATACCATGGAACATGAGTGCACTAGCGTTTCATGATCTAATTAACAGAAAATCATAATAATAATAAAATATTAAACATTGTGTTATCGGCTTAGTTGTTCCGAGTTACCTGTGTTATCAGTGCTTTCCGTCTTTGTATTTTCGGGCTATCTGTGTTGTCCTATTGTTATCAGTGCGGTACTATACTCTATGTGTTTTCGGGCTACCTGTGTTATCCTAGGGTAACGTAATTTAATAAATTGTTGTAACATAGCTCACTTCCAGCTGCCGTACGCATGTCTTGACCTTTTAGAAATATCTCGTTCCAGTCTAGGACCGCGCAAAATAATCTATTCACCATAATAAATGATTGCTATATACGGGGGCCGTTTTCTAAAGCGGCAGACATTAAAAATAAGAACCGAAGTAGTTTTACTTGCAAGTTTAGCTCGACGGTGTGAAGTTTCCGCACACTAGATCAGACACGGCACAGTTTCTCCATGTCCGCTCTGTTAACGCTAGGTACTATTTATCGTATGTTTTGCAATTTGTCTTCCAACTTAATTCGCTCACAATTTCCACTAGAACACCCAAACTAAACTAAATATATGATATAGTTAGATAACAAGTCTAAAACTACATCTCGGACCAGGATAAGGGAACACTTAGCTGATGCAGTGCTATATAAAGCTAAAGCTGATGTTTGTTCGGCGCAGTTCGGTTCAATTCAGTAGTATTAACAACACAATTTAATTAATTATTACGAGTCAATATACTTCTTTAAAGAGGTCCCCTTTAGTTTATTTCTTCAACCAGAAAACGAGCACACCGTTTGGTATACACTGAAAACATCTGCTTAACTAACATTTGTACTGAAAATCTTACCCGTAGAATTGCTCTTGTTACATGGTTTACTTCATTTAAAAGCTCAAATGAAGGTTAATCTGCCGTCAACGTTGATCTTCTTCAGCTTTTCCCATATTAACAGACGTGTATAATCACAATCAAGTAGAAAGACTCTCTAGCTAGGTTATTATGTCGTATAAAACATGCCTTAGCTGTGTGATTGGACTTTAATAAGACCTGACCGAAATTGACAACAGTCTTACTTCTTAACAGGCGGTAGTATTGCATACTTTTATGGCCCGCCCACGATGGAATTCATTTCTGACCTCTCAGGATCACTCAGCGAAATCAATATCTCCTCGTCTCACCTTGTCTAAGAGATTTGACCTTTGTTATCTGAGCGCGCCTGACGAAATCTAACCTGAGATTATATTTCGATATCTTTTATATCTAAATGTGTTGGATACACTTAACCTGAGATTGTTTTTCGCTTACGTTTTAAATTGTGCATTAGATCTGTTCAGACAGCGCAGATCGAATGTATTACGTTGTTCATGTATTTTTTGGTCAATAACAGTTCCTTTACGAGAATCATAAAGTGATAAAGTAGTTCAGAGAGATGGGACTCATTTGAGAGACATTTCCTCCGAGACGGACTTTACACTTCGAAATCTAATTTGAATCACAACCGGGTGTCCACCATCTCTTTTTCACTGGGGTAAGTTCTGTAAATATATTAAGTGACCCGCGAGTGTATCCGAGCAGTGTGGAATCTGATTGGTTGACCATGTCAAGTGTTGTGCAAACTCGGAACACGATAGAACAAAAAAAGAGACTGCATTTTAAGTCTCCGACGGCTGCCTAACAGCGCTGGAGTAATTATTGTTGGTGTGTGTAATATATTATTACATCATTATTAATACTTTATTATTAATAATGTAATATATTATTATTATTATTATTATTATTATTATTATTATTACAGTCCGCTTGGTAAGTCTTACTATTGCTTTAGTACTAAATTAGTGTTGGTGTTTGTAATAGCGCCATCAGCTACATTGTCAAATACCATCAAATCAAATACCGGCAGTAGTTTTTCACTTTGCCTTCTTGTATAGTAGTATCATATGTATCATAATATTAATAAGCCCATTATTGGTTGTACCCATTGGTGTCTGTAATAGCGCCATTAGCTACACAGTCCGTTTGCTACGTCTTACTATCGCTTTAGTACTAAATTATTGTTGGTGTCTGTAATAGCGCCATTAGCTACACAGTCCGTTTGCTACGTCTTACTATCGCTTTAGTACTAAATTATTGTTGGTGTCTGTAATAGCGCCATTAGCTACACAGTCCGTTTGCTACGTCTTACTATCGCTTTAGTACTAAATTATTGTTGGTGTCTGTAATAGTGTCTTCCTGGTAGACGAAGTGGAAATTCTTTAACATTTTATTGAGGGCATTTCTCTAGCCATTGACATTAAATTGGGTAGTTTTCCAAAACATAAATTGTTTCTTTTTTTCATTTCCATGCGTCAATAACACAAAACGCAGAGGTAACAAATTCACTGCAGTATGTGACTGTGTGTCGTGTTACTTTACAGTTCAATGGGTTGGTCAGTAAGTGACTTGTGTGTTATGTTACTTTACAGTTCGATGGATTGGTCAAGTTCATGTTCATTTTATTTGCACACTGATTATTAGTTGTAACGATAAATAATGTTTATGTATAAAAAGGATAAATAAATACGGAAAGCGGCTTAAGTGTTCTAAAGAGTATGGTGTGTAGTGGTCAAAGTAGCAAAGCTTTCGTGTTGACCACTACCTTTGAGAAGAATAAAAATGCGGTGACAGCCTAAGTTTAATTTAGTAATACAAACATCAGCAAGGTAGATTTAAGTACATACTAGACAGTAAAAGAGATCAGTAAGTGACTGTGTTATATGTTACTTTACAGTTCAATTCAATTCAACTTTATTTAAACACGGAGATTTCAACAATTTTACACTGATTTCCATGAAAGCCGTGTATAATACACTAAGTAAAAATACAAATAATTCTCAAAACAAGTAATTAAAGATATTAAACTGTACTATATTAAGCATCTAACTAATATGTCTATATCTATATATCTACTGGGGTCATATATTAACAATCGATATACATTTATGTACTAATGTATAGTAATATTAATAATCTAAGAATAATCTAAAATATATATATATATATATATATATAATAATAATCTAAGAAAATACTTTAAGGCATCATTAGTGACTCTAGTCAGTTGAGGAGAGTAATACCTTTCAATTTATTTTTAAAACTCACTAAGGAAGAACTTTGTTGAATTTCATTTGGTAGGTTATTCCATATCTTAGTTCCGTCATAACTGACTGTGTGTTATGTTACTTTACAGTTCAATGGGTTGGTCAGTAAGTGACTGTGTGTTATGTTACTTTACAGTTCAATGGGTTGGTCAGTAAGTGACTGTGTGTTATGTTACTTTACAGTTCAATGGGTTGGTCAGTAAGTGACTGTGTGTTATGTTATTTTACAGTTCAATGGGTTGGTCAGTAAGTGACTGTGTGTTATGTTACTTTACAGTTCAATGGGTTGGTCAGTAAGTGACTATTGTGTGTTATGTTACTTTACAGTTTACCATACTTAACTTATGGTTTAGTAGTTTGGGGTATTTCATATAAGTCCACTTTTCATCCAATGGTTGTTCTAACTAATCATAACTTTCTCTAAATTTGATGTGCATACAAGTCCTCTATTTAAAAATCTTAACATACTTAAATTCCATGACCTTGTTTTTCTTCATGTAGCCCAGCTAATGCACAATTATCATAACTGTACTCTCTTCCACTTATCTTTAATGACTTTTTTTACACCGATTAACATAGTCCATAATTATAATACCAGACTTGCTTCTAAGTCTACTTATTGTATACCAAGAGATATAACTAATTTTGGTAAATTTAACATACGATTTCAGGGTGCCAAAATTTGGAACTCCATTCAAGATGACTTTAAAAAACTTAGTAGATTGTCTTTTAAAAATAAACTAAAATCCTCCTTTGTAGCCTCTTACTAAATCCAGTAATTATAATTAAGTTTCTGTTTCCTTCTCTCCCTCCTCTAGCATTAATTTTGCTAAACTGTATTTTATACTTATTGTTGTATCTGTTTTTGTTTTTGATTTTTTCTTTCTTTTATATTAGTGTGTAGCTGTCTCGTACCTGACCTTATACTCTACAATATTCTAATGTGTCACCTAGCTAGATTAGCTTTTTAGTTATTTCTAGGTGTCCTATACCCTTACTTTAGTCAGTGTTCTCGTATTATATTGTAAATCATGTATGTAGAAGGTATGCATAAAGTTGTTGTTGTTGTTGTTGTTGTTGTTGTTGGTCAGTAAGTGACTGTGTGTTATGTTACTTTACAGTTCAATGGGTTGGTCAGTAAGTTACTGTGTGTTGTGCTACTTTACAGTTCAATGGGTTGGTCAGTAAGTGACTGTGTGTTGTGTTATTTTACAGTTCAATGGGTTGGTCAGTAAGTGACTGTGTTGTGTTACTTTACAGTTCAATGGGTTGGTCAGTAAGTGACTGTGTGTTATGTTACTTTACAGTTCAATGAGTTGGTCAGTAAGTGACTATGTGTTGTGTTACTTTACAGTTCAATGGGTTGGTCCGTAAGTGACTGTGTGTTGTGTTACTTTACAGTTCAATGGGTTGGTGTTGGGCCGTCCAGAGATGCCATGATACAATTGTTCTAGAAGTTCACCCAGGAAATGTGAAACAAAGGAGTCTTGAACGAGTTGTGTGGTCAAACGACAGACAGCAGACGAGGATGTTACTAACAGAACCAACATCGCCCAAGTTCTTTTGATTTTTCCGAATAAACTAAAGCTAGACGGAAATAATAGAAAAATGGAAATGTCCTTACAATTGTTAACGAATGTAATTGAAAGGATAAAATGTTAAGGTGTTCCAAACAATTGAAACTGGAGTATAATCACAAAATTAAAAAAGAACAAAACATGTGACGATGTAGAAATTGTGGGTATTAGAAGTATTAACAATAACATCAGCATCTTATATTCATATACGAAAATAGGATGGAATTGAAGAATAGAAATGTCCTTAGCATTGTTAACGAATGTAATACGAGGTTATAATTTTGAAAGGGTATAATTTTAAGGTGTTTCAAACAATTGAAACTTGAGTATAATCACAAAATTAAAAAAGAACAAAACATGTAACGATGTATCAATTGTGGGTATTAGAAGTATTAACAATAACATCAGCATCTTATATTCATATACGAAAAAAGGATGGAATTGAAGAATAGAAATTTCCTTAGCATTGTTAACGAATTTAATACGAGGTTATAATTTGAAAGAGTATAATTTTAAGGTGTTCCAAACAATTGAAACTGGAGTATAATCACAAAGTTAATCAAGAACAAAACATGTAATGATGGGTATTAAAAGCGTTAATAATAATATCAGTATATTGTATTCCTATGAACGTGCGGCTTGGTTGGGTGTAAGTTAGGGTAAAGCTCGTTGTGCAATGTGTTTATTATTGATTATTTCATACTTGACACGGTTTTCTTTGTTATTCATGAAGCTTTATTTGCCATACATACCTCCATTATAAATGCAAGGGATGTATGAGAAAAGTTCAATACAATTCAACGATATTTTGTTGTTTCTAGCTTATACACTGAATTGCGCTTGCATTAAGGAATTTGTTTTATTATTTTCTCCAAGGAATTCATTCACCTTGGCTTCAGCCAAACTTACTAAATATCCCTATAATGATTTAGAACCTTTTCTCCGTCTAGGTACTCGCCCAAAATCTACCTAAAAAGAGTTACATCAATGACAATTTTTGCGAAAACCTCGTCAAGTATGAAATAAGACACTTAAATACCTCGAACGTCGGCCGGCCCTCGGGATGTATATGGCTTATTGCCTCCGTTCTCGGTATTTATATCTTACGTAAGGAAGAGACAGAGGTAAAACTTCGCCAACACAAGATGACGCTGTAAGATTTTTATTCAAGATTTACGTTGAAAATCGAAGGAAATAAATAAATATTACCATTTACAGAGCCTAGGCTCTGGAAAGTAGAATCCGATTGGTCCATAAGACAATGAAGCTTGCACGTTGGTAATCGATAGCCCACTGTCGATAAATGCTTCACTTGTCACGCAATATATTCTTCACTTGTCACGCGATATATGCTTCACTTGTCACGCACAAAAGTTAGTTCAATATGAGGTTCCGGGGTAAATTAAATGTATTTATGCACGTGGCCGGATTTTACAGTTATCTGCGTTCCAAATATTTCACATTCCACACTTGTTAGTGTTTCTTCTATTGTACTCTACCATATATAAGGTACTTAGATTAAGCGCTCTTCACTCTCAGGGCTACACTACTACGAATGAACCGGCAGTTAATTACGTCCGATAGAGATGAATCTAACGGTATCCCAGAGCGTGTCTACCACTTCCCTATCGAAACAATTGAAGTCGGATAACGTTAGTTGCAAGTTCACTGGTAACACGAAACAGTTTGACTTTAATTCGGATACCGTCGAGCAGGTCGCACAAAGCATAGATCTTCTCGGCTCCTTGAAAGGTCTTATTGATTTAGAGGAACCTGAAAACGCTGAATTTTCGCGTTTAATCCTCAAGCTCGAAGAGAATCTTAATAGTACCAAGAAATCTGTCCAAAAGAGAAATAATCTGACCAGGATTGCAGACAAATCAGAAGCTGGATGGGCCGCCGTAGATGAATACCTTTCTGATGAACTCGCCACGATTCAAAATACTTACTATGCTATAAATATGGCACATAAAATAGCAGGTTTTGAAGATGACAATCCTTGCAATAAATTCATCGTTAAGGCAATCGTTGAAGCTTCGAAGCGTATTGTAACATTCAAAGCTGTTAGGAGAGTACATCCGATAACAATATTTACTGAAGTACCTAAGTCACGCTCGTATCGCAGAGGAATCTACTGATTTTATATTTAGAGCCATTAGATATGACAAGGCTGCTAAAAGTAATGTGCTTTCTGATAAACAACTAAGTACTAATAGAGCAAGAGAGATCTTGAAACCTAAATTAGCGGAGGTGGGCATTGATTCGTCAGGCTATAGTACCCATAGTTTTAGAGCCGGAGGTGCCACTTCCGCTGCTAATTTAGGGGTACCAGATAGGTTATTTAAGATTCACGGCAGATGGAAGTGAAACAGCCAAAGACGGTTACGTTCACGACGCAGTCAAGTCTCGGTTAGTTGTTTCGCAAAATATCGGCATTTAACTCGTTCTATTGCAAGTAGAGTACTTATATCATCTCAGAAGTTTGTACATTCTTACTATTATAATTACATTGCATCATTATGTAATGAGTTACGAAATGCGTTCATTCTAGTTCTGTATGCTCCTTCCTACCAATAATAATAAATCATACTATTATAGTGTTGTACTGTGTTATGCAAAGGGAGGCCTAGAGCATAAAGAAGTTATTTTCGGGACAAGGTAGAGCAAATAAATGTATTATTTTCTTCCGTCAATGAGACTTTTGTGCGTGACAAGGGTAGCATCACTTTGGTAATGATAATATGATGACGTCGTATAATTATTATGAAATCGTCCATCCGGGACATAAAAGAGGGAGAATAAAGTAGCCTGGCCGATGAAGGGTAAATGGTACCAGGAGTAGGAGAATCACACTCAGAAAAGAGAAAAGTGCTTAAAATTAGTCAAATATATCCATCGCCGACTCTAAACCTAGCAGGGAATCTCCTTGTCGTGTAGTGCATTGAAATCCATTAAAAGCTCGAGAAATGGCGGCACTTTGAAATTTAGGTTACGCAATAATTTTTGTGTGCTTGTTTACTTTAGGAGGTAATACCGCACTTTCCAGTGTTCTATTTATATAAAGAGCAAATGAGAGTCTGACTTTTCTGGCCTTTCCGACCCATAATGCCTTTGTCTGAGATCGCTCCCATAATTTATTCATTTTAGAGCTAGAAGTTAGGTTTAGGTTTGCAAAAAGCCATTTTCAAAATACGTCGAGCTTGTTCGCTTTAAGAGGTATTAATGCACTTTGCTTTTTCAAAGATTTTGGCAACTACTGATAACACTGAGATAGGCAAATAGTTGCCTGGGTCAAATTTTGAATCCTCTTTGTGGATTGGAGTTACCCTAATTGATGGTAATTTTTAAACAGCAACACGCTGCACCACTAACAAGAAACACCAAATAACACGTCACACAAAAACTAACCACCAAAAACTAACCAACGCCTGATACTAAGCAACATCAGATACTAACCAACATCACATTTTACAAAGCCAACATAAACCTTTACAAAACATTACACAGCCAGCATAAACCTTTACAAAACATTACACAACACAACATTATCATCATTGGAACATCACATAATAAATAGATAATGTTTAACCATTCTCACTTATTTCTCTCTAACTAAATAACAACTGTTTTAGGCATCTCTGAACAAGAAAATTCCATACACTTAATTGCACTAAACAATGTCTCATATAAGCTATCCATAATGCTTACTTATATAATATATACCTAGTTACACATTCACTCCTATCATATACCCTTAGTTACATATAATATCTTCACTCATATAATCTACACTTAGACTTAGTTAACACCTTCACTCATAATAATCCTTCTATTACTCATAATATACTTTTTAACAACTTCACTGATAGTAAATAAATTAGAAAATAAGTATGAATTTGGTGGTGCTTGCTTGTACAAGAACATTAACATCCGCTGTGTAGTTTGTTTCGTGAAATATTTATTTATTTCCGAGAAAAACGACAAAATCCCATTGAGCTCCAGACACGATTCTGGGAGGCCCGACAGCGTTGAAAATCGGCTATGTTCGCTCGATTCGCGTGACTGTCAAAACTATTGATTTGGTAACCAAGAATTTTTATAATACTACCAGATTATTATATGGCTCTTCCTTGTTCGCTCAGAGGAATTTCATAAACCTTTGATTAATTTAAGACTTCGAGGGAAGTCGAGAGCAAAGTACCCTGTTTTGTTACTGACAATCGGTAGGTCCAAAAGGATTGTGATTTTAACCATGTGTCACAACTCCAAATTCCATAAGATGAGGGATATTTACTACGAAGAAATAGGTCTTTCAAGTTATATAAAGTTTACTTTGGGCAAATTAATTCGCGCTCCTCAGAAATTCTCAATGTAGCACTCCGAAAACATAAAATCACGCCATCTTGAGATTGTGTGACAGTGTCATTAAAAGCATGTGGTTGAAAAAAAAACTTACACATATGTCACATTGGTAGAAAACAACATAAATATGCTAACCTTTCCTCGGTTATGATATTCTGTATGGGCGATAATATTCTTTCATGGCATATTATTTGCCGTTCTCGACGTACCGACCACATGACAAACGGTCTGCGTAAATTGAATTGAACGATCAAAACAGGGAGTGGACAAAACACTGACCTATATGGACTACCGAAATGGACTACCCCAAAAAATGCTATTCTGGGCAAGTGATTGCTTAAAGAACTTCATACCTTCTTTGTGCAGGTAAAATAGGTCTCGCAGCTCGTCAGAACTGAATCCACCGCTACGCCGCCATTTTGAATGAATAACCACAGGCATCCCAAACCCTACTTTTGTATTTCGGGTTATATTTATAGTGCTTTTGACACACAGCTAATCGTCATTTCTTTTATTGTACATGTACTTAGAAAAAGAAAATATATAATACGAGCTTGGACATCCTGTGTTTTATTCAGTGGTTTGTACAGATCATTGGAGGAAGAGGGATTTATAATTACTTGCATGTATTAGCTATACAGGAATGGGCCACCCCAGAGAGTATGCTTTTTGAGCTGTTTTAGTCTGAAATAGGGTTATAAATTTTGCCTTTTTAGTCTGCTCAGGAATATGGTGTGATTTTGACATGTTAGATGGAGACCGAAAATAGAAAATCATACATTTTGGTCTGAAATTAAGGGTCGGGGGTTCTGATACCTGGGTGTTACATCCCCACCTAAAATTTAGGGGTGTACCCCCTCCCCCCTGGGAGTTTGGCTATTCATGCAGCCCTTTCCTGGATAAATTTGTAGATTTAAATATCACATGCTACAATGTAATAGCGGTCCTCGGATCTTGGGGGAGGTGTCATTTGGCTCAACTTACAGTTTAGACTGTACATTGGTATCAATCAACAATTATATTTTCAAACAGTAGTTTACATTCAGCTATAAGCATCCGTGATTTCATCTGGTTACACTAATTTAGGTGCTGTCAACTATAAGTAAATAATATAAGTTGGCTGTAATTTACCATAGTTGAATTTAGCTAATTTTAAACCATCAACGCCAAACATTAGATTGACCACCCTTGCACCAAAAGCCCGGAAATTCCGCGGTATTCCGCGGAAAAAGCCCGGAAAATATTCCGGCCTTTCCCGGAGCCAATCCGGGCTTTCCGCACGAGTAAAATTCCGCGGAAAGCCCGGAAAAATCCGGGATGTTCCGAGAAAGCACGGAATATAAGAAAACCTGGAAATCCGCGGAAAGCCCGGGAAAATCCCTAGCTATCCCGAGAATTTTCCGTGCTTTCCCGGATTTCCGAAATCTAGGAAATCCACGATTTTCCAGCGTTTAAAAATCTAGGGAAATATTATTTGCTTTCGCAGAGTTTCCTCCAGCTTTGCAAGTAAAATTAACCTTTTCTGCTGGAACGAGTAATAGGTACTTATATTGACTGTGTGGGAGGGCCGGACGGGAAACTATTTGGCTCGAGGTCATGACGTACGGACCGAGCGCACGTACAAAATGACCGAGAGCCAAAAATTATCCCGTCCAGCCCGACCTAACTCAGTCAATAGGTTTTTGATCATATGACCATATTATTTTGTAGATCAAACCGCAAAACAGCAAGAAAAAATTGTGCAGGGCCGGACGGCTTTTTCCGGCCCGCTCACGCGATACATGTCCGGCCCTCATCACGTGACTTTTGTAAATGGTTTTGAAAGGAAAGCGCGCGCGGGTTTGGGTTGTCCACATTATGCTGGCATAATTTCGAGCATAATGTGGACAGCCCTGCTTATGTATTCAAGTCTTTAAACTATCTTCCCCTTGTCATCAAGAGTGGTCGCCATCTTGGGCCCATTTTGCGAATGCTTGGGCCCAGCTGGCCGAATTCTGCTAGGCCTTCTGGTTTGACAGTTGGTGACGTCACAAGCCATTACAAACTACAGGGATCCCATTAACCCACTCAGACAAAATACCAAGCCAGAAGGCCTAGGGACTAGGCTGGAAGACTACATTGAAAGCTCCATCACGATCCAGAATAACAAGAAATATTTACATTTAGAATATACCACACCAGGGAATATCACTTTACGCGCACTCTGATTGGCTACTCAAACAGTGAATATGATTTCATATTCACCTCCGAGCAAAGCAGCGATCATCTCGCGCACGTTTTTGTCCATTTGACAGAAAATAAAATAACTATTTGGTGCTGGCTATTCACCTGGAGTGTGGTATATACTAAAACAATTATTCACCTCAGTGTTGGTGAATAGTGGTGGATATTTACCGAGCCGCTTCGGTGAATAATTGTTTAATATTCTGGAAACCGTCATAATTATGCAGGTAATGAATGCATCAATTAATTAGTTAATTTGTATTACTTAATTATTTAATTAATTAATTAATTATTTAATTAATTAATTAATCTGGGGGGAAATGAGCATAATTGAGCATAATAGTGAGACTCTGAGCATAATAGTAAGATTTTTTTTGTCATAAAGAATTACCATAATAGTGAAAATTTCGAGCATAATGTGGACAACCCTAGTGCGGGGCCGTATTATTCTTCCAATGAGCGGCAGAATTCGCATTTCTGTGATTGTAGGTTAATGATGAACAATTGCTAACGTGAGTACTCAATAAAGATTAGGCAGCAGAAAGAGGAAAACACAAATTAAGAGTAGTATACGATCTTAGATAATCGATTCTCTTTGAATCTTTCACTTGGACACTTGGACAGGTAATGTTTGCATTCATATAAACTCTCGCCAGTTTTGGGATGGTGGACTTGATCATTGAAGCCAGCTGACATGCCATTTGTGCTTTGTTATCAGGTTTGCATCTTTGTAATTGCACGCAGCAGCAATAAAATTATTGCCCGAACAGTGCTTTAAATTTAACATGGTTTCACTAAATCTCTTACAGATGATATAATTATATAATTTACAGTGTATAATAACTACTATATACGGTATATTTGCTATTGAGTGTAAAGCAAACCGGCCTTCTTCCCCCCCCCCCCAAAAAAAAACTGGCTGCATGATGAGTTAAGAGAGGATTTTTCTAACTGTCGCGTATGTATTAATTGAAAAAAGCGCCAAAAACTAACCCGCAGACTAATTTAAATTCCATTTTTCGCTTTGGATTGACACTCAACACAAATAACATGACTATGCGGAACTGTTTTAGCGTGGCACAAAGTTAGTTTCTTGCTTTTCATTGTAAATAACCGCCTCAAGTTTGGTCAGCTATATACATAGTCAGGTCTTGCACTTATCTGATGAGAGAAGTTTGTTTTAAATTTTCGCTTAGTTTGGATTTATTCAACACTCCAATTTAATTTTCAATCCATTCAAAAAGCAACACAAATATTGTGAAATCTTTGCTAAAATCGATTTTTAGCTCAGCACAAAACTTCGTCTTTAGCCTGTAAGTTTTTGGCACACAATATATACGCGGTTTTGTTCAAATTATCTTCTTTTAAAAACACTGTCGCCGAGAAATGAGTGAGAGGCAAAATGACAATTGACAAATTGTACACTTTCCGTGGTTAATGTAGTACTGATCTTTGTAACCCTGAAGGCCCGCTGGAGAATTATAAGCTCGCTGTTTGTTAGGATTCCACAGACAAAACACTCCGAGAACGTCCATCTTTCTTTATCTTTCTCCAAGTGAACTGCATTACCGATACTGGAAGTAAATGCGCGCTCGCGCTAAAAAACACACGCGTTTGTTTTCCCGCCTCTGAAACATGCACCAGTCAGAGTACGATTATAGTCAGTTTGATACAGAGTTTGACAGCTGAACACGAGAAGGGCATCCGCTGCCCACGAAACGCATCTCCTTCCAAATCAATATGGCGGCAATGTGTTGTAAACGTGAAGGACAACAGTTCGTTTCTGGAAGAAGATTTATATACGAAAATATCTTCAATGTTTTTTTTGGTACCACTTGAAGAAAGCTTTTATATTGGGCACCTAAATGCTAGTCAAGAAAAACGCCTTGGGTGGTGATAGAGCCTTTGGAATTGGAGGGTAAGTACGCCATTCAGGCCTTTTTTCTTCCATGACTGAGTGAGTCGGCTGAGTTTTTAATAATAATCTATTATTAAAAAAACTTTATAAAGTCTGAGTCTGACATTCTATGAAAGGCAGGAAACCCGTGTTTCGTATAGCTTTAGATCAATCAAACAATTACTGGGAAAGTCTAGAATGTTTGCCAGCTTTCCTAATGCAATGGATTTTCGCACTAAATAATTTAGTTCAGATTTTTTTTGTTTTTCCGTGAAACTGAAAATGCAGGGAGAGAATACGGAGAACTAGGTTTGGTGCATGTGTCTTCTCGTGTATTAAATCAGACATTTACATCTAACCGGGAAAGTCTGATTTTCACCCCAGAATCGGCATGATATTTTCCGTACTTTCCGGCAATTTTTTTCCGTGCTTTCTGTAAAAGGCCGGAAAAACGAGTTTTCCGGGCTTTTTCCGTGTTTCAGGCTTCCCTGATGAATCAGACATTACCGGGAAAGTCTGTATTTTTTACCGGGCTTTCTTGGCTTTCCAGACTAGCCCGGAATTTTTTTCCAGGCTTTCTGTGAAAGGCAGGAAAAATACGGGATTTCCGGACTTTTTCCGCGCAAGTCTAATGCAAAAAGCACGGCGAATAGTCCGGAAAGCCCGGGCTTTAGGTGCAAGGGCAGTACCCTATAATAAAAGTGTATGTAAACATTTATATGTAGGCATAATGTCCAGACACGCATGAGTCATATTGACACAAAAGGGGCTTACAAATTAAGGAATACTCCTTTTCTGTAAACATGCCTGATATATATAATTAAAACATTATATGTAAACAAACTGTTATGTATTTACTGGAACAATTAGTGTCTACCATGTCAATAAATTCCAAAATATTGCAATAACAGAGTACCAGTAACCTGAATATAATACTCTATTGTTACTCAGTAACTGTATATTGAGAAGAAAAACTGTCACTGCGTTGAAATAATTATTATAAAAAAGGACAAATATAACTGATCTTATTATAACAACTATACTCTTCAAGTGACAAGTGACAATTAAGCTTCAGGATTATTAGTCATCAAAATCATGTTGTAGTGTGTCTTCAGATACTTAAATGAACCGTGACCCTTCAAAGAAGAATATAAAAAAATAGAATATAACTGGATTAACTTGAAAAGTAGGTATCTGTTGTATTCATTAAAATATTTTTTTTAAATGAAACAAGAATATACATGTATAAAACATGGATCACAAGACAAGAAGATCGTAGTATGTATACAGCTTTTTAAAAAAAAGGTTGTACATATCATTCTTGTTGCATATTTCATTGTCTGTTCCAAGACAGGAATTAATGCATTATTGTATTGGTGTACCCAAAAATGTGTGTTATGATTATTCAGTGTGATAACAGTACGAGGGAATCATTCACTTGTCACATTTGTTGCATTTGCTGGACCCAGTATGCACAATCCAACAATTAAGTTCAACTCAACCTTTTTGAAACAGATATATATATATATCTTACATATAAATCAAGCTTTCATAGACTGCGAACAGTATTTTTCTTGGGCTCTAGTCACGAAAAACTCTAAAAACGATGTTTTGGCCGAGCGCGGATTGGGCGCGAACGAAATCCCCGAAGGGTAGGAGGGCGGGGGAGGGGCGACTAAAGAAAAATAAAGGGATTGCAGTCTTTTCCCACTGGCGCGCGTTCAGCGTCTGCACCGCCCACTAATTAAAATGAGATTAAAACCTCGCCCACCTGTCAAAATTATAAACAAAAAAAAACCGGACAAAATAAAAATAAAGGGACTGCAGTCTTTTCCCACTGGCGCGAGTTCAGAATTTCAGTCGCTCCAGCAACTGAAAATCGTGATTGGTCAATTAAACAATACAGACGTAACAGATATCAATCTCAATTAGTATATGTGAAAGATATTGACAGCTATTTTAAAGCACCGCAAAGGTTTCCATTTTCGCTCTGCGAAAATGACGAGAGAAATTTTGGATTTTGATCAAGTTTTTGAGGGTTTATCTCATCAGCTTGGTGGCTTAATTTTAAAAGACGAACAAAAGCAAGCCATTGAGAACTTATTACAAAACAAAGATATGTTGGCCGTGCTTCCAACTGGTTTTGGCAAAAGCTTAATTTACGGTTTTTACTCGCCAAACGGAACAACAATCCCGAGCAAAGCCCTTCTGTCCTGGTAATCGTGCCTCTGAGGAGCATTGTGGAAGAACAGATCAAGTCAAACGACTTCTGCCTGAAAGCGAAAGCTTTCGAAAAGACGGAAGAAGTGTTGAGTGATATTGGGGACAACAAGTATGAAGTTATATACGCGTCCGCCGAGAAAGTTCTGTTTTCCGAGTTCCTCGATTTGTTTGAGAAGTCTACTCCATTCAGCAAGAATCTCTCGTTATTAGCACACTTTCGACATACGCGGGCAGATAGATGTCTTTCCAAGCTGAGAGGGATTTTGAGAATATTAGTATTCAAATTACTAACTGCTGTCATGCTGCTGTAGTATCGACGCCAGTTTTTTTTTGGTTGGAAGATATTTTCGGATGAAACGTAAGTTTCCCAAAGTTTGAAATTTACCTCTCAGATTCTACAAAAATCGGAGGCAGCATTTAACACCTCCTCTTCAAGACGGTTTCTTAGGAATTTCGGCGTCGACTTCATTAATGTTGTTTATCCCACATTCATTTCGATTTCGATGAAAAACAATTTCAGGCAAAGAAGAGTGACCCGCGAACAAGGATTTCTCCACGGTTTTTTTTGTTTATAATTTTGACAGGTGGGCGAGGTTTTAATCTCATTTTAATTAGTGGGCGGTGCAGACGCTGAACGCGCGCCAGTGGGAAAAGACTGCAATCCCTTTATTTTTCTTTAGTCACCCCTCCCCCGCCCTCCTACCCTTCGAGGATTTCGTTCGCGCCCAATCCGCGCTCGGCTAAAACATCGTTTTTTCGAGTTTTTCGTGACTAGAGACCAAGAAAAATAAAGGGACTGTTCGCAGTCTAAAGCTTTCATTACTAGATATACAGTACAAAGCATACAGCTAGCCTAATTATTGTATACTTGGATTATGAAGAACTTGAGCAATGACCATATCATTAATAACTGGGGGGGGGGGGAGGGAGTTGAAACCCCCAAAATGAGAATCCCAAACACACTTGCCTAAGCTCCAATGACTCATGGGTTCAAACCTGACTCACCTATGTCCTATTTTTGTCCACATTGTTAAGTACATGAAGGAGTCTCATATAATTTATGCCCCCTTTCCCGAGGCCCCTTTTGTGTAACCCCCTGTTCTCCAAGGTTAAAAAAAGATGAGCCCCACCAATTTCAACCCTCCTTAATTGCATTGTAAATTAATAAAAGCTACACATCCCTTAGAGCTAAAAGAAACGTTTGCAGACATACACATCATATTAAAATATTTCCTTTATCAGCTTTCTGAGGCTTGGGGACACATGCACCTGGTCAGGTTTGATTTGGAATACATTCCCTTGCACCTTAGTGCACACTGGATTAAAGTGAAATTGCCTGGTTGACATTGTAGACTGATAACTTTTGGAATTTGTATTCCAAAAGTTGTATGCTTCAAATCGACCAAAGCAGTACTCCTGATCATCATCTGTATTAAAATCTTCAATAGAAGATGTGATTGATTTGTGGCATCCGCTGCACTTCCTTATACCCCCAGCAATTCTCTTGATAACAAGTGGTGCATTGGGTATTGGGTTTCAGGCCTTGCATTCCTCCTTATCAGAAGTGGTGTGTCATTGACTACCTCTGAAGTCAATTGTTCTGGCTGTAGTACCTCGTGTGCTCTATTCTGAAAAGGCCTCACCTCTTCACTCCTTTGGCGTTTTCTAGAAGGCATTTTTGATCCAACGCCAGGGGGGCAGATGATGTGCTAATCCTTGTTAAGCTCCTCCCATTAAAATTTCACACAATCTTGTCAAGGTTTCCATGTTGTTTTGCCACATAAACTGTTCCTTTAAAGAAGGTACAGGTGCAGGAACACTTGCCACTGTTGAAGGTTTCGACTGTGTAGGGAAATGGTCTTCCGCTGTCAACAAGAAATGACTGCTTTTTGAAGCCTTCACGAATGATGTCGTTTTTGAGTGCCACTCTAGCCTTCGCGAGTATTCCATTCAGAGCTTCAAACTCAGGCTCCTCGTTTATTTGGCCTTTCTGACCTTATACAGAGCTGGTACTAATCACCTTGCTTAGAAAACTTAAATGTACGAAATTGCTTGTATGAAATTACATCTGGACACACTTAATTGCAGCTTTCCGTGCATCTGAGGTCATTGCTACATGTGGGATTTGAGGCATGTGCTGGCGGTAATTTTCTTTAACATCCCACTTGTCTGAGATGCCAAACCATGCCAACTCGGTTTCAATCTCAAATGACTCTGCGAAGTCATACATGGAGATAATGAACTTGTCAAGGTCTTGTGGTACAAAGTTGGGCCACTCTTTCATCATACGATTCACAGACACTGGAATGTTCTGGTGGTATATTATATGGCTTCTGACCAAGTCCTAGATCTTGCATGACAAACTTTGCCATCCGCTCCCTCATGTCCTCCACCTTGAACTTGCAGAAATAATCTGCAAATTTAGGGGATCTTTTCTCTCTGAGGCCTCGAGTGTTTCCCATTCTTTTAGTAGAAGTCGAACTCTCTCATCAAATTCCACTTTCGAATCTGCCCATAGCAAACCACTGTTCATGGCATAAATGTTATGGCAAATTGTGATGCCGAGGGGCTGAGATATTCCCAGCTGCTGAAGTTTGTGCTGGACTTTTCGGGGTGGCAAGGGGTGTGAATTCTGCAACCATGCAGCTATGGCATTGCAAAGACCCGGTTCATTATCAGTCCCAGTAGCATAAAGATAGGGGACTCCTCTCAACAGACAATGGATGAATGATAGGTAGGTGGATTCCTCCTTTGTCATGCAAATCATCATTGGGACTAAACAGGAAGGGGAATGACTTCCATCCTTTACTGTAAGAAGTATGTTCTTGTATGTGGTGACAACAACATAAAAGGGACCTAGCTGGAAGGTAACATCTGTGCCCAGTTCAGAAACCAAGTTGGCTTTCTTATGGCAGCAGAACTTGACAATGTTGTCCATTTGCAAATCTGTATACAGAATTATAGTGGGAAGATCATTACAAACAGCTTCCCGTATGAAACCAGGAAAAGTGCTTTTCTGAAGTGTCACTAGCACCTTTATTGGCTAAACCAGGTGTCATACCTAACTTTTGTTTAATGTTTTTGGCCTGGGTATAATTTCGTGGAAGGGAACTGGTACTGGCTGCCCCACTAACACCTCCAACATTTTTAATTGTTTTGAATAGTGCCCACTTGGTATTATACTTAACATCAGCAAGATTGTTTGCCAGTTTGTGTTGGGTACTTTCTTTGGTCTGAACGTATGCTTGTGTTGAATTGGGCTTGCGACTGCCATGGGGGACAACAGTGAACTGTTTCGGTTCCCCATCAAAATAATAATGGAGGAGAACAATCGGGTACCATTTGTCAATCTCTTTTCCATACTCAATGGATATGATCGTTTTGTGGTACTCTGGGCAAGACTTGCAAACATAGGATCGCCTGCGAACAACAATGTCGGCATACTCCTGACTTTGACTTTTGCTCAGAGAAACAACCTGACCCTCTGTGTCTTTTTCAACAGTGTAAAACTTGCTTCGGCTTCCTTTCATCAACCATACTCCATTGTCATCACACATCCTTCCTGTTAAGAAGCTTATCAATGTCCAACAAAAACGTTGCGTTTTCCTGAACAGCATGTGGTACATTTGTATTAATCAGTTCTTCATTATCTTTCTTGCAATTCATCATTAGTGGTACCACAAAAGGGTTTTCCATGCTCTCCAACTTCACTGATTTGCAATCTGTACTGCCTCTTAAATGCCACTCTCTGTCAAACTTTCTTGGTGACTGAGACACACCAACTTTAATATCCTTGGAATCAGCCTATCAACAACAATTAAATAAATATATGAATTCACATAAGGTCAGTACTATATGTAATTAACTTTTTGTAATTTAAATATTGAATATTGTTATTCTTTCATCTTTTTTTACTAAATTATGTTTTAACAACAACAACAGTTTTTATTCAATACAAAATACATGTAGTAGCCAATGTATTTTTTAAATCTTGCATATTAAGATAATTATTTACCTTAAAGACATAAATTTATTACCTGGCATCCTTCAAACTCATAAAAGTCTGCATTCTTACTGGAGTCATCCACTATTATTTCTTCTACATCTGGAATGCTGTTTTAAGTAGAAGAAAATGATTTATTCTGACAATTAGATCTCTTTTATGGTCATGTTTAATTTATGTGGGTTTACAGTCGAGGTATACAGTGGTTGATAACATTTCAGGGTACCAACATGCACTTGTTGCTGCTCGATACTGTCAAATAATGTTTTTTTTTTAATATATTTAAATCTTTGGAGTAAATCAAGACTGCAGCCACAGGGAACCCAAACCAAGGGCTGATGACTTACAGCCACACCTATTTGCATTAGCGAATTAATTTTAATTGGAATTTATAATAGTTAGTTCAACAGGTAGCAGCACTTCAAATCCAATATGGAACCACTAGTTTTATCTCGTTATTTTGACCACTGATCTTCAAAGTAATGTCTCTATCAATTCCAAGCCTGTCCACCTTCTGGGCTTTACATTTTGGAATCAGAACCTTGCAAATGGTCCCGACAGTGAGGTCAGCTCAGCTATGCAATTTTTGCCCCACGAATCTTATAAACATTGATGGAAAATTCACTATCTTTGACAAATGCCCCACCCGCCAGGGACTGAGAAGATGTCAAATGCCCCACAAAAAGGGGGGGGGGGGATGGGCCGGCTTGGGATTGATAGAGACTTGTACATTATATTAATGTACCTACAGGGGCGTTCCCAGGCATTTTTTATTAGTTTCAAGCCTGAAAGTAAACTTGTTCCAGGTGTAATATGAAAAACGTAGTGAAATTGCAGAAAATATTGCTTTAAGACAAAGTAATAGACAGGTAATAGACAGGTACGCGCCTAACATACCAGCCCTTCTCCTTTTTATCAATAAAATATGTTCTCGTTGAAGTCGGTTATATACTGCTGGAGAAAGACTTATAGTTTAAAAGATATGTCTTACATACCAGAATAAGTGCATATATAACTTAATATAACATTCAATTTGTACATACCTTGGTTTTACCACACAAGTAACCTCTATATCCGAGTCATCTGAATCTGGTTCATGAAAATACAGATATTTGTTATTAATGTTTCCTTGCCAAAATGCATAAACATTTGATTAACATATTTAACAGTTCGCTTTATACCCCTCATGCTCGTGCTCACTCGAAGAATCTGTGTTTGGATCTAAAACACCACGATAATCGTCATCTAAGAGTTAATTCAAACATATGCAAATTATAAAACTAGTCAGTAATGACTACAGATTTTGGATGGTTTGTTATTTAAATGCTAAAAATATAGGGATAACTGAGGATTGAAAAATGAAAGACTTATTCATCAGATATGCCATCCATCATGCGGCCGTAAGTAAGTAATCCGACTCAATTTGAGCCTTCTCTTTTTGTGCATGTGATCAGCGGTTATGCATTAGAGTCATTCAAAATGGCGGCGTAGCGGTGGATTTCTGACGAGCTGCGTGACCTATTTTACCAGCACAAAGAAGGTACGAAGTTCCTTAAGCAATCCCTTGCCCAGAATAGCATTTTTGGGGATAGTCCATTTGGGTAGTCCATTTGGGAAGTCCATATCGGTAGTCCATATCGGTAGTCCATATCGGTAGTCCATATCGGTAGTCCATATCGGTAGTCCATATCGGTAGTCCATATCGGTAGTCCATATCGGTAGTCCATGGACTGGGGGTCAGTGTTTTGTCCACCCGCAATGAAAACAACTCCATTCTTAGATGTTCCTCATGTACACATATGATGCTTGCTTGTACAAGTAAATTAACACTAGAAATTCATGATGCTTGCTTGTCCAAGTACATTAACACATCACTCCACATATCTTATATACACTTATAATTACATACATATATAATACCTTCACTCATATAATATAAACTTAGACTAAGTTAACACCTTCACTCATAATAATCCTTCTAATATTCATATAAAAACTATACTTTTTAACAACTTCACTGATACTAAATAAGTTAAAAAATAAGTAAGAATTTGGTAGTGCTTGCTTGTATAAGTACATTAACACTAGAAATTGGTGATGCTTGCTTGTCCTAGTACATTAACACATCACTCCACATATCATATATATATACACTTATAAATACATACATATATAATACCTTCAATCATATAATATAAACTCAGACTCAGTTAACACCTCCACTCATAATAATCCTTCTAATATTAATAAAAAAACTATACTTTTTAACAATTTCACTGTTACTAAAATAAGTTAGAAAATAAGTAAGAATTTGGTGGTGCTTGCTTGTACAAGTACATTAACAATAAAATTCGGCGACCTAACTTACACTAGTGAAGTTAATAAACAAAATGGCTGACACATAGAATTAGCCGTGTGTATTTGCGTGTTGGGTTAGGCCTGGGCCCGAGGCAGAAACACGCGATCGTCTCAGAGCACCTCTGGGATTTAGGTCCTAACAGACTTCCTAATCCCTGAAGAAGGAGTCTGTTAATCAGAAATACACGTTTGGCAATTCAATTCTAGTGCAGCCTTAATGTAAAAGTATTTTTCATATATTTTTACTCTAAATATTTTACTCTAAATATTTTAGATAAAAAAAAAAAAATGCAAAGGGGGGTAGAGTGAACATCATTTAACCAATGATGATTACAGTTATATACTAGCTTAAGACATATTTTTATACTCAATATTCAAAAAGTTATTTCCATAGTATATTGTTCCCCTGCATAATTTATTCACATATCATATTTTATCAAATCATATCCATGGCATAATCACGTTAATCAATTTCATACCACTATTTATATAATTCATAATAACCCACTCTTCAAATTATCACTCAACATTTTTAAAATAAGTATGAATTGGTGGTGCTTGCTTGCACAAGCACACTAACACTGCTATTTGTGTCGATGATATCAATTGCTTTGCAAGCTTCGGGCAGCATCCACTAGGGCCATGATAAATAAGTGCCGTTTCAGTGTGGCCATCCTGTATTCACTGTTGTGATCATAATTTGCATATTGCCGAGTCAAGAGTGCGTTACAATGTTTTTGTTCGTGGGGGTAGGGGAGGCGGAGACCATTTTCTGTATCACAGAAAAGGAAAGGAGGTACAGGTTTACGAAAGGAAGTGTAAGGTAGGAGCCCCCGCGGATATGGACATATTGAACAAGTTTTTAGCCTAACTTTGAATGGCAAGTTTGGATAATATACTAACGCAGCTTTTTATCCGATAACAATCCTTTAATATACGCTCAATTCACACTGTATCATAAGTAAGTAAGTAATAGTCTTTATTTAACCGGTAAAAATGCATACAAGTCTTACAAATACATTTTCGTATAAGTAAAAAGCGTAAATACAACGGAATATTGCTTACTAAATTAACTTAATATCTACAGTTATACTCTAAAGCTAATGAATATTTAAACGCTAGGCGGTTTATATACGCGCTTTTATGGTGCTGTTGCACAGTTTGCGTAACGCTGGCTTCACTCGGGGTAAAAGTGGCCTCAGATGTGGAACTCATTCGTAAGGGCATTTTAGAAGATTGTGCGATCTTGTTTTTCAAGTAGTGAGTGAATATCGTAGAGTACAGTTGTATATCTACGTTTGTAACATCTCTTAAGAAAGCGCTGCACTACTGCACAATTTGGTTGGTAAGCACCATGTACGGTGTGCTCGGCGCTCCTTTCGCACGAGTTAGTTGCGGAACCGGAGTCGTACCTTTTAGGTATTGTTTAATAAACGAGCAGCAGTGTTTTATCAGGTTTAAAACTCGAGGGCTTCAAAAACTTATAATGGTTACTTAATGAACCATTGAACCTTTGTATTCATAACACCATGCAAAATATTCGATCGAGTAATCACCGCCTGCGATTACGAACATCTCAAGGGATTGACATGAATAAATTACTATACTATGTTGTTTGAAGCGGCGTTTCGCAATGCTGAAAGCATTGTGTGGCAAGGAACAAGCTAGGGGCAAGAATAACCTGCACTTGAAGGATTTGGTGTCGTGGTTTACATCAATAAAGTTCAAGACTTGGAAAGCGATGTGACTGACATGACGGCAGACTCTAAATTTTTGAATATATGAAGAGGATGTTTGTAAGTTTAATGCACGTTTTTATTATTTTACGGCTTTGAATTTGGTTTAATAAGTGGAACTAAACAGTGGCTCGGTAAACAAGTAATGGTAGTTCGATAACTTCATTTTAAAAATATTATCTGTGTATCTCGGTAGTCTGCTGATATTAGTAAATTTAGTGCAAAATTTATTATCTATGTACCTTATGTTCCGCGTACTTTTTGCTATCTTTGGGTCTTTATCAGTGAATTCTTAATTAGGATGAAACTTTATATAAAATGTCATGTTCATTAGTATTCTTTATATAAAACGTTCATCCTAATTAGCATTTCAATGAGAAAGCTGAAACATCAATAGAAATTCCAACAGTTGCAAGGTGCTTATCCATTGTCTCAATCATTAACCCCGTTTCCTCCTGGGACAGAATTCAAATCCCTCCGCGGGCTTTTTAAAATGACGAGATTTTATCAGATATAAAGGAGCATGCACGTGACTGATTTGCTTCATCTGATTGGACAAAATGTTCATTAATTATTCATAAGTTTTTGAAGGGTTTATAACTATTTATTTTAATGTTCTTGTACTCTTCATGAAAAAAAGGAATCCTTTATAAGTTTTATATGTGCGTACGTACCTTTTATGGGTCACAATCATTACGGTTTTTAAGCCTACTTTAATTTATGCATGCTTACCTTTCAGGGGTCATTTTCAGAATGACCGCCGAGCACCCCCTTCATTTAATACCGGGAAAATCAGCAAGGACACCGTCAACAAATCGTTTTTATGCTGTTTACGCCATTTTCGTGCAGCATGAAAAAATTAATATTTGACAATTTTCTTCCTCACCAAGAATTAATACGGATTAGCGGCATTGTGAAACCCTGGATGGACATGCTACTGCGAAATCCTGAATTAGCGGCCTAAGTCAAATAAAGCCCCCCCCCCCCCCCCCCCCCCCCCTCACCTCGAGGTTGAGAATATGAACTTGGTGAGCACTGGTGACGGATAACTAACGCTTCATTTCTTACGCCCTTTTACTAAAATGGGGCTTCAGAGCGCATGTCATAAATAATTATTTTCATTAATAATAATAATAATAATACCAATAACAACAACAACAACAACACCACTAATAATAATAATAATAATAATGGCTATATTTATATAGCGCCATACTCACCACATCTCTGTATCAAGGTTCCAATAAAACAAGTATTGTATTGTATTGTGTAACTGACACATTATTTATAGTACAGTCAATTTATGATTTGACCTGCCACTAATTACAACAGAAGCTTTCTTTCCAAAATACAGTCCAGGCTGCCTAGATTAACATACTAAAAGTCTCCCTCGATCAAAGTAGGGGAACGTCTTCAACATCGACTTTGTTTAAAGTCGCGCTCTTGTGCAACATGAAAACGAGGCTCGAAAGCGGAAGTGGCTGACTTTAGGCTTGAAATGCACTATATTCGATCGGATTCGTAACAGAATTGGTTAAAGTGTGAAATGAAGCTGAACTAAAGTCACCTGGATGGTCACGTGACCAAATCGCGTATAAGCCCCCTTAAAATATGCCCTTTTAATCGAATGGCTTTTCCCCTCTAATTTTCCATATTTCCACATTGCCGGTATCCAGATTGATCGCGATAGAAACACAAGTAACAATGCGTTTATGGTGCTCTACATTTAACATTCTTGCTATCATTTCCACTGTCGCATTGTAACCTACTTTGCCATTGTTTTGCGAACTGTCTGAAACTACTTAGCGAATGTAAATACACACATTATGCATGAACATTATGCAAGTTATTGACAAAGTCATTATTCGTATAAGTGTTTCGTCATACTAAAGAATTATATGGACTGTAAATCCTACGCTACTTGGTACATGCATACATGCTGTCGTATTAAACTTGAAATATACAGGGGATTTCGTCTCTTCAATCAGACTCACTCATCGCTGTCGTCATCACTGTCAAGAAGCTGCTGGGCAGAGTTACTCCAGCCAGAATCATTGCACTGACCGCACGCTATGGAACACTCAAGGTTGTGTTTACGGCACGTGCTTATCATGCTACTGCAGTCTTTAGTGTAATTACATCTAACGATACGTAACAGGGACCCAGGCACTGCAAGTAAATCGCTCATTACAGGTGTGACTTGGCCCTCGTTAATCTTCCATCACCATGTACTGCCATGTCTCCGTCCTCATCTTTCCACCTTAGGCTGTGGTTCTTTGCAGCTTCCGATGTCGGAGGAAGGCTTTGCAGCTGAATCTGTGAGGTCCTGAATGCCAGCTTTTCACAGTATCGTGTGTATCTTAAATGGTCGAGCTGTTTACCAGGCGTTCCTTTGTACTGAAAGTCATACCAACGCATTGTGGCCTGCTGTTGCTATCTCCTCTCGGGTTGCAAACGCAGAATCAAATACTTGTGCTTGCTCACGAAAGTATGGGGAATTTATATACATCTTGAGAGAGGCACCCTTCCCGAAACCATGAACGCGAGAGGTGGTACCATACCCAAGTATTGCGTGAATGAATAAAATATTCCAGCAGATGTCTTCGCCTATTTGGGTCTGCACCGTTTTGATGTTCCGGACACGCTGCAATACGTCTAGATTGGCAGTGGTGTCTGACACATTCCTAACCACGATGTCTTGATCCCTAGCTCTTGTCTTGTCTCAGCTGGTGACTGGCTTATAACACGTCCCACTTTGGCTATATCCACTGGACTGACCATCTAGATGTCTTGGAATACATCGGACTCGTTTGGTTCCAGAAGTGACTGCGGCAATCATCCCCATACCGTTAAACGTATCTTTCCCGTCAAGTGTTTTTATGTTGTGATCGACGTTGTCGGCCACGTACTGGACACACTCCCTATTAAAGGAGGATATTTCCGTGCCCTGGTCTAATACGGCATTCTGGCTGAAAGTTTGGACTATGCAGAGTCGATCAAAAAACGCGACGCAAAGTTATGATGTAGTTGAACCGCTAAGCCTATTTGTAAAGGAGCACTAAGGATGCGAGGACGTGCAGCCTGCATAATAGCTTGACCAATGGCTGCTAGCTCAACGGAGTCTTTTCCGACCAGAAGACCATCAAGGAACAGTTTTAGTGTCGCGGGGAGAAAATTAACGCATGCTTCGGCATCCGTGTCGACGAGTGGGTAATAATCTGTTGAATAGATGTTTTCACCGCCTTTATTTCATTCTTTATAAACCTGGCAGCAGTTTTAATGATATTTAGCTTCTCTGTTTCTGGGTCAGCATCTTGCTGATGTGCGTGGAATTCCTGTAATATATTGTTAGCAGTGCTCTTAAATGTAAGTTTCCGTTTATTTCGGTTATCAGTATTTGTTCCCCAAAGTGCTCCTGTAGCTTTGCCTTCATATGGGTGCGGCCTTAAGCTGTGTTTTCAGAGGTTTCCAAATACTCTTCCATCTTCACACAGAGATCACTGACACATATTTGTTCGTCATCATTTGCTTTCAGAAACATCGCCACTTTTTTGAAAGCCTCGTGTATTTCGTTGTCATGTGGTCGGCCAATTTTTCTCCTTTTTTGTTCAGTTCATGTCCTTGCGTCGGTATTTGGTTTTTAGTGCGGAAGTTCGAGCTACATGCCTGATGGTAAACGGCATCCGCAGCAGGCAACTCATGGAAATTGAGAATTCTTCCTCTGACTACTTCAGCCCAAGCATCCGCCCTTTCTGAACATATTTGGACAACGGTGTATTTGGTGTCAATGGTGGTGACTGTACGCTTCGAAGTCTGATCTTTTTTCCTGTCCATCAAAGTCAACCTTAGTCCCCACACTAAAAACAGTCGGTTTTAAAGCTGAAGCTTTTTTCAGCTATTCGCACTAAAGAGGTACGTATACTTGAGGGTTGGGATTCTTGTTTGCTCGCTCGCGCGACATTACGTGGAAGACAATACGTGCGGCGACACTCCTGGTGAACATGTTGCCCGGCAACCGCTTGAATAGTATCATTACGTTGTGCGCTAGCACGTTAATTCCCTCACTACCCTTCTCACGGAGTTTTACAACATCTGGGGCTCTTTACAGATGATACATAGTATTGTTTCTTCCATCTATAAGGACAGCTTTGAATCTAAAACCAGAAATATGCAAATAAGATCGCACCGCGAAATTTTCGTTTTTAGTTTATCTTAGCCTGTTGTTACAATTCTGTAATTGAATAATCCGCATGCTATAAAATCAGACTCAGGGAAAGGAAAAAGCAAAGGGCGCGGAATATCTTTATGCATGATATTATACATATTAAGAATTTGTGTTGTTGTAATCTAGAAGTGCAAAGTCTTAACTACAGGTTTGCCATTAGTTCGGCACTCAGTCTGAGTTTTGGATGCACGACGCCGCGCCATCGTTACCAAATAATTACATTATATCCTAGTATGAAAACTGTTTGTGAATTCTTTGATTAAAAGATAGCATATAGAGTAATGAAAATGCACCTTACCACCTAACAGAACTCTAAAAGCCAAGGACATAAAGCTAACATACAAGTACTGTACAATGCCAGACGAGCCAATGCGAGTTGTGGTGCAGACAGACCATCTCGCCAGAAATTGACTTCGGCTCATTAAGTACAATATTATTTGCCTCTTTTATTTTCGTTTTAATATTGCCAGAGTGCCTTCTGCTCGGTTCTCTGCCTGACACATAAGTAAAATCGTTTTAAAGTCCGAAAATCATAGAAATAAGTTCTACAAATATAGCGGCAAAATAAAACCTGAGGACACCAAATTATGTTTTAATAAAAGTCAACAAATAAAATGCCTTAAATAAGAAACCCCATAAACGTTTTTACTAATGCATTTCCATTCCTTTCCCGATACAATTTCGAAGTTTTCAAGCTTAGATATACCTGTAGTGTGCTCGTAATCGCTCGTAATGCAAAAAAAAACATTGATCAGCCTCGTTTCCATGCATGGCCTCAAGTCGCTCTCGAGTCGTCATTAAAGTCCGCTTTTTGGGGCATGTTCCCATATTGCGATTTTGGGAGACTTTTGATATGTTATTTAGAATAAATTTCCGAGTTAAAAACTGTTGAAATACCTTCTGTTGCAATTAGTGGCAGGTTGGCCCCATTTTTTTCACAAAATGACAGGACTAGTAGTTCTATACCGAAGTATAAAGCTTATATGTTCACAAGTTTCCTTTTTTTTTGGCGTTTTTTCCAGTCGTATATGAAGATTTCGAAACGGTTCGTTTTTTCTGGAAGTCAGAGTTGAACGAGCAATAGTAGCGTTCTTTCTGTGAACTGGATGATGTGTTATTTGGGCTCAGAGAAGTCACTGAAGAATATCAGTCCATGGTGTGAAGTAATAAAGTAATCGTGGTATTTATTGATCTGTGGTCCCTGAAAAAGAGCTCGGCCGCCATTTTGTTTACTTTTAATAAAGTGTCTAGTGCGCTTGCGCACCGTTTTTCCGCTCTGTCTATCCACACACATAAAATTATCGTATTTTTACGTGTGATCGGATACGATATTTCTCAGTGCTGCAAATCCTTGTAAAACACTGTAGTTTATAGGAAAAAGTTATTCTTTCGACCCCTTGTTCTCAAGTAAATTGCGAAAATCTTCAAAATCTTCTTTAAAAACTGCTGTTATAGAGTGACTAACATAATAATAATAATAATAATAATAATATTTTGATAGGAAAGCTCCACTCACAATTTGTGATTTTCAGGGAGGTCCTGTATTAAAAATATATATTTCACTAATATATGGAAAACAGAAAAGATAAATGGTTGAAATAAAATAGAAATAGAACAAGGATTATAATGAAATTAAGTTATGTGCCAGTAAGATTTAAAAATTGATAATGTAGTTGATTGTATAACTTCAGAGTCTAAAGAGTTCCAGTCTAATAGTGCATGGTAGGTAAACTTCTGTTGTCCCCAATTCCTACGTGCGAATGGCAAATGTAGATTGTGCTGACGGCGTGTATTATATGTATGAAAGTCGTGATTCTTCTTTAATTTAAAGTTGAAGTCCACCATGCTATTTAAGCATTTGAAGATAGTAATACAGCGATGATAGCGCCGTCGAAGGTACAGTGGTTTCCAGTTTAATAGTTCGAGTACTTGAGATGCAGAAGAGCTTGAGGGAAAGTCGAGCATAAGTCGAGCAGCATTATTCTGAAGAACTTGAAGGTGATCCATGAGGACGGTATTATTCTTATCTCCCCAGACGATATCGGCATAGTCAAGTAAGGGAAGGACAAGAGATTTATAGAGAGTTAGCCGCGCATGCAAGGGCAGCAAATGCTTTACCCCGGCGGATGATGCCAAGACGTTGATTGACTTTATTACTGACTCTATCCACGTGTTCTGACCAACTCATGTTCTGACTGACTGTCACTCCTAAATATTTAAAAGAGTCAGTTCGTTCAAGAGCAGAGCCATTTATGGTTATTGAAACCTCTCTGAAATCCTTGAGCTTGCGTGCGCTGCCATAAATTATGAACTTGCATTTAGATGTATTCATGCAGTGTCAAGAGATTGCTGTTAAACCATTGACATATGGACAGAAGATCAGCGTTCAATTTATCTTTAAGTTCCTGGGCATTAGTCGAAGAGCAGTAAATTACTGTATCGTCAGCGTAGAGGGACACCTCGCAGTAATTAACACATGAGGGTAAGTTATTTACATAAACAAGGAATAGTAGTGGTCCTAAGACGTTTCCGTGAGGAACTCCGACAGGAACTTTCTTGGGAGAGGAAGAGACATTTGCCAAGTTGGTGATTTGGCTTCTGTTAGATAGATAGGACTTGAACCAGTTCACACTTGTGTCAGAAAAGCCAGCTGTTACTAGTTTATTGAAGAGAATAGTATGGTCAACAGTGTCAAACGCTTTTGACCAGTCCAGGAAAACAGCACCCGTTACTAGACCACTGTCCATATTCCCAAGGATAGTATCGGTGAAATGAGTAAGAGCGATCTCTGTTGAGAGTTTAGGTCTGAAGCCAAACTGCCTGGGTGTAAGGATCTTTTCTTCCATAAGGTAATTATATACTTGTGCATGGACTGCCTTCTCAAGGATCTTACTAACTGTCGGGAGGATTGTAATCGGCCTGTAATTGTTGGCGTTGCTTCGATCACCAGATTTGAAGAGAGTGCTGTAACTTTACCAAATTTCCAGATAGAAGGGAATGTAGAAGACTCAAGTGAGCGATTGAATATCTTGGTCAAAGCAGGAGTTATGACGCTTGCAGAGTCTTTCAGCAGTCTGGCGCTAATGTGATCAAGGCCAATTGATTTATTTGTCTTGAGCATTTTTAGTTGTCTTATTTTTTTTATATGCACAAAATTTTCTTCAATTGGAATGAAGACAAAGTTTCGAGACCTAGCGATGGATTCACCAGAAGGGGGTCGTGGATAGAAAAAAATCAAGGCTTGCTTTTATTTTAGCAGCCAATTTAGTTCCTACTGTTGAAAAATGATTATTTAAAACTTCAGCAATCGACTTTGAGTCAGTATGTGGTACGCCATCGACTTCGATACATGAAGGGATTGAGGATGTCTTTCGCGAAGTAATTTCGTTCAGTGTTTTCCATAGTTCACCGCTATTTCCCCTGTTCCTAGTAATAAGGTTTAAATAGTAATCAGCTTTGCATTTTTTGACCAGGTTGTTTACATAGGATTTTATCTTTTTGTACATGGACCAATGGAATGACGATCTTGATTTAATGGCCTACCGGTGGTGGTAATCTCGGTCTTGCATGGCGTTGCATAACTCTGAATTCATCCAGGGCACGTGTATACCCTTGATTCTAGATTTTTTAATTGGAGCATGTCGATTGGCTGTATCCGTAAATAGTTGGTTCCAAGTTTCAACTGCACTATTGGTGTCCAATTGCTCGTCGACGACATTCCAACATATGTCTCTGAGTTCAGTCATGAAAGACTCCCTTGAGTAGTGCTTGTACGATCGATACTCTATAACTCTGCAAGGGGCCCGAGGAACACCCGCTTTGATGACACAGTAGATGAGTGAGTGATCACTCAAATCTATGTGAATAACTCCAGAATCGACTAGGCGATGATTGTTGTTAACGAACAACAGGTCGATTGCAGTGGATGAGTTCTCGGATATTCTCGTAGGCTTGTCAATAAGCTGTACTAAGTTATGTTGATTTGTAAGTCTAACGAGCTTCTGTTTCAATGGCCTTGATGAGTCAGTATTTGAAGTAAAAAAAATAACATTGAAATCACCAAGTAATATTATCTCAGCTTGTGATGGGAGTAATGATAAAGCGGTGTTGAGATCATTAAGAAAACCGTCCAGTGTTTGGTCTGGGGCTCGATCTAGCTGTATATTGTGAATATAATGAGTTTCTTTGCTTTAGGACGAGTAATCTCAACTACGCATGACTCAATGTTAGTGTTCTGTAAGTCACTTCTTGATAGATAGGGAATGCCATCTCTAACAAAAGCGAGCGTACCTCCACCAGGTTTTCCATTCCTATCCTGTCTGGTAACTGTATAACCAGGGACATAAATTTCGTTATCAAGAATGTTCGGGTGAAGCCACGTTTCAGACATTGTGAGTACGTCAAAGGGCTTCTCTTTCAATAAAAGTCGCACAGAATCCATCTTGTTGATGATACTTCGGACGTTCAGATGACCGACTTTAAGACCGCGCGAAGTAGGAAAGTCAGCAACTGACGATCCGTTAGTAGATGGGCCAGGGTTTGGAGATACATCTAAAAGCTTTGCTGGGAACGAGTTTCAATAGAATCGATGGAATGGAAACTTCTACTGCAACAGATATGTGAATGTTACCGCAAAATATTATGTTCGGCAATCGCTCCAACTCTACCCGGTAATCTCTAGTTTAACCCTTTGGTGTGGGACCCTGCAAACAGCGTTCCACTTCGAACGATATGGAGCATGTACCTTGAAAAAATATTACATCAAATCTAGATATGTCTAGACCTCTTGGAAACACGATGTTGCGATATTATTTCAGGGGATGAATGACTTCAAAGGCAGAGTTATAACAGGGATCGCTCAACTCTCCCACTTGGGGAAAAAACTCATTTGTTTTGGACATCGTTTTTCGTTTCTTTGATTTTCACGAATTTTGAGGAGCTGAAAATCGGCTAAAAAACCCTTCCCATTCGCAGTTGGAATCAAAAGCTAACACAAAATCAGTACTAAGTCGTTACAGCACCTTCTTTAAAGGGATACCCGAGTGAAAAAACACATTGGGGCTCAAAAGAATCTTCAACATGTTCTTTGTTCAGAAAATGTATTAAAATTTGATCAAACGTTTTTTAGTATTAAGAACGAGCACCTCAAAGTTGGCCCCGCGAAGACATGGGCGCCGCCATCTTTGTTTGCATTTACGGAAGTGACGTCACTTCGTCCCACAAGCGTGTTTTTAGGATGATAAACGCCTTAACTGTACCTCACATACATTGTAGTTCTTATACTTATTCAGAAGTCACTCGAGTCTTTTAAGCCATGTTGTTTTGCTGTTATTAAATGGCAGTTACGAGACCTTGTTGTTCGTCTGATAATTCAGTTCTCGCCTTCCCAATGCTTTTCTTCCTCCTCCCAGTCTTCTGAACTTTTCTCATAATGTCGTCTTCATCATAATTCCAGTTTCTGTAAGAATTCCTCTGCAATCTCGATGAAAATATATCCACTTTAATTCCGAGCGTGTGAAAATCATACAAAGACAAGTAGCCGCGATACGCTGGTGGGACGAAGTGACGTCACTTCCGTAAATGCAAACAAAGATGGCGGCGCCCATGTCTTCGCGGGGCCAACTTTGAGGTGCTCGTTCTTAATACTAAAAACGTTTGATCAAATTTTAATACATTTTCTGAACAAAGAACATGTTGAAGATTCTTTTGAGCCCCAATGTGTTTTTCACTCGGGTATCCCTTTAATCTTTACAACCACCAGGTTTGTTTGCACAAAACATACCAAGCGACTGTGAACCAAACCATGTTTCCACTGCATTTCACTCTACTACATGTACATTTGCCTGCTCCCACCTCCGATTGCGTGCTGGGTAATCGAAAAAAAAAAAAAGGGGTCCCTCCCCTCTGGTACTCCTTTAGAGTTTAAAAAAATATTTTGCCCCTACAACCAACAGCGGTGATTTGGACCCAAGCCGTTGGTTTAAAGTGACAAAAACATATTCTAACAGGTTTAGCAGGTGAAAAAGAGCTCCAAATGCAGAATTTTAAGGATTTCTACCCGGTAATCTATAATTTAAAGGGGCTATGTCATGGTACTGCGCATGTATCGAGTAATCGCCCGGTTGGTTGCTGTTAATTGGATACAAACAGTTAAACTTCCCTTCCTCAATGCTTGATTGAAAGGATTTTCAATAGTTTCCCTGGAGACTGTTTATATACACTGTTTGTTAGTCATTTTTGCATATTAAATGCTTTGATTTTCAGGGCTCATTGATATATTTAAAACGGCCGTTGCTAGGGAAAGTTTGCAGCCTCGTAAAACCCGAAAAATTAAAGAGTGGGCAATGATTATTGTCAAGGTGACTCCTTAGGTGACGTCATGATGACGTCATCAAAATCAGAAAATTTCTAAGTAAACTCTCCAAGGATTTTTAAACTACTAGTAATTTATAAATATTTTCCGAACCTACGAATTAAGGCGCATAAAACCGAGCATGCGTTTGCCATTACGGCAAAAAATAAAGATTTTACGACACTTTTCAGTCCAATATTAAGCCGTTTTTGGGGCGAATGAAAAGCCATAACTTTGGCATTTATTGTCGGTTTCCAAATGCTTGATTTTGTGGAGAACGTGGTCAACAACATTTTAACGGAAAAAAGTTTGGTGTTTAGTGAAAGCGCGCTAAATGTTTAGGATTTTTAGAAACCGGAAGTGAAGAAATTAACGCATGCGCAAAAGTGAAAAAGTGCGGGCGTCGGTGAGAATAACATGAGCACACGTTTCACCAAGAATAAAAGCCCTTCATTTGTGTCTAAGTTTTAGAGGCTTTCAACGAATAAAAAAAAAACACTAGGCGATGAAATTAGCTTCACAGCAAAAGTTTGATCAAACCAGTTATACGTTTGCTTACTTTAGTTGTCTCGGCCGAGAACAGTTATAATCAGTGGTCCTAAATGAAAGACATGCTGAAGAGAACTTATCGTTTTAGTGACTATACATCGTTTACGATGACTCAGTACGTGTTTCCGATAGGATGAATGCTTCACGTTCGGTTCATATGCATTGTTTCCATGTTTGCATTTTCTAAAAGCACCAGATAGTTACTGAACATCAACTCAGAACATTCTGAACTATTTGAAAATAATTCGGCGAAAGAGTACTCCAGTGGTGGCCTCGCGCACGGTGTTGGTGATCACTCGCGTAACAAAAACATCACAAAGTACATCGTGCATCGAGCCTTCCTGAAATGCTCGATGCACAATGGCTGATGCACGATGCTCGAATATCGAGCCTACATTCCTTTCATCGTGCATCTGTCGTGCCTTCATGGAGCCTAGATCGAGCCTTAAATGATTTTGGATCGTGCCTTCATCGAGCCTGGCATCAATAGGCCTTTTGCAACAGACGGTCACGTGACTTGTTGGCCCATAGCAACGCCATACTGGGTTGCAAGCTAACCAGCTCTCCCTTGACAACCAACAGAGATTGACTGACCCGTGGTATCATAGCTGGACTTCGAAGCGTTTTTCTTTCCTTCTCACTAAATTGATCTCGAAATAAGTCTGATACAGAACAACAGAAACGGTTTCTCTTTACTTTTGATCCAGTATTTTGTCAAATATACTGGGCAAAATAGAGTTTATACGCTCAAACGAATTCACCTCGAATGTCGGGCTTTTCGTAAACATGGCGGCCGCTAAACACAACTATGGTGAACTCTTTCGATTGCTTGTTTTAATGCTAGTGAATAATCAGACAAATACGATCAGCTTTTAATTACTCAGGATTCAAAAGAATATTGGGATGAATATTGTTTACTCTAAGCGCTCGTACTAAAATAATCCTGTTTAACTTCAGGTCCAGCTTGACTAAAATATTCATAAATGGTACGTGGAACATGGTGTATTATTATTTTTAATGTTCGTAATTTCCTTTGCCTGAACTATTAGAAAAGGGCAGGCTATGGCTAGCTACATGTACTGTACTGTGGAGATGCAGAAATTATCTTAGAATATAAATTTAGTTTGATACTGAATCAGTGGGTGTTGAAAAATAAAAAAAGTACAGCAGATGCAAATGATCACTGCAGTCATGTCATTTATATGTAATGTAATTAAAGCTTACGTGAAGTTACATATCCAGTTTTGAAGCAAAGAAAAATATCAGGTTTTATAAGATTTATATTATATATTTTTTTATTCTGATTTTGCTATTATGATAGCCAGTAACAGGCATATATTATTAATCACTCACTGTAAAATTAATATTATTAAAGGTACACTATCAACCCAAAAATGTTAAACGTTCTCATGACTAAAGACCAAAATATCTACTCAGATTACCAGTCAGAGTATGCAGTGTACTGGTCGAGAAAATTTGAGATTTTTTTTATAAAGGATGACAAAGATTTGAGTGGATGAAAAATACTGCTTTTAAGAGAAATTTAGAGTGACTTAATTAATTAATAATTGAAATATGTTCACTGTAACCGAAATCAAGTTTATAGAATTAGCTTTTTTAATCCACTTTGCCAACCTTTATTGACAAAACTTGAAAACCATATCAGGGCATTCACATAGTATTACTCTTCGGCTTCAGGGTGTTATTTTTGTAGTTTTGTTTCGAAGAAACCCGAAGATCCAATTCCAATGACAGCGCCCCTTTGACATCCACTAGGCCATGTAAAATATATATACTAGATTAAGTAGTCACGATAGACATACACAGAAAACTAAATACAAGACAGAACAAAAAATGGACTAATTCAAGGACAAGGGTCCCATAATATGTTCACCCTAATAAAAAATACAAATAGAGACATTTAAAAAGGTAAAAATTGTATTGTACATGGCATAACCTATCATGCCATGAGAAGTAATAACGAAGGGTTATAGGAGTGGGAGTTTATAAATAGAGCAGTAGGTTTTCAAAGTGTTAGTAAATCCGGGAAATTATTTTCATTTTTAAAAGAAAAATATATATGGTTTTCCAAGTGTTAGTAAATCTGATAAATTATTTTCATTTTTAAAAGAAAAATATATATGGTTGGATGTTATTTTGTGAATTGTAAGAAGCTTAATTCAGGTGAATAAATATATTTTTCCTTTGCTTCGTTTGTGTGATATAAAGGCATTCTCAACTATATAAAACTGATCAGTTTTTCTCAACCAAATATTTTCCTCTAAATAATTTTATTATTTATTTTTATTATTTTATTTATTTCAAGTTTCGCCAAAAGGCTGAGGACTTGAGAAAACAATAGGACACAAAATCCCCTACAAGGCTTTCACACCCAGCCAAACTCTCAGTGATAAGAACAAAAACCCCAACCCCATTGATAACTAATTAATAACTAATTAATACTAAGTTAAATATACTAAATAATAATTATTATAAGGGAAGGTATATTTAATGTGGAAAGGGGGGTATGAAGTTGTTGAAATTGAAACTGAAAAATTTTCATCACCCCCCTTGTAACACTAACTTCAGTATTTTTTTCGACGCTCCCCCTACATTCCCTAAAATATTTTCAGACCCCCTCAACATCTTCATACCCCCCTTTCCATATTAAATGTACCTTCCCTAATTAGACTTAATTTGTATAAGATAGATAATTACGTTGAAGCAACAGTATACTAAGAAAGAAGAATGGTATCTTTAGTTAGGGAAAAGTATTACTTATCATTACTTATTTACTCAACATGGACATGCCAACGTAAGGCTGATGCAGTGACATTTGGGACATTAAATTACTTTATATGATCTAATATTGTTGCCATCAAAAACATTATGTAAGCGCATCAAATAAAATGATTTTAGTTGCCATTTGAAGGAAGTGAGAGACTGAGCAGCTTTAATATTCTATTGAAAAAAGAGTCACAAAAAGGGGAGGTTCTTGCATACTGAGTATTAAGGTAACGGTACGGTTTGGCCACAGCAGGAACGCCCCTGACTGTATGAAGTATAATGATTGATATCCAGATTAAGGATACCTGATTTGCACTTAAAGAAAAACACTAAGTCTAAGTATTCCAGCCAGTAATTTAATAAGAGGAAGCATATAAGCTAAGATTTAAAAAAAAAAATATTAAATTCTTACTTCTTTAGCATTTTCTAGCATGTCACTTTTTGAAAAAACCATTGGAGTTGACATGTTTGCTGCAGAAAGCTTACAAGGTGTTTAATAAGTTCTCAATATTTCATGTCACCACATCAATCATAGGAAAAAATATAGTTGAGAAAAACTGACTCCCTCTTTATAAGAAAAAGAGCTAGCTAGAAAACATACTATTACAGGTGTTAGAGCACTAAGATTGCGATATGGTTACTTATAGACACATGATAATACAAGACAAGTTCTTCAAAGTTAACTATTTTATTTATTTTCCATTTTCTTCTTCTAGAGAGCTTGGCCTTCCTTTGGTCATATCGACCATATTTGCATCACTGACACTGTCACTGGCCGGGTGTCGTTCGTCAATGTTTCGTATACTCTCCGAGTTATAAACCTGAGAAATTAACTCCGTAATTACTGGCTTATATAATATAGTATAAAATAAAGAATGAATCTGCTCAACTATTACAATACTATTTGTTTAATTATAAATACTTTACCTTGTTGAGCAACCGCCATGTTTGGCAAATTATGCCAGGGTGAATTCGTTTGACTTTGAGCGTCCAAACTCTATTTTGCCCAACATATTTGTCGAAATACTGGATCAGAAGTAAAGAAAAACGTTTACTTTTGTTTTGTATCAGACTTATTTCGAGATCAATTTAGTAAGAAGGAAAGAAAAACGCTTCGAAGTCCAGCTGTGATACCACGGGTCAGTCAATCTCTGTTGGTTGTCAAGGGAGAGCTGGTTAGCTTGCAACCCAGTATGGCGTTGCTATGGGCCAACAAGTCACGTGACCATCTGTTGCAAAAGCCCTACGATGTTTTCATCGAACTTGCGAGAGTCGGAAAGCTTCTTTAAATTTGCTAGAGATATAGTTGAATTTTAGCCGGAAAACGGAAATTGGATTATTGAAATTAGTATTTGCCTTCATATGACCATATAAATTGTTTAGTTTCTTTCAGAATGTATGGGTTTTATCACTATTTGTTTAGTTGTGAAGGAATTTGGAAAAGCTTGATCAATAAGGTTTTTATTTATATATGGCGAAAATAGTGCTAAAAACGCACTTTTGACACGCGCGCCAGGAACCCACTTCGCGGTCACACCGCGGCAAAACGTTACGCGCATGCGTATTTGCTATTTCTTGTCGGTGCGCGGCCGCCCCCAGTTTCCCGCGAAAACTGAAATGAAACAACAGGCACATACCCGTGATTTTAACATTTCTGCTTAAAAGCATTCATTTGTGAACTGTTTTGTCAAAAAATAAGAAAACTACTTAAAAGCTAAGCCTAAGACTTTAACAGGTTGAAGTTTTCTTAATTTGTAATTCACTGTGAGTTTACTAAGTTATAAAATTATTTACTAAAAAAGTTGAAACCCTCGGTAATTTGTATTTGATAGCAGAGCCTTCGTTCTTTTGGCCAGCGGAGCATACCGTTTTGCCGCGGTGTGCTTCGCGGTAAACTGATGAGCGAATAGAAATTAAGCTAAAATTAGACCGAGACCCGACGAGTTTTACTTGAAGTTGAACCTCGTGGTTTTCACAACCGTTTTTTTGGTCCATCAAAAAGGCATTTTATGGATGAAAACTGACCTGTACTTCACTTCAGATGCACTGAATTTCAATGACAACTTTACAAAGAACCTGGAGTCAAAAATGTGACTGTATATGTGTGGAAAATTTGAAAGTTGAAAACAGGCACGTAATGAAATCACAATGAATTGAATGGCGATACGATATAAAGGCTAAAGCACACTGAAAAGCTGTAGAATAATTCGAATAAACTTGTAAGTACTAACTAATAATAAATACTCTCGTCTTATATGCCAGTTACTAAATGTGAATGCTGAATTTCTCAACCATATGTAATTAAAAAATCCGATTTCTTTGATGAAACTGTGTGATAATTAAGTTTACGCGTCTTTCTAGTAGCGTTGAGGTAGCCGAACTTTTCTTTGTGTTTTTGGAAGTCTGCATGTACAGCCATTTCAACTTTTGTGTATTTAATTTGACAGCTACATGTATATAGCAAGGGCACCCAACAAAGTTTTAGGTTAAAAAGGTGTTCGGGAGAGTAAGTTACCCTAAAACTTTCGGATTTGAAAAAATTGTCCCTAGAAAATTGTTTTCTGAAATACTGGCTAGAAAATTTGTTTTCAATCCCTAGAAAATTATAGAAGAAAAGGGAGACTAAAAGGTTTCCCTAAAATATTCGTGCGTATTCGTCTGATCAATAGAGTCAGGGCGATCCGGAAAAAAACATTGGTTGGAATGAAAAAAAAAAAACATAATATCACAAATCATTTAGTGAAGCGGCCACCTAAAGTTTTCGAGAACACATTTTCATTCTCTAAGAAATTCTGACATCTAAAATCCGAAAGAATAAACCTTTAGCAAATGGAGGTCACCTAAAAGAATTGCCTAAAGGTAAAAAGAACCCCTAAAAAATCGTACCTCCACAAAACTTTGCAACATGAAGTTACTTGGGCTAGAAAATTCTTGTTTCTGTTCTAGACTACTAACAAATTCGTACACAGGCCGGGAATATTTTGCCATAGTATTTTCGGTTGACGCGATTTCCACCTAGAAAATCCGAACAGCTAATAGCTTTCTAGTATACGTCAATTGACATAGTAGGCGCCTTAAAATGGCTAGATGAGCTGCATACAACTTGTTTCAAACGAATTTCAAAAAGTACTCGTTGGGTGTCCTTGATATAGTTATTTATCCACTAATCCAGCTTCGAACGGTCACTGATTCATTCGTTTTTGCTGCAGTCGTTTTCATCGAACTTGCGAGTTGCGAGAGTCGCAAAGCTTCGTTGAAATTTGCTCTATAAAGTTGAAAAACGGAAATTAGAGAGGAACGAACCAGAGGAGACGGCTGAAATTCAGGCTACAAGTTGTTTAGTTTCTTTCGAAATGTATGGGTTTTATCGCTATTTGTTTACGAAGGGTTGTGAAGGAATTTGGAAAATCTTGAGCGGTCAAGATTACAATTTTGGCCGCTGTCGAGCAACCATTCAGATTGCAGCATTCAGAGTCATCTTGCCCGCTCACGGAGCTGCCATATAAATAAATATATAATTTATTATACCATTTGAATATCCTGATATGCCTGATATAGGATTGTAAAGATTAAGTGGATTGAAAAAGCCGATTATTCTAGAAACTGATTTCGGTTACACAGAGTGAACCGCGATTCTCTATTTAAATCTCTCTCCACTCGAATATTTGCCATCCTTCATCAAAAAATTCTCAAGTACACTTGTCAAATGGTGAATCCAAAAGGAAGAAACTATACATTTGTACATAAGAAAGAAACGAAAATAGGAACTAATTCCTTGGCTGATAGATGTACATGTATGGTCAATCTGAGCAACTCAAAAGAAATGTTTCTTTGAAACTATGTATACTCAAACCTTACATTTTTTAATAGTAAAATGGCTCGCAGTTTATTTAAAGACCTCAGACTGAAAATATTATTGCAAATACTACATGGTCCAGTCTTAATTTTCATCGGATCTTTTCTTTCATAGTGCTTCTGACTTGAGTAACTACATGTACAAAATCTAAAACCTTGATCAGGCACTAAATGTGCATGGGCCCAATTTGTCAAAACCTGAAAACAGTTTCATTCACAACGAGTAAGAAGTGACAGAAGACTATACTGATTCAACTTGAATTCTATTATGCATTTTGGGTGTTTTTCGGTATTTCTCTCACTTTAGAAAATCCAATCTTGTAGTCCCCGACCGCCTGAACTGAGTCATAGTTTAAAGTCGAGTTCAGTGGTTTGTGCAATGAACTGTAGTGACATGTTATGCAAATGTTTATACGAGCCTAGCATCGTGCCTTTATCGTGCCTTCATCGAGCCTTTGCCTGAATATTATCGTGCCTTTATAGAGCCCTATATGGTGCCCTCATCGAGCCTAACATAAAAGGCTCGATCTAGAAGTTTGAAGGCTCGATAATCGTGCCTCTATCCTCGATCCGAACATCTGTCGAGCGCAGAGGGCACGATACGCGAATCTAGCATTTTTGTACATTTAAAGTAGCAGTCTAACGCTATAAAACGGATTGTTTATGTAAAACCATCAACAAACCACAAAAAAACACGAAGTGCAAATGAAACTATAGTTAATGTGCATCACAAATATATAACCTTTTGCCGGATGTTGGGGCTCGTTTCAACGTTTCGAAGATAAGGGACTTCGAAGTTTTTCTATCGGGATTAAAAATAGGTCAAAAAACAGCTAAAAGTAAGTGGTATGCTTTAGAAAAAAATTGATTTAAAAAATCGTTTCGAAACTTCAGAAAACGATTTTCACTCCTCTCGGTGCACACGAACTACATCATATCATCTTCCTGTGAAAAATCAAGCTTCTACAATAAAGCATGGTGAAATTAGGACACTAAATCTAGCGTTTATAGACTGTAAAATGTGAAAAGCTGATCACCAACATCGTGCACGAGACCTGCTAAGTTAGTGTAAACTTAAATTATAGGGAAACTTAGTTCAGAAACCATCGTGGTCAAAGTGTTTTTCAATATATTATTGAACTTTGCTCAAATTTAGGCCAGGGCGAATATATTTCGTCACTCTAACGCCGCGCTCAGTCAAACAGTACGCCATTTTGGTTCTGCTTGCCATCCGACATGGCGGCGTAGCAACAGTTGCTAGGAAGTCACGTGATAGTGCAAAACCTCTATATTATATTAGATCTTGAGACCTACTCACTTTACAAATATAGCAACCATCGCTAATGAACCTACCGGTACAGTGAAAAAAAGCTATCGGCCCTAAAACCAAGGTCACTGTGGTCTTAGGAGCACAGTGGGGCGACAAAGGGAAAGGAAAGTTGGTCGATATTCTCTCCACTCAAATTGATGCTGCAATTGTGTGCCGATGTCAGGTAAAATGGTAGATCCTAAGACAGACAACCATTGATTACATGCCGATCCATCGCAACGTGAGGAAACTTAGGGAGCTAGGATCTCTTGCAAAATGCTTGGAATTTTTCAGTGAAATTTATGAGCCACAGCAATATTATTACTAGTTAATTTATGGCTTTTAAATCAATTTAAATCAATGTTGAGGCATGGCGTGTTTTTTGTCTTGGCTCCAAACTTACTTAGTCCATGGCCTTAAATCGATTCGGAAACCAAAATTGAATGGTATGTGGATGATTCCAAGTTATACATCTCCTTTTCTATCAAGGACATTAGTAACTGCCTCGAAGACCTCAGGCGTGATTTAGTTGAGATACATACTATTTACGGAGATATATAGAGAATGATACATGGGCCCGCGATGATATGGAATTTATCTGCGAGTTCTCAACTCGATATCTCACGAGTGAGTGCAGCAAACGAGTGTGATATCGAGTTCAACACTCGAATATAAATTCCTCATCTGCAAGCGTCTATGTATTGTTTTATTTATTTCATAAACAATACTTGGACCTGTGCCCGGTTGTTCGAAGCAAGGGTAAGCGCATGACGTGGAAATCGCCGATTGGCTCAAAGGCGAGTATGTTGTAGGAGAACATTTTGTGATACCATGAGAAATTTCGTGCCGTTTCATGAATACGTTTTTGCATGTCCATTCGATTTTTCTGGCCATGTGATTGAAACCTTGAAAATCACCCAGAGTGTTTTCAAATTCCGCACGTCGATTCAGTCCCCACCATTCACGATGAAATCCAAACTAACTACATTGAAGAAATTAGCGTATTGGAAGGTAATTTGGGGTCATTTTTAGCTTTAATTCGGTATTCTCATTTTCATGACGAGCATAATCCCGTTCAGGAATGCGCTGCTGGATGTCAGGGTTAATTCATTTTGTAAACCGCAAAACACCTCCTTTTCTATCAAGGACATTAATAACTGCCTCGAAGACCTCAGGCGTGATTTAGTTGAGATACATAATATTTGCGGAGATATATAGAGAATGATACATAGGCCCGCGATGTTACGGAATTTATCTGCGAGTTCTCAACTCGATATCTCACGAGTGAGCAAAGAGAACGAGTGTGATATCGAGTTGAACACTCGAATATAAATTCCTTATCTGCAAGCGTCTATGTATTGTTTTATTTATTTCATAAACAATACTTGGACCTGGGCCCGGTTGTTCGAAGCAAGGGTAAGCGCATGACGTGGAAATCGCTGATTGGCTCAAAGGCGAGTATGTTGTAGGAGAACATATTTTGTCATTCCATGAGAAATTTCGTGTCGTTTCATGAATTCGTTTTTGCGTTTTTGTATGTCCATTCGATTTTTCTGACCATGTGGTTGAAACCTTGAAAATCACCCAGCGTGTTTTCAAAATTCCTCACGTCGATTCTGTCACTATTCACGACGAAATCAGTCCAAACTAACTACATTGAAGAAATGAGCATATTGGAAGGTATTTTGGGGGTATTTTTTAGCCATTTGGTATTCTCACTTCCTAAATCAAGTATTTAAAATGTGCACAAGAAGCGGCACATAGCTTTAACTCGGAGAAGTTTACACCAGTTTCGTTTTCATAAAACATCTTTCTAATTATCCGAGAGACGAATCCTTGTTTGTTGAAGTATTTGCATTTATGAATAATACGACTTCCATCCAGAGTCCGTTTGACTGTGTGTTATTAGCGAGGAGTTTGGGATTGGTCAATTATTATTAAGTTTGTGCTCTCTACGATCGTACACTCGTTAGGCACTCCTTTACGCCTAAACGTTGGTAGAACCTGCATGTGACACCCAGAGTAACAAGAACTGGATATCATTACAAGCTATATTATATTAGATCTTGATACCTACTCACTCTACAAACATGGCATCCATCGCTAATGAACCTACACGTAGAGTGAAAAAAGCTATCGGCCCTAAAACCAAGGTCACTGTGGTCTTAGGAGCACAGTGGGGCGACGAAGGGAAAGGAAAGTTGGTCGATATTCTCTCCACTCAAGTTGATGCTGCAATTGTGTGCCGATGTCAGGTAAAATGGGAGATCCTAAGACAGACAACCATTGATTACATGCCGATCCATCGCAACGTGAGGAAACTTAGGGAGCTAGGATCTCTTGCAAAATGCTTGGAATTTTCCAGTGAACTTTATGAACCACAGCAATATTATTACTAGTTACTTTATGGCTTTTAAATCAATTTAGATCAATGTTGAGGCATGGCGTGTTTTTTGTCTTGTCTCCATACTTACTTAGTCCATGGCCTTAAATCGATTCGGAAACCAAAATTGAATGGTATGTGGATGATTCCAAGTTATACATTTCCTTTTCTATCAAGGACATTAATAACTGCCTCGAAGACCTCAGGCATGATTTAGTTGAGATACATACTATTTGCGGAGATATATAGAGAATGATACATGGGCCCGTGATGATACGGTAATTATCTGGGAGTTCTCAACTCGATATCTCACGAGTGAGTGCAGCGAACCAGTGTGATATCGAGTTGAACACTCGAATATAAATTCATTATCTGCAAGCGTCTATGTATTGCTTTATTTATTTCATAAACAATACTTGGACCTGGGCCCGGTTGTTCGAAGCAAGGGTAAGCGCATGACGTGAAAATCGATGATTGGCTCAAAGGCGAGTATGTTGTAGGAGAACATTTTGTGATACCGTGAGAAATTTCGTGTCGTTTCATGAATTCGTTTTTGCGTTTTTGTATGTCCATTCGATTTTTCTGGCCATGTGGTTGAAACCTTGAAAATCACCCAGCGTGTTTTCAAATTCCCCACGTCGATTCTGTCACCATTCACGACGAAATCCAAACTAACTACATTGAAGAAATCAGCATATTGGAAGGTATTTTGGGGGTATTTTTTAGCCATTTGGTATTCTCACTTCCTAAATCAAGTATTTAAAATGTGCACAAGAAGCGGCACATAGCTTTAACTCGGAGAAGTTTACACCAGTTTCGTTTTCATAAAACATCTTTCTAATTATCCGAGAGACGAATCCTTGTTTGTTGAAGTATTTGCATTTATGAATAATACGACTTCCATCCAGAGTCCGTTTGACTGTGTGTTATTAGCGAGGAGTTTGGGATTGGTCAATTATTATTAAGTTTGTGCTCTCTACGATCGTACACTCGTTAGGCACTCCTTTACGCCTAAACGTTGGTAGAACCTGTGACACCCAGAGTAACAAGAACTGGATATAATTACAACCTATATTATATTAGATCTTGAGACCTACTCACTCTACAAACATGGCATCCATCGCTAATGAACCTACACGTACAGTGAAAAAAGCTATCGGCACTAAAACCAAGGTCACTGTGGTCTTAGGAGCACAGTGGGGCGACGAAGGGAAAGGAAAGTTGGTCGATATTCTCTCCACTCAAGTTGACGCTGCAATTGTGTGCCGATGTCAGGTAAAATCGCAGATTCTAAGACAGACAACCATTTGATTACATGCCGATCCCATCGTAACGTGAGCAAACTTAGGAAGCTAGGATATCTTGCAAAATGCTTGGAATTTTCCAGTGAACTTTATGAGCCACAGAAATATTATTACTAGTTACTGTATGGCTTTTGAATCAATTTAGATCAATGTTGAGGCATGGCGTGTTTTTTGTCTTGGCTCCAAACTTACTTCGTCCATGGCCTTAAATCGATTCGGAAACCAAAATTGAATGGTATGTGGATGATTCCAAGTTATACATCTCCTTTTCTATCAAGGACATTAATAACTTCCTCGAAGACCTCAGGCGTGATTTAGTTGAGATACATAATATTTGCGGAGATATATAGAGAATGATACATAGGCCCGCGATGATATGGAATTTATCTGCGAGTTCTCAACTCGATATCTCACGAGTGAGTGCAGCAAACGAGTGTGATATCGAGTTCAACACTCGAATATAAATTCCTCATCTGCAAGCGTCTATGTATTGTTTTTTTTATTTCATAAACAATACTTGGACCTGGGCCCGGTTGTTCGAAGCAAGGGTAAGCGCATGACGTGGAAATCGCTGATTGGCTCAAAGGCGAGTATGTTGTAGGAGAACATTTTGTGATACCATGAGAAATTTCGTGCCGTTTCATGAATACGTTTTTGCATGTCCATTCGATTTTTCTGGCCATGTGATTGAAACCTTGAAAATCACCCAGAGTGTTTTCAAATTCCGCACGTCGATTCAGTCCCCACCATTCACGATGAAATCCAAACTAACTACATTGAAGAAATTAGCGTATTGGAAGGTAATTTGGGGTCATTTTTAGCTTTAATTCGGTATTCTCATTTTCATGACGAGCATAATCCCGTTCAGGAATGCGCTGCTGGATGTCAGGGTTAATTCATTTTGTAAACCGCAAAACATCTCCTTTTCTATCAAGGACATTAATAACTGCCTCGAAGACCTCAGGCGTGATTTAGTTGAGATACATAATATTTGCGGAGATATATAGAGAATGATACATAGGCCCGCGATGTTACGGAATTTATCTGCGAGTTCTCAACTCGATATCTCACGAGTGAGCGCAGAGAACGAGTGTGATATCGAGTTGAACACTCGAATATAAATTCCTTATCTGCAAGCGTCTATGTATTGTTTTATTTATTTCATAAACAATACTTGGACCTGGGCCCGGTTGTTCGAAGCAAGGGTAAGCGCATGACGTGGAAATCGCTGATTGGCTCAAAGGCGAGTATGTTGTAGGAGAACATATTTTGTCATTCCATGAGAAATTTCGTGTCGTTTCATGAATTGGTTTTTGCGTTTTTGTATGTCCATTCGATTTTTCTGACCATGTGGTTGAAACCTTGAAAATCACCCAGCGTGTTTTCAAAATTCCTCACGTCGATTCTGTCACTATTCACGACGAAATCAGTCCAAACTAACTACATTGAAGAAATGAGCATATTGGAAGGTATTTTGGGGGTATTTTTTAGCCTATTTGGTATTCTCACTTCCTAAATGAAGTATTTAAAATGTGCACAAGAAGCGGCACATAGCTTTAACTCGGAGAAGTTTACACCAGTTTCGTTTTCATAAAACAACTTTCTAATTATCCGAGAGACGAATCCTTGTTTGTTGAAGTATTTGCATTTATGAATAATACGACTTCTATCCAGAGTCCGTTTGATTGTGTGTTATTAGCGAGGAGTTTTGGATTGGTCAATTATATTATTAAGTTTGTGCTCTCTACGATCATACACTCGTTCAGTGGGGCGACGAAGGGAAAGGAAAGTTGGTCGATATTCTCTCCACTCAAGTTGATGCTGCAATTGTGTGCCGATGTCAGGTAAAATGGTAGATCCTAAGACAGACAACCATTGATTACATGCCGATCCATCGCAACGTGAGGAAACTTAGGGAGCTAGGATCTCTTGCAAAATGCTTGGAATTTTCCAGTGAACTTTATGAACCACAGCAATATTATTACTAGTTACTTTATGGCTTTTAAATCAATTTAGATCAATGTTGAGGCATGGCGTGTTTTTTGTCTTGTCTCCATACTTACTTAGTCCATGGCCTTAAATCGATTCGGAAACCAAAATTGAATGGTATGTGGATGATTCCAAGTTATACATTTCCTTTTCTATCAAGGACATTAATAACTGCCTCGAAGACCTCAGGCGTGATTTAGTTGAGATACATACTATTTGCGGAGATATATCATAGAGAATGATACATGGGCCCGTGATGATACGGTAATTATCTGCGAGTTCTCAACTCGATATCTCACGAGTGAGTGCAGCGAACCAGTGTGATATCGAGTTGAACACTCGAATATAAATTCATTATCTGCAAGCGTCTATGTATTGCTTTATTTATTTCATAAACAATACTTGGACCTGGGCCCGGTTGTTCGAAGCAAGGGTAAGCGCATGACGTGAAAATCGATGATTGGCTCAAAGGCGAGTATGTTGTAGGAGAACATTTTGTGATACCGTGAGAAATTTCGTGTCGTTTCATGAATTCGTTTTTGCGTTTTTGTATGTCCATTCGATTTTTCTGGCCATGTGGTTGAAACCTTGAAAATCACCCAGCGTGTTTTCAAATTCCCCACGTCGATTCTGTCACCATTCACGACGAAATCCAAACTAACTACATTGAAGAAATCAGCATATTGGAAGGTATTTTGGGGGTATTTTTTAGCCATTTGGTATTCTCACTTCCTAAATCAAGTATTTAAAATGTGCACAAGAAGCGGCACATAGCTTTAACTCGGAGAAGTTTACACCAGTTTCGTTTTCATAAAACATCTTTCTAATTATCCGAGAGACGAATCCTTGTTTGTTGAAGTATTTGCATTTATGAATAATACGACTTCCATCCAGAGTCCGTTTGACTGTGTGTTATTAGCGAGGAGTTTGAGATTGGTCAATTATTATTAAGTTTGTGCTCTCTACGATCGTACACTCGTTAGGCACTCCTTTACGCCTAAACGTTGGTAGAACCTGTGACACCCAGAGTAACAAGAACTGGATATCATTACAACCTATATTATATTAGATCTTGAGACCTACTCACTCTACAAACATGGCATCCATCGCTAATGAACCTACACGTACAGTGAAAAAAGCTATCGGCCCTAAAACCAAGGTCACTGTGGTCTTAGGAGCACAGTGGGGCGACGAAGGGAAAGGAAAGTTGGTCGATATTCTCTCCACTCAAGTTGACGCTGCAATTGTGTGCCGATGTCAGGTAAAATCGCAGATTCTAAGACAGACAACCATTTGATTACATGCCGATCCCATCGTAACGTGAGCAAACTTAGGAAGCTAGGATATCTTGCAAAATGCTTGGAATTTTCCAGTGAACTTTATGAGCCACAGAAATATTATTTACTAGTTACTGTATGGCTTTTGAATCAATTTAGATCAATGTTGAGGCATGGCGTGTTTTTTGTCTTGGCTCCAAACTTACTTAGTCCATGGCCTTAAATCGATTCGGAAACCAAAATTGAATGGTATGTGGATGATTCCAAGTTATACATCTCCTTTTCTATCAAGGACATCAATAACTGCCTCGAAGACCTCAGGCGTGATTTAGTTGAGATACATAATATTTGCGGAGATATATAGAGAATGATACATAGGCCCGCGATGATACGGAATTTATCTCCGAGTTCTCAACTCGATATCTCACGAGTGAGTGCAGCGAACGAGTGTGATATCGAGTTGAACACTCGAATATAAATTCCTTATCTGCAAGCGTCTGTGTATTGTTTTATTTATTTAATTAACAATACTTGGACCTGGGCCCGGTTGTTCGAAGCAAGAGTAAGCGCATGACGTGGAAATCGCTGATTGGCTCAAAGGCGAGTAAGTTGTAGGAGAACATATTTTGTGATACCATGAGAAATTTCGTGTCGTTTCATGAATTCGTTTTTGCGTTTTTGTATGTCCATTCGATTTTTCTGGCCATGTGGTTGAAACTTTGAAAATCACCCAGTGTGTTTTCAAATTCCTCACGTCGATTCAGTCCGCACCATTCACGACGAAATCCAAACTAACTACATTGAAGAAATTAGCGTATTGGAAGGTATTTTGGGGTAATTTTTAGCCTTAATTTGGTATTCTCATTTTCATGACGAGCGTAATCCCGTTCAGGAATGCGCTGCTGGATGTCAGGGTTAATTCATTTTGTAAACCGCAAGTCTCGTCCACACTCGGACCTTATGATGTTATGGCAGTGAAAAATATATCGCCTGATGTGTCATCGTCAGGACACCATTCGCCTTTTGTAGTTCCCTATTGAGAATTAGAATAATAGTTAATATTCGATTTATCGCCGAAATAGGCGCATGAATTTCAAATCATTTCAAGTTTTGACGGACAACTTAGCAATGTCAAGTCTTCGGGACAGATGTGCGGGACAGCAGTCGATAGTAAAATGCGATGGTATCCCTTTAATTCTACGACCTTGATCTTTCTACGAAATTGCTTATATGAAGATCAACGAACTGTGACAGGCAAAAGGCCAGAACACTGATGACTTCAAAGATCTTCGACTCCGGCTGGCCGCGATAACTACGAAGTATTATTATATTAAGGTTACCGGATACCTTCAAGGCATGTTTTTTTGTAAAAAAATATTATTGATTATTTGGAAAGTTTATGGATTGTTCTACAATTTAGAAAAAAAAAACATTATTTCAAAAGATATAAAAGCTTGCGAGATATTTAGAAAAAACCTATTTAGAAGGACCTAAATAAATCACCGAGGCGTTATAATCCCTTTACGTGCCACGGGCACCCCGTGGACTTTTAGCGGGGGCTGTTATTCAAGTAATTTGCATACTGTTGTTGTACCTCCCCTTCTTCGAAATAACAAATGTGCATTTAGAGTCTTTTATCAATCGTTTGTATGGGGAAATCCAAAAGAGAAAAGCGAAGTCCTTGGGTAACATATAAAGCGAACTCTGGACCGAAAAAGAAAGGAAACGGGCGACAAGGAGGAATTCGGTAAAACGAGGATTGAGCTCGCGGACAGCGACAAACGCTAGTAGCTCGAAGAACGTGTGAAAGGCAGCGAAGAACAACCTTCAATAGGCCTTTTGCATCAATTGATCACGTGACGATTTTCCCATAGCAACGCCTTGTGTGGAGGGCAAGCCATTCTAACATTCCTTGACAACAGAGAGAGCGTGGGAGACGCGAACGTGAAACCTCAATACTAGAAGTTCTGCCGGTTCCTTTGTTATTCGTTTTCAGCTCAAATTTATCATAACTATTTAGCTTTAAATCTTAAAGTTCAGTGTTAGAGGATTTTAAGAGCCGTAAGACGATCAGAAATAGCTTTCTGAAGCCAAAACCGAACCGGACTCTGCGAATACTCGCAACATGATGGCGGCCTCAACAGACAGTAAGAACTGAGCTGACTTCGGGAATGTACTTTTCTTCCATGTTTTCTTCTTTATGTTCTAGAAAAATTATGTGATGACAGGAGAATGATGTATCTGAACGCGTTACAGGCTACAGAGATATTATAAACTGATGTACGAATAACAACCTGATATTATAGGTTGTTGAGTAGCTGGTTTTCCTATGTGACAGGTTCTCTTTTTTTTTTCAAATCACCAGCAACACTAGAGTCTGTAATCTTGAAATAAAGCCCCTCGTTACTTCGTATTTTGGTGATCCACTGAGACCTTAATCCCATGTCTTTACCGGGGAATTTTTGCGATGAAAGGAAAGTCCATCGCTATAGCGTGAATCACCACTGCATATTTGTGGCACACAACAGTGGTAGCGCGTTCCAGCTTATACAACACCAGCGTCTCCTAGCATCTCCTCGGCTATGGTAGAGTATTAAATAGATACATCTCCTGTCATCAGATAATTTTTCTAGAACATAAAAACGATTTAAAGCGTGGAAGAAAAGTACATTCCCGAAGTCAGCTCAGTTCTTACTGTCTGTTGAGGCCGCCATCATGTTGCGAGTATTCGCAGAGTCCGGTTCGGTTTTGGCTTCAGAAAGCTATTTCTGATCGTCTTACGGCTCTTAAAATCCTCTAACACTGAACTTTAAGATTTAAAGCTAAATAGTTATGATAAATTTGAGCTGAAAACGAATAACAAAGGAACCGGCAGAACTTTTAGTATTGAGGTTTCACGTTCGCGTCTCCCACGCTCTCTGTGTTGTCAAGGAAAGTTAGAATGGCTTGCCCTCCACACAAGGCGTTGCTATGGGAAAATCATCACTTGATCAATTGATGCAAAAGGCCTATTTCAGGGTCAACTCCAAATAGCAGCGCTAGCAGGCTTAAACTGTAATTTGGCTTACCAGGAACCAGCAAGTCATTTGAAGAGACTGAGGACGCGAGCAGCGATGAGTTCACATCGGAGTCTGATTCAGATCCGAGTTTCACTCCTGGGCCGTTGTCAATCCTCGACTTCTCAATCGTGACCTTGAGAGGACATCAACTTGTAGTTGTTGTGGAACTTTGGGAATGAAACGTATCGGCTCTCGAACTCAGCGAAACTGTTGAATTGTTGTAAGAGCGAAAGGTGACCTATTTACCAATTCAATTTCCCGCGAATTTCACTACTGCTTTGAAGCTCCAGGGGTCGTTGCGCAGTCATTGGCTAGTTGGTACGAAGTGTTGACATTTGCTTTGATGAGGTGTGAAATGTTCACAAAACTTTATGAGCCAAATCTCCGACTAGGTTTTTCTTCGTATACCCTCTCTTTGAATGAATTAATAGGCTATGCAAACTTGCCAGATTTTGATAAAACTCGGCCAAAAAATAGATAAGTTACTGACAAAGAAAGGGTGTGAGCGTTTAGCAATATTTAGAGTATTTTTCCTTGTAGAGTATCCCGCGTAATGTGACTCGGACATTATTGAAGACTAAAACTTTAGGAATGAATTGCATTTGAATGAAGTAAAATATTAACAAAAGCTCACACCCTTTTTTAGGCTGGCATATGCTGATTGACATTGTGCAGTTGAATTGCTCTCATGCGTTAATCCGAAGGCTGCTAATTCACTTTCATAAACCTTGTCAGTTTTGCGTTCGTTGGCTTAGCATTGCTTTACACTTAAATATTTTTTTAAACAAAGCCATTCAGCGTATTCTGCATTTCATAAGCTTTACAGAGGTATATAGGTTTCAATAGTTTTCTTTAAAACAACGCGAGACCCGCGAAGGTATCCGGTAACCTTAACACGAGGTTGGTCAGGTACATCGTTTGAAATGGTATTTGTGCTGGGCTTCTAAAGACAGCGAGGATACGCGAAGGGCAGGTTCGCTTACTTTAGTTCCTTCGTTCACGCCAATATTAGCAGAGATGTAAACTCTGTGAGGATGACTTGAACAAGGAAACAAAAGATTCTGACGGCAATCACACCGGAAATCGTGAGCTAACACCAACGATTCGCAGTCTTCAAGACCAGTTTCTGAACCAATTCTCTTGGAAAAGCTTTCGAATTACTTTTGACTAAGAAAAGAATATCAATAATAATATCAATGATACCGTTAATTCTGTAAGCTCCTTTGGTAGTCAGTTCATATTGAACAAGAGCCCATCTGGGCTTCCACTCGGGCCACATGAGATTGAAGATGAAATACACTTTCATTTGAAATCCTCTTAGTAATAACCAAAGGGAATAATTATTAGCTGAATTTAGAAGTCTTTAGGAGTGGCCGGTAGCGCGGTGACTTTCATTCTCTGCTCCCAAAGTATATATGTAATTTAATATTTTTGTTTTTCTCGTATGTAAATTAAAGAAGTTGACATTTTAATTTAAGCACTACTTATTCAAGTAACACACATTAGTCTTCTGTTCTGTTATACTGCAGGTTCCGATTGTCTCAAATGTATGTTTATATTTGTACCATATTATAAGTTGTATCCTGTCCATCCTGTGATGGAGCTAGCTATGTCAATTTGTGTGCCTCTATGTAACTTTATCTGCTGTTCTTGCTATAGCGATACTACTATTTGTAAACACGACGTCATTTATATATTTGCATGTATAATGTGGTTGGCAAAAAAACCGCGTGTTTGTATGACTTGTATGGACTGTATGGGAACTAGCGATTTGGGACTCACAAAATACATCTAAAGTCTCAATTCTGCTTCCAAGTCCAAACATATCAAGCTAAATGAAGGATTCTTCCGTTTTCCCCATATTAACAGACATGTAACAGTATCTTAATCCAGTAGACTCTCTCTAGCTAGGTTATTCTGTCGTAAAACATGCCTTAGCTGTGTAGTTGACCTGACCCAAACTGTCAACAGTTTTACCATTGACAGATTGCCTAATGTTATGCCAGAGAATAGATTTCTGACAATATATGGATGTGTATAAAGTACAGCCCATGCAGTTCCTTCGATTCAGATCATTCACATTACGTTTCCCGGGTATTTTTCAAGTGAGAACAAGGTTGGTTGCAGAATATTGAGCGTCATTGTTAGTTCCAGAATAATTTATGGTCAATGTTGGTAGCCGGCTAGCCGGGTCCTGGCTTTGATCGCTTTGATCAGCCTTGTTTCAGGTCCGTCAGAAATTCAGTGTAGATTAATTGAACACAGCAATGAAGTCAGTACTTTAAATTTCCCTCACCTTGTACTGTGTTGATATTCCAGTTCCTTGGCATATCAAAGTGTCGGTATAGATTAACTCTCTGTCTGATTGTAGTGTTAATTTGAATCCGTTAATTTGTATAACCAAGATGTACAGTGTCGCAACTCGACACACAAGATACGTCGATTACGGGTATCTAGAAAACTCAGACCTTGTTTCTCTTCAGCCAGGTCATCTTACTGTTTGTAGTTTCGGTATCTGTATGTACAGCGAAAAGCAGAATCCAGTACAGCGAGCAAGCCAACAGAATTCACTCGGTTGTTTACAAATTATGGTGAGTTGATTTGACTCAGTTCTCTGTTCAACTTCGCTGGTGTCGTCACCGCGCCGAGAAAACAGACCATGTTTGACTTAAACCACCACGATGCACACGTGTAGTATTTAAAAAGCTTCTTCACAACTCACACTGAAATATTCATATCCATGTATTTCTCTTCAGCCTTCAGGTATGATTTATAGCATCTTGACCATTTGCAGTTTTGGTATCGGCAAACCGAACAGCACAATTCAATGCAGCGAGCAAGCCAAGCATATTTTTCGATCGCACATTCACTCGGGTTCAGCATAAATAAATAACAAGTATCCTGAGCCTGTTGGAAGGCTTTCGCACGAGTGAAGTTAAATAAAACATTAAAGTGCTTACATTTGAGAGATGGGACTCCAAATTAGAGAGAAAGTTCCTCGCGGGTCCTCCGCCATCTTGATTTACTGTATTAAATTATGTAAATAAATTAACCTGGCTTGTTGTGTGACCAGCACAGTGCAATCTGATTGGTGTGAATATGACCTTTAACGCATGCGCAGAAAGCTTGCTACACGGAATAAAAAAATAAAAAATAAAAACGACTTGCATTTTTAGACTCGGTGCTGCCACAGGCAGCCCGAGTAATAATTTGTTCAGTTATCTGGAAGTAGCGGATTACCAGTAATATCATGTCTCAAGTTCAAGTTCAAGTTCAATTTTATTACACACTTGTTTATAGGTTATACATTTTTGACAAAATAGATTTAAAACAAATTAATGATATAGATACAGAATAAATAGAGATGATACTTGTAGAGGGTGTACGGTTGCCAAAGTAGCATTAAGCTTCCGAGTTGGCCACCGTTTACATTTGAGTAAATAAACTGAATAACTGAGCATGTTGTGTTATAAGTATTGTATATATAATGCGTACGTCGTCAATTAAATGAACTTGGAAAGGGGGAAAAAAGGGGGAGAAAAAAAAAAAAAAAAGACCAAAAACAACAAAAGAAAACAAAGGCAAAAACAATGAAAAGATTATGTTTAAGTTAGTTCTATAATTCAATGGGAGTTATAACTATGGACATTAATTACAGGTAATAGAAAATTGTGGAATAAGGAGGGAACACTAGTTGGGTTATTATATAGTTTATATGTTAATGTGCAAATTTTAAACTTGACAATATTCTCAAGTTTTAGAATATCGAGAACTTGATAGTAGGGAAGGGCAGATTCTCTATTATTGGCAAAGAAGATACTGCGAATACAATTGTTTTGTTTAGTGTTTAATTTTGTTAAGTTACTTGGATAAGTATTTCCCCAGCTTATTGATCCATAGTTTAAGTACGGAAAGACAAGAGTATAGTAGAGTTGTTTTAACATTTGAATATTTAGATGGTTACGTAGTTTATAAAAGATACCGAAGTTCTTAGCTATTTTATTATTTATATGAGTTATTTGGCTTTTCCAATTTAAGTGCTCATCAATATATATTCCTAGGTATTTGATACAGTATTTCTGTTCAATGTTTAAGATGTTCATGTTTGGTATAGGTTGTTTCCTTAGCTTGAAGAGCTAATCAACATAAAATTTGTCTTTTTCATATTGATGGGAAGTTTGTTTGCATTACAGTAATTAATAACATTTTGGAGTTCGTTATTCATAACTCTTTCGATTTCTTTGGGATCTTTACTAGTATAAAAAATATTTGCATCATCAGCAAATAGACGAAAGAAAGTTTTGTGGATGAGTTTGGTAAGTCATTTATGTATAGTAAGAATAATAATGGTCCTAGGGTAGATACTTGGGGAATTCCACAGACAATACCGAGGGGAGTGGATTCTGAATTACCAATTTTAACAAACTGAGTGTGCACGGTTTGCAAGATAACTTTTGAACCATTCCAGAGCTACTCCACGAATTCCATACTTATATAATTTCTTTAACAATATTCCATGATTTATCGTGTCAAACGCTTTAGAAAAGTCCAGAAAAAGAGCCCACAAGTAATTGAATTATTATCTATTGAGGTTTTCAGATTATCAGTAATTTCTAAGATGGCAAGTTCAGTTGAGTGGTTCTTTCTGAAACCAAATTGAAATTTGAATGGAATATTATGTTTCTCAATAAATACATTCAGTTGATCACAGACAATTTTTTCTAATATTTTACTAAAAGGCGATAGGATTGCAATAGGTCTATAATTTGCGGGATCAGTAGCGATGCCATTTTTAAACACTGGAGTAACTTTGGAAATTTTCAATATGTTAGGGACAATGCCTTGTGAAATTGATTCATTATAAATAAAGGTGAAAGGTATTGATAAAATTCTACTTGCGTATTTAATTAATTTATTTGGAATGTCTAGTGAAGCTTTCTTTTCATTTAACTCAGAGAAAAGACGGGTTACATAATCTAACACCCCTACATAATCTAACACCCCTACAAATAAAAGCTATTTATAGGGGTGTTATTTATTTACTTAATGGGGTCATTGTTATTATTATTTTCAATTAAGTTAGCTAAGTTTGGTCCTACATTAATGAAGTGTTGGTTAAATTGTTCTGCAATATCGGTTTGCTTTGTGTAGGTCTTGTTATTTCTTATGATTCTAGATAGTAATTAGACTGACCTTTGAGTTTTCTTTTAATTAGGGTACCAATTAATTTCCAAGTTTCCTTCAAATTGTTTTTGTACTGTTCAAAATGTTGATTGTAGTAATCGCTCTTTGCTTTAGCCTTCGTTCGGTAGAGTAAGTTAGAGTATTGTTTGTATTTCTCTCTCTCTCATCGAACTTATCGGGATTAGGAAGGATATCAAAAAGATCAGCGCTAGTATTAGTTAGATCAAAATACCAAGTGCCAGTAACAGCTTTAAATTCGGAATCAGTCTTACTTTATACATGTAATAACTCATGCTGTCTTCCTTTGGGTAGTCAGTTCAATTTTGAACTGTTGTTATCTGGAAGTAGAATACCAGTAATATCATATAATTAACTCATTCAGGGTAGACAGTTCATTTTGAATTGTTGTTATCTGGAAGTAGAATACCAGTAATATAAATTATTATCATCGAAGCGTTCAAAATCAATTGCGTAGCCAAAAGCGTAAATTAAGTACAACCTAAGCATAGTCAGCAAGTTTTCTCCTAGTTCCAAAGGTTGCTCATTTTGAGACACTAGCACTTGAAGACTGTCTAAAATTAATTAACATGATATTCATAGTAGATTAAATTTAGGATTACAAAGCCGAACGGCTTCAATTTGTAATATCCGTCGATGTGCCATGTGAAATTAGGACCTTTGGCGAAGTATTTTCTCCTCCTTAGCCTTCTTTACTCCTTCTGGATCCATATATGCCTTAATATTATTCTGACTGTATCACGATCAGTATTCAAACCGTATTGTACTTGAAGTCTCTGGTGCATTTGCCTGTACCCAAGGCAGATCCACTTTTGTCTAGCTCTTGCTCAATAGTATCTACAAGGTCTTGTAGACTTGCATGCCTTCTTCTTCGTTGTAAACCCATAGCGCGAATGATTCTTTTTAGTTGACGAAGTGATAACTGGATGCCATGTAGTGCACTTAACAATAATAAAATTTCGCAATACTGAAACCCAAGCTGAAAATAAGTTCCAACGACTGCATTGCGATCACCATCTGGTCGATCTTAGGTAGAAAGATATGTCGGTATCGCTAATGTACTGATCCACTAAACAAAGGTAAAATCAAAACCACGACAACACATCTATTCACGGACGCCATGATGGTCGAGATAGTTGAGCCTGTAGACATTCCTTTTGTACAGCGGATTTTGAGTTGGAGGTGGGGAGTTGGGGTGGGGAATTCGGAGCGGGGAGTTGGGGAGTTGGGGGAATTGGGGGTGGGGGTTTGGAACTAAGAAAAAGTAGAGATTTTGACATGGCCCTTACGGGCCACCGTAATAAGGTGCGTTTTGAGAATTGAAATTGCGATCAGCATTAGTTTGGTGCTTCATTCTCTTCTTTCTTTTAACAATTCCCGACTTAATCGTTGAATCGCGATACAAAACTAATTGCGAATTTGAAACGCCGATACCGAATTATATTGCCGGCGTTGGAAGAAAATAAATTCTTCGTATTGGGCTTCGTCGCTGTGCGACTCCGCCCAATACGAAACATATTTTCTCCCAGCTGGCCGGCAATATAATTCGGTATCGGCGTCTCAAAATCGCAATTAGTATATATTATTTTTAATTATATGGTATTTTATCATCTCTCTCTAGTGTCATTGTAAAATGCATGCATAGAATGGTAATGTATATGCGCCATATAAGTAAATTACTATTATTATAATTTGTAACATATAGAGTATTTCAAGACTCAATTAGTGAAGTTACTTGCGCTATTTAGTGTTTACTTCTCCATCACTACCCCCTCCCGAATGTGTCAGTTTCAGTGGTTTTCATTGTCAGAAATCGATCCCACGCGTGCGCACTAGGCATCAAATTACCACCGTAAATAGACATTGTATTGCTCAGAATTTTACAGTACTTTCTATGGAAGTTTGTGTTTGAGTCCAATTGTGAAATAGAATTACAATAAACCTTCAAATGTATCGTTTGCATCGTATTTTCTAGCATGTTATTGACTGTAAAATTGCATGTAATCGAGTTGAAGCGATTAATTCTGGCTTCCTGAGCTTATTCGAATTAATGCACTAACCGTGTGTTTTGTCCTCCATGTTCACTGTAATTTCCTTCATTTTAGCCACACTGATGGTTGCTTTGATCAACTTTGGACAATAAGGATAAGCGTTTCTTAATTTGTAACGATGGAATCGAGTAGCTTAAATGTCATTTTATCACACAATTATATGCAAAGGTCACTTAGTATTTACCGACAGCTTCCCAGTGAGGTTAAATTTGAGTGATTTTCAGGTATCTGTACACTACCACAGCTCGAAAAAAACATCAAAACGAAACCCGTACGGCCGTCGAATTTCTTCTCCCTTCTCTGAACTTCGCCATATTGCCATATTGCTCTCGATTAGCCTGTAAGAACCTGGTAACTGGTTTATTCGTACCTCAGCGTGATTGGTTGAATCTGACTTTTAAGTTTTGTCTTTGCGGTGGCGGGAATATAAAAAAATTGGAAATAAAATCTCCAGTTAATTCCCGATAAATAACAGCTCTCGGTCCTCGATATAATTGTTATTCTTTAGCTAGCTCATTCCATGATGTCAGAACTTCTGCAATACTTGCCTGAACATGTAGTGAATGGGTGGTAGGAACTAAAGCGCTAGAGAGTCTTAGAAATAGATATTTATGATTGACAGGCGCTATTGCATAATTTACGCCCCGCCCACAATGGAATAGATTTCTGACAACGGGCGCGCACTAGGACACATTCTGGTTGAAAACTAAAACTAGTATGCTGCATACATTTTGTATTTAATTATCTATTACATCTATTACACACAAGGTTGTCCCGTGCATTTTACATGTTGCATAAATGCACGTACTACATTGTGTATTCCAGGGCAGAGATGCAGTAATGTTATCAATGCTGTACTTGTCTGTTTAGTCGAGTCGGCGTGTGTGCATGTTACGTTGTGTATTCCAGGGTAGAAATGCAGTAATGTTATGCTGTACTTGTCTGTTTGTTATAAATATGTTATAAATATTTCAGTAACAATATGGAGGACTCACTTTATCTTTGCATTTGTTTGACTTGGTCTTTGAATGTGCAGTGCACAAGACATCCATGTACATGTATATATAAATTATCCAACACTAGGGTGTGTAGATGTATACATAGATTATCCAATACTAGGGTGTGTACATGTATAGATAGATTATCCAATACTAGGGTGTGTACATGTATAGATAGATTATCCAATACTAGGGTGTGTACATGTATAGGTAGATTATCCAATACTAGGGTGTGTACATGTATAGGTAGATTATCCAATACTAGGGTGTGTATATGTATAGGTAGATTATCCAATACTAGGGTGTGTATATGTATAGGTAGATTATCCAATACTAGGGTGTGTACTGTCTTGAAAAGTCCTTGAATTCAAAAGCTGCATGTCCTTGAAAGGTACTTGAATTTCTAAGAAGAACATTTTACAACAAAAAAAAATCCAAAAAATACTTGGTAATGATTAAATCTTTTGGTTTCTCAAAAGTTGACAAAATAATGTAATGCGGTAATAGTTTAGACTTGGGTACTAAAATACGTTGTTGGTAGGTTGTCGGTAGGTTGTCGGTAGACTATTGGAAGGTTGTCGGTAGACTGTCGGTAGGTTGGCGGTTGGTCGTTCGCAGGTTGCTAGTAGACTGTTGGTAGGTTGTTGGTAGACTATCGGCGTAAAACCTGTAGGTAGGTTGTTGGTAAGGTGTCGGCGGATATTGTAGCGTGTCCCGCGTAATGTAAGTATTACCACTTGAAAATGATATGTTATTAAAAAGACCTTGAATTTTGATTGCTGAAGCTGTACCATGAATACAGTAGTCTTTGTACAAGGGGTCTTGATATAAACGAAAGGGAGAAAACTAAGTCTGTTACTGGCCGCTGCAAGCACAATTACGCACGCCTTCAAGGTTCTCATTATAAATGTACTAAGATGTTTTTTTTTTCATCCTTAGGGTGGCAATAATGCGGGCCACGAAGTTGTTGTTGGAGATAAGGATTTTGTCTTCCACATACTGCCAAGGTCAGGAGTTCTTCAATTTGTTTATATGTTGTAGTCCAAGTTTTCTTGCTGTAAAAATAAACAAACCTTTTCCTTCTTTTGTAATATGGTACAGTATGTCATTTTGTCAAAAAAGAAAAAAGGACAAAAGAAAAAAGAAGAAAGTAAAAAGAAAAAAGAAAAAAGAAAAAAGAAAAAAGAAAAAAGAAAAAAGAAAAAAGAAAAAAGAAAAAAGAAAAAAGAAAAAAGAAAAAGGAAAAAAGGAAAAGAGAAAAGAGAAAGGAGAAAGGAGAAAGGAGAAAGGAGAAAGGAGAAAGGAGAAAGGAGAAAGGAGAAAGGAGAAAGGAGAAAAGAGAATTGACTTAGATCTGACACTAAAAACTGGTATGACTAGGAAAACATATGCAAAACGTTGGTATGACGTCATCAAAAATCGTAAAACACTGTCTGAGTATGCCGAATAGGTCTCTTGATTGTCGTAAAATAGAATAATTTAGGTTTTGAAATTGGGACGATGGGATTTTCTGGGCATTTCTCTCTCCTGCATGAACAGACACTATTTAGCTTAATTACTGATATTATTTGTTTAATTAATATTAATCTAAATATTAAACGCACATACAATCCTCCATTACAGCCGATACTCCTCCTAATGAGCACATTTAAGCTGATATAAACAAGCGCCTATCGCACTTTATCAACTCTCGCATTGATGACTCCATACAATTTGACATTTCGCCGATCACTATTCGCCATGTCGAAGAAGATTTGAAACACATAGCAGTCAATAAAGCCACCGGCTTAGACGGGATCGGATTTAAAGTGCCTATCACCCTTTTGCAATTTTGATAGCTTATGAACCTCCGAAAGGTTTTGAGTACTTCTGTGAAGAAAGTTTTGGTTTAAAGTGAATACTTTATGTTCTACGCTTGTTTGAAATCGTGTAAATGTGACCTTTCCTGACCCATGACCGCGTAAGTAAAAGCCTGGGTCGAAACCTGGGTAGACGTCATCTCATTAATGCATTATTCTCCATGGCGCCTTTTTATCACAACAACATCGATGCATATAAAATATACACAGTTTTCGAGTTGTTAGTAAAGAAAAAAGTCATTTTAGTCAACATATTAAGTATTTCTTCGAATGATTGCAAAGCCGAATTAATTATATGACGTCAAGATGACGTCTACCCAGGTTTCGACCCAGGCTTTTACTTACGCGGTCATGGGTCAGGAAAGGTCACATTTACACGATTTCAAACAAGCGTAGAACATAAAGTATTCACTTTAAACCTAAACTTTCTTCACAGAAGTACTCAAAACCTTTCGGAAGTTGATAAGCTATCAAAATTGCAAAAGGGTGATAGGCACTTTAAAGTGTTAAATGGTGCACTTCCGGCGATAGCCCAAAGCCTGACTCACATCTATAACGCTAGCATTGCAAATGGTATCTTCCCAAATAACTTCAAAAAAGCAAAATGAATACCTGTCTACCAAAAAGAATCCTCCCATGAAAGAAATAATTATAGGCCAATTTCAGTCCTGCCTATTATTTCAAAACCTTTGGAAAGGCATGTCGTATCCTCTTACCTCAACTACATGTGTTCCACGGGCTCCTATACAGTAACCAGTCTGCATACCGTCCTCACCATTCCTATGAAACAGCTCTTTTAATCCTTATGGACAATTGGCTCAAGGCTATGGATAATAGTAACTTAGTAGGAACCGTGTTGTTAGATCTGAGTAAGGCTTTTGACTTAGTGGATCACGATATTTTGTTATCCAAGATCTCGAAATACAACGTGAATGTCACTGCGCTTGAGTGGTTCAAGTCTTATCTCTGTCATTGTTCACAGAGATGCTCCATCTTTGGGTCGTTATCTGATCCATTAACACTGTCCCAAGGCATCCCACAGTGATCAATCCTACGTCCCGTCCTTTTCTCTCTCTACATGAACGATCTACCCCTGTGCCTACCCAGTACTAACGTTGAGATATACGTTGATGACACGACACTGTGGACGGCTGATGGTAGCACCGATATCATCCAACGTGACTTACAAGTGAGCCTTGATAGTGCGAGCAGCTGGTTTGCGTTAAATAAGATGATCCCCAACACAAAGAATACGAAGCAAATAGTCATTGCTACCAGACAAAAACTGCAGCACATATACAAATCCCATCTCGATCGGTACCTTAATGGAAAACTAATAGAGGAAGTTGATGATGAAAAACTCTTAGGTGTTAAGATTGACAAGCACCTTAGTTGGGTCAATCATACGGACTATGTAATTCACAAGTTGTCAACTCTAGAGTTTCTTTACTGAGTAGAGCAAAGGGCTACCTTACCCACTCCTGCAGATAATTGCTATTCGATGCAATTGTTAAGCCCATATTTGAATATTGTTGTACAGTATGGGGCAACACCTCTAATGAACAATTATTAAGAATACTATGAGTGCAAAAACGTTGCGCTAGACTGGTATCTCGTGCGCGTGAAGAAGCTGTGTATGATGTTTAAGATTGTTAATGGAAAGTACCCAGAGTACTTTAATAACTATGTAAATTATTTAAAAGACACTCACAATCACTGTACTAGAGCCTCGTCTAACCTTGGGTTAGTCGTACCTAAATGCCGAACGAATTCAGAGCTTCGCACATTTCATACGAGCGGCACTAGATTATGAAATGCCATTAGTAGCGATGCGAAAAACATTTCCCAACTAAGTAATTTTAAGAAACATTTATTCAACAACATTTTATCCAATAACGTCAAACATAAACATTTTAACATTACAAGAACATTTTAATTCAGTATTTAGTCTACTTTTAGGACAAATTGCAATTTACAAATTATCTTTAACAATTAATATTACTTATCTAGTTCTTATCTAGTTTTAGTTTTTATTGCAATGTAAACTACTGGGTCACCAGTAATTGTGTTTCTTCCCAATAAAGTCTATTAATATTATTAAATCACGGTTTACATTTGTTTCGAATTATTAATTATAAGGAGGGCCACGTATTTCTCTATGTATACTAGTTAGTGTCACACTCTTGAATAAAGTTTTAATTTAAATTTCCAAGCTGTTTACATGCATGAAATCAACGCAACCAATCTTTTATTCAACGCTAGGGACTGGTAATAAATTAGCAGGGGAAACGGGAGAATTAAATCAACATTTCTAAAAATATATTACCCTCCCCGGACAATGAAATATTTTGACCCTTTTCCCTTTTGCTGTTTTCCCCTATAACCAATCCTTCAGTTTCAGTTGCCCATTTTTTTATGACCCTCCATTTTTGGGGGTTCAAAACATAAGACCCTTCGCTTTTCTCCATCCCCCTTTCCCACCCCCTGCTAATTTCTGACCAGTCCCGACTACTTCATTTCAACTCTCCAAACAAACATACACGTATACAAACCGGTTTAAGGCTGATTGCAGCCTCTTGTTATTATTAACTTCCTTCCCAATCTTTTATTTTGCAGTGGGATGATGAATCCAAATTGTGTGAATGTTATTGGTATGTCTTCATGGCTTCTGATATTATGTGATGGTGCGATTCCGCACAATCGGTGTCAAATCGCAACCGATCGCGTAATTTAGCAATTTTCGCATAATCAGTGAAAAAAAATTAGCAATTGGAAATATATAAAGCAAAACTCTCCTAACACTTAGAATATATTAGAATTTTCAGAATTTTTAAACGTGATTAAGTTTATTTACCTTCCAAAACACGCTAACTGGCTGCACGCTCCGAATCAACAACCAGACGTTCATCGCAATTTTTTATGAAATCCAAGATGGCGGACACCGACTTGCGATTAAAAGAATTAGGTTCCTTGAAATGTTGTTACTTCAGTGGGAAGTAAAATAATTCTGGAGTGATTTATAAAGACTGCAGGTTAAACTATACACAAGAAATGAGAAGGCAAGTTGTAACCATATTCAAAGTCGAGATTCTGCAACATTTTCACTTCAAGTACGAGCGTTTATGAACTCGAACAAAACAAATTCTTCTGTGTATTGTGGTCCTGCTTATACATGAGGTCATTCCTTAAACGATTTTGGCAGAAGACAATTATATTTATCAGTCTGAAGTTAGGTGTGCGGCTTATGCGTGAAGTGAACGCCGTGAAGTGCGACTGATGCGTGATAAAATTACAGTTACTGAACATATGTTTTATAATTGTTTTATATTATATATGCCTAATGGACAGCAAAACGCAAATTTATTCAGTTCAGTTACTCGGAAAAATCCATAATTGTCCGGATAATAGGTAATTTTTGCCGCACAATCTGTCCTGAAAATGGCGCACAATTTGCCATTGTTTTGGCAGCCTATCAGAAGCCATGTAAGGTGTTGAAGCACAATTATTAGAGTTCGTATGTAAGTTTATGCGCGTACATGAACGTTTGTGGCGAAAGTAACAAACTTGTACTTATATTATATATTTATTTCCTGTTTTAGGAAATGGTGTTGTGATTCATATTCCACAATTCTATGATGAGCTGAAAGCTCTTGAATCGCAAGGTAACAGAACTTCTGTACTTAATTAATAGATGCCATTTCACAAAGGAACATTTTCCAATAAATACATCAATGGCAATTCATCAATACCATGCACCAATGATGAATATATTTTTTTCCCATCAATGGTTTTTGCCTGAGGATGTGAATCTGCCAGCTTCAACTGTGGATATATATTTTGAAATTACATTGATGTTTTGGAAAAAGAATCCTCTGATTGCTGTGTATTTAATATTGCCCTCTTATAGATGCACATATGACGTCAAGGCCTAACAACTACATATCGAACAAAGAAGTAATAAGATGTAGTATAGTAGCGTGACTGTTCTTGTCATGGTTTGAGTACAGATGCACAGCAAAACTAAATATATTTGTTTTAAACAATAATTTATGTAGTGAAAATAGAGGCTACAAAATGATTTTGAGCAAAACATGACGTCATGTGTCCATCTGTACTCTAATAACACATGGCTATCGACCAGTTAGAGCATGATCAAAACATGATGTCATCTGTGCATCTGTACTCTAATAACACATGGCTATCAACCAGTTAGAGCATAATCAAAACATGACGTCATCTGTACTCTAATAACAAATGGTTATCTACCAGTTAGAGCATGATCAAAACATGATGTCATCTGTGCATCTGTACTCTAATAACACATGGCTATCTACCAGTTAGAGAATGATCAAAACATGACGTCATCTGTGCATCTGTACTCTAATAACACATGGCTATCAACCAGTTAGAGCATAATCAAAACATGACGTCATCTGTACTCTAATAACACATGGTTATCTACCAGTTAGAGCATGATCAAAACATGATCTCATCTGTGCATCTGTACTCTAATAACACATGGCTATCTACCAGTTAGAGCATAATCAAAACATGACGTCATCTGTACTCTAATAACACATGGTTATCTACCAGTTAGAGCATGATCAAAACATGATCTCATCTGTGCATCTGTACTCTAATAACACATGGCTATCAACCAGTTAGAGCATAATCAAAACATGACGTCATCTGTACTCTAATAACACATGGTTATCTACCAGTTAGAGCATGATCAAAACATGATGTCATCTGTGCATCTGTACTCTAATAACACATGGCTATCTACCAGTTAGAGAATGATCAAAACATGACGTCATCTGTGCATCTGTACTCTAATAACACATGGCTATCAACCAGTTAGAGCATAATCAAAACATGACGTCATCTGTACTCTAATAACACATGGTTATCTACCAGTTAGAGCATGATCAAAACATGATCTCATCTGTGCATCTGTACTCTAATAACACATGGCTATCGACCAGTCATAGCATGATCAAAACATGACGTCAACTGTGCATCTGTACTCTAATAACACATGGCTATCGACAAATCAAAGTATGATCAAAACATATATAAATGTGCTGAGGATATTTTAAACTTCGGAAACAACGAACATAGTCGAGTATTTGGAGTATTGTCTTGACCTCTAAGTTATCCTTTTCGGAAATGTTGTTTCGTTCTCTTTCAATTTCAGCTTCAAAATAAACCGCCAACGTCCAGTTGCAAACGTGTTACTCCGCCATTTTGATTTTCATTTTTGTATAGACAACATGGAAATCCGGATGAAATGAGCGCTCCAAATACGTGATTTACAGAAAAACATTTCGATGGAATGGTTATTTATAAATCAATAAATCTTGGTTGCATTTCACCTTTTGATATATATATATAACCACTTATCTAATGCAGTAGCTGTTATTTATAAATAATATACATTCGCTTAAATAATGAATGTACACTCCCTTTGAAATAATATGTTTTACACCCGGCGCGCCAAGTGTAAATTGATTACGACATGATTCGCTCTGATCACGCGACACACTGACGTCAGCCATCTTGGATTAAAAGCGAGCGAGGCATCGTCGTGTGTGAGGGAACCTGTCACATTTTATGCGAGAAAGTGATACTTGATGGTTTTATACTCAACTCACTCTGAACACCGATCAGAAGCAGAACTTCTGTGTGCATGATCTCCTCGCCGGACTTGAAATCCATCGCTTGTTTAGCTGTTTACTGGAAGGAAATATGTGAAAACAAATCCTAAATCTCGTTTTCCAGCAATTATTTGTGCCCCCCTTTCCCTCCAAAATCCAGTAAAGCGATGCCTCGCTATTAATCCAAGATGGCTGTCCGGTGATCAGAGTGAATGACGTAATACGTTTACACTTAGCGCGTCGAATGTAAAAATATTGTTTCAAAGGGAGTGTAAATTCATCATCGAAACTATTATTATTTATAAACAAGAAGCTGCACGCAGCTTGAACTCCGGCGTATCATTTGCAACGCGGATGCTCTCATACACCTCAGTGCGTGTTTGGCACATTACGAACGAACAATTAGATGCGAAAGTAGGCAGAGACAGTCGATCTGATCTAAAACTCCACGAGTTCATTAGAACTCGAGTAAACACAAGTACAACACGAACACAAGTAGCACATGAGTGAACACAAGCGAGGTTAAGTAAGCCAGGATACTCTTGGATAACATGCACAGATAGCCCAAAAATACTAGTATACAAATGCTGACGAACTGCATGATCTAAAACTCCACACGAGTCAGAACCCGAGTCTGAGAGCTTTGAACTTTCTTATCTGAGCGCGCCTGACGAAATCTAACCTTTGATTATAATTCGATACCCGTTGATATCCAAACGTGTTTGGATATTGTATTTCGCTTACGTTTCTAAATGTACATTGGATCTGTCCAGACAGTGCTGATCGAATGTATTACGGCTCCTGGTTGTTCATGTATTTTTATGGTCAACAAGAGCGCCAGTTGAAATATCCTGAGCCAGCTGTTGGAAGGCTTTCGCCCTCGCAGGTCGACTATTTTGATTTACTGTATTAAATTATGTAAATAAATTAACCTGGCGAGTGCTACGTGACAAGCACAGTGCGATCTGATTGGTGGTGAACTTGACCTTTAACGCATGCGCAGAAATTTTGCGACATCCAACAAAAAAAATAACAAATAAGTAAGGGTTGCATTTTAAGACTCGGTGCTGCCACAGGCAGCCCGAGTAATAACCAGTAGCTGTGTGGTTGAACTTGAACAAGATCTGACCAAACTTTCAACATCGGTTTAGGAATAGATTTCTGACAATGACTCATCGAAATCGATACTCCTCGTCTCGCCTAGTCTGAGAGCTTTGAACTGTCTTATCTGGGCGTGCCTGACGAAATCTAACCTTTGATTATAATCGGATACCCGTTTATATCCAAACGTGTTTGTATACACTCAACCTGAGATTGTATTTCGCTTACGTTTTTAAATGTGCATCAGATCTCTCCAGACAGCGCAGATCGAATGTATTACGTTGTTCATGTATTTTTGGGTCAATAACAGTTCCTTTACGAGAATCATAAGGTTAGAAAGTAGTTAAAAAGTACCGATAGTGCCTCGAAGTCTCACGCGTTGCTCATTCCACATTCCCATAGTGGTAATTATTCGATGATGATTTTATGTGATGTAAACAGTGTTAAATAAATCTATAACATTTAATGCGCATGCATCCTGCTTTATCGCTCGATCACAGCGTCTACACCCACATTGTTAGCGACAAAGGTCTGATCTGATCAACTTTTGTCGCTGATAGAACAAAAAAAATCTTAATAAAATAAAAAAAAGACACAGACTGCATTTTAAGACTCCGGCCGCTGCCATAGCAGCGCCGGAGTAATAACCGCTACCGTATTAGATATGTGGTTATATCTATATGAAAAAGGTGAAATGCAACTAAGATTTATTGATCTATAAATAACCACTCTATTGAACTTTTTTTTTTTTAGCAAATCACGTATTCTAAGCGCTCTAAAAAAGTGTTTATTTATTTTATAACCAAATTGAAAGTAAAAAGTAAAGCAACTTTAACAAGAAGCTGCACGCAGCTTGAACTCCGGCGTATCTTTTGTAACGCGGATGATCTCATATAGACCCTATGCAAAAAGGCGTGGCCTAATTAGCATAAATTCTGAATTTAAACAAATACAGAAAAATGATACAGACTCCTGAACGAGCAGTAAGAAGTTGTTGACAGTATGTAGTTTAATAGTTTTATAACAATTGGTTCCAAAGTTATTAGCATTTAAACCTTTGGGAAAACATGAAAACGAGGCTGGTAAGGCCATAGCTGACTTATTCCATACAAAGCTCTCTTAATTCAAACCCTATTTACTCTGTAGCAATGAAAGCTATGACACTCAAATTTCACAGGATTGCTTATTTTCGCATGCTGTTTTATCTGACAAGGTTGATTTCCTCATGTGAACATTGTTGACCAATTAAATAAAAACAGTATTATTGCATAAGGTCTATACCTAAGAAGTTTGGCACATTACAACGCACAATCAGATGCTGGGAGTTGGGAGAACACTTTAAATGCTTGAAAATCACTTGTGATTTTTCAGCATTCCCTGTGTTCTCCCGACATCCCGCGTGCTTTATTTCGCCAGTAAACGCATTGAAATGTGTGGTCTATTGCATAATAAATATAATCACTTTAGCGAACTCCATTGGAATGGTTATTTATAAATAACCAAAGTCACGTTTCTTGTTTATTTATAAATAAATGTGTTAGACAGCGAAAATGTTCTCCATTTATTTGTAAATAATGTAAAAATGTGCTAAATTTCATCGTTCTTACAAACGGCGCCCCATAGATATGGTACAAACTGAATTACATTGTATATGCCTATAGACCTTTATCATACAGTGACCAATTTGGAAAGCTACAATAGCTTTTGCACTTCCAGCCTCGTCTCTGCCTCGTTTGGAAGTGCAAGAACAAATGTTTTTATTATCATGGGATGCAACCAGGCTCGAAATGAACACTACCCACTCGTCAATGGCGGCGAGTATTTGGCTAGTAATTTGCGATCTTTCGAGTCATATTTGGCTAGTACTAGTTTCTGAACAGTTTTCAGTTGGCACTTCTCCATCCAACCAAAGTCAATTGCGTTCATTTCAGATTCGTTTGTACCGACTGAACGTTAAAGAACAAGGAGCCTTGTTAACCTTCAGTAGATTAACATAAATGGACCAGCATTCCAAGACTTTGACCCTGTGACAGCAATCGAAGGGTTGTGTGCAAGAGGAGCGTTACTGATAATTTAAAACAACTGAAAAAAAACAAACTTTGATTTAAGAGATCTTAAAAATAGGAAAACTCGCATTTTCTCTTTTCGCTAGTTAAGAGAGCCTTTCAGATGAAAGAGGAATTTATGACAGCCCAAAACAAGCAACCAATCAATCTATAGAAACATATTTTGTCATTGTGTGATATTACGAGGGAGGTGGCTAAGAAAGCTATTTCGAAATGTGTGTGCACGCTGTTATGTTTGAAGTTTCGGCGGGAAAATGTTTTCCGAAGATAAAATAAGGTTGGAAGCTAAGAAGGATTATTTCTTTTTCACCTCGGAAAGCAAGCAGGAGAGACGACACTGAAGCGTCGAAGAGCGGCAATTCTTGTCCGAATAACAGACTAACATTTCGAAAGAGTGACTGTGTAAAGTGCTGTTGGACATCATTAAGTTGCCGGCTTAACTCATGGTTGAACGAAGGACTGTCTGGCTCAAAGGCAATTTGTTATTGCTGGAGATTTACACAAAGTCGCGTCTTCAGGCGAACCGAACTGATAATTTTGTCGAGCTAATAAGTTGATTTCGGTAAGTTTCATGATGTGAGCTTTCCAAAGATAGTCGTGCTGGGCCTTGTTTGTGTTTTGCCTAAAGACTTATAAATATATATTGAGAAGGAACTCCATGGATGCTCGCTTTTCAAAAGTTTTTTCTGTATCCATGATTCGTTTCGGGATGAATTGTCATGGTGTGAGCTTTCTGTACGGCCATAATTCTTTTCCGGCTGTGTTGAGTGCGAAGGGAATCCGAGTCAAATCGCGTTGAATCCGTCGGCGTATTAGCTACGGGAAGAGCTCGGGGACTTCGGAAAGATAGTGAGCGACTGAAATTCGTCGTCCGTGTAATAACTCCATTCAGTTGCTATCAATCTATTAAGTGAAATAAGTGAAAGTGTGAGAACTTTAAGTATTTAAACAATGTTCCTTTGCGAAGTGTACTAGCGTGAATTAAGCGAATTTTTGATTAGAAAGGGCTAATGTGAAGAAAAAATAATGCAACGAAAGAGTTCAGCCGGAATGAGTATATCAGGTAACAATAAATAAAAAGAAACCAAAACAGAATGCCACGAACATCGGTAACTCGCGTTTGACTCGGCTCTCCGGTAAACAAGCTCGTAGTTCAAAAACAGAGTGCGGAGGTGTTTCGCGCAATAGGGAACTGGGTAACGGGTAGATATTTCGCTATTAATGTTATTTATGATTATTTTATTGTTGTTTTCAAAGCATATTGGTATGAAATAGACAAATTGAAATATATTAAGGATATTTCGAGCGGAGAAACGAAAACAAATTGTGATGCAACTGCCGGAAATCAAAGCTGGGGTCAACGGCTTGGGCGCCATGATTTCGAGCACTGGACGCAACATAGCCACTTTCGGCTAAATATCTGTTCGGATGAAAAAGGTTGTCTATACCAGGAGGGAGGGGATGTCTCTAGGGAAAACCCTGGACCACTCATGTAGACAGTATGACGTCACGCAATGGCTCAGTGATTTTTCAATATGGCGGCGCATAAAAACACGGCTATTTTACTCGATCGCATTTACTAAAAAACTAATTCTCACATTACTTCTCAAAATATCAGTCATATAACTCCATTTACCAGAAAAGGATATACCAAAGACGGTTTTGAGCCGGGCTTATGGTAATTTATTGTATTGTTTAATAGGTTTTTGGTAGGTTTTTTGTGAATAAGTGGAACTGCCGTTTGGGAGAAACGGCAAGGACCGCAAAAATGCTGAATGGAATTAAGGGCCGGAGAAATGACAATCAGGCTTCAAAATAGGAGGTTCAGTTCCTGAGGTGTTCAACTCCTTATCTGCAAAGTTGTGTTAAGATGGCTTGTGTAGAACTGCTCATCAATCCCTTCAAAGTGAAAAGTCAGTTTGTTCGAGTCTGCCGCCATGTTGTACGTTGTTCACCAAGGATAATGCGAAGGACAGGGCCAAGTCATAATTGGCAAGTTATGTAGTCGATGACTTTTCAGAACAACATGTAATTATTCCCTTTTACTCTACGAAAACATGTATATTGTTGTACAAGCAAAAGGATCGACATTGAAGTCTCTCAAACTCGAAGGAAAAGTGAAGCAAGGGAATTCAGTTGATTCAGAAATAAGTAATAATTAAACCACCTTGAATAAAATGACTTAGTTTTTCTTACTGGAATAACCTTGTTGGAAGTTGCTGTTTCAAATTTCTGAGTTCGTATTTAAAGCTGGAGAGAGAGTTCCTACACTGAGGACTGGTATGTATAAATGTTGTTAGTTTTATTAAAGTCTAAATTAGATAATTTCGTGCAGTCATTTCGTGTAATGTATTAAAATTGTATTGATGCACAGGTGTATAATTTTTTTTAGGAATCAATCCCAAATGTTTCATTAATATTTTATACCCGGGGCTCTTTACATGTAATATATGTGGCTGGGGTTGCTCGTCATTTTAGGGGTTGAAATTGGCACTTCAATTTTTTTAAACAAATTATCCTCCTAATTAAAATATACACAAATCGATTGTAAATAATTTGCTCAGTAATGCAAAGCCCTGCAGGAAACTAGGTATTTCAAGTTTAGGGTATTGCATTTTCAATAGGTGAAGTATTTTTTAGAGTACATATTTTTCAGCTTTATCTACAATTAGGATCCCCAAGGCACCCATCCCCAATATTTTTAACCCAAAGTCCCCCCCCCTTCGATTTTATACTGGCATATATCTATGTGCCATTTGGTACATAATATGATAAAGCACCCAGCCTTCTGACCAGTAGAAGCCGAAGTGACAAATGCAATGCATTCTGTAAGTTATTCCAGCCCACACCACAAGAAAAGGAGCTCTTCAAACCCATACTTCAAAATATATCTTCTGACCTGTCGATCCTCATGCAATGAGACAGATTGTTTTGATATTTTTGGGCTGAGGGACCTATCAAATTCTTGGAATTACCATAGTTCTTGTCAGTTTAATATCCATATGAAAATAAAAAGAAGAAGAATTTTTAATCTGAACATTTCCTGATAGATACAATATACTGTATAAATCCTATTTTTAACAACTTTTCTTTCTGTTGGTTTTGCAAGTTCAGTGAAATGGTTATAAGGCTGAAAAGAATCAAGGAGCTTGATTAGTTACCCACAATGTTAGTTGAGTCATTGCAAGAGTACACATTTTCATGGTCTGGGCCGGTTGGTTAAAAAATAAAGGGTGGATAATGTTATCCACCTGATCAATCCTTATCCAGTGGATATATAACTGTTATAAACCTTTCATCTGATATATAGGGATTTTTTGGGTAGGGGTGTGCCGCTGGGGCTCTGAAACCCTTACCCTGTTTAAGACAACAACAAAAATCCATACCCTGTTCAAGACAAAGTGTTGAAATTTTATATCCCTCTATAAGACAAATAACAAATTATCTATACTTGGATGTCAGTGTTTGTGATCTTGTATAATGAGTGTCATAACTAAAAAGTCTTCATCAAGCATTATAATAAATAAAGTATTAGATAAATACCATACCCTGTTCAAGATCTGTAGATGTGAAAATGGTACCCTGTCTAAGACCAGAAACTTGATTAACCATACCCTGTCCAGCGGATCATCCCCATATAGTCCATATATGGGAGTAGCCCCCTTCCCCCCGGGATTGTTCCGGTGGATACCATTATTCACCCTTTGAACAACTGGACCCAGGTCTTGATATCATATTTTATGGTCTGAAATAGGGTAAGGTTTTGGACCCCGGTGCAGCACACCCACCCAAACGTTTGCTGTCTAGAGCCAGCAATGCAGACTACCAACAAAGTTAATAAATCAATCTCAAGCTTATATAATTATTATTATTAATTAATATTATTAATTAATATTATTAATTATTAATATTATTAATTAATATTATTCAAGATATTTAAAGGAATATGGAGATTGCTAGAGGCAATGATTACACCAGCGAATGAGCCATTGCACCATTGCACCATTCCCGCTTTAAAAACACATTTTTGTCCGTTGAAAAAAATAAGATAATGGTCAAATTGTCTCGTTTTGTCTGCTTCCAAAGGAAATTAAATGCCAGGTCACTTGTAAAAGGGCCAAATTGTCCCTTCTGGTTCAATCTCTGTTACACCATCAAACAGTTGATCAAAATGTGATTATTTCATTGAAGAAACTAGCCTTACTGACATCATGCTGCCTAGCCAAATTTGCACTAAACAATTTTGGGTGAAGGGGGAGAGAGTAATTGTATTGCTTTTTGAGTTAACCATTATTGGGTCAGTCTGAGCATCATGATTTGTAGATATGCTTTTTTTTATCACAGGCAGGCCCAAGCTTCTATTATGGTTCAAATCGCTAATTACTATAATTTGTATTGATTTATTGTTGTTGAAAAAATAAAGGGGCCTTGGTTATAAACTGCAGATAACCCTAGCTAGCTGCCACTTCAAACGATCACTAATGAAAATGTATTATTAATTAACAAAGTACCAGGGTATTCTGCACATAATAATTTGTTTAAGAGAGTACCGTATCTCTTAAAGGCTCTCTTAAACTGCTTGAGGTTGTTGTGGCTAAAACAATAGGCTGATTATTGTTTTTAAGCCGAATAACATATAGTTTTAGGCGATAAGCACTCGTACACCACAGGTAGCCCAAGCTATGTAAATGAGATTTTTTTAATAGCATTCGTATGGATAGTTTTCCATTTTCAACATAAATCTTGGACAAAAATCGACAGAACTTACAGGGTATCTTTCTGTGTTTCTTAGCTATGTCTGGACTAATTTTAAGCAAATTTCTGCACCGTTTTACCTCGCTGTCCTTCTCAATGTTGTTAGTATTTACACGGCAAACAAACGAGCAAACTGCAACTTCAGCACTCAAAAGGATTGATGAGCAGAACCAAACATACACAAGTCGCATACTTAAGTTGCTCAAAAAGATCAAGAAAGTGTGAATAAAACCTCCTAGTTTGGGTTAACAATTCACCCGTTATCTCGAGAAATCTGAAAATTTGTAAACTAAGTTCTGCTCTTTTCGAACCAAAATGTCCTCCCCGGAAAACAACAAGAGCTCAATTAACTTCTTGTTAGAGCGGTTTAAACTTTTTTGATGATTGATTAATCGATTAAATGTGTAACATAAAGACATAAACCATCAACACTTACATTACATTGTTGGACAAAGCAACGTTAAACCTCAACTTTTGACCTCTTTTTGTCCCTAACTAAATAGCGTTCACGCTGAACTGAACAATTTACGGGAAGCGTTCACTCCGTTGCTATGTGACGTCATACTGTCTACATGACTCTCCCGAAATGCTGATTGGCCAAGCAATTGAGACGCCCCCTCCCTCCTGGTCTATACTTTTCTGTAATTGGAAAACGTAGGCTAAAATATTCGGAATTTTCTTAAATTTGCGAGTACAGATATTTTGGGCTACAATTTTCGAAACATTGGCGGAATAAAGAAACAAATGAATATACTCGCCTAAAATTTTCGTAAAAATCGGTAAATTTCTACGCTTTTCGATTTCTCGAATATCGCAAAACATCAACACATTTTCAGGTCATATGCTCAACCAATGTTAGTGAATGCGGAGTATTTCGAAACACCTGGTTGACACCTGAGATTTTCGGATGCAGCTTTTTCCCCTGTCAGATTTGACAACCAATTTACAGTCCCTAGAAGTTTCGGTGTAATCAGTGAAAGCTAAGATTCTGAGAAAAAGGTTGCCTAAAATTTTCTGTCATTGACCGACAAAATGTCAGAATCTTATGTTTTCCTCTGCCACACCTAAGAATTTCGGAATGAAAATGAAAGCGCCCTAAAATATTCGAGACTGTGTAAGTTCCCCTAGGTTCACCGAACAGATATTACCAGCGTCGTTTGAAATTCATTTAGTTAGCGTTAAAAGTACTTTAGAAGTAATATAATGGCATATTAAAGCATTTTAGCGAAAACTCTCGTTGGGTACCCCTGTTGGTCGCTGCATGCTAAAGGTCTATCGTATTCCTATATTCAATAATGCTATTTGTCTTTAATTTGTTGTTGTTTTATGAAGGTGTAACAGACCACTGCATGATAAAGGTCTATCGTATTCCTATATTCAATGATGCTATTTGTCTTTGTTGTTGTTTTATGAAGGTGTAACAGACCACTCCATGATAAAGGTCTATCGTATTCCTATATTCAATAATGCTATTTGTCTTTGTTGTTGTTTTATGAAGGTGTAACAGACCACTGCATGATAAAGGTCTATCGTATTCCTATATTCAATAATGCTATTTGTCTTTGTTGTTGTTTTATGAAGGTGTAACAGACCACTGCATGATAAAGGTCTATCGTATTCCTATATTCAATAATGCTATTTGTCTTTGTTGTTGTTTTATGAAGGTGTAACAGACCACTGCATGATAAAGGTCTATCGTATTCCTATATTCAATAATGCTATTTGTCTTTGTTGTTGTTTTATGAAGGTATAACAGATTGGAGTAAAAGGCTCCTAATATCTGATAGAGCTCATCTTGGTAAGTGGCAGGTGATATACTGTGCTTAGGTAATATACTGTACTTTTACAATATACTATACTTTTACAATATAAGCCCTGTGCTAATTCAACTTTGTAAGGCCCGGAGCTTAAAGTGCCTATACGACCATAAACGATATCAATAATATCGATTCTACACATAGTGAATAGTAGAATGGTACAATATTTCTGGGTTTGAATGCCGCGCCGATGAGTTATAGAGGTTTTAATCTTCAAAATGCTAATTACATGACGTCAGGGTAGGCATCATTTATTATACAAAAGTTGCTGTTACAGATAAACAACCTTTTTTCTATTTTAATGGTTAAATAAATGATTTTACAAATTTGTTTTACTATATCAGCAAATACGTTCATTCACTAGCTAAGCATTAAGAAATAATGGCTAATGCCTACCCTGACGTCATGTATGTAATAAAACTTGCTTGAGTTCCAATGGTTTATTGAACCTTGAATATAGGGATACAATAATTCCAGTGACAACTAAACGTACACAACTGGTTTTTCCACACGTGCTCCGAACTGGTCTAAACGTCATGTAAGCTATACATATACGTACCAAGAGTAACCTAAGTATCATTCATTACACTATCCTCTCTCTTGAAAAGGCGTGAATCCCCTGGTTCACACTCGGTCAGACTCCGACAGTTCTAACAAACTAAACAAAATTTGACAAGTTTGTAAGCTATGATCTAAGGCAAATTGTTCTTTACAGACTTATCTCTCAATTGTTCTCTTAACGCTTGAGCTTTCTTTAACAATTTCGGCCTCAGTTTCTTTATCCTATTTCTGTCCATGTCCTGCTTGTCCTCCAACAGCAGTAGGCGTTGTGCTATTTGCTGTAAACTGCTAACCACCCATTCACCGTACCGATCCGGGGGTCTTCTCACTCGAACTGGTCTTTGACTTTGAGAAGTGAGTTCCGGTTCCTCCCTCTCTTCCCCTGCACTGTTATCCTCCTCAACCTCAGAACTGGAGTGTCCAGGCAGGGAGCTGTCACTTTCACCTTGTGGGGGAAGGATGTTTGTGGCTTGAGTATCGAACTTGACATGATCATTATTGCTATCAACAGCTGCTTCAGTAGAAGTACTGTCTTCATAGCTGAAAGACTGAAACCCGCTGTCTTCCAATTCCTCACGATCCTCACTTGACTGCTCACATTCGTCTTTCGCAGGTACAATCTCCTCTTCCGGTGTACTCACAACTTCTGCTACTTCCTCTACCGCTTCTTCCTGCTTCCTCTTGTACAACCGCAGGTTGTTGAAATGAACCACTCTGGAACGCCTCGATGATCCTCCAACCTTTTTGACACTGTATGTAACTTCTGTGACACGCGCAATAATCTTGTACGGTCCCTCCCACTGTCTGTGGAACTTACTTGCCTCACCAGGCTTCAGTTGTGGACTGTAACGTAGTACTAAATCACCCGTTTGATAACTAGTGTGCTTAACTCCCTTGTCGTAAGCATCCTTCTGGCGTCGTTGAGCCACCTTCAGGTTCTGTCGTACGTCTTGATATGCCGTATCCAGATTCTCCTGAAGATCAGCAACAAATTCACCGTATGAGCACTCACTGTCCTTGGCCCTACCCATCATCACATCTAAGGGTATCCTCATCTCCCTTCCGAACATCAGCTCAAACGGTGTATGCCCTGTGGAGGTATGTACACTACTTCTGTAAGCCATCATGCAGTAGTCTAGGTGCTCATCCCAGCATTCTGGCTTATCTTCAACCTTGGCCTTAAGCATGCTCTTTATTGTCTTGTGTAGGTTTTCAATTTGTCCATTTCCTTCTGGATGATAGGCAGTTGACCGAGTTTTACTGATTTCCAGTAGGTCACACATCTCCTTGAACAGCTTCGACTCAAAATTACGTCCTTGGTCACTGTGTAGACTATCGGGTACTCCAAACCTGCAGATCCAGTTCCTCACAAGAACTTTTGCACATGTAGCAGCACGTTGGTTGGAGATCGCATAAGCTTCTGCCCACTTCGTAAAGCTACACTGGATAGTTAGAATAAACCGGTTCCCTCTTCTTGACCGGGGCAGTGGGCCAACAATATCAATGTGGACCCTTTGCATGGGGTTACCAGAAGGTATTGGCTGTAGGGGTGCCCTTTGCCTAGGTCTGGACTTACACTTGGCACACGTTAGGCAATCATCACAGTATCTGTGCACTTCCTTGGTCATTCCAGGTCTCCAGAACCTAGCTTTCATCTTCTTCAGGGTCTTCATTCTACCTAAGTGGGCACCAGCAGAGCCATCATGGATTTGTTCGAGTGCTTCTTTGACTAGTTTTTGTGGTAGGACCATCCTGTCCGTAGTCGTAGGGCCATGTTTGGCTGACTGGAGATAGAGCACACCTTCGTGTATCTGTAACAGATCAAACTGAGCCCAGACTGCCCTCGTAACTTGACTCATGGACTGTAGCTCCGGACTACTAGGTTTCCACCACTCTTGTAACAGCTGGTTCAACACTGGGCCCATGTGTATATCCTCTCTTTGGGCTTGTGATACCACCTCAGTCGACCATGAGACCTTCTCCTTGCTTTGGCCATTGTCCTTTCGAGGCTTGCTTGTAACTGCTGCTACCTGTGGTTGGGCTGATGGTACACATGATGGACAGTTTCCATGGAAGCGCTTTGGCCGTCTAGACAAAGCATCTGCATTGCAGTGTAACTTCCCCGGCCGGTGTTTAATTTCATAATCATATTCTTGTAAGCGCTCGAGCCAACGGGCTATCTGACCTTGAGGCTCTTTGAAGGACATTAACCAAGTTAACGAGTGGTGATCAGTCCGCAGACGGAATCTCCGCCCTAACAGGTAATAACGAAAGTGCTCCACATAGGTGACTAAAGCCAACATCTCCAACCGCGTTGTACAATAGTTCTTCTCATGCTCATTCAAGGAGCGACTTCCATAAGCTATCACCCTTTCCGTCCCATCTGGTTGTACCTGGGACAGAACAGCTCCAATTCCCAGTAGTTGGCTTGCATCGGTATCAAGTATAAAGGACCCAGCACCTGACGTGAAGATTGGATATGCTAGTACAGGTGCACTAACCAAGCAATGTTTCAGATTTTCAAAAGCAGATTGCTGTTCCCGTTGCCACTGAAATGATACGTCCTTCCTGGATAGCTTGTAGAGTGGCTCTGCAATAATGGAGAATCCAGAGATAAACCGCCTGTAGTAGCTAGCTAAGCCAATGAAGCTCTGAAGTTCTTTGACATCCCTGGGTATTGGCCACTCTTCGACTGCTTTAAGCTTCTCTGGATCCGTCTTAATTCCTTCGGAGGAAACCACATGTCCCAGAAAAGTAACTTGTTTCTTCAGGAACTGACACTTGGCTGGTTTAAGCTTTAGTCCAGCTGCCCGTATTCTGTCAAAGATTAGCTGAAGACGATGGAGATGTTCATCAAATGTAGTTGACCAAATGATAATGTCATCTAAGTACACAAGGCAGTGAGTCCAAGTGAGCCCATCCAGAGCTAGATTCATCAGTCTTTGGAAGCTGGCTGGCCCATTGGTCAAACCAAATGGCATAACCCTCCACTGAAATTGGCCGCGGTGAGTGGAAAATGCAGTTTTTGGTCTGTCATCCTCTTTCACCTGCATCTGCCAATAGCCAGAGGCCAGATCAAGACATGAAAACCATTTTGCACCACCCAATGCCTCTAAAACATCATCAGTCCTAGGCAATGGGTGAGCATCCTTTATCGTGCACTGATTGAGTTGTCTAAAGTCAATACACATACGGTATGTTCCATCATGTTTACGGGCTAAAACAATTGGGCTGCTCCAAGGACTTTGGGACTGTTCAATCCTACCATGTGCTAGGAGTTCATCTAACTGTTGGTCAATAATCTCTCTCTGGTGAGGTGGTGTACGACGGGGATGCTGCTTAATTGGTTTAGCATCCCGGTGTTAATTTCATGTTCCATTAGATCTGATTTCCCTAAATCAGATCTGTTCATTGCAAATATATCTCCATATTTATCCATTACTGACAAAAACTGTCCCTCCTGGTCTTCTGATAGCCCTTCCAGACTTTGCTGTGTACTTAATCTCCAATTTTCTGCTTCTTCTTTCCTCTTTTTCTGCTCCCCATTCCCCACTGTTGCGTCAACGGATGAACAAGTTGGACGCGAAGTACTTGATGACTTGGAGTCCACTTCACTGGGAGTAATATTTCCACTAATACTGCTAAGGGGATGATATTCAGCAACTGGCAGATCTGAGCGTATCCTAATTGGTCTGTCAGTAAAATTAGCTAGGCGAACTGGGGTCTGTCCAGCCCTAGGGACCACTAGGGAACGTGCAATGCAAACCTCTGATATTTCCCTGAGTTCTTTCAACCCCTCCAGAATTCCTGGGCTACCCGAATTCCGTTCATACCCCTCCTCTAATCTAGCTCCTATAACTTGTTCTGTTCCTGGTTCTATTTCAATATCCGCACACAGAAAAATTTGACAAACACTAGGTTTTACCTTGCAATATCTGATTGGGACTTCAGTGTCTCCCACTACAAGGGTTCCTGTGTCATAGCGAATCAGACAGCCATGGTGCTGAAAAAAGTCTGATCCAAGTATACAATCATGAGCCAGCCCACGTGCAATGATAACTGGCCATAAACAATCAATATCTGGAGTCTTACATCTGCTTCTCCAAGAATGGACAATTTATTACCATTTGCTGTAGTTAATGTCCCTGTTACAGGCTTAAGTTCTGAGAGATATCCACTTTTTTTCCATGTGCATTCATTAAAAACACTAACAGTTGCACCCGTGTCTAACAATACACAAGTTGTACGATGATTCACCAGTCCCGTAATATATATTCCCGAATCTGATATGGCTGAAACTGCATAATCATTCGTGTTTGTTTTGTTTACCTGGTGGATGTCAGCTACTGTTGGGGTAAGATATACTGGATCTACGGGGACTGGCTGCCCCTTGGCAGACCCCGATATTCGTTTCCCGTCTTCGTTGGACAGTCCCGCGCAAAGTGGCCTTTGTTATGGCAGGCATAGCACACCACTTCTTCTCGGCGCCGTGCAGGTTTTACTTCAGTTTTCTTTTCTAGCTCACGGATTTTGTCATTCATCCCCAGAACGATTTCCTTAAGCTCCCGTATTTCAGCAGATATCTTCTCATTATTAGCTGAAGCACTAACTGCATTTACAGATTTTTTCTTTTCAACCGATGGAGCTATTTTGCAAGCTTTACGAGCACTCTCCAACTGGCGTACAACACGAACAGCTTCTACCAGTGACCCTGGTTGATTCATAAAAACTCTCTCTCGAAAATCATCGCTGACAACCACACCTTGAATGAATTGATCCCTAGCCAACTCCACTTTAAATGAATAGGCAGCCTCTGGATAGGCATTCTCGGCCAATTCCATTAAATTGTCGGCGAAGGTTTCGAAATCTTCATTTGGCTTTTGGCATCTTGCCCGTAACTGGAGTTTATAATCTTCCTTTGTCTTCCCCGAATCAAATCTTTGAACCAACTTTGTTGTAAATTCCTCAAATGGTAGCGATTCCGATAGCTTGAGCAGCTCCACAGCTTTGTAGGCCGATTGATCCAACAGGGTGAGTAAATAAGCTCGACGATCTGATGGTTTGATGTGTACGAGATTAGCATATTGAATGAATTGCGAGAGCCATGTTTTGAAAGTCTGACCAACCGAATAAACCCGTGGCGCTCGCACATTTCTCCTAGCTTCGATATTCTCATTAGAAACTCCAATGCTCTGCTTCAGAGCCTTCGCAAGGGTATCTACCAACAGTTGAATGTCACTAATCCCTTCCTGTGGTTCTATTTTTGGCTGTTTCATTGAAGGTCCGGGCCCTGCCTTTTCCTTTGGCAGCCCGCCTTCGGCACCTTCGACACTTTCGGCTCCATTTATCGTTTTCTTTCCCTCTTTATCCATTGTAATCTCCGTGGTTACGATCCCAAGTCACTGCCACCAATGTAATAAAACTTGCTTGAGTTCCAATGGTTTATTGAACCTTGAATATAGGGATACAATAATTCCAGTGACAACTAAACGTACACAACTGGTTTTTCCACACGTGCTCCGAACTGGTCTAAACGTCATGTAAGCTATACATATACGTACCAAGAGTAACCTAAGTATCATTCATTACATGTAATTAGCATTTTGGAGATTAAAACCTCTTTATTATATGGCAAGAGCTACTTAATTCCGGTAAAAGCGCGCGTTCTGATTGGCTGTTTAGCGGTCAGGATTTCCCCGTAATGCCCACGGGCATTATGAGATATGTTATTGCCCGGCAAACTTTGATATTCCTAAAAACAACCGAACTGTCATTATTTTAGAGAAAAACGGAAAGTGCAAATGAGCAAGGAAGAATATTCCGAAAGTGAAATTTATTACCCTACAACGTTATAGTGAACAAAAACAACATCGCCAACGGCAAAGGCCGGTGGAGGCTCTAAACAGCCAGCAAGAGGTTCGTAAATAAACAGAAAAGTTCCGTGAAGAAAATAGCTAGTGAAATAAAAACCTGTCTGTTCAGGAGTCGATAAACAAGAAAAACGTAACATTTGCAACCTTACCTCCAGCTGACTTCGACCACCTGTTATCCAAGTTCTTAATCGGACATTCCCAAAGTTAGCTGCGAAGTATACAACTTTATGATCCAAAGATTTCTCTCTGACAAAAAAATTCCAAGGCCAGTCAATACCTTGGGAATAAGGGCTTCGAAAAGTCATGTCCATTTTTTTGCTGCAAAGTGAAAATATCTTGTACACAAACTGACAAAGCTCCAACTCGTCCCTCGTTGCCCATGGCAGCCCTCTCCCGGTACATCTGAGGAAAACAGCCAAGCGAGTTTTGCTGGCTGAGCTAACCTAAACCACTGAAGTTAACCTTAACTACTGAGCTAACACAATTCAAAATTAAAAAGCCCTCCTCGTGGAGCCACAAGCTTCTGAATCTAATCGCCAACGAGTGGAACGAGCGCCGTTATGACAACCGCGTGGTTCGCTCAATTTAAAAAAAAGTTTTTTAAACTTGTCCAAAGATATCCGGCGGGAAAAAATAATACCTATTAAGAAATATTTCTTTCTTTCGTTTTTTTTTTTTAATCAAGGCAAAGATCTGCTCGAAATACAGCCGGCCGTCCTCACACAGTTCGTTCCGAAACAACACGCACGCCGAAGAGTCCGTATTGTTTTAGATCGTTTTGATCTCTGTAATATATCACAGGATCCATATACCGCGAAAATACCGCGAAGAACATGCATATTTGAATACGAAATGACGGTAAACTTAAATTTGCGTCACTGTTGGTTTTATCTTCCCGTCAGTTCCCGTTGCTTGCACTGTGATCCCACACAGTCTCCCTTTCTTGTCGTCCTTGTGGCTTACAACGGCAAAGCCTTGCGATTCTGGAAGGTTGAATGGAAAATGGGGGGGGGGGGGGGGGGGGAGTGCGGAGTATGGAAAGTGCGGAGGTTCGAAATTGGAAAATGAAGAGTGTGGAAAATGAGGAGTGTGGAAAATGAGGAGTGTGGAAAATGAGGAGTGGGGAGAAAATGAGGAGAAATAATCAAATAATTATTCTGAATAAACACGAACACGGTTGCGTAAACAATCGAATGAAAGAATGACGGTGCATGTATCAGGATATAAAAACTCACTATAGGCAAAAGCTAATCCCACGACTCGAAAAAAGCGTATTGTCATGGGCAAATTTTACCTTCATGCATATCGAAAACTTTATAGGCGTAAAGTTTGAAAATGTATGCAGAAACCTTTTATGGTAGGCAAAGCAAGACCACAACTTTACACAACAGTTATCTATCTCCCTAAAAATTCCACAGATGCTAATATGCTCTACAAGCTATGGCATTGGTTTTTGCCTCGAGTTTTATTTACCCCTCTGAAAAACCCTCATACGTTCAGTGTCTTCAGTTATCTCGGTACGTTGTCGAACCCATGAGTAGCGAGGATTTTTTTTGCCACCTTATGTAATCTAAGCAATTTTAATGTAGTATGACTGATAAGAGAGCTATGGGTGGCAAATTCTCTCTCATAATTAACACCTTTGACCCTGACGTGATATGAAATGATACAATCAGTTTATTCAAATAATCATGATTTGTTTGTTCTTGGTGGTCCGGTCATGGTCTGTTTTCTAGGACTGTATTTTCTAAGGGCCTGTTTACATGCAAGGCGCTAGGGTTACCCTAGCTCCCGGGTCAACGATAGCCCGGGGTTTACATGACTAGGTTAACCCTCCTAACCGAGTCATGTCAGTAGTACATGGTGATTTTTTGGGGGGGAAATTTGCGGTTTGGACAAGGTATTTCAGGTATTTGGCGAAACGAAATCAATTTTTTATTGTGGCATCTGATTCGAATCGTGCATGCCATGGATGGCTCAGTGCCCTGTTGGCGGTCAAGATGGCGGCGAGGTATTGACAAGGCAAACAAATATTTAAAACATCTCGTTCAGTACCGAGATAGCTGAAGACACTGAACGTATGAGGGTTTTTCAGAAGGGTAAATAAAACTCGAGGCAACAACTAATTCCATGGCTTGCAGAGCATATTAGCATCTGTGTAATTTTTAGGGAGATAGATAACTGTTGTGTAAAGTTGTGGCCTTGCAAAATTCGAAAATTTAAGCAGAAACCTATACTGGTAGGCAAGGCTTTGTCTACCATAAAAGGTTTCTCCACAAATGTTCAAATTTTACGCCTATAACTTTTTCGATATGCAAGAAGATAAAACTTTGCATAATTATTTGCCCATGTCAATACGCCTATGGTGAGTTTTCATATCCTGATACACCCTCATTCTTTCATTCGATTGTTTACGCAACCGTGTTCGTGTTCATCCAGGGTAATTATTTGATTATTTCTCCTCATTTTCTCCCCACTCCTCATTTTCCACACTTCGCATTTTCCAATTTCCACACTCCGCACTTTCCATACTCCTCATATTCCATACTCCGCACTCATTTTCCATCTAACCATTCTGGAAGGTTTTGTGTTCGCTGTAAACTTTATAAATAAAAGAAATACCGTGTTGTGTTCAAATATGCATGTTTTTCACGATATTCTGAGACACTTTGATCCTTTCCGTTTCGGTACAAACTACACAAACGTGTTTTCCCCGTGTGAATATAACCTGATTGTCGATGCCTGACGCTGTCAATGAGCTCATTGAATCTGACCAATCAGAGGTGATACCAGATTCAGGTATAAGTGGAAGATGTAATTTCTGACGTTTGAGCGACGCAGGAGCGATATAGTCAGAAATGAATATTCTGCCGATACGGTAAAGAGGTTTGGGGAGGAGACGATAGCATTATGGGCAATGCTTCTAGCATATATAATTCGCTTTTATCACAAGGCGGATATGTTGGCTTGAAACAATAGATTTTCCACGCGTAGCCTCGTGCTGAGCAGTTTCAGAACGAGTTCACGGGTCTAAAACAAAGGTTTTTATTCTCCTGGGATTAAACATAGCGCGTGAATAAGGTCCATGCTTCGAGCGGGAAAATCAGTCATTCTAGGCCAGTCAGTTATATTTATCTTATTGATTGTAGCACGGTTACTTTGTATTAACTTAGTAAGTCGATAGTTAGTTCTCTAGTCCTCGGAGACTTCGGGTTGCTCCATTAGGTAGCGGAGTACGTTTCCGCACATTTCCACGTTTTTTGGTCACAACCCCAGGGTGGTTTTTTCGTGGTTTTAGCGGTTTTTCGTATCTGGAAGTTTCCCATTAGTTAAGAATACAATTTATACTAATTACTTAATTGTATCAGAGTACGGAGTTGTCTGGCGACTATCTCACAATAAACTATACTTATGAAGTCTCTTGTCAGTGTAGTCAGAATGTGTTTGTTTCTGAAGTTGTTCTACAGGCTCTCCCCTCTTACCTTCTCCTCCCCAGTTCCCCTCTTCTGTTCTTCCCCAAGAGAGCCTGTTCACGGGTTAGGTTCATGCTTATCAGCTGATAACATTGATAATTTTGAAATTTGAATTTTTAAAAGGAAGAATACCTCATGCACGAGGAATAATTTAAAAATACAACACGTAGCTTGTGAAATACACCTGATGTTATATTGTCTTGTCTTGTAGTGTTTGACTTTCACCAAGATTCTGACAAGTTAAGGGAATCTGGGAAAACAAGGTTAGTATGAAGTGAAACACAGTAATAATCACATATGAGTAGAAGCCATTGCAAATGTGCTGGGTTGTGGTCCTGTGGGGTTGGTGGGGGGGATATTGTGTTTTATGCTTAGTTTATTCAGTTGGATGAATGACCCGTTGCCTGGCTGTTGTCTACATTGTACGTCCCTGGCTTGTGTAATAAATGGATCGGAAAGTGTGCCGTCAGCTCCAAAACCAGGCCTAGTTTGCCAAAAAAATTGCTATAAAAGTTGCTCATTCCAACGATAGTAATGTACGTAAATGAACAATTTCTTCAGCAAATGTGGGGAAAACCCGCTACAAACCACAAGTATGTGACAGCCCCACCAATACGATAGCAGAGCTCGCTATCAGTATATCGTTGGCACAATAGCCTGCGTTGCGGCTCTGGAGTATCGGGGTGCAGCGAGCGGAGATTAGGGTGATTGCAGTGAGAGAGAAAAAGAGAGGGGGAGGGGGTGGGGAGGAGAGGACGAGAGAGCCTGCGAGATGCAACTTGGATCAAGCGTACATCTCTTTTTTGATTCGTCCATGATAGCGGACGGCGGTTGATCAAAGAAAGCGTCGGATGTCGGCAAAGGTCTCTCTCCTTTCGTTTCCAATTTACCAAGACAGAGAGAAACCTCTATTAGCTGGGACATAATATAATCTATTAATACCCCTAGTTGGGATCAACGTGCTTATTTTTTCAAACACCTCTAGAGGGAGAGGGTCCCCACCATTCACTTAGTGGTAATGTCGTAACGATGACATCATCGGTCACGTGATTGTTAGTACACGCACCTATCTTTCTCATTTCTAATCGCAAGCGGCTCAAAAATAAAAACTCTGAAGGCTAGGTTTGCAGATCGGCGGCCCAGTTGTACCAAATCCGAGGTTTCCAAACGCATCAACCAGGATTGTCCGGGACATCGAGCAACACTGGAAAATGTGCAAGTTCTCGACAGCGAGGCCCGATGGTTTGAGCGCGGGGACAAGGAAGGCATTTACATCTGATTTGAACCGTGACGGGGGCCGGTACCAGCTCCCCCGCATTTGGGACAACACCTTGCAGTCACGTGGGCCGAAAGCCTGTGACTGCAAGCGAGCGTGACCTTCGCACACTTGTGATCAAGCTCTCAGTTGAGAGTGAAAGCTTAAGGTTTATTCTTTCAAAACCTTTTGTACAGATCCTCAAAGGTTTTGATTTCATTCGAGAATTACATTCACCTGTACAGATGAGTCTTCATCATTGGCTGAAAATTAATAACAGACATGGTATGGGTTCCCATGAATCACTTGGTGGTGATGTCGTAACGATGATGTCATCGGTCACTTGTTTTTTTGTGTGCTCTCTGTATGTTACCTTTAATTGCTACACAGGCATTCAGCGAAACGCTAAACAAATATAGGCTATGCTAACAACGTCCACAATAACACGACACGCGCTCAAAGGATGAGCTTTCAGTTAGAGACTTCACATTACCCTTATGCAATTAGCAGTACAGCCCAAAAATAGCTCACTAACCATCCACGAATTGCCCTTTGGGGCCTATATTTTGGTACTATGACTACATGTAAATTGCTTTGTTTTATATGATATGTAACTATGCCAGTAACTGTTCTTGGAAGTCCTTGAGTGAATTATCAATCTCGTTGAATATAATCAAATGCGCTCAATTGTGAACTTGTATTTGGCAAATGACTCACCAGACCAACATGGTCTCAGACCTGTGTTTGCTCCTTGTTTGAATAAAACATAGGTTTTTTATATCACATAAGAATTGAGGTCCCTTGAAAGCATTGTGATGCTCAGAGACAGTACCATATCCATGACTCAACAGTTTTTGCTAATATATAATACATTGGTATGGTCCAGGTATGGCCATCAGCTAACTTTTATGCTCATATCCACTTAGTCCATGTACTTCATTGCCTTTTCCTCTTCTCGTTCTAGACTTGGGACAACTAAGAGAGGTATTGGATCAGCATATGCATCCAAGGTAAGGTCTTAATAAGGTCATACTTTTTACATAAAGGATAACATGTAAATGTATGGCAACATTATAAATGTACCATTGTAGTTAGTAGCATACATGTACACTGTCACTGGATGTACTTATTAGTTCCACTATCATTCTAGAGATCTTGGAAGTAATGACTTGAATGTGGGGCAACATTATAAATGTACCATTGTAGTTACAACAACAACAACAACAACGATTTTATTCATACCATAACGAAATGTTTTACATATAAAAGGGAGGGAGAATTAAACAATTTAATGGTATGGGTTACCTAGAAATAACTTAAAAGCTAATCAAGCTAGGTAACGCAAATATATTGATATAATGGAAATATATATACGGTCGGATACAAGATACACAAATAATTAAATAAATATATAACTACATACATAAAATAAAGAAACTAAAGATGATATGTAGATTTGGTTACCATAGATACTGACACAAACAATTATACTTAAGAAAAGAGAGAAAAATCATATATTTTATACAGTGTTACGAAGTTATATAAAATATTGAAGTTAACCTAGTAATTAAATGGTTGCACATGGAAACAAGTATAAGACTAGTAGGATGCTATAAATGAAGACTTCAGCTTATTTTTAAAGGACGATTTTTTGGAAGATTTTATTTTATCATCTAATGAATTCCAGACTTTTGCTCCTTGATATCTTATATTAAATTTTCCATAATTAGTTCTTACTTGAGGAATAAAAAAAGAGGACTTAGAAGCAAGTCTTGTGTTGTACGAGTGAATTCTATTAATAGGGGTAAAGAAATCATTGAATACTGCAGGAAGGGCTTTGTTATGATATTGATGCATTAGCAGAGCATTATAAACTTTAAAATGTTGAGAGATTTGAACAGGGGGCTAGAGTGCTCATCATACTTAGAATGAGTGATGATTCGAATTGCTTTCTTTTGTAAAACTACGATTGGATGAATAGTACTTTCATATGTGTTCCCCCAAACTACTAACCCATAAGTTAGATATGGATATATAAGAGAGTAATATAGCTGTATTAATATATTAATATTAAGATAATATCTTATTTTAGAGAGTATACCTATGCCTTTGGCAATTTTTTGGGTAATTTGATGAATATGGCTTTTCCAATTTAGATTTGAGTCAATTAACACTCCAAGATATTTGGTATTCTGTTTATGCTCTAAGATTTTCTTATTAATGGTAATGTTTAATTTATGATTAACTTTCTTCTGGTGTGAGTGAAATATTACAAAATTAGATTTATTAACATTCAGTGATAATTTATTGGCACTTAGCCAGTCATTAACTTTTATTAATTCGCTGTTTACAACATTCTCAAGACTATGTAGATTATTATGAGCATAAAAGAGGTTAGAATCATCAGCAAAGAGGTGAATGTCAAGAATTTTAGAGCAATTTGAAAAGTCATTAATATAAAGGAGGAACAGTAGAGGCCCGAGGACTGATCCTTGGGGAACCCCACAAGAAATGTATTGGTGATCGGATGAGGCATTTCCAATAGAAACAAATTGTTTTCTGTTATTTAGATAAGAGACAAACCAGTCAATGGCAATACCACGAATGCCAAGCCTTTGTAACTTATTAATTAAAATGTCATGGTTGACAGTATCAAATGCTTTACTCAAGTCGAGGAAAATTCCACATGCATACTTACCTTCATCAATAGCTTTTCGAATTTTATCAGTAATAAGAAGTATGGCTTGAATAGTAGAGTGGTTCGAGCGAAAGCCAAATTGTTTATTGTAGAGGCAATTTATTTTATCTAGATATCTAATTAATCTTTTGTACATTAATTTTTCAAGGATTTTATTAAAGACTGTAAGGAGTGAGATTGGACGATAATTTGATAAGATCAGTTGAGATCCATTTTTAAAAACTGGACAAACTCTAGCAATCTTGAAGTTATCAGGAACAGTACCCGTGTTAAATGAGCAATTATACAATATTTCTAAAGGCTTAGAAAGAAGACATTTGAGCAGCTTAAGAATTTTAATTGGGATACTAAAAGGCCCAACAGATTTACCAGTCTTAATTTCAGAAATTATGTTTACAATTTCATCAGAAGTTGTTGGATACAGATAAAAACTGTTAACTTGTGGTGGATCCATATAATCAAGACATGATGTATTAGGATTAGATTTACTGATAGAGCTAGCTAATTTATTACCAATGTTTGCAAAGTAGTAATTAAATTCATCAGCTATTTCTTTTGAATTTACTATTACTTTACTATCATTGACTAATTTGGTTGGAAAATTTAATTTCTGCGGTTTTAGGGTTATAATTTGTTTGATTCCTTTCCAGATGTTCTTGGTGTTGGTTATATTTTCATCAAAGTAATTTTGATAATATAATCTTTTGCTTATTTTAATTAAGTGATTTAATTTATTACGATAGGTTTTATATTTGAGATGATACATCTCAGACATTGTCTTAAGATATTTATTAAACAATTTATTCTTTACATTAATTGACACTTTTATTGCAGGAGTTATCCATGGTTTCATCATAAATTTAATTTCCTTTTTTGTTAGCTGTTTTATAGGAATATGATTATTTATAATGCCATTGATTTTGGAATAGAAGGCATTGAAAATATCATTAACATCATTAGATTGGGGAAGAGTTTGATGCCAGTCAATAGACTGGACCTCATCAGTAAGAGCTAATTCATCAAGGCTAGAGTAATCTCTCTTAAGGATTTTAATCTTATTTGAGAGAGTTGAAAGTTTATTAATGATTAGAAAGTTAGGAAGATGGTCAGAGATATCAGATAGTATATTACCACTCAATGTATAATGTTCTAATGAGTTAAAGAATATATTATCTATTAATGTTGCAGAATAGTTTGTTATCCTAGTAGGCTGCAAAATATGGGGCTGGAAAAGGAAAGATCCTAGTGTATTTATAAAGTCTTCAGTGGGAGAATGAGAATCATAATTCAGCAGATTGATATTAAAGTCACCTGAAATAATACAATACTTGGATTCTTTTTGGACCTTATCAACATTGGCATAAACTGAATTTAGAAATGAATCAAGATTAGTATTTGGATGTCTATAAAATATACCACAGAGTATGTTAGTAGCATACATGTATACTGTCACTGGATGTACTTATTAGTTTCACTATCGTTCTAGAGATCTTGGAAGTAATGACTTGAATGTGGGGCAACATTATAAATGTACCATTGTAGTTAGTAGCATACAAGTACACTGTCACTGGATGTACTTATTAGTTTCACTATCGTTCTAGAGATCTTGGAAGTAATGACTTGAATGTGGGGCAACATTATAAATGTACCATTGTAGTTAGTTGCATACATGTACACTGTTACTGGATGTACTTATTAGTTCCCCTATCGTTCTAGGGATCTTGGAAGTAATGAGTTGAATGTAGGGCAACATTATAAATGTACCATTGTAGTTAGTAGCATATATGTACATTATCACTGGATGTACTTATTAGTTCTATTGTTTTAGTATTAATTCTTAGGACTGCAATTAAATGTAAGTGCAAGTACTGTAGAATTTCAAGTATCATCACAAAGGGGTGTGCTATACATGGGGTGGATATTATGTATGTTGTTGGGCGGGGTGCTATACATGGGGTGGATGTTTGTATCCTGCTGGGGCGGGATGCTATACATGGGATCGATATTTTGTATGTTGGGGGCGGGGTGCTATACATGGGGTGGATATTATATATCTTGGGGGCGGGGTATTATGTATGTATTATGGGGGTACTATACATGTATTATGTATGTTGTTGGGCGGGGTGCTATACATGGGGTGGATATTATATATGTTGGGGGCGGGGTGCTATACATGGGGTGGATGTTTGTATCCTGCTGGGGCGGGATGCTATACATGGGATCGATATTTTGTATGTTGGGGGCGGGGTGCTATACATGGGGTGGATATTATATATCTTGGGGGCGGGGTATTATGTATGTATTATGGGGGTACTATACATGTATTATGTATGTTGTTGGGCGGGGTGCTATACATGGGGTGGATATTATATATGTTGGGGGCGGGGTGCTATACATGGGGTGGATATTATATATCTTGGGGGCGGGGTGCTATACATGGGATCAATATTATGTATGTTGTTGGGCGGGGTGCTATACATGGGGTGGATATTATATATGTTGGGGGCGGGGTGCTATACATGGGGTGGATATTATATATGTTGGGGGCGGGGTGCTATACATGGGTGGATATTATATATCTTGGGGGCGGGGTGCTATACATGGGGTGGATATTATATATCTTGGGGGCGGGGTGCTATACATGTGGTCAATATTATGTATGTTGTTGGGCGGGGTGCTATACATGGGGTGGATATTGTGTATGTTGTGGGGGAGGGGTGCAATTTATTAGATCGATATTATACATGAAAAACAGAAAACGGTTTATTGCTAAAGACTCAACTGATTTTAGAGGGGTGATTATCCATGAAGGTGGACTTAAACTACAGGGGGAGCATACTGTACATGGAGGTGAAGAGTATGTAGTCAAAATGAGGGTGTTGTGACGTTGTGTTTCTGACCTGCAGTGCCACCTATTTTTAAATTTTAAATATGTTGGTAAAAGTTTAAGATATAACAAGGTATATTACTCACAACACATGCAGTCAGTCATAAATGTAATAAAGGAGTATAATACGAGACGAGTATAGTTGAGTATTTATTCCGAAGCCCCAACAACCTACTGATATTAACAGAAAACTCAGACAACATATATTCTCACGACTCAACTATCGTAACAACATTTAAACTAGGTGTACGATCTCCTAAACTGTAACGTGTATATGGATCAAAGTATGAAAGTACAGAAGGTACCCTTGGGTGATTCAGAACCGGCAAGTGAGAACGGCTTGGAATGTTAGATTTGGCCTCACTTTCATGCCGTTGCGACTTCCGTTCCCATCTGATTTTTGATGCAATTTTTGTCGCGATTTTCACTATAATTTTTCTCGCGCTCGTTCTGCAACTTCAAATCGCGCATGTAAACAAGCCGCTATTTCAGAGCGATTTGGACGCCATTTCAGCGCGATTTCGCAGCAATTTCTATGAAACGCAATAACTTTGGTCAGCTGTTTGGCGTACAGAGCAAGCGCACACATCTTGTAAACAAAGATGGCGGCGGTCGGCAGTCGTAACATGATACCAGTTTTTCAATTACTTCAGTTATTAGTTGTTTAACCTTTGTTTTTATGTTACTTTGTTGAAAATTTAAGAAATAACGATGAACGATGAAGAAGTTGCCATTGCTAGTGTTTGCCTTACAATTGATGTGCGACAAGTGAACGAAGAAACAAACGAAGAAGAAATAAAAGGACCATCTGGGTTAATTCCTGGCTCGCCAAACGAGAAGAGGAAGGAGCTTTCCATAAACTACTAATTTTCCATGTTGTTTGTAAACAAAATCAGAAAAAGCCGCGCAAGCGACCACAATTCCGCATGGAGTCAATGCTGATACGTCATTATGAGTCTAAAAAACTGCATCAATGTCAAACTGTTGTCGAATTCGAGAAGGAAGCATTTGCGCGGGAAAATGTTGAAACGATCGGCAGATCGGTGTGTTTACATTTCAGACTAGAAAAACATCTATATTCACGGTTCGAGGTTCGAGTCTTTTGAAGAGAACAAATTCGATATAAATCTGGTTCTGCCGCTCATTTTATTTCATTTGAGTCTTGCTAATTCTATTTAAATTAGTTCTATTCACTGGGATTTCATGTACGTTCACTGTGTTCACAGTGTGTTCATTTATTTGAAGCAAACGCAGTGAACATTGAGTGAACGCATTGCATGGATGTTAGTTTTAAGCAGTACTGTACTGGTGAGTTTGATTGACAGTAATGATATGCGTCTCTTTTCTAGGCTCAGAGACTAGGCCTTAGGGTATGTGACCTGATTGGAGATTTTGGAGTGTTTTCTGAAAGGTTTGTAGTACTGCTACATTTGCTAATTAAAGATGCACAGTCCACCACCAAATAAGAACCATTCTCGTGCCGCAAGACAAAAGTAACTACTCATAATTATACCAGAGATACTTGAGAACATTACAGACAATTTTGATGAAAAATGAATGACAATTGAAATCAGTTCACTGAAACCAAAATCAGGTTTGTAGAATAGGTTTTTGTCATCTACATTAACCATCCTCTATCAAAAATGTTTGAAAAACATATCAGGACATTTACATGGAAAATATTTCCCTTCGATTTCAGGCTGATATTTTTGTAGTTTTCTTTTAAAAAAACTTGAAGGTTCAATTCGTATGACAGTTTAAGGCTGGTTCATAATCATAACAATGTTCACACTTGTGACATAAGCCTAAGAAAAGGAACATACGCAGCCGCACTACGTGCTAAATTAATCATCACAGCTGTCTGGGAATGCTTATGCTTGTGTTTACGTCACCCGGTCAACACACGAGATCTTCCTTGTGCTTATGTTACCCGGTTCACACTTTACAAGTTTTACCTTTTGTTTATTCTTATGCTTATGTTACCCGGTTCACACTTTACAAGTTTTACCTTATGTTTATTTTTATGCTTATTTTGCCCGGTTCACACTTAACAAGTTTTACGTTATGTTTATTCTTATGCTTATGTTGTCCGGTTCATACTTTACAAGTTTTACCTTATGTTTATTCTTATGCTTATGTTACCCGGTTCACACTTTACAAGTTTTACCTTATGTTTATTCTTATGCTTATGTTACCCGGTTCACACTTTACAAGATAATATCTTATTTTAGAGAGTATACCTATGCCTTTGGCAATTTTTTGGGTAATTTGATGAATATGGCTTTTCCAATTTAGATTTGAGTCAATTAACACTCCAAGATATTTGGTATTCTGTTTATGCTCTAAGATTTTCTTATTAATGGTAATGTTTAATTTATAATTAACTTTCTTCTGGTGTGAGTGAAATATTACAAAATTAGATTTATTAACATTCAGTGATAATTTATTAGCACTTAGCCAGTCATTAACTTTTATTAATTCGCTGTTTACAACATTCTCAAGACTATGTAGATTATTATGAGCATAAAAGAGGTTAGAATCATCAGCAAAGAGGTGAATGTCAAGAATTTTAGAGCAATTTGAAAAGTCATTAATATAAAGGAGGAACAGTAGAGGCCCGAGGACTGATCCTTGGGGAACCCCACAAGAAATGTATTGGTGATCGGATGAGGCATTTCCAATAGAAACAAATTGTTTTCTGTTATTTAGATAAGAGACAAACCAGTCAATGGCAATACCACGAATGCCAAGCCTTTGTAACTTATTAATTAAAATGTCATGGTTGACAGTATCAAATGCTTTACTCAAGTCGAGGAAAATTCCACATGCATACTTATCTTCATCAATAGCTTTTTGAATTTTATCAGTAATAAGAAGTATGGCTTGAATAGTAGAGTGGTTCGAGCGAAAGCCAAATTGTTTATTGTAGAGGCAATTTATTTTATCTAGATATCTAATTAATCTTTTGTACATTAATTTTTCAAGGATTTTATTAAAGACTGTAAGGAGTGAGATTGGACGATAATTTGATAAGATCAGTTGAGATCCATTTTTAAAAACTGGACAAACTCTAGCAATCTTGAAGTTATCAGGAACAGTACCCGTGTTAAATGAGCAATTATACAATATTTCTAAAGGCTTAGAAAGAAGACATTTGAGCAGCTTAAGAATTTTAATTGGGATACTAAAAGGCCCAACAGATTTACCAGTCTTAATTTCAGAAATTATGTTTACAATTTCATCAGAAGTTGTTGGATACAGATAAAAACTGTTAACTTGTGGTGGATCCATATAATCAAGACATGATGTATTAGGATTAGATTTACTGATAGAGCTAGCTAATTTATTACCAATGTTTGCAAAGTAGTAATTAAATTCATCAGCTATTTCTTTTGAATTTACTATTACTTTACTATCATTGACTAATTTGGTTGGAAAATTTAATTTCTGCGGTTTTAGGGTTATAATTTGTTTGATTCCTTTCCAGATGTTCTTGGTGTTGGTTATATTTTCATCAAAGTAATTTTGATAATATAATCTTTTGCTTATTTTAATTAAGTGATTTAATTTATTACGATAGGTTTTATATTTGAGATTTTATTATTATGCTTATGTTGTCCGGTTCACACTTTACAAGTTTTACCTTATGTTTATTATTATGCTTATGTTGTCCAGTTCACACTTTACAAGTTTTACCTTATATTTATTATTATGCTTATGTTACCCGGTTCACACTTTACAAGTTTTGCCTTATGTTTATTCTTGTGCTTATGTTGTCCGGTTCACACTTTACAAGTTTTGCCTTATGTTTATTCTTATGCTTATGTTGCCCGGTTCACACTTTACAAGTTTTACCTTATGTTTATTCTTATTCTTATGTTACCCGGTTCACACTTTACAAGTTTTGCCTTATGTTTATTCTTGTGCTTATGTTGTCCAGTTCACACTTTACAAGTTTTACCTTATGTTTATTGTTATGCTTATGTTGCCCGGTTCACACTTTACAAGTTTTACCTTATGTTTATTATTATGCTTATGTTGTCCGGTTCACACTTTGCAAGTTTTACCTTATGTTTATTGTTATGCTTATGTTACCCGGTTCACACTTTACAAGTTTTACCTTATGTGTATTCTTATGCTTATGTTACCCGGTTCACACTTTACAAGTTTTACCTTATGTGTATTCTTATGCTTATGTTGTCCGGTTCACACTTTATAAGTTTTACCTTATGTTTATTGTTATGCTTATGTTACCCGGTTCACACTTTACAAGTTTTACGTTATGTGTATTCTTATGCTTATGTTGTCCGGTTCACACTTTACAAGTTTTACCTTATGTTTATTCTTATGCTTATGTTACCCGGTTCACACTTTACAAGTTTTACCTTATGTTTATTATTATGCTTATGTTACCCGGTTAACACTTTACAAGTTTTACCTTATGTTTTATTCTTATGCTTATGTTACCCGGTTCACACTTTACAAGTTTTACCTTATGTTTATTATTATGCTTATGTTGTCCGGTTCACACTTTACAAGTTTTACCTTATGTTTATTGTTATGCTTATGTTACCCGGTTCACACTTTACAAGTTTTACCTTATGTTTTATTCTTATGCTTATGTTACCCGGTTCACACTTTACAAGTTTTACCTTATGTTTATTATTATGCTTATGTTGTCCGGTTCACACTTTACAAGTTTTACCTTATGTTTATTATTATGCTTATATTGTCCAGTTCACACTTTACAAGTTTTACCTTATGTTTATTATTATGCTTATGTTACCCGGTTCACACTTTACAAGTTTTACCTTATGTTTATTATTATGCTTATATTGTCCAGTTCACACTTTACAAGTTTTACCTTATGTTTATTATTATGCTTATGTTACCCGGTTCACACTTTACAAGTTTTACCTTATGTTTATTATTATGCTTATATTGTCCAGTTCACACTTTACAAGTTTTACCTTATGTTTATTATTATGCTTATGTTACCCGGTTCACACTTTACAAGTTTTACCTTATGTTTATTATTATGCTTATATTGTCCAGTTCACACTTTACAAGTTTTACCTTATGTTTATTATTATGCTTATATTGTCCAGTTCACACTTTACAAGTTTTACCTTATGTTTATTATTATGCTTATGTTACCCGGTTCACACTTTACAAGTTTTACCTTATGTTTATTGTTATGCTTATATTGTCCAGTTCACACTTTACAAGTTTTACCTTATGTTTATTATTATGCTTATGTTACCCGGTTCACACTTTACAAGTTTTACCTTATGTTTATTATTATGCTTATATTGTCCAGTTCACACTTTACAAGTTTTACCTTATGTTTATTATTATGCTTATGTTACCCGGTTCACACTTTACAAGTTTTACCTTATGTTTATTATTATGCTTATATTGTCCAGTTCACACTTTACAAGTTTTACCTTATGTTTATTATTATGCTTATGTTACCCGGTTCACACTTTACAAGTTTTACCTTATGTTTATTGTTATGCTTATATTGTCCAGTTCACACTTTACAAGTTTTACCTTATGTTTATTATTATGCTTATGTTACCCGGTTCACACTTTACAAGTTTTACCTTATGTTTATTATTATGCTTATATTGTCCAGTTCACACTTTACAAGTTTTACCTTATGTTTATTATTATGCTTATGTTACCCGGTTCACACTTTACAAGTTTTACCTTATGTTTATTATTATGCTTATATTGTCCAGTTCACACTTTACAAGTTTTACCTTATGTTTATTATTATGCTTATATTGTCCAGTTCACACTTTACAAGTTTTACCTTATGTTTATTATTATGCTTATGTTACCCGGTTCACACTTTACAAGTTTTACCTTATGTTTATTATTATGCTTATGTTACCCGGTTCACACTTTACAAGTTTTACCTTATGTTTATTATTATGCTTATATTGTCCAGTTCACACTTTACAAGTTTTACCTTATGTTTATTATTATGCTTATGTTACCCGGTTCACACTTTACAAGTTTTACCTTATGTTTATTGTTATGCTTATATTGTCCAGTTCACACTTTACAAGTTTTACCTTATGTTTATTATTATGCTTATGTTACCCGGTTCACACTTTACAAGTTTTACCTTATGTTTATTATTATGCTTATATTGTCCAGTTCACACTTTACAAGTTTTACCTTATGTTTATTATTATGCTTATATTGTCCAGTTCACACTTTACAAGTTTTACCTTATGTTTATTATTATGCTTATGTTACCCGGTTCACACTTTACAAGTTTTACCTTATGTTTATTATTATGCTTATATTGTCCAGTTCACACTTTACAAGTTTTACCTTATGTTTATTATTATGCTTATGTTACCCGGTTCACACTTTACAAGTTTTACCTTATGTTTATTGTTATGCTTATATTGTCCAGTTCACACTTTACAAGTTTTACCTTATGTTTATTATTATGCTTATGTTACCCGGTTCACACTTTACAAGTTTTACCTTATGTTTATTATTATGCTTATATTGTCCAGTTCACACTTTACAAGTTTTACCTTATGTTTATTATTATGCTTATATTGTCCAGTTCACACTTTACAAGTTTTACCTTATGTTTATTCTTATGCTTATATTGTCCAGTTCACACTTTACAAGTTTTACCTTATGTTTATTATTATGCTTATGTTACCCGGTTCACACTTTACAAGTTTTACCTTATGTTTATTGTTATGCTTATATTGTCCAGTTCACACTTTACAAGTTTTACCTTATGTTTATTATTATGCTTATGTTACCCGGTTCACACTTTACAAGTTTTACCTTATGTTTATTATTATGCTTATATTGTCCAGTTCACACTTTACAAGTTTTACCTTATGTTTATTATTATGCTTATATTGTCCAGTTCACACTTTACAAGTTTTACCTTATGTTTATTCTTATGCTTATGTCGTCCGGTTCACACTTGTGACATAACAACATGCTGGTTCCTTTTTCTTATGCTTATGTCACGCCCGTTCACACTTCTTTTTCTTATGCTTATGGTTATGTTTATGCTTATGGTTATGTTTATGCTTATGGTTATGTTTATGCTTATGGTTATGTTTATGCTTATGGTTATGTTTATGCTTATGCTTATGTCGCAAGTGTCAACCAGTCTTTAGATAGCATGGCAAAGTACAGGAGCGAAAAGAGAAATTAGTCCCTAATCAATATGAAACACTGTCTATTGTTTTGCATTTAATACATATTGTCAAGTATCAGCCAATGATTTCAAGGGAAATCAGTGTTAACCCAAAAACAGCAGTCAAATCATGTTCAGTCTCTTTTTCTTCCCTTTTCAATATTATTTTACCCCAATGGATTTGTTTTGATAAATAACACTAGTTTCTTATTGACTGAGTGGTGGAGTCAGAGGGGGACATTAATATTTGGTTCGAGGTCATAACCCTAACCCTATCAATTCACCATTCTTATTGACTGACTGGTGGAGTCAGAGGGGAACATTAATATTTGGTTCGAGGTCATAACCCTAACCCTACAAATTCATCAAGAGCCAATTATTTTCCCATTCGGCCTGACCTCAGTGAATATCAAGTTATTTAAATATGGCCACTTTCAAATGGCAAAACAGCAAGCAAAAAATCGAGCAGTATTCCCGGCTTACATCAAACACGTGCGGCCCCCAGCACATGACTTTTCTAAAGATTTTGAACGGATAGTGTGTGCAGAATCACGATGGTCAAAAAGGGGTCATTTTCCTCCCGAAAGCTTCGTAGAATTGTTTGTTTATTTTATTATATTATTATTGTCTGTTTATTTGCAGAAATATAATTACGAATTGACCTGTAGTTATTTACAAGATACATGTCCAAAAATAATAAACGGCGAGTAAGCCTTAATAATGTTAATAATGCTATTTCTGGTTGCAGGTTCAAATCATTGGTTTCCCACTTTCAGATACTGTAAGTAATAAACCAAGGCTTTACAGTTTGAACTGATGTCCTATAGCTGGTCCTGGTTGTTCACAGAGTAAATACTGCTATCCATGGCATAAATCCATATACAGTGGATAAATCTAGTAGTGATTGTCATGTTGATGCTTATTCACTGGATAGGGATTTATCCTATGGATAGCATTATTATTCACTCTGACTGGACAACGAACACCTGGTCAAAGCATTGCAGGACACATCTATTTTCAAGTAATTTTTAATGACTTGTCTATGACCGGGTCAACTTCCGCAGAACTTTCTTACAACGGTGCAGTGCTTCTTTACTTCATGCTATAAGCGTAAATATGCAAGATTCTAAGCACCTGAACATATATGTGGATGAAAAATGTTTTAAACCAGTTCAAGGTTTTTTGTAACCTGTTCAAGATAAATAAACAAGTTCAAAATATTTATAGATGATCAGGTGTACTTTACGGCTGCCGTCGTACTTCAAAAGAAACTGTGTCAACCGAACTGACTTTTACAGAGTAATCGTATCACTGATCAGGGGAGGGGGAGGAGTCATAATATTTGCACACGGATATATATATATATATATATATATATATAGTAACACCATCCCATAATTTTAAATATCTTTCTGATAGATATTTATATTGAACAAAATGTGCCATCATTTTTGCAATTTGCTGTATATATATAGTATATACGACACCAGTGAATAGTGCTTTTCGTGCACTCTGATTGGCTACTCCGGAGGTAAATATCATTTGCTATTCACCTCCGAGCGAAGCATACATAAATACATACATATATACTCGCATAAGCTTTATTTACCCACGGACATGTCATCAGTATCCTCAATACAATAATAAAGAAATATAGAAATATCAATCATTAGAGAACTGTTTAACATGATAACCGTGCAAGCAGCGATAACCTCGCCCGAGTTTTTTTCCATTTGACAGAAAATAAAATAACTATTTGGTGCTGGCTATTCACTTGTGCGGTATATACTAAAACAATTATTTACCTCAGTGTCGGTTCGTAGCCTGTACACAGACTTCCTTTTCCTTCCTTTGAAGGGATTACGGAGGTCTGTACTATGGATGAGTTAATCGTGTTCTAGGTCACGTGGATAGTTACAGGAATGTTGTAACCAGTCGCTGATTGGCTGGTGCCTCATAGCGGGTGCCGATTGGCTTAGCGGTTATATTGACCTTAGTTTTGGCTCCGTGGGACTGAATCCGAGCTCGATTCACTCTGGTTTGGAATGGTATTAAGACGAATTGCTATGTCATTTTGTGTCCTGTGCTCGGTTAATATCGAGAAAAAATTATAAGAATATCGTTCATGGAACTCATTTCAAGTCTGGGAAGAAATTATTTCTCTCGAGTCGGCCTCAACATAAATGCAGAAAGTGCCTAGGAAGTTTGAAAGAATTTGCAGGGAACAAACGAAATTCTTCTTCAGATATCGTCTAGTTCTTCAGAACGAAAAGAAAGTCCATGTTCAAGAGCTCTTTTTACAAAGCGAATGGCTGTGGGAGACGATCAAATGCAACCAGAAGCAATATCAATCGCCTCGGCGGTCAGGCGAGTTGCTACGAGCGCGACTTCTCAAACCTCGAGTTCACGTGGTTCTGAAACTCTCGAATTCATCCAATCTTCCACTTCCTCGAGGAAAGAAAGATCTCCAAATCCCTTCCTTTGAAGGGATTACGGAGATCTGTATATAGGCTATCGAAGAAGGGAATTTATTTTATTTTCCCCGCTTCCCAGCGCGTCCTCCCTCTTTGTCTCTTGCATTGCCGCTAACAATAGGAAATGAACAATCTGAAATCTACAATGTGTACCGTCTAGTGTTTCTCGGCCAATGGAAATCGAGATGTAATTTATGCAAAATTATGCCGGAACACGATTAACGACAGTGTAGCACAGACGTCCCTTTCCGAGTTTTGAGAGGAGACGGACGGCTGAACACAGGCTATCGGTTCGCGGCTCTGTAAATATTTACCACTATTCACCTCCACTTCGGAGAATAATTGTTCCATACGGAAATTTGCACAAAATTCTGACATATATCCGTATATCCACATATACAGTCAATCTCTCTAAAACGTTTTCCAAAACCATAAAATAAACGAAAATTACTTTCCAAGTGATTGCATAACAGAAGATAGATCTAAAATATATATTTGACATTTAAACCTTAACATATGCCAATATATACCAAGTATATCGTACGTGTATTTCCTATTGCGCGATCAGGCCTGAAATACATTTTTCAGATGACTCTTGCGTCAGACGTATTGAACATTTTGTGCATGATATCCCATAATGGTACGTATATTTTATTGGCAACATTTATCATTTGTACTTACATTATCGGTTTTGTTTTACAATGGTCTTACCCCAAAAAAAGATGTTGTGTTCGACGTGTTTAGTACCAAAACTATGATTTTAATGCTGCAACTTTATTTAAGCCCGTTCTGGAATGGGAAATATAATAGAATATGAAATTGTCCCTGCATGCTTTGCGGCCAAAACGAAAGCAACGTCGTAGAGGATATTTTTTTTATTGGTTGAATCATATTGTTTTTATTGCTTGAATCATATTGTTTTTATTGGTTGAATCATATTGTTTTTTTAATAGTTGAATCATTTCTATGATTACCGGTGGTTTTCCACCCCTCCCCCTAGTTGGGCGACATTAGGTAATTTAGGCTGGTTTTTATTTCATTAACTCCGTTCCGCTACATACCAAATATTAACAACAGCCCATCTGGGCTTTCACTCGGGCCACATGAGATTGAAGATGAAATACACTTTCATTTGAAATCCTCTTAGTAATAACCAAAGGGAAGAATTATTAGCTGAATTTAGCAGTCTTTAGGAGTGGCCGGTAGCGCGGTGACTTTGATTCTCTGTTCCCCTAGTATATATGTAATTAAATAGTTTTCTTTTTCTCGTATGTTGACCTTTTAATTTAAACACTACTTATTCGTTTAACACACTGCATTTGAGCAGGCATATATTCATTGTTTTGAACCCGAGAATTAACCGTACTACCGTACTTCATGGTCCCTTTCTTTAGTAGTGGGTTGTCGGTCAGGTGATTGCAAACTCTCGTCATTTAGCGCAGAAAATGTATTCTGATGAATAGGGATCGGGTTGTCATGTAAGAAATATGGCTCTTGAACAAACTGATAAGCTTCAGTAGGTTGGGTAGTCTCGGAACACTGCAGACCTTGGTCTTTCATTGTCTTCTTTTTTGTATTCTTGACTATTTTTTTAAGTTTGAAAGTCGGATCACAGCTTTATTATATCCGCTTTCAACTCGCCATTTTCAACTTCTAGGTCAATAATATATTCGTGATGACAGCATCTTGATTTCGGTCTTGTATATATTATCTTGCTGCACTAATTTGTCTTCCAAATGACTGAGTTTGGTTTCTTGATTCGTGTTTTGATGTGACGAGAGTAAGAATTTATTACGCATATCAGTTAGGTCAGCCTCCATGTTACAAATCAAGCTCGTTAAAGCAGCGAGAGAGTTCTTATTGCGGGCTAACAGAATCTAAAGAATTGTGAACTTGCAGGCTCTGTAATTTGTTTTGTTTTCTTAGTATAACATAAAGTGTTGAACATGTTCATTTTCTCAAGCATGTCGCGCGTGACCTCGATCTGTTTCTTCATTCATTAAGTTCTCTACTTTCATCTGTAATCTGGGAAACTCAATCTTTGCCCATGCCTTGGCACATAATTATTCCTGTTGTTAAGTAGACGTGGATGATTATATGTAAAATCCTTCGACAGCTTGTACTGTTTCCGCTAGGTCAATATCCTCGCTGGAACGAAATAACTTGATCTCAATACTCTCTGATCCAACTTACGGTAAATTTAAATCTCTGACAGTTTTTAAGAGACTCATAATATTGGTCTTGAAGTGCCTTCACCCAAAATAAGATGTTCTCCTCGGATGTTTTAAATGCAGCACAGCGAGCCGATGGCTTATAGATTCCAATATCTATTTCTTCGAATTTTAGCTTTCCGGATCGTCGTACGTGTCGTATACATGTATAAAATCACTGCCCATCTGCTGCATCTGGGTAAAAAACGCGGTCCTTCGGCTCCGACAATAGCGCCAGTTGAAATATCCTGAGCCTGTTTGGAAGGCTTTCGCACGAGTGAAGTTAAATAAAACATTAAACTGGCTTACATTTGAGAGATGAGACTCCAAGTTATAGAGAAAGTTGCTCGCGGGTCCTCCGCCATCTTGCTTTACTGTATTAAATTATGTAAATAAATTAACCTGGCGATTGTTGCGTGACCAGCACAGTGCAATCTGATTGGTGTGAATTTGACCTTTAACGCATGCGCAGAAAGCTTGCTACACGGAATAAAAAAAAAAAAAAAAAAGACTTTCATTTTAAGACTCGGCGCTGCCACAGGCAGCCCGAGTAATTAATTATTTAATGATGGTATTATTTCTATGAATATAGTTAGGAATTATTGTTATTATTATTGTTGTTGTTGTTGTTTGTTATTATTAATATTATTAATATTTTTATTTTTATTATTGTTGCTGTCGTTGTTATTATTTTTGTTGTTGGTGCTGTTGCTGTTGCTGTTGTTGTTATTATTATTATTGTTGTTGTTGTTGTTATTATTATCATTATTATTATTGTTGTTGTTGGTGTTATTATTATTAATATTATTGTTGTTGTTGGTGTTGTTATTATTATCATTATTATTATTGTTGTTGTTGGTGTTATTATCATTATTATTATTGTTGTTGTTGGTGTTATTATTATTAATATTTTTATTTTTATTATTGTTGCTGTCGTTGTTATTATTTTTGTTGTTGGTGCTGTTGCTGTTGTTGTTATTATTATTGTTGTTGTTGTTGTTGTTATTATTATCATTATTATTATTGTTGTTGTTGGTGTTATTATTATTAATATTATTGTTGTTGTTGATGTTATTATTATTAATATTATTGTTGTTGTTGTTGTTGTTGTTATTATTATCATTATTATTATTGTTGTTGTTGGTGTTATTATCATTATTATTATTGTTGTTGTTGGTGTTATTATTATTAATATTATTATTGTTGTTGTTGTTGTTGTTATTATTATCATTATTATTATTGTTGTTGGTGGTGTTATTATCATTATTATTATTGTTGTTGTTGGTGTTATTATTATTAATATTTTTATTTTTATTATTGTTGCTGTCGTTGTTATTATTTTTGTTGTTGGTGCTATTGCTGTTGCTGTTGCTGTTGTTGTTATTATTGTTGTTGTTGTTGTTGTTATTATTATCATTATTATTATTGTTGTTGTTGGTCATATTATTATTAATATTATTGTTGTTGTTGGTGTTATTATTATTAATATTATTGTTGTTGTTGTTGTTGTTGTTATTATTATCATTATCATTATTATTATTGTTGTTGTTGGTGTTATTATCATTATTATTATTGTTGTTGTTGGTGTTATTATTATTAATATTATTGTTGTTGTTGGTGTTATTATTATTAATATTATTGTTGTTGTTGTTGTTGTTGTTATTTTTAATATTATTATTATTGTTGTTGTTGTTGTTGTTATTATTATTATTATTATTAATACATACCGGTATATATCAACTTATTATTATTATTAATAATACATACCGGTATTATTATTGTTTCAATTCCCTCTCCCCAAGTGCAGTGTTGACTTGATTCTTTTTCAATGAATTACATGACTATTAACATTAGTTCCGTTCAACTTTCACCTCTAGATTTCCAGCCTTAACAGTTGATGTAGAAGACGAGCTGTACAGATACAAGGTAGGAGTTGAAGGAACTGTAGTTACATGTACATATACTTGTTTTAATGTGATATCCATCAAATATGTTATCTTCCATGTGATTGGTGGAGTGTATCCCAATAACCAATCGCTGCTGAGTTGATAGAATGTGACTAAATGCCAACTGGTAAATTGGAACCTCTTCCGTAACGATCTCTAAGTCAACATAATGTGTGCAACCTGGCTCCCATAAAACATATATTTTGTTTTATAATATAAATTATGGGATCATCCTAAGAACGCGCGATTTCATTGGATGCTCATGAGCGTGCTTGATTTTCTTATAAATTCACGCTCGAGAAAAAAATCAAAACAAAACGTACCGGGGATTGTTTTTCGCGAGTTTAATATGGATAACGGAAATAATTTCAAAGACTGGGAATACAATACAGTGTGTATGTTCGACTATGAGACGTTTAAGGTATGTCCAAGAAGAGGAAAATAAAAGTCGCTTCCCCAAATTAAAAGAAAAAGCTCGAGAAAATTTAGCATCGGCATCGTGCTCTAAAGCAACTAAGGCGACCACAAAATGGGCTGCTAAAACGTTTGAAGTTGAGAAATGCAATATTCACATTCTAATTCGTTTGATTTAAATTGATTAAAAATAAGAAAAATGCACTTTTTCTAACAGTCTAGCCTGTTCCAGGCTCCAGATAGTGAGAAAGGGAGCGAAAGAAAAACGCAGGCGAATAAAAGCCATTTTGTTGAATAGGGGGGACTGGGGGACAGAAAGGGGAAAGCGGAAAAGGAGAACCTGTAGAACTTCTTTGAATGACCTCGTTCCTCCCCCTTGATATGCGATACCTAAAACTGTCAATCACACATGTTAATCATATGTCAATCAGTGATATTTCCGTCACGTTAGATCACGTCAGGTAAATTAAATTTCCAAAATATTAGCGGGACTTGGTGGAAACTCCATTCGTACGTATTGTGTTCAGTGTTGTGTCGTTTGTGTACACACCCAAAAAGCAAACCGTACCAGTTAAAACTAAAACCCAGCTCTCAAAGTCCTGCCGCTTTTGTCACACAAATGTAAGCTGTAGCGGGGCGAAGATTCTCCGTGTATCACTGTATAATGAGCTCAAAGCCAACGAGCTTTTACTGTTGAGTACAACAAGTTTAGTTATTTCCGATGTGGTGAGATCTCTGGTTTGTAGACTTCGCCTGGAAGGTTGACATTGGATCCTAGCCTGCTATGCAGACGTATTTTTTCACTCATAAATTCGAAGAAAAAAGTAACGTCTGCTTACCCGAGCGCTTAACCCTTTCACTACTAGAGCGGCCCAAAGCGGCCAATATGAAGCATGTACCTGGGAAAAAATATTGCATCAAACCTAGACATGCTGGAAATACGATGTTGCGATATTATTTCAAGGGATGAATGACTTCAAAACCACAGCTATAACTGGGATCGCTTGACTCTCCCACTTTGGAGAAAAACGCATTTTGTTTTGGAGATCGTTTTTCGTTTCTCCGATTTTCACGAACTTCGAGGAGCTGAAAATCGGCCTCCAAAATCCTTCCCATTCGCGCTTGAAATCAAAAGCAAACACAAAATCAGCACTCAGTCGTTACAGTACCTTCTTTAATCTTTCGAACCACCAGGTTTGTTTGCACAAAACACACATTGCGACTGTGAAGCATGCTATTCTTAATGCTGAACTTCTCTCCACCATGTTTTTCCTGCTCCCACCTCCAATTGCATGCTGGGTAATCAACAAAAAAATCACAAGGGGACCCCCCCCTCTGGGATTCCTGTAGGTTTTTTTTATAAGTCTTTTACCCCTACAACCAAGAGCGGTGATTTGGACTCAAGCCGTTGCTTTAAAGTGACAAAAACACATCCTAATAGGTTAAGCAGGGGGAAAAGACAACCAACTGCAGAATTTCAAAGGTTTCAGTGAAGAATTATTTCATGTGTCCCAAAGCAGAAACACAAAAGAAAAACCCTATGAAACCCCTCACAAGGCCTACTAAAAGCAAACCAAGTACTTTTCAGCCGTCATCAGACTTAATGATGTCCTCTAGCTCTCTTACAGTGGCTTATTTGTCCAAAATTAGAGCACATTTCATTGGAAAACCTACAGAAGAAACCATACTCACCGCCGCCGAGTCTGTAGAATTCTGCCGAATGGCATCATGGGGAAAGTTTGAGCCCTTGGTTTAAAAAGTCAGCAGTATTTAACTAGCCCGGGCTAGCCAAACTGGAACTGAGGGGGGAGGGTTGAGTTAGCACTCTGCATTTCACCCATTGAGCCCAAACGCGTCCAGGAGTGAAAGGGTTAATTAGTTTCCAATATGCAAGCATGACGTCAGCACGTTTGTTTTATTTTTCTGCCCAATCAAAACCATTGGTACAATTTTAGTGAATTGGCGCGCCAGTGAACACTCTCCTACGATTGGTCAATGGCAAATGTATTGTCTGAATTCCTTTTAAATGTAACATTACGTCACTTTCCAGGATATGGAAGGTAAAATCTGATTGGTCCATAACACAATGAGGTGTGCATATTGGAAACTAATTAAGCGCTCGGGTCAGCAGACGTTACTTTTTTCTTCGAATTTATGAGAGTGAAAAAATACGTCTGCATAGCAGGCTAATTGGATCCGGACTTTTCTTTAGTGGTAATGCCATAATGATGACGTCATCGAGCACATGACTTTTAATACATGCCCGTATCTCCATCATTTCTAATGGCAGGTGGCTTAAACTTTGTTAGACATGGTATTGTGTCCCCATTAATCACTTAGTGGTGGAGTCGTAACGATGACGTCACCAGTCATGTGGTGTTACAGGCTACACAGAACAATAGCAAAAATAACTTAAATTTTGAACATTTCCACATGGTTACTATTGACAACACACTAAACTACACTTTACATCCACGAGTTCGCCATTGCGGCGTTATGTTTCAAGAACTTGACCTTGCATTATTTGTTTATAGAACAAGAAGAACCATATCTTATTTGTTAAATAATGTAGGGGGTTATATGATTTTTCCAGAATAATGCATGCTAGCTCTCAATGGTTTATTTAGGGTCACATGACAGGCAACAAACTAATTGTTACCCGCTAAAGGAACACTTTTGAAAACTATTACATCAAATTACATAAAATTGTTTTTCCAACATGGCGGTATTACTGCAATAAAGGTCTAATTCAGTGAACTAAATGTAAAGTACTAAGCTTAACCTTGAATCATTTCTTTATTTCTTTAGGTATACGCCGAGCAGATTCGTCCTCTGGTCTGCGATACTGTCTCTTACATCAACACAGCATTACAAAATGAAAACTTAAGCGTTATTGTGGAAGGCGCCAATGCTCTCTTTCTTGACATCGACCACGGTAAGGACACTTTTCTGTTATTTATTTAACAAATACATTCCATTCTGCTGTATGTGTGTCCTCTTATAGATACATAGATGACGTCACAACGTGAAGAGGACAAAGAAGTGCGCCACGAGACGCAGTCGAGTAACGTAACTGATGTTTTCTTCTTGTTTTGGCGTCATCTGTGCATCTATAAGAGGACAGACGCACAGCAGAATCAAATCTATTTGTTTTATATAATAATCACAAACTACAAACGATGAAAATATCCAATCAAAATAAGTTGAGAAATTGGTTGCACACGATCATGACGCCATCCCTGTATGGTTCTGCAAGTTCAATAACGAAGTAAGAGGCTGACGCTGCCAACCGAACTCGGGCCAATAGTTAACGTCAGAAGGCAGCTTTGCCGAAATGTGAAGAAAATAATAAAACAGCAAACGTTTACTACGTCATGATGCATCCTAGTTGAGTTCACTGTGGCCTACGGCGGTTTAGTTCAGACGGTAAATATAAACAAAGACGGATCGGGCGAGGTTAGTAACTGGATGGGTGATCTCTTGGAAAACCTCGTGCTGAAGCCATTTCTTTTTATGTATTTCTTCTCTTTTCAGCCGTTTTTTCCCCCTGTTTGCTCCTCCATAGACCTTTCCCACGCGGCGGCCATCTTGGAATAAACCTATTGTTAATGCTTACCCAGCCTCGTCTCAAACGTGTTTAACCGAGGCTGGATATCAAGGGCACCCAACGACTACTTTTTGAAATTTGTTTGAAACCAGTTGTATGCAGCTCATCTAGCCATTTTAAGTCTTTTGACGTATTCTAGAAAGCTATTAGCTGTTCGGATTTTCTAGGTGGAAATCGCGTCAATCGAAAATACTACATGGCAAAATATTCCCAGCCTACGAATTTGTTAGTAGTCTAGAACATAAGCAAGAATGTTCTAGCCCAAGTAACTTCATGTTGCAAAGTTTTGTGGAGGTACGAATTTTTTAGGGGTTCTTTTTTCCTTTAGGCAATTCTTTTAGGTGACCTCCATTTGCTAAAGGTTTATTCTTTCGGATTTCAGATGTCAGAATTTCTTAGGGAATGAAAATGTGTTCTCGAAAACATTAGGTGTTTTTTTTTCATTCCAACCAATGTTTTTTTTCGGATGGTTCTCACTCTATTCTTCAGACGAAAACGTACGAATATTTTAGGGGAAAGTTCTTACTCTATTGATCAGACGAATACGCACGAATATTTTAGGGGAAACCTTTCAGTCTCTTTTTCTCTATATTTTCTAGCCAGTATATCAGAAAAAAAATTCTAGGGACAATTTTTTCAAATCCGAAAGTTTTAGGCTAACTTACTCTCCCGAACAGCTTTTTAACCTAAAACATTGTTGGGTGCCCTTGGGATATGCACTAACAATAGGTTTATTCCAAGATGGGAAAGGTCTATAGTGTAATAAAGACAGTAAAATGTTTTTTTCAGTCTGTATCAGATGTAATTGTACGCATTTGAAGACTTTATTGTTTTGTAAATCAACTAGTTGACTAAATAATATTTTTCAGGTACATATCCATTTGTGACGTCATCAAACTGTAGTATAGGTGGAGTGTGCACAGGGCTGGGGATTCCTCCGCACGCGATCGGCAATGTTTATGGTGCCACCAAGGCATACCTAACAAGAGTTGGCATTGGTGAATTCCCTACTGAATTACACAACGTGAGTGATGCTAAATATAATGATTGATGTTCTACTGTTCTATACATTGGGTGCAACAGTAAACACTTGATGACTGGCCCCGAGGGAAACAGTAAACACTTAATGACAAGGAAGTGATGTCATTCTGCTTTGTGTTTGGCTTTCTATAGATGCACAGATGACGTCAAACGTGATAAGAACAAGTACAGAGAATTGCGGCACGAGACGTTTAGTTCTGACGTCAGACCAAATACACCAATCGCGTACCGCCAGATTTAGTTCTTAACAGCATAGAAGATGGTTCCCCATGTTCTATGTAACAAATAGAACATGATGTCATTCTGCTTCGCGTCTGTCCTTTTATAGATGCACAGATGATGTCCAACGTGTCGAGAACTGAGAAGTGTGGCACGAGACGCAGTCGAGTGTCGACTAACTGATATTCTCTTCACGTTTTGACGTCATCTGTACTCTAATATGTCATGGCTATCAACCAATCGGAGTGCATTTAGCCCAGTTCATCGTATTAAAATAATGCACGCTTGAGTTCTTGAAGCCTGCATATACACAATCGGAACGTGAGCACATTCAGCAGTTTTTCTTGACCTTGAAAGTGCATTATTCTTATAGGACATTGTGTTTGATAATAAAATTCGAACTAGTAGTTTCTTCTGCTCGAGCGTGTATTTCTAAGAAATTAATATTCGAATTTCGTGCATTGTACAAAATCCAAGCAGGTGATTGGCTAATGAGAGTGCATTATTGGTGAACAAATCACTCGACACAGATCATCTCTTAACTACGGGAAGGGAGACCTGATACATGTGACCCAGCCGTTCGCTTATAGTTACGCGTTTGGACGACTTGTTAAACCTCATTCCAATCGCATATTTAACAGTGAAAATACAGACAATTAATAAAAGGTTAACGGCAGGACTGAACTCTGTGTCATGTGTGACAGAATATATATATTTTTAGGCGAACATTTGCATAATCGCTCGTTGGAAATGGCTGATTCGCAAGCGCAGGAAATACAAGTCAACATGTGTTGCAGTGAACACAATTTTCTACAACACTCTAGTAGTCTTATTGAAGAAAAGGCTTTCATTTCCGAGACTCTGTCAATAAAAGGAGAAATGAAGCGAGATTTCAGTGGTTGGTGCGAAAACCCAGGATTTTTCATTTGGAAAATGTTTGCAAAGGAGCCGAGCACATAAAGGCCGGTTTCAAGAATTCAATAGATTCATTGGAAACTGCAGGTTAGTCATTTACGAATGAAAGAAACTATTAAAGAAACTAGGCTGTCCCGGAATTAATCCGGCTTAATATTTGAATACGTGGCTCCAAGAGAAACATTTTCGAGTTAAAATATACAATCATACTTATCCAATTGAGTTCGCAAGATGGCTTCGCTTTGTCTTTAATTTTTTGGTTTCACTGACCGAACGCCAAGTAAATTATTCTTCGCAAAGTTCTCTACTTAGTTGGATATCAAAAGTCCTGTTTTCATTAATTGTCTATTGAAATGATTATCGTCTATTGAAATTTCTTTGTGGATATTTTTACCGTAAAATGCTGTTATTCATGCGAAGTATTTGACTTCTTTATGGAATTGTTATTGACAACTATATTAAAAGGGTTAGAGATTTTATGTTTGTGCTTTATTGGCAAATACAGTCACTTGCTGACTGTGTGATGAACTCAAAGGTTCTTGATACTGCATTCGGCCTCATGCAGTATTCATAATTTTTCGTTCATCGTACAGTCAGCGCGTGCCTGTATTTGCCAATAGAGCACTCACATCAGTCTCTAACCCTTAAATCAAGTACGCTGAGCTCAAGTGGCGGCTGTGAAACTTGAGAGCGTTGGCGAACATCAGAGGACTCCCAGAACTTGGACACGGTACAGTTAGAAGTTAAAAACAAAACTTAAATCAAAGCAACCTCTCAAAGTCGTTGGTATGTGGTTGGTAAGTGCATGGTTGGTAAGTAGTGGTAAGTGGTCGGTAAGTGGTCGGCCAAACACTTCCCAAGCACTATTTTACGGTGCAGATTTTTCACTTTAGCCCGTTATTTATATTATATATATTATTTTAACTCTGTTGCCTGATAGTCTTTTCTGTTATTTCAGGAACAAGGTAATGACTTGTTCGTTATTGGCAGAGAAATTGGAGCAACCACTGGAAGACGGCGGAGATGCGGTTGGCTTGATCTCGTCATGATCAAATACTCTCATATGATCAACGGCTTCACCTCGTAGGTTGCCATAAATACATAAATCTATTTTGCATTAAGAAACAGGGAGCCGTTACTAGATCTCCCAAGCCAGTGACTAATGTTAACGTACTCGACGAAATCCTTGTTCGAATTGGAAGTTAGATTGTTTTCGAAGAAGGGAAACTGGCTACTGGAGAACCCGGAGATAAACCCTAGGAGCAAGGGGAGATAACAACAAACTTAGCGATCGGGAATCGAACCTGAGTCACAGAGGTGAGAGGTGAAGCACTTTCCACTGTGCCACCCCAGCTTTCTGAATACTAGCAGTACGTAGTACATCTGGATTTTATTTTGCTGGTCCTGTGATAGTCATGATGGCAATAACAATAATTTAAAAAAATCAATGATTGGATGAAGTTCAGCATGATTTAAAGAAGCATCACATAGTGAAAGCTGAATCACACGAGGGCGTTTGCGAAATCAGACACTGATTAGTTGAGAGGAGTGGTGATTCAGAGTGGAATCACAACCGTGTAAGCTACTTATAACTTTGCAAAATATCAACAAAACTACTAAATATTCAAGTAATTCATCGGACTATCCGATTCAAGGAATATCACATGCCCGACTCGGTAATTCCACGTTAAATTGCTCTCAAAAGACAGATATCGTCATTGCCGCTTCGCGACTCGGGCGATATTGGTTTTCTCATGTAATAGGCCTTTTGCAGGAATCACTGAGTCACGTGCTGATATAATACTTCGTTAACGAATGAATTGAGGTCGTAATCCCCATGGGAAAGGCGTTGCCATGGATGCTGGATGGCAAGCCATCTTTAGAAACGCTGTTTTAGAAAGATCGACAATCGATTGGAGGTGAAAAATAGCATTTACAAACAGTATTAGCTAATAACAATACTGATATCGTACGAGTGCCGTTAAATATATGTGAATTAAGATTTTTTTGCCATCCAGTACAATTCTGCATGTACAATCACGTGAATGCTTAACCTGCAAAAGGCCCATTTAACGTGGCATTAAATGCAGCTTGTCAAGCATGTGTTTTCCTGTATTATCAAAACCGTGGTATGTGTTATCAGCCTTTGCTGAAGATAAATAACACATATCGAGGTGTTGATAATTCTTTAAATCATGCATCCTTATTACACAGTATTTACTGTATCTATATATATTTGTATTACTAATATTCTATATTAATTATTATTAGTTTGTATTTTCAATTGTCGAGCACATTTATCACGAGGCCCTGGCTTGGGTGAATGAGCAACCACTCCTTCAGTAAATGTATTATACAAAAGCCGAATCTAATAATTGCTTTATGCATTTTGTGGATATTACGTTAGCAACACACGAGTTATTGGTATGGATGAAATCGTGTCGCTCGCTCGCTCAATCTTTTTGATGGGAAAGCTGCATAAATTTCTGTCATCCGCATACATATGACACCGCATATTGTGTATACGTATAATATCACCAATAGATGAGGTATATAGTAAGTAAAGCATTGTTTCCAAACCCTTTCTCCGAGGAACCCCACAAACCAAGTCATGGCTCAGTTATGGCTCATTAACACAAACAAAGTGGATACGTTCAGTAACGTATGATCTAAACCACCTAAAGGCATCGCCCTGTATTCCGAATCTAGAAGACATCATGTTCAGTAGAAAATCATTATCTACAGTATCAAAGGCAGCCGACATGTCAAGAAGTAATAATATAACACCATAGTTGTCATCTATTGCACGAAGTACATCATGTTGTATATACGCACACCAAGGCACTGTGAAATTGTTTATAACTGAGCCGATTGAAAAGGTTCCTCTAGACTATTACCATGTAGGTAACACTTAAGACGTGTAGTCGCTACTTGTTCAGTTATGTAGCTTTAGAGACTAAAGTCTATAAGTTATACACAGGTCTAAAGTTAGCAAATAATTCATATTACCCAAGGTTGGTTTCTTCAGTGAAATTGACGAAACAGCTACTTTTAGACTGGATGGCTATAACAAGATTGACTATATCAACATAACAGGTACAATACCATCCATATGTTCAGTGAATAGACTGGCAGGAACCGGATCCAAAATACAAGATTTTGAAGCAATTTTCCTAATAATTTCAGGCAATTCTTTAGCGGTAGTGGAAGTAACTGCATCCAGACTACAATCCAGTTGTGGTGTGTCTTAGAGAATAAACTCAGGAGGAATTGTTCCAGAAGAGACAAAATTTTGTCAGTGAAAATGCCGACAAACGTCGGTAAGTCGGCTTGTGGAAGAGCAGGATGGGTACAGTTTATCAGGTTTCCTTTGAAGAAGACGATCAATGATCTGAAAACGTTTCTTGCTATCATAACCAGCATTCATAATTAGCGAATAATAATTATACTGCATGCATCTTTGTTTTAGAAATAATATTCTTGACTGTTATACATTGATTGATGTAGCATTGTCGATCAACGTCAACTCGAGCACTATTCGCCAACGACGTTCAAGTCGGTTTTGTAGTGTATTTTGTGTTGTGATATCATTGTTATACCAGGGTACCATATGTCGTAAAGTGATCATCGTCATCGTAGACTTCAATGGAGCATGACTATCAAAACCTGAAGACAAAACCAAATCATATTGATCACAAAGTTAAGTCAGTGTAGAAGCAGGTGAGGTTATTATAACTTTGAATTGAGATGGTATTGATGAAACGCAGTTTTTGGTATCATACTTCAGACTTCAGATACATTTTATATGGAGTTCTATTTACACACAAATTACAGTGCAGTGTGTGATGGTCAGATATTCCAGGTTTAAGAAGCCGAGAATTAGCAACAGTCATTTCAGCAGCCCTTGTGATAATAAAATCCAAGATATGATTATTATGGTGCGTTGGGACCTTGATATGCTGACTAAGGTTGAACTGTTTTAGAAGTTCCAGAAATGTATGAGCATCTGCCCCAATCTATCATCAACATGGCAGTTAAAATCACCCACCATAATTAGTTTGCTAGGAGATATGACCAGCTGTTCTAGTAATGAAGTAAATTCCTCAAAGAAAAGAGGGTAAGTCAATCCATTGGCTGAAGACGGTGGAGGGCGATAAACAATAACACATTTCATGGTGGACGAACTTGTGTGTAGTAACAGTTCCATAAATAGGACATTTTCATCATGTCGTCATTCTACAACTAACAGAATCCTTTTCAAATTCTTTTTCTCATTCAAATTTATCAGCTCCTTTGAGAATTCCAAGACAATGGTCCAAATTAGAGGAACAAAAGGATTCGCGCAAAGAGTTCTGGTAGTTGTAGTATGTGACGTCATCCTATTCAAAAGATCGGACATAATATTTTTAAGCTTCTCAATTTTAAGTTTGCTGTTATAGAGAAGGCCAACACCAACACCAGTTCCTTTTTTCCTAGGGATATGATAGAAATTAAATTGTTGCCCCTAGGACAAATATCATGAATAGTAAATTCACACTGTTCGTTAGATTTCAACCATGTTTCAGTGATCGCCAGAATGTCATTTTTCCTCGCCAACATAGTCTTTGATGAACAATGTTTTGTTGTTAATCGACCGAGCATTCAGTACACAGAGACGAAGCAGTTTGCTATTATGTAACGACGAAAATTAAACTGAAGATCGCTTGACAGTTATCAGATTATCCATATTACGAGATATATTCAATGATCTATATCCACATGTTTGGTTCACATAAATATCAGATTCCACGATCTCATTTCGAGATGATCTTTGCACAGTAATTTGATGACTTCCACCTCTTATACCCCGAAATTTTAAGATACTATTAATTTTCAGCGAATGTAACACGAACGACGACGAAGCAAAGTTGTTTTGAGAACAACGAATGGCGAGAAGCTTACTACGAGAGTAGATTGCTGTCGGCAGATCAACATGCAAATTAGGGGATTCGAAATTCCTGCTAATTTCAGAATTCATAAACTAATTTGCAGGGCCAGCTATAGGGCTTACTGCAATGTCCATATATAGATAGTAATATCCATTGGAGGGTCATGGTCAGGGATAACAAGGTATATTTGATCATATTTAGACCATTTAGTGAGTGGTATACGTGAGCAATGAAATCCACATGAACTCGTACGTTTCACACCACTACGAGTCCCTTACCTACATTGCAGATGTTTAACATATATATGTAACAGATAACAGTACATATATGGCACATATATCTGCAACATATATGCTACATAACTGTAACATAACTGTGACAGATATCGGAATTTGAGAATTTGATGCAGTTATATGTACATCTCACATAAATGTAGAGGTTGGGAATTGTTTAACGTACGCGTCATACGCAGTTAATTCATTCAGGTGTAATTTTTATTTTCTTCAAGAAATACTTTTTATACAGTTTGAAGTTGCCTGCACATTGTTTTAAAATAACTTTTACACACAGACATGTTTGCATACATGTATAAACACTATGATTTTATGGGCTAGATTTGGACATGCATATAAAATATATATTTATAATATAAATTATGGGATCATCATAAGAACGTGCGATTTGATTGGATGCTCAGCGTGCTTGATTTTATTATAAATGCACGCTCAAGAAAAAATCAAGACAAAACGTATCAGTGATTGTTTTTCGCGAGTTTAAAAGAGATAACGGATATAATTTCATAGACTGGGAAGACATGTCAGACTATGAGTTGTTAAAGTGTGTTGAGTGTTTACACGTCAAATCCAGATACAACGCAACCTTCCTGTAAACCTATACTGCCTTTATCCAATTTGTCTCTCTCCTGTATACTTGCTGCCAAACTATTCTGGAATTCGAGTATTCTTGCTTCCTAATCTTTGTGTTTTTTATATCTCCGGGCCGCGGGTCTTCCCGGTCGGGTTTGTATACGGACACGTGACAGCTATATGTGTGTAATTGACTTTTCTGTTAGAACCTTTCCTGGATCGACTGTGTATATAGAATGAAGGTTGTAGTCCAACGATGAGCTTCTAGTAGTAGGATCCAATACGGAATTCTACACTCTGCTTCGGTATTTAGACTTGAATAATGTTTGTAAGATGAAGACAGATAACTTCTTACTAATCCTTTTATTAAAACATTTCGGCCGTTCGGCCTTCTTCAGTTAAACATTAAAAAAAAGTTAAAATCTACAAGAGTGTAGGTGGTTTTATATACTAACTGAATTATAAAAATTTACATGGTATAAATAAAGTTTGACACGTAAAGAACTCTAGGGTTAAGAATACATACATACATACATACATACTTTTATTATCCACTCCTCCGTTGGGCTTTTCAGAGATAATTACAATTAAATATATAATTAACTAATTTTATATTTATATAAACTATATACAATGATTATATAAAGGGACTAATGTATATGGAAAATATTAATCAATAAAATTATGTAGTAATTTATGTCTTAAAGAACGCTAACAATTATAACAATGTAAGATATTTCTAATCTCTAAGGGAAATTATCTTCACTGCGTCCTCCCGGTTAGCTCATTGGTTAAGCTCCGGTCTGTTGAGCGGGAGGTCGCGGGTTCAAATTCAGCTTTCCAGCTGCAACAGTTATTACTAATAAACCATCTATCTATCTATCTATCTATTTATATGTCGTGCGGAAGGTCGCGGGTTCAAACCCCGGCCGGTCCAACACACAGGGTCTTAAAATAACTGAGTAGAAGGTGCTGCCTTTGTGAAACAACTGCAAATGGTTAGACCACGTCTTCTCGGATAAGGACGTAAAATCGTATGTCTTTTAAAATAATTTTGCTTTACTTTACTTTACTGACGTTATTATCTACTGTCTTTCCGCATGAACAAAGTGCGGGAAATCCATTATCTACTGTTTTCAATTCATGAATATAGTGATGAGATAAAGTACGTTGGTTTCATTATATATTTTTTTCTGTGGTTGTGGTCATGGTTCTACGTTTGGGTGTCTATTGTTTGGAGCGGCTATAAAACCAGAACCGTCTGTAGCCTGCGAGCACAGGTTAAATTCGAATGTACCTCTCAGCCAATCAAAATCCAGATTGTTTCTAAGATGGATCATAATACTAATTAAAGTAACATTTAAAGTAATAGAATCAACAGTAATAGCAATAAGTAATGTGTAGTCTAGAGCGGTTTCCAATTGAGTGTCAAAAGTACTTGAATTTGATTGGTTAGTTATCCATGATTGCGGTTACTTTTCCTTGTGATTGGTTGAAGTAAAACCAATCGTAAATTACCTCAGCTCGTGATTGGTTCGTTGATGTTAGTACGTGCTCGTGATTGGTTCACTGGTTTTGATTTTACGACTCTCAATTAAAAACCACTCTAACGAAACATCGGTTTCAGGCGATGCTAACAACCTAACACATGACACCGACAATGAAATGAACACCTGAAATATGGAGGGTCCTCAAATATACATAGTACTACCATAAACACTATGTTGCGAAGAGATATGTAGTGACGTGTTGTTGGTTGCTATGGTTGCAGGGCCTTAGCAACCAATGCCGACGTCATTACTTTGAATTATGTTACAGACTTGCTATTGCAAAGCTTGATGTGCTAGACACTTTTGAGGAAGTGAAACTCGGTGTGGCATACAGACACAAGGGAGAGCTGCTCACATCCTATCCAGGTAAGAACTGCAATCGCTATGTGTGGACAAAATCATGTTATCCTGTGACCGGAAACATTACTTAATTCGCATTGCTAATGTGTAACACGCGACATCCCAGTTTGGAATATAATTACTACAGCCGTTGGTGCATCGTCAGAAATTCGAGACATTGAGGTCTGATAGTATATAGATGGTAGACATAGCATAGATGGTAGACATAGCATATATGGTACATTGGGGCACTATAACGCAGGATATATAAAGTACCAACACGTAATTGGGTAACACCGCTCACCAGAATTTTATCGCAGACTCATCTCTTTTGGTCCGTTTAGGACCTACTTTCCAAAAGGACAAATTAGCTTGAATAACCGCTAGCTGTTTAAACAAACACACTGCAGTTTCTAGAGTACAGAACAAGGTTTCCAAAGCTGCCATGTTTATTGGATTTGGTCACTTGTGGTCAGAGTTATGGCAGTCTCAAGACGAGCAATGTTACGGGTTTTAGCGTGCAAATATGGAGGCTGAGGTTTCTTGTCGAAAAGCTGAATTTTCAAGAAGGAAAATGAATCATCCAAAATGAACTTTGGGACATCAGAAGGGAAGAATACGGTAGGTCTTGTTTATGTGTTCAACTCTTCGTGCGCACATTTTTTGCTAAGGTTGTAGATTTGCAGCAGATACATTTTATAAACTGTTATCTGCATGTTTTTACTGGAAATCGTTTAATGTCCACTGTAAATAAATGTTTATGCTTCCTCCAAAATCAAAGAAAGGAATCATCAAATTGTACTACTTGGATTTGAAAATATCAAAACTGAATTAATATCTGTAGAAATAATGCCTCGATCGCAATTTTTTACGATTGTACCGTATTTCATGAGAAATAAGGAAAATGTTTATAATCCCATACATTTCTCTGTAATTTTTCACGACCCATTTCACACAGTGAACAGGGGTCAATATGTGTTGCGCAATAACCATGTCTCGAATTTCTGGCGATGGTGACCTTTATTCACTTGTCACAATAATCCGATAATTGAGCAGAAAGGAAGGAAATACACCTATTTCACAAGGTTGTCATGGACTCGCAGCAAACAACATACCCAGACCGAAATGGATTGTGGTCGTAGTCTGTTGAATTCATAGTTATTGAAAGGTAACCAAGCCTTAGCCTCGCATGGAGGCTGGAGTTGACCCTGCACTGACACAAGCCCTCTCTCTATGAATATGGCAGGATTTTGATTATCATGCTAACTAGGTACAAACCATTGAGAATGAAATTGACGATGCACGGACACAAACCTTTCTATAAATATGGATAGATTTTGATTATCATGCCAACTAGTAGTCTCTTTCAAAATTGGCAGTCCGAGAACTATAATTGGACAATTTAACTGAAAATTAGACTACGAACTCGAAGTTTCTATCTGACGAGGAGCGTAGCTCCGAGTCTACTATCAGGCGTTATAGTGCACCACAAACTTTTGGTGCGCCCTCATTCGCTAAAAGCGATCACGTGACGTGATAGTTGTCGTCCGCGGAGGTAAACTATCAGGCGTTATAGTTCACCACAAACTTTTGGTGCGCCCTCATTCGCTAAAAGCGATCACGTGACGTGATAGTTGTCGCCCGCGGAGGTAAACTATCAGGCGTTATAGTTCACCACAAACTTTTGGTGCGCCCTCATTCGCTAAAAGCGATCACGTGACGTGATATTTGTCGCCCGCGGAGGTAAACTATCAGGCGTTATAGTTCACCACAAACTTTTGGTGCGCCCTCATTCGCTAAAAGCGATCACGTGATGTGATAGTTGTCGCCCGCGGAGGTAAACTATCAGGCGTTATAGTTCACCACAAACTTTTGGTGCGCCCTCATTCGCTAAAAGCGATCACGTGACGTGATAGTTGTCTCCCGCGGAGGTAAACTGTCAGGCGTTATAGTTCACCACAAACTTTTGGCGCCCACTCATTGGCCACAAGCGATCACGTGACGTGATAGTTGTCGTCCGTGGATGAATAGTGCCAGCTGAGAGCGGAAAACAATTTTGGGATGAACAATAACGACAAATAGAGTGTGTTTCTCTCGGAACTATTATACAAATAGAATATGTCCGTCTAGCCTGAATTTCAGCAGTCTCCTCCGGTTCGTTACTCTCTCTCGAGAGACGTCTGAATCCAATAGCCGATAATGCCGTCCAGTGACGTCACTACCAGAAAACCTGGTAGTGATCTTTGATTGGTTCATATTCTATAATTTCGCATAATTATCATAATTAACTCATCCGAGAAGACGGCAGGATTAACTTTGGACTCGCGGCTGTTGATCGTAGATTTTCAGTGGAGTGATTGTCTTTGGCAAAGACCTTGACTGAATTCGTAAGGAAAACATCTGGACATGGATTGAAAGTGTCCTGCACAATAACCGGCAGACTGTCTTGTAAACATGTATATTTTATCCCGTCGCGTCCGCGGGGTTGTTGATAATCGATTATTTGTTCACACTCGCAGTGGTAAAGAATGTCGCTTCTCTCTTCAAGGAACTGTTCTTTCCGTAAAAGAATCTTCGTATTTCTTCGAACTGATTCTCCATTATCCTTTCATGTTTTTCTACTTTTCTATTGCATCATTTACATAGGTAATATCTCGTAGCTGTGTCGATTCGAACGGCAGATCGCGAAAGATCTGATCAACGGAAAGACAAATATCAACTGTACTTTGCCTCTAAATATAATATAACGATTTGTTGCTTCGAAAAGGTTTTCACAACATAAGAGGCACTTGAGAAGCAAATGGATGGAGATATATATATATATATAGGTAAGGCTTTTATTTTGGCCAGCATGATCTCAAATAATTTCTCAAGGCGAGCGATGGCTTTGTTTTTGTGACCCTTACAACCGCCGTGACAGTTTTATTTGCATAAATTAAATTGTTAATCCGCCTTGACGTCACTGGACGGCATTATCGGCTATTGGATTCATACGTCTCTATCGGGAGGAACGAACCAGAGGGGACGGCTGAAATTCAGGCTAGTGCCCGTCGAGAAACTATTATACAAATAGACTGTGTCCGTCGAGGAACTATCGGCTGATAGTTGCCCGCGGAAATTTGATGTTCTTAAAACAAATATAAGCCCGAGAACGAAGTTCGAGGGCTTATATGCTAGTTTTAAGAACATCAAATTTCCAAGGGAAACTATCAGTCGATAGTTCCGAGACAAACACAGTCTATTTGTCGTTATTGTTCATCACAAAATTGTCTTCTGCTCTCAGCGGGCACTATCGCCTGCCGGAGAGTTTGCCTCCGCCGACGACAATTATCACGTCACGTGATCGCTTTTGACCAATGAGCGCGCGCCAAAATTTTGTGGTGAACTATAACGCCTGATAGTTTGCCTCCGCCGACGACAACTTTCACGTCACGTGATCGCTTTTGGCCAATGAGCGCGCGCCAAAATTTTGTGGTGAACGGTAACGGCTGATAGTTTCCCTTGGAAATTTGATATTCTGAAAACTAGCATATAAGACCTCGAACTTCGTTCTAGGGTTTATATTTTTCTTAAGAACATCAAATTTCAGGGGGTCAACTATCAGCCGATAGTTCCTAAATGTTGTATCGACTGATATCGACCCTAAACATGTAATACTCTCTAAATCTAGTGTTCTTATCATCTATTCATCATCATATTTATCAAATATTTATCTGTATATTTAGTGTTAGTATATACCATACCAGTGAATATCACTTTTCGTGCGCTCTGATTGGCCACTTAATGACTAGCCCCGAGGGAAACAGTGAGTTTTGTTTCCCCGAGATCCTCCGTCTCGGGGAACATCGAGGACCGAGGGGACAGTCATTAAGTGATTTGTTATATATACATAAGTTTTACTAGAGGTAAAGTTGTGCATAAATACAGGACATACCTGATACGAGCGAGGTAAGTCGTCTTCTCTTCGGGAAGCTGCTTTTCAACACAAACTGCTGCTAGCATCGCTACGGCCTTTTTTTAGTATCGTTTTGTATCTTTCTTGCATCCTTTTTAACTACCAATTTCTCACTCTCGCGCTTGATAAAGTGATTAAAGATGTAAATTGTTTCTTTGGAGCATTTTGAACGCTTTCTTTCGACGAAAAATGATCAGCTTTTGATGAAGATCTAGACATTTTGGTAAACAAATATTTCCCGCCTTCAGCTAGCTAGTGGCGCGCGCGACACATCACACCATCTTCTGTCACGAAGATGAATTGTTGCCCGCGCGGGAAACATTTTATTTTGATGACTGCCACGTGACCCTGAATCAGCCAATGGGTGCGTACGTTGTGTCTGGAAAACTTATGGCTTGTAACAAGATTTCATATTCACCTCCGAGAAAAGCAGCGATCATCTCGCGCGAGTTTTTGTCCATTTGACAGAAAATAAAACAACTATTTGGTGCTGGCTGTTCACCTGCAGTGTGGTATATACTAGAACAATTATTCACCTCAGTGTCGGTTAGTATAGTATTAGTTAGTTACCTCGCCGAAGCGGCTCGGTAAATATCCACCACTATTCACCTCCACTTCGGTAAATAATTGTTAATTATTTGTTAGTTATCTGTGTGTTACGTTTACTGCTGACACCCTAGTAATTCAGTGTAATACTAACAAACAGGGTTCAAATAAATTGCTATTGATTCATTGATTGAAGTAGGAAAGGACAATCCAATGTGGGGAATTATGAGAAATGAGTCCCAATGCACAATTGACTCTTCTCATACGGTGGCCATGTTGACCTTTGTCTTAGCCAGGCTAACCTCGTTCTGAAACTGCTCAGTTCGAGGCTGACCTTGCAAAACCTATTGTTTGTAGTCCACATGGCGGCCATGTGAGAAGAATGAATTAGTAATGCTAAATACATTGACACTTTAATAATATTTATATCTATGTCCTTTGCATAATTTTCTCGTTGCTCTGTCTGATGTTCTGAATCTCGTTTTCTGTTGTACAGCAACCCAGAAGGTGCTGAGTGAGGTAGAAGTTGAGTATCTTACTCTGCCGGGATGGAAGACGAGTATCCAGGCCTGTCGTACGTTCGATGACTTACCGTACAACGCTCAAGTCTACGTTAAAAAGATCGAGGAGATCGTGCAGATTCCAGGTGTGTCTTCAAATTGAAATATTATCAACAAGAGGCGGTACGCAGCCTGTACTCGGGCATACATATGGCATCCCAACAGAAAATGTATTAATAGAATACAGGAGCCGAAATGTTTTGTGAAAGGATGGCTGTGTGACCGGTGCGAGTTGAGTGTCCTTAGTCTGCGTAAATAAATATATCCTTTTTTGGGTGTGTGTGTGTGTTGGAGGGGGGGGGGGGGGTTTCACCACAAACTTTAAATGATAACTATATATTAGATTTTTAAGATTACAGAATAATACATCCACCAATTCCTTTTTCAGTTACAAAGAGCTAACGAATATAATATGTCTGTCTGTTTGACTGATGCAACTGATAGCTTTTTGGACTCTGTCCCAAATAGTACTATATTAATTGGAGGAGATCTGAAATGCCTTGACCTGGAACTTTTGAACATATTAACGGGATTGGTCCCTCTCATTGACTTTGTAACAAGAGGTGACTCAAAGTGACTTGTCGTGATTGGAATTAACTTTTAACAAATTGCATGTGACAAGTACTTGGAACTTGCTGGGCAAAAAAAATAACGAGTCCTGAAAACAGAAACCACGAGCGTCCGAACAAGAATGAAATCATAGTTTGTCTGAATTCCACTACTAAACTAGAGGCTGCACGCAGCCTGATCTCCGGCGTATCTTTTGTAACGCGGACGATCTCATATACCGGCGTGTTTGGCTGATTACCACGTATACTCAGATGCGAAAGTATGCACACACAATCGATCTTATCTAAAACTCCACACGAGTCAGAACACGAGTGAACAAAAGTAGGACACGAGTGAACACGAGCGACTTCAAGTAAGCCAGGGTACCCTAGGATAACACAGGTAGCCCGAAAATACTAGGATCCAAATATCCCCTTTGCCTCGATGTTCTATGCTTTTTAAATCCTGATTTTCTCTAAAATGGGATCCAAATGCGATTAGGATCTGAACTATAATTCCACACGAGTTAGCCATACCATGGAACATGAGTGACTAGCGTTTCATGATCTAATTATCAGAAAATCATAATAATAATAAAATATTAAAAATTGTGTTATCGGCTTAGTTGTTCCGAGTTACCTGTGTTATCAGTGCTTTTCGTCTTTGTATTTTCGGGCTACCTGTGTTGTCCTATTGTTATCAGTGCGGTACTATACTCTATGTATTTTCGGGCTACCTGTGTTATCCTAGGGTAACGTAATTTGATAAATTGTTGTAACATAGCTCACTTCCAGCTGCCGTACGCATATCTTGACCTTTTAGAAATATTTCGTTCCAGTCTAGGACCTCGCAAAATAATCTATTCACCATAATAAATAATTGATATATACGGAGGCCGTTTTCTAAAGCGATGGTATGTAATCAACTAAGGTCGATTGAGGTATGTTCTAACAGCAAGGATCTCGCCAAACCTGTATGCGGCATTTCTCTGCATCAAGGTACTACCGACACTCGTAAACGCAAAGAACAGAACTTTATTTTCAAATTAGGAACTTTGTCACCTCACGGTATTAATGAACGCTTTTCGTTCATTTAATTTCAGAATTCACGTATTCACTCACACTTAGATCAGCATGTTTCCTTAGTTTACTCATCAACACTTGCTGTTACAACTATTAGCATTTCTATTGTTGGCGCACTTTTCTTTGATCACAATTGATCCGAGCACATGTTTCCTTAGCGGTAATCATGCATTGGCGCAATTTCCTTTGATCCCAATTGATCCGAGTACATGTTTCCTCAGCGGTAGGCATGCACTCGACACTATAAACCGTTTCCCCACCCATAATTCCCTCTTTTGCTCTGACGAAGGGCTAGCGCTCGAAACGTCAGCTGCTACTCGCTTTCCACGGCGGTTAGCATACCTCAATCGACCTTAGTTGATTACATACCATTGTGTATCTTCCCCGCCGACGCAGACCAAAACTAGTTTTTACAGGAACTAGTTGCCTATCACGTTTTCTAAAGCGGCAGACATTAAAAATAAGAACCGAAGTAGTTTTACTGGCAAGTTCAGCTCGACGGTGTGAAGTTTCCGCACACTAGATCAGACACAGATACAGTTTCTCCATGTCCGCTCTGTTAACGCTAGGTACTATTTATCGTATGTTTTGCAATTTGTCTTCCAACTTAATTCGCTCACAATTTCCACTAGAACACCCAAACTAAACTAAATATATGATATAGTTAGATGACAAGTCTAAACCTACATCTCGGACCAGGATAAGGGAACACTTAGCTGATGCAGTACTATATAAAGCTAAAGCTGATGTTTGTTCGGCCCAGTTCGGTTCAATTCAGTAGTATTAACAACACAATTTAATTAATTATTACGAGTCAATATACTTCTTTAAAGAGGTCCTCTTTAGTTTATTTCTTCAACCAGAAAATGAGCACACCGTTTGGTATACACTGAAAACATCTGCTTAACTAAGATTTGTAAAAATCTTACCGGTATAATTGCTCTTGTTGCATGGTTTACTTCATTTAAAAGCTCAAATGAAGGTTAATCTGCCGTCAACGTTGATCTTCTTCAGCTTTTCCCATATTAACAGACGTGTATAATCACAATCAAGTAGAAAGACTCTCTAGCTAGGTTATTATGTCGTATAAAACATGCCTTAGCTGTGTGATTGGACTTTAATAAGACCTGACCGAAATTGTCAACAGTCTTACTTCTTAACAGGCGGTAGTATTGCATACTTTTACGGCCCATTCAAGATGACTTTAAAAAAACTTAGTAGATTGTCTTTTAAAAATAAACTAAAATCCTCCTTTGTAGCCTCTTACTAAATCCAGTAATTATAATTAAGTTTCTGTTTCCTTCTCTCCCCCCTCTAGCATTAATTTTGCTAAACTGTATTTTATACTTATTGTTGTATCTGTTTTTGTTTTTGTTTTTTTCTTTCTTTTATATTAGTGTGTAGCTGTCTCGTACCTGACCTTATACCGGCTACAATATTCTAATGTGTCACCTAGCTAGATTAGCTTTTTAGTTATTTCTAGGTGTCCTATACCCTTACTTTAGTCAGTGTTCTCGTATTATATTGTAAATCATGTATGTAGAAGGTATGCATAAAGTTGTTGTTGTTGTTGTTGTTGGTCAGTAAGTGACTGTGTGTTATGTTACTTTACAGTTCAATGGGTTGGTCAGTAAGTGACTGTGTTACTTTACAGTTCAATGGGTTGGTCAGTAAGTGACTGTGTGTTGTGTTACTTTACAGTTCAATGGGTTGCTCAGAAAGTGACTGTGTTGTGTTACTTTACAGTTCAATTGGTTGGTCAGTAAGTGACTGTGTGTTGTGTTACTTTACAGTTCAATGGGTTGGTCAGTAAGTTACTGTGTGTTGTGCTACTTTACAGTTCAATGGGTTGGTCAGTAAGTGACTGTGTGTTGTGTTATTTTACAGTTCAATGGGTTGGTCAGTAAGTGACTGTGTGTTGTGTTACTTTACAGTTCAATGGGTTGGTCAGTAAGTGACTGTGTGTTGTGTCACTTTACGGTTCAATGGGTAGATCAGTAAGTGACTGTGTGTTGTGTTATTTTACAGTTCAATGGGTTGGTCAGTAAGTGACTGTGTGTTGTGTTACTTTACAGTTCAATGGGTTGGTCAGTAAGTGACTGTGTGTTGTGTTACTTTACGGTTCAATGGGTAGATCAGTAAGTGACTGTGTGTTGTGTTACTTTACAGTTCAATGGGTTGGTCAGTAAGTGACTGTGTGTTGTGTTACTTTACAGTTCAATGGGTTGGTCCGTAAGTGACTGTGTGTTGTGTTACTTTACAGTTCAATGGGTTGGTGTTGGGCCGTCCAGAGATGCCATGATACAATTGTTCTAGAAGTTCACCCAGGAAATGTGAAACAAAGGAGTCTTGAACGAGTTGTGTGGTCAAACGACAGACAGCAGACGAGGATGTTACTAACAGAACCAACATCGCCCAAGTTCTTTTGATTTTTCCGAATAAACTAAAGCTAGACGGAAATAATAGAAAAATGGAAATGTCCTTACAACTGTTAACGAATGTAATTGAAAAGATAAAATGTTAAGGTGTTCCAAACAATTGAAACTGGAGTATAATCACAAAATTAAAAAAGAACAAAACATGTGACGATGTAGAAATTGTGGGTATTAGAAGTATTAACAATAACATCAGCATCTTATATTCATATACGAAAATAGGATGGAATTGAAGAATAGAAATGTCCTTAGCATTGTTAACGAATGTAATACGAGGTTATAATTTTGAAAGAGTATAATTTTAAGGTGTTCCAAACAATTGAAACTAGAGTATAATCACAAAATTAAAAAAGAACAAACCATGTAACGATGTATCAATTGTGGGTATTAGAAGTATTAACAATAACATCAGCATCTTATATTCATATACGAAAATAGGATGGAATTGAAGAATAGAAATTTCCTTAGCATTGTTTTCGAATGTAATACGAGGTTATAATTTTGAAAGGGTATAATTTTAAGGTGTTCCAAACAATTGAAACTGGAGTATAATCACAAAGTTAATCAAGAACAAAACATGTAATGATGGGTATTAAAAGAGTTAATAATAATATCAGTATATTGTATTCCTATGAACGTGCGGCTTGGTTGGGTGTAAGTTAGGGTTAAGCTCGTTGTGCAATGTGTTTATTATTGATTATTTCATACTTGACACGGTTTTCTTTGTTATTCATGAAGCTTTATTTGCCATACATACCTCCATTATAAATGCAAGGGATGTATGAGAAAAGTTCAATACAATTCAACGATATTTTGTTGCATTAAGGAATTTGTTTTATTATTTTCTCCAAGGAATTCATTCACCTTGGAGTCAGCCAAACTTACTAAATATCCCTATAATGATTTAGAACCTTTTCTCCGTCTAGGTACTCGCCCAAAATCTACCTAAAAAGAGTTACATCAATGACAATTTTGCGAAAACCTCGTCAAGTATGAAATAAGACACTTAAATACCTCGAACGTCGGCCGGCCCTCGGGATGTATATGGCTTATTGCCTCCGTTCTTGGTATTTAACTCTTACGTAAGGAAGAGACAGAGGTGAAACTTCGCCAACACAAGATGACGCTGTAAGATTTTTATTCAAGATTTACGTTGAAAATCGAAGGAAATAAATAAATATTACCATTTACAGAGCCTACGCTCTGGAAAGTAGAATCCGATTGGTCCATAAGACAATGAAGCTTGCACATTGGTAATCAATAGCCCACTGTCGATAAATGCTTCACTTGTCACGCAATATATTATTCACTTGTCACGCGATATATGCTTCACTTGTCACGCACAAAAGTTATCTGCGTTCCAAATATTTCACATTCCACACTTGTTAGTGTTTCTTCTATTGTACTCTACCATATATAAGGTACTTAGATTAAGCGCTCTTCACTCTCAGGGCTACACTACTACGAATGAATCGGCAGTTAATTACGTCCGATAGAGATGAATCTAACGGTATCCCAGAGCGTGTCTACCACTTCCCTATCGAAACAATTGAAGTCGGATAACGTTAGTTGCAAGTCCACTGGTAACACGAAACAGTTTGACTTTAATTCGGATACCGTCGAGCAGGTCGCACAAAGCATAGATCTTCTCGGCTCCTTGAAAGGTCTTATTGATTTAGAGGAACCTGAAAACGCTGAATTTTCGCGTTTAATCCTCAAGCTCGAAGAGAATCTTAATAGTACCAAGAAATCTGTCCAAAAGAGAAATAATCTGACCAGGATTGCAGACAAATCAGAAGCTGGATGGGCCGCCGTAGATGAATACCTTTCTGATGAACTCGCCACGATTCAAAATACTTACTATGCTACAAATATGGCACATAAAATAGCAGGTTTTGAAGATGACAATCCTTGCAATAAATTCATCGTTAAGGCAATCGTTGAAGCTTCGAAGCGTATTGTAACATTCAAAGCTGTTAGGAGAGTACATCCGATAACAATATTTACTGAAGTACCTAACTAGTCACGCTCGTATCGCAGAGGAATCTACTGATTTTATATTTAGAGCCATTAGATATGACAAGGCTGCTAAAAGTAATGTGCTTTCTGATAAACAACTAAGTACTAATAGAGCAAGAGAGATCTTGAAACCTAAATTAGCAGAGGTGGGCATTGATTGTCAGGCTATAGTACCCATAGTTTTAGAGCCGGAGGTGCCACTTCCGCTGCTAATTTAGGGGTACCAGATAGGTTATTTAGGATTCACGGCAGATGGAAGTGAAACAGCCAAAGACGGTTACGTTCAAGGACGCAGTCAAGTCTCGGTTAGTTGTTTCGCAAAATATCGGCATTTAACTCGTTCTATTGCAAGTAGAGTACTTATATCATCTCAGAAGTTTGTACATTCTTACTATTATAATTACATTGCATCATTATATAATGAGTTACGAAATGCGTTCATTCTAGTTCTGTATGCTCCTTCCTACCAATAATAATAAATCATACTATTATAGTGTTGTACTGTGTTATGTAAAGGCAGGCCTAGAGCATAAAGAAGTTATTTTCGGGACAAGGTAGAGCAAATAAATGTATTATTTTCTTCCGTCAATGAGACTTTTGTGCGTGACAAGGGAAGCATCACTTTGGTAATGATAATATGATGACGTCGTATAATTATTATGAAATCGTCCATCCGGGACATAAATGAAGAGGGAGAATAAAGTAGCCTGGCCGATGAATGGTACATGGTACCAGGAGTGGGAGAATCACACTCAGAAAAGAGAAAAGTGCTTAAAATTAGTCAAATATATCCACCGCCGACGCTAAACCTAGCAGGGAATCTCCTTGACGTGTAATGCATTGAAATCCATTAAAAGCTCGAGAAATGGCGGCACTTTGAAATTTAGGTTACGCAATAATTGGTGTGCTTGTTTACTTTAGGAGGTAATACCGCACTTTCCAGTGTTCTATTGAAAGAGCAAATGAGAGTGACTTTTCTGGCCTTTCCAACCCATAATGCCTTTGTCTGAGATCGATCCCATAATTTATTCATTTTAGAGCTACAAGTTAGGTTTAGGTTTGCAAAAAGCCATTTTCGAGTATTTCTGATCAAAATACGTCGCTTTAAGAGGTATTAACGCACTTTGCTTTTTCAAAGATTTTGGCAACTACTGATAACACTGAGTTAGGCAAATAGTTGCCTGGGTCAAATTTTGAATCCTCTTTGTGGATTGGAGTTACCCTAATTAATGGTAATTTTTAAACGGCAACACGCTGCACCACTAACAAGAAACACCAAATAACACGTCACACAAAAACTAACCACCAAAAACTAACCAACGCCTGATACTAAGCAACATCAGATACTAACCAACATCACATTTTACAAAGCCAACATAAACCTTTACAAAACATTACACAGCCAGCATAAACCTTTACAAAACATTACACAACACAACATTCTCATCATTGGAACATCACATAATAAATAGATAATGTTTAACCATCCTCACTTATTTCTCTCTAACTAAATAACAACTGTTTTAGGCATCTCTGAACAAGAAAATTCCATACACTTAATTGCACTAAACAATGTCTCATATAAGCTATCCATAATGCTTACTTATATAATATATACCTAGTTACACATTCACTCATATCATATACCCTTAGTTACATATAATATCTTCACTCATATAATCTACACTTAGACTTAGTTAACACCTTCACTCATAATAATCCTTCTATTACTCATAATATACTTTTTAACAACTTCACTGATAGTAAATAAATTAGAAAATAAGTATGAATTTGGTGGTGCTTGCTTGTACAAGAACATTAACATCCGCTGTGTAGTTTGTTTCGTGAAATATTTATTTATTTCCGAGAAAAACGACAAAATCCCATTGAGCTCCAGACACGATTCTGGGAGGCCCGACAGCGTTGAAAATCGGCTATGTTCGCTCGATTCGCGTGACTGTCAAAACTATTGATTTGGTAACCAAGAATTTTTATAATACTACCAGATTATTATATGGCTCTTCCTTGTTCGCTCAGAGGAATTTCATAAACCTTTGATTAATTTAAGACTTCGAGGGAAGTCGAGAGCAAAGTACCCTGTTTTGTTACTGACAATCTGTAGGTCCAAAAGGATTGTGATTTTAACCATGTGTCACAACTCCAAATTCCATAAGATGAGGGATATTTACTACGAAGAAATAGGTCTTTCAAGTTATATAAAGTTTACTTTGGGCAAATTAATTCGCGCTCCTCAGAAATTCTCAATGTAGCACTCCGAAAACGTAAAATCACGCCATCTTGAGATTGTGTGACAGTGTCATTAAAAGCATGTGGTTGAAAAAAAAACTTACACATATGTCACATTGGTAGAAAACAACATAAATATGCTAACCTTTCCTCGGTTATGATATTCTGTATGGGCGATAATATTCTTTCATGGCATATTATTTGCCGTTCTCGACGTACCGGCCACATGACAAACGGTCTGCGTAAATTGAATTGAACGATCAAAACAGGGAGTGGACAAAACACTGACCCCAGTCCATGGACTACCTATATGGACTACCGAAATGGACTACCCCCAAAAATGCTATTCTGATTGCTTAAGGAACTTCGTACCTTCTTTGTGCAGGTAAAATAGGTCTCGCAGCTCGTCAGAACTGAATCCACCGCTACGCCGCCATTTTGAATGAATAACCACAGGCACCCCAAACCCTACTTTTGTATTTCGGGTTATATTTATAGTGCTTTTGACACACAGGTAATCGTCATTTATTTTATTGTACATGTACTTCGAAAAAGAAAATATAATACGAGCTTGGACATCCTGTGTTTTATTCAGTGGTTTGTACAGATCATTGGAGGAAGAGGGATTTATAATTACTTGCATGTATTAGCTATACAGGAATGTGCCACCCCAGAGAGTATGCTTTTTGAGCTGTTTTAGTCTGAAATAGGGTTATAAATTTTGCCTTTTTAGTCTGCTCAGGAATATGGTGTGATTTTGACATGTTAGATGGAGACCGAAAATAGAAAATCATACATTTTGGTCTGAAATTAAGGGTCGGGGGTTCTGAGACCTGGGTGTTACACCCCCACCTAAAATTTAGGGGTGTACCCCCTCCCCCCTGGGAATTAGGCTATTCATGCAGCCCTTTCCTGGATAAATTTGTAGATTTAAATATCACATGCTACAATGTAATAGCGGTCCTCGGATCTGGGGGGAGGTGTCATTTGGCTCAACTTACAGTTTAGACTGTACATTGGTATCAATCAACAATTATATTTTCAAACAGTAGTTTACATTCAGCTATAAGCATCCGTGATTTCATCTGGTTACACTAATTTAGGTGCAGTCAGCTATAAGTAAATAATATAAGTTGGCTGTAATTTACCATAGTTGAATTTAGCTAATTTTAAACCATCAACGCCAAACATTAGATTTACCACCCTTGCACCAAAAGCCCGGAAATTCCGCGGTATTCCGCGGAAAAAGCCCGGAAAATATTCCGGCCTTTCCCGGAGCCAATCCGGGCTTTCCGCACGAGTAAAATTCCGCGGAAAGCCCGGAAAAATCCGGGATGTTCCGAGAAAGCACGGAATATAAGAAAACCTGGAAATCCGCGGAAAGCCCGGAAAATCCCTAGCTATCCCGATAATTTTCCGTGCTTTCCCGGATTTCCGAAATCTAGGAAATCCACGATTTTCCAGCGTTTAAAAATCTAGGGAAATATTATTTGCTTTCGCAGAGTTTCCTCCAGCTTTGCAAGTAAAATTTAACCTTTTCTGCTGGAACGAGTAATAGGTACTTATATTGACTGTGTGGGAGGGCCGGACGGGAAACTATTTGGCTCGAGGTCATGACGTACGGACCGAGCGCACGTACAAAATGACCGAGAGCCAAAAATTATCCCGTCCAGCCCGACCTAACTCAGTCAATAGGTTTTTTATCATATGACCATATTATTTTGTAGATCAATCCGCAAAACAGCAAGTAAAAAATGTGCGGGCCGGACGGCTTTTTCCGGCCCGCTCACGCGATACATGTCCGGCCCTCATCACGTGACTTTTGTAAATGGTTTTGAAAGGAAAGCGCTCGCGGGTTTCGGTTGTCCACATTATGCTGGCATAATTACGAGCATAATGTGGACAGCCCTGCTTATGTATTCAAGTCATTAAACTATCTTCCCCTTGTCATCAAGAGTGGTCGCCATCTTGGGCCCATTTTGCGAATGCTTGGGCCCAGCTGGCCGAATTCTGCTAGGCCTTCTGGTTTGACAGTTGGTGACGTCACAAGCCATTACAAACTACAGGGATTCCATTAACCCACTCAGACAAAATACCAAGCCAGAAGGCCTAGGGACTAGGCTGGAAGACTACATTGAAAGCTCCATCACGATCCAGAATAACAAGAAATATTTACATTTAGAATATACCACACCAGTGAATATCACTTTTCGCGCACTCTGATTGGCTACTCAAACAGTGAATATGATTTCATATTCACCTCCGAGCAAAGCAGCGATCATCTCGCGCAAGTTTTTGTCCATTTGACAGAAAATAAAATAACTATTTGGTGCTGGCTATTCACCTGGAGTGTGGTATATACTAAAACAATTATTCACCTCAGTGTTGGTGAATAGTGGTGGATATTTACCGAGCCGCTTCGGTGAATAATTGTTTAATATTCTGGAAACCGTCATAATTATGCAGGTAATGAATGCATCAATTAATTAGTTAATTTGTATTAATTAATTATTTAATTATTTATTTAATTAATTAATTAATCTGGGGGAAAATGAGCATAATTGAGCATAATAGTGAGACTCTTTGAGCATAATAGTAAGATTTTTTTTGTCATAAAGAATTACCATAATAGTGAAAATTTCGAGCATAATATGGACAACCCTAGTGCGGGGCCGTATTATTCTTCCAATGAGCGGCAGAATTCGCATTTCTGTGATTGTAGGTTAATGATGAACAATTGCTAACGTGAGTACTCAATAAAGATTAGGCAGCAGAGAGAGGAAAACACAAATTAAGAGTAGTATACGATCTTAGATAATCGATTCTCTTTGAATCTTTCACTTGGACACTTGGACAGGTAATGTTTGCATTCATATAAACTCTCGCCAGTTTTGGGATGGTGGACTTGATCATTGAAGCCAGCTGACATGCCATTTGTGCTTTGTTATCAGGTTTGCATCTTTGTAATTGCACGCAGCAGCAATAAAATTATTGCCCGCACAGTGCTTTAAATTTAACATGGTTTCACTAAATCTCTTACAGATGATATAATTATATAATTTACAGTGTATAATAACTATTATATACGGTATATTTGCTATTGAGTGTAAAGCAAACTGGCCTTTTTCCCCCCTCCAAAAAAAATTCATTTTTCGCTTTGGATTGACACTCAACACAAATAACATGACTATGCGGAACTGTTTTAGCGTGGCACAAAGTTAGTTTCTTGCTTTTCATTGTAAATAACCGCCTCAAGTTTGGTCAGCTATATACATAGTCAGGTCTTGCACTTATCTGATGAGAGAAGTTTGTTTTAAATTTTCGCTTAGTTTGGATTTATTCAACACTCCAATTTAATTTTCAATCCATTCAAAAAGCAACACAAATATTGTGAAATCTTTGCTAAAATCGATTTTTAGCTCAGCACAAAACTTCGTCTTTAGCCTGTAAGTTTTGGCACACAATATATACGCGGTTTTGTTCAAATTATCTTCTTTTAAAAACACTGTCGCCGAGAAATGAGTGAGAGGCAAAATGACAATTGACAAATTGTACACTTTCCGTGGTTAATGTAGTACTGATCTTTGTAACCCTGAAGGACCGCTGGAGAATTATAAGCTCGCTGTTTGTTAGGATTCCACAGACAAAACACTCCGAGAACGTCCATCTTTCTTTATCTTTCTCCAAGTGAACTGCATTACCGACTCTGGAAGTAAATGCGCGCTTGCGCTAAAAACACACGCGTTTGTTTTCCCGCCTCTGAAACATGCACCAATCAGAGTACGATTATAGTCAGTTTGATACAGAGTTTGACAGCTGAGCACGAGAAGGGCATCCGCTGCCCACGAAACGCATCTCCTTCCAAATCAATATGGCGGCAACGTGTTGTAAACGTGAAGGACAACAGTTCGTTTCTGGAAGAAGATTTATATACGAAAATATCTTCAATGTTTTTTTTGGTACCACTTGAAGAAAGCTTTTATATTGGGTACCTAAATGCTTGTCAAGAAAAACGCCTTGGGTGGTGATAGAGCCTTTGGAATTGGAGGGTAAGTACGCCATTCAGGCCTTTTTTCTTCCATGACTGAGTGAGTCGGCTGAGTTTTTAATAATAATCTATTATTAAAAAACTTTATAAAGTCTGAGTCTGACATTCTATGAAAGGCAGGAAACCCGTGTTTCGTATAGCTTTAGATCAATCAAACAATTACTGGGAAAGTCTAGAATGTTTGCCAGCTTTCCTAATGCAATGGATTTTCGCACTAAATAATTTAGTTCAGATTTTTTTGTTTTTCCGTGAAACTGAAAAAGCAGGGAGAGAATACGGAGAACTAGGTTTGGTGCATGTGTCTTCTCGTGTATTAAATCAGACATTTACATCTAACCGAGAAAGTCTGATTTTCATCCCAGAATCGGCATGATATTTTCCGTACTTTCCGGCAATTTTTTCCGTGCTTTCTGTAAAAGGCAGGAAAAACGAGTTTTCCGGGCTTTTTCCGTGTTTCAGGCTTCCCTGATGAATCAGACATTACCGGGAAAGTCTGATTTTTTTACCGGGCTTTCTTGGCTTTCCAGACTAGCCCGGAATTTTTTTCCAGGCTTTCTGTGAAAGGCAGGAAAAATACGGGATTTCCGGGCTTTTTCCGCGCAAGTCTAATGCAAAAAGCACGGTGAATAGTCCGGAAAGCCCGGGCTTTTGGTGCAAGGGCAGTACCCTATAATAAAAGTGTATGTAAACATTTATATGTAGGCATAATGTCTAGACACGCATGAGTCATATTGACACAAAAGGGGCTTACAAATTAAGGAATACTCCTTTTCTGTAAACATGCCTGATATATATAATTAAAACATTATATGTAAACAAACTGTTATGTATTTACTGGAACAATTAGTGTCTACCATGTCAATAAATTCCAAAATATTGCAATAACAGAGTACCAGTAACCTGAATATAATACTCTATTGTTACTCAGTAACTGTATATTGAGAAGAAAAACTGTCACTGCGTTGAAATAATTATTATAAAAAAGGACAAATATAATCTTATTATAACAACTATACTCTTCAAGTGACAAGTGACAATTAAGCTTCAGGATTATTAGTCATCAAAATCATGTTGTAGTGTGTCTTCAGATACTTAAATGAACCGTGACCCTTCAAAGAAGAATATAAAAAAATAGAATATAACTGGATTAACTTAAAAAGTAGGTATCTGTTGTATTCATTAAAATATTTTTTTTAAATGAAACAAGAATATACATGTATAAAACATGGTTCACAAGACAAGAAGATCGTAGTATGTATACAGCTTTTAAAAAAAAAGGTTGTACATATCATTCTTGTTGCATATTTCATTGTCTGTTCCAAGACAGGAATTAATGCATTATTGTATTGGTGTACCCAAAAATGTGTGTTATGATTATTCAGTGTGATAACAGTACGAGGGAATCATTCACTTGTCAAATTTGTTGCATTTGCTGGACCCAGTATGCACAATCCAACAATTAAGTTCAACTCAACCTTTTTGAAACGGATATATATATATATCTTACATATAAATCAAGCTTTCATAGACTGCGAACAGTATTTTTCTTGGTCTCTAGTCACGAAAAACTCTAAAAACGATGTTTTGGCCGAGCGCGGATTGGGCGCGAACGAAATCCCCGAAGGGTAGGAGGGAGGGGGGACAAAATAAAAATAAAGGGACTGCAGTCTTTTCCCACTGGCGCGAGTTCAGAATTTCAGTCGCTCCAGCAACTGAAAATCGTGATTGGTCAATTAAACAATACAGACGTAACAGATATCAATCTCAATTAGTATATGTGAAAGATATTGACAGCTATTTTAAAGAACCGCAAAGGTTTCCATTTTCGCTCGCTCTGCGAAAATGACGAGAGAAATTTTGGATTTTGATCAAGGTTTTTAGGGTTTATCTCATCAGCTTGGTGGCTTAATTTTAAAAGACGAACAAAAGCAAGCCATTGAGAACTTATTACAAAACAACGATGTGATTGCCGTGCTTCCAACTGGTTTTGGCAATCTTTTTTTAATCTCCAAACGGAACAACAATCCCGAGCAAAGCCATTCTGTCCTGGTAATCGTGCCTCTGAGGAGCATTGTGGAAGAACAGATCAAGTCAAACGACTTCTGCCTGAAAGCGAAAGCTTTCGAAAAGACGGAAGAAGTCTTGAGTGATATTGGGGACAACAAGTATGAAGTTATATACGCGTCCGCCGAGCAAGTTCTGTCTTCCGAGTTCCTCGATCTGTTTAAGAAGTCTACTACATTCCGCAAGAATCTCTCGTTATTAGCACACTTTCGACATACGCGGGTAGATAGATGTCTTTCCAAGCTCAGAGGGATTTTGAGAATATTAGTATTCAAATTACTAACTGCTGTCATACTGCTGTAGTATCGACGCCAGTTTTTTTTTGTTTTTTTGGTTGGAAAATATTTTCGGATGAAACGTAAGTTTCCCAAAATCTCAGATTCTACAAAAATCGGAGGCAGCATTTAACAACTCCTCTTCAAGACGGTTTCTTAGGAATTTCGGCGTCGAATTCATTAATGTTGGTTATCCCACATTCATTTCGATTTCGATGAAAAACCATTTCAGGCAAAGAAGAGTGACCCGCGAACAAGGATTTCTCCACGGTTTTTGTTTGTTTATAATTTGACAGGTGGGCGAGGTTTTAATCTCATTTTAATTAGTGGGCGGTGCAGACGCTGAACGCGCGCCAGTGGGAAAAGACTGCAATCCCCCGCCCTCCTACCCTTCGAGGATTTCGTTCGCGCCCAATCCGCGCTCGGCCAAAACATCGTTTTTTCGAGTTTTTCGTGACTAGAGATCAAGAGAAATAAAGGGACTGTTCGCAGTCTAAAGCTTTCATTACTATATATACAGTACAAAGCATACAGCTAGCCTAATTATTGTATACTTGGATTATGAAGAACTTGAGCAATGACCATATCATTAATAACAGGGGGGGGGGAGTTGAAACCCCCAAAATGAGAATCCCAAACACACTTGCCTAAGCTCCAATGACTCATGGGTTCAAACCTGACTCACCTATGTCCTATTTTTGTCCACATTGTTAAGTACATGAAGGAGTCTCATATAATTTATGCCCCCTTTCCCGAGGCCCCTTTTGTGTAACCCCTTGTTCTCCAAGGTTAAAAAAAGATGAGCCCCACCAATTTCAACCCTCCTTAATTGCATTGTAAATTAATAAAAGCTACACATCCCTTAGAGCTAAAAGAAACGTTTGCAGACATACACAGTCATATAAGTCAAATATCATATTAAAATATTTCCTTTATCAGCTTTCTGAGGCTTGGGGACACATGCACCTGGTCAGGTTTGATTTGGAATACATTCCCTTGCACCTTAGTGCACACTGGATTAAGGTGAAATTGCCTGGTAGACACTGTAGACTGATAACTTTTGGAATTTGTATTCCAAAAGTTGTATGCTTCAAATCGACCAAAGCAGTACTCCTGATCATCATCTGTATTAAAATCTTCAATAGAAGATGTGATTGATTTGTGGCATCCGCTGCACTTCCTTATACCCCCAGCAATTCTCTTGATAACAAGTGGTGCATTGGGTATTGGGTTTTCAGGTCTTGCATTCCTCCTTATCAGAAGTGGTGTGTCATTGACTACCTCTGAAGTCAATTGTTCTGGCTGTAGTACCTCGTGTGCTCTATTCTGAGAAGGCCTCACCTCTTCACTCCTTTGGCGTTTTCTAGAAGGCATTTTTGATCTAACGCCAGGGGGCAGATGATGTGCTTATCCTTGTTAAGCTCCTCCCTTTAAAATTTCACACAATCTTGTCAAGGTTTCCATGTTGTTTTGCCACATAAACTGTTCCTTTAAAGAAGGTACAGGTGCAGGAACACTTGCCACTGTTGAAGGTTTCGACTGTGTAGGGCAATGGTCTTCCGCTGTCAACAAGAAATGACTGCTTTTTGAAGCCTTCACGAATGATGTCGTTTTTGAGTGCCACTCTAGCCTTCGCGAGTATTCCATTCAGAGCTTCAAACTCAGGCTCCTTGTTTATTTGGCCTTTCTGACCTTTTACAGAGCTGGTACTAATCACCTTGCTTAGAAAACTTAAATGTACGAAATTGCTTGTATGAAATTACATCTGGACACACTTAATTGCAGCTTTCCGTTCATCTGAGGTCATTGCTACATGTGGGATTTGAGGCATGTGCTGGCGGTAATTATCTTTAACATCCCACTTGTCTGAGATGCCAAACCATGCCAACTCGGTTTCAATCTCAAATGACTCTGCGAAGTCATACATGGAGATAATGAACTTGTCAAGGTCTTGTGGGACAAAGTTGGTCCACTCTTTCATCATACGATTCACAGACTCTGGAATGTTCTGGTGGTATATTATATGGCTTCTGACCAAGTCCTAGATCTTGCATGACAAACTTTGCCATCCGCTCCCTCATGTCCTCCACCTTGAACTTGCAGAAATAATCTGCAAATTTAGGGGATCTTTTCTCTCTGAGGCCTCGAGTGTTTCCCATTCTTTCAGTAGAAGTCGAACTCTCTCATCAAATTCCACTTTCGAATCTGCCCATAGCAAACCACTGTTCATGGCATAAATGTTATGGCAAATTGTGATGCCGAGGAGCTGAGATATTCCCAGCTGCTGAAGTTTGTGCTGGACATTTCGGGGTGGCAAGGGGTGTGAATTCTGCAACCATGCAGCTATGGCATTGCAAAGACGCGGTTCATTATCAGTCCCAGTAGCATACCCAGACCAGGGACTCCTCTCAACAGACAATGGATGAATGATAGGTAGGTGGATTCCTCCTTTGTCATGCAAATCATCATTGGGACTAAACAGGTAGGGGAATGACTTCCAACCTTTACTGTAAGAAGTATGTTCTTGTATGTGGTGACAACAACATAAAAGGGACCTAGCTGGAAGGTAACATCTGTGCCCAGTTCAGAAACCAAGTTGGCTTTCTAATATGGCAGCAGAACTTGACAATGTTGTCCAATTGCAAATCTGTATACAGTATTATAGTGGAAAGATCATTACAAACAACTTCCCGTATGAAACCAGGAAAAGTGCTTTTCTGAAGTGTCACTAGCACTTTTTTTGGCTAAACCAGGTGTCATACCTAACTTTTATTTAATGTTTTTGGCCTGGGTATAATTTCGTGGAAGGGAACTGGTACTGAATGCCTCACTAACACCTCCAACATCTTTAATTGTTTTGAATAGTGCCCTCTTGGTATTATACTTAACATCAGCAAGATTGTTTGCCAGTTTGTTTTGGGTACTTTCTTTGGTCTTAACATATGCTTGTGTTGAATTGGGCTTGAGACTGCCATGGGGGCAACAGTGAACTGTTTCGGTTCCCCATAATAATGGAGAATAACAATCGGGTACCATTTGTCAATCTCTTTTCCATACTCAATGGATATGATCGTTTTGTGGTACTCTGGGCAAGACTTGCAAACATAGGGTCGCCTGCGAACAACAATGTCGGCATTCTCCTGACTTTGACATTTGCTCAGAGAAACAACCTGACCCTCTGTGTCTTTTTCAACAGTCCTTTCATCAACCATACTCCATTGTCATCACAAAACACATCCTTCCTGTTAAGAAGCTTATCAATGTCCAACAAAAACGTTGCTTTTTCCTGAACAGCATGTGGTACATTTGTACTAATCAGTTCTTCATTATCTTTCTTGCAATTCATCATTAGTGGTACAACAAAAGGGTTTTCCATGCTCTCCAACTTCACTGATTTGCAATCTGTACTGCCTCTAAATGCCACTCTCTGTCAAACTTTCTTGGTGACTGAGACACATCAACTTTAATATCCTTGGAATCAGCCTATCAACAACAATTAAATAAATATATAAATTCACATAAGGTCAGTACAATATGTAATTAAGTTTTTGTAATTTAAATATTGAATATTGTTATTCTTTCATCTTTTTTGCTAAATTATGTCTTAACAACAACAGTTTTTATTCAGTACAAAATACACGTAGTAGCCAATGCATTTTTTAAATCTTGCATATTAAGATAATAATTATTTACCTTAAAGTCATAAATTTATTACCTGGCATCCTTCAAACTCATAAAAGTCTGCATCCTCACTGGAGTCATCCACTATTATTTCTTCTACATCTGGAATGCTGTTTTAATTAGGAGAAAATGATTTATTCTGACAATTAGATCTCTTTTATGGTCATGTTTAATTTATGTGGGTTTACAGTCGAGGTATACAGTGGTTGATGAAATTTCAGGGTACCAACATGTACTTGTTGCTGCTCGATACTGTTAAATAAAAAAAATGCCAATAGCTTCATGCTTCTTTATTCTCCGTCTTTATGCCCCGGATGGACGAATTCATAATAATTATACGACGTCATCATACTATCATTACACATATAAGATGCTGATGTTATTGTTAATGCTTCTAATACCCACAATAGTCTAGTTTCGTATTCGAAAATTACCGCTGATTGTGATGACTACAGACGCATGTACGCAGGGTTAGCCTCATTCTGAAGTTAAACATTCATAAATACCAGCGAGAAGGTGGGCTATTCACAACTCTACATATTGTTGTAGTTTCGCGTGTTGTACCTTCTCGCTGGTATTTATGAATGTTTAACTTCAGAATGAGGCTAACCCTGCGTACATGCGTCTGTAGTCATCGCAATCAGCGGTAATTTTCGAATACGAAACTGGACTATTGATACATCGTTACATGTTTGTTTTTGATTAACTTTGTGATTATACTCCAGTTTCAATTGTTTGGAACAGCCTAGAATTTTACCCGGCCCTTTCAAAATTATAACCTCGTATTGCATTCGTTAACAATGCTAAGGAAATGTCCATAGCCCACTTTCGATATATGCTTCCCTTGTCACGCACAAAGGTCTCATTGAGGGAAGAAAACAATAAATTAAATTTACCCCGGAACCTCATACTGAAACTTTTGTGCGTGACAAGTGACGCATATATCGCGTGACAAGTGAAGGTTATATCGAAAGTGGTCTATTAACTAATGTGCAAGCTTCATTGTCTTATGGACCCATCAGATACTACTTTCCAGAGCACTGTAAATGGTAATATTTAATAGCAATTTTATGGGGATCTTTTTTCTTCGATTTTCAACGTAAATATTGAATAAAAATCTACAATACTTACAGTGTCATCTTGTGTCGGCGAGGTTTTATCTCACTTCCCTACTCAATAATAAACACATTGCACTCTAATTTACACCCAACCAAGCCGCGCGTTCATAGAAATACAAGATGTTGATGTTAATAGTTTTAATACACACAATTGATACATCATTACATATTTTGTTCTTGATTAACTTTATTATTACACTACTGTTTCAATTGTTTGGAACACCTTAACATTTTACCCTTTCAGAATTATAAACTTGTATTACATTCGTTAACAATCAGTAAGGAACTTTTTCTATCCTTTTCGTCTAGCGTTAGTTTATTCGGAAAAAATCAAAGAACTTGGGTGAGGTTAGTGATCTGTTATACAAGTAACATCCCCGTCTGCTGTCTGCGGTTTGACCATACAACACGTTCAAGACTCCTTTGTTTCACATTTCCTGGGTGAACTTCTAGAACAATTGTATCATGGCATCTCTTGACGGCCCAACACCAACCCATTGAACTGTAAAGAAACATATAACACACAGTCACTTACTGACCAACGCATTGAACTGTAAAGTAACACAACACACAGTCACTTACTGACCAACCCATTGAACTGTAAAGTAACACAACACACAGTCACTTACTGACCAACCCATTGAACTGTAAAGTGACACAACACACAGTCACTTACTGACCAACCCATTGAACTGTAAAGTAACACAACACACAGTCACTTACTGACCAACCCTGATTGAACTGTAAAGTAACACAACACACAGTCACTTACTGCAGTGAATTTGTTACCGTTTTGTGTTATTGACGCATAGAAATGAAAAAGAAGCAACTTTTGTTTTGAATGCGTTCCAAAGAAGGCAAAACTGCTTAATTTAATATGGCAGATATCTACCCTCATTAAAATGTTAAATAATTTCTACTGCATCTATCAGAGAAATAATGCCGGTTCACGTCTTGCATCACCGGCGACATCGTGCAAAGACGATCAATCGCATAGCGATAGTAGACTTACTAAATGGACTGTAATAATAATATTAATAATATTTGTTTATTCACCAGCTAAGACTGAATTACAGTGGGGGCCAGGATATAGTTGGGTACAACCAATAATGGGCTTAATAATAATGATAATAAATATGATACTACAATACAAGAAGGCAAAGTGAAAAGCTACTGCCGGTATATGATGATTTGATGGTATTTGACTGTGTACATGTAGCTTATGACGCTATTACACACACCAGCAATAATTTACTAGTAAAATTCAGATAAACTATGATTTAATTCTTGCTCGGAGGCCCATGATTTCTGTCGTTATTTTTCGGTCTGGGACTCATGTCCAGCAAGTCCCAAGTACTCGTCACATGCAATTTGTTAAAATTTCCAATCATGACAGGTCAGCAGCTTCGAAACGTTTTCAGTTTATTGTTATTTGGAAATGCAACACATTCCTTTGGTTTAAGATGTTGCTTACCGTATGTTGGTCAACTGTTGACGTCATTATGGGATGCAACAATACAAAGGAAGACGGAGAACAAGTAAAAACGCCACAAGTTAAAGACACAGAAATTGTCATTATTTACGTCGTCTCTGATACCAACATGAAAACTACAGATTCATATTGAATAAATGACGTTTATTTTTTGGATTAGGGTTGGGGTAGGGGATGGTAACCTAGGGTGAGGATTGGTAAACGAATCAGTAACTCCTTCAAGTATAAACACATTAAAAAATATTAAAATCGATTCTACGTCAAGTAAATAGGTGAATAGTAAAATATTTATTGATTTGACTGTTGCATCAGTATGAGTTATAGAGGTTTCTATTTCCAATATGCTAATGAGTGACGTCACAGGAGGCCAACAGGTCATTTCTTTCTCCTTGTGAATAAAACTGTTTCTGATTTTTACAAAATATTTGGTAAAATCATTGATTTAAGGCCCAAATACAACATTGATTTGTAGAAAACAGTATTTAATATCTCTGACAGCACGTTTTTCAATAATGAATGAGGCCTACTGTGACATCAGTTAATTAGCATATAGGAAATAGAAACCTCTATAACTCATATACGCAACACTCAAATCAAGAAATATTTTATGATTCACCTATTTACTTGGTCTAGAATCGATTTTAATGATAACAAATTTGTGCTTATAGTCACTTTAATATGGCCGCCTTGGTAAATCCGGTAAGTCTGGTTGGTTTTCACTAACGGCATAAGCACAAGCAACACACGCAGACGCACTGCATTATATATCATTAGCAGTACTTGTTCTACTCACAGGTGTGAGATAAGTACAAGTAACATACGCAGACGTAGTGCCGTATATATCATTAGCAGTACTTGTTCTACTCACAGGTGTGAGATAAGTACAAGTAACATACGCAGACGTAGTGCCGTATATTAGTGCCGTATATATCATTAGCAGTACTTGTTCTACTTACAGCTGTGAGATACGCACAACTACCGCTAATGATCAGTATATTACTGCGTCTTATGCAGCTAATCTCAAACGTAGAGCGCAGTGTAAGCTTGACTTAAAGAAAATATTTGTTTGAAAACAATATTTGCTATTAAATGTATTCAAACGAATTTGACTTTATTTTAGATTTGCTTTTCATTATTGTCAGTAAACAATAGCTCTTTGTTGCAAAACAATAGGACAACCAAATAACAACATAGTTTTCCATATAAAAGCAATACCTTCCAAACGGTTTGCGACATAACAAATACGTAAATATATAACCTGTTCTACGTATTGTTTGCGACTGTCGACGACTCATCGCAATGCAACGTCATGGTAGTGCCATTAACGCAGCCCCAACTTCTGGGCTAGTCAGTCCGGTTTACCCTCGTCAAACCGGTTTTCACTGTGCACACATTGATTTTATTGAGAAACCAATGGTCAAGTCTGAGTCCACTTTCGATATGTTTCACTTGTCACACACAAATGTTTCAATACGAGGCTCCGGGTGAAATTAAATAAATTGTATTCTCCTCATATTGAAACCTTTGTGCATGACAAGTGATGCATATATCGAAAGTGCACTATTCAGCCTGGGCTCGAAATTGTATCCAAGCAACGTACGCGTATGCGCAATAGGAATTTGACAGGATTTCGGCAAAGCCTTCTTTTCTATCTTCTCTTTTAGAGGGAAGAAGGCGCTACTCGCAGGGTGGTCGCAAATATCAAACCTCGCGAACTGTTTTCGACTGTTTGCGAACTATTTCATTTATCTGGAAAACAAAAAAATGCTGGTGGCGCACGGGAAATTCAAATGAGTTTTATGGACATCGAGGGTGGTTATCATTGACATCAAACTATCCGGTTGCAAATTAAACAATAAAAATAAAATTCATACACGCTTCCACACGAAAGACCGAAAAAGCGAGAAAAGTGGACTACCCCAACTGGTAGCCCACGTTTCGCAAACAAAATGAAGCATTCTATTTACACCAAATGTACAAATACAGCAATAGATTTTAGCAACCATGAGAAACACCAGTCAAAGGCAGCCCAATCTATAGCTATGGGTTTGTGAAAATAGAAGATATGTATGGGGTTTTATAAATCCTTTTAAAATTGTGGTACAATGTATAAATCAACATACATTTGTGTTATGGGATGAGAAAATTGAAGTGTAACAAGAAGTTGTTTGTCAGTACAGAGAACAGCCACGGAGAAAGAGCAGCTGTTTTTTTCTTCTCGCTACTATCGCAGCCCGCTGATCGCCGCTTCGCGGATCTTTCTCGGCGGTTGTTCTGTAGAGAACCAGGGTACGAATTGTGTTGCATGATAACAAATGTTCATAAGCCTTCCCTAGGCTAACTCGAGAACAATAAGAAATCTTACAGATAGTCCATTACAAGGTGACAGTGTAGTCATAACAGGACAAGCTGGAACAGGAAAATCCTACTTGGTAAATTCAATAGTTCAGGGACTAGAAGAAGTGGAAAAGTGGTAGTATGTGATGTGAGATGAGAGTGGCTAAATGGAGGTCGCCGATTTTAATATGAAATTTGGATGTAAAGAACCGCATGCTACGTGCAGTTGACAACCATCAGGAAGTAGTACTGGTTCTGTTGGACCTGTCATCTGCATTTGACACTATTGACCATGTGCTGTTACTGGAAAGACTTCATCATCGGTATGGAATATGTGGCACAGCTCTGAAATGGTTTCACTCCTATCTCCTGAATCGTTCTCACTCAGTCCGAGTTAGGGATGTTGCTTCGTCTGATAAGGAACTACAGTATGGTGTCCCCCAAGGGTCCGTCTTAGGCCCTCTTCTTTTTTCGTTATTCTTTGCTCCTCTGGAAGATGTGATTTTAGCCCATCACCTAGATTGCATGATGTATGCAGACGACACGCAGCTTTACATATCCATCGGTTCCCATCAAGATCGTTCCTCCGTGCTGACGAAGCTAGAGTTGTGTGTCAAGGACATGCTTATTTGGTGTACTACCAACGGACTTTCGTGTAATCCAGACAAGACCGAAGTCATTCATGTTTCATCACGGTTCTCTCATCGTGATCCTATGCCTGGAATCAATGTTGATGGATCAATCATCCTTCCGAAGCCAGTTGCACGCAACCTTGGCGTTGCGGTGGATTGTCATCTACAGATGACGAATCACGTAAATAATATTTGTAAGTCAGCCTTCTTCTCTATTAGGAACATTGGCAGAATACGAAAACATCTCAACCAAGAAAACTGTGAAAGGCTTGTGCACGCATTCATCACATCCAAGCTAGACTCCTGTAATAGCCTTCTCTTTGGACTACCAGACACGCAAATTGACAAGCTTCAACGAGTTCAAAATGCTGCTGCAAGGCTAATCTTAGGTGTAAAGAAGAATGATCACATAACTCCTGTTCTGCAGAGCCTTCATTGGCTACCTGTACGAGCTAGGATTGACTTTAAGACTTTACTACTCACATATAAGGCTCTTCACAATCAAGCTCCTGCATATATATCAGAACTCTTAATCGTATACCAACCTCGACGTTCTCTCAGATCTGCTTCACAAAACCTTCTCACAGTACCAACATCGAACACTAAGTCCTATGGTGATAGATCTTTTTCAGTTGCTGCTCCCAAACTCTGGAACTCCCTGCCATCACACATTAGATGTGCAGATACTCTTAGTTTATTTAAGTCCTCTCTCAAGACCCACCTTTTTCGTGAATATTTTCTTATTTTATAACATATTGTATATTGGTTAGCTTTTTAATATATTTAAGTGTAGTTTTTCATTATTGTAAAGCATTGAGACTTAGTGTAATGCTCTATATATTATTATTATTATTATTATTATCGCCAGAAAAACGCGACACGGCCGATTGTGCAATATCAATTTCGGCTCAGAGGTCAGCAAGCACAGTTCGTATAAAATTACAAGCAAACTATGGGGGGAAAACGCTTAATCTCGATTTCTCACTTTCCTGAGTACGATTTAAAAAATGTCTAACCAGGATCTCAATCTACAATATGAATTAAATAGTTCTATCTACATTTCTATAATCAGCTCGTGAATTTTAGGTGTCGTTTTTTTTCAAACATAAACGAGTGTTTTGACTCAAATTATTACAGAGCTAGAGTGAGAATTGGCGAGAAAAGAGCTTACTTACTGTTTATAACTTGGATTCTGAGGTGGAATATACTGTATTTTGCAAAATGTCTATAGCAGGCCTTCTGAACGAAGGGTTCATCGTCGTCACTAAATGCCATTAGAGCAGCTGTGGATTCCTTTGCGGTTTCGTTTTTGCAGTTGAATATTTCGATCTTGGATAAACCGGCAGAATCCGCCATCTTTGTACGCTAAATCCTGTAAATTTGGCTGTCTTGAGACCATCATATCTCTGGCCACGAGCGTCTAAAACACCACGAACACATACCAATGGACAACTTGTTCTCTCCTTATGAAACTGCAGTGTATTTGTAACTGACCAGCAGTTATTCAAATGAATTGTCCCTTTTTAAAAATAGGCCCTAGCCGGACCTATAGAGAAGAGTCTGCGATACTAATTGTGGTCAGCGATATCTCCCATTCGTGCCCGTTTTGAGGCTTGAGAGACAGTAAACAACAATATTTTAGTATGGAAGGCGGCTCTAATAGCTTAAAAATAGAGGAAAAGCTTAAATAAAACTGAGAAAGGAGAAAAAGAAGTAAAAAAAATTATCAACCTTATCAACTACTACACCTAATAATAATCAACCTAAACGCAGTACTCTACTCTTTTTTCTGGTCTACTAAATATCCCTGTTCTGTTCGTAAATTCTCTGTTCACTCTAATCATAGAGCAATTTTCTGTGACTTGTGTCTACAGTTCTTGGACTCATCTTAAATGTACCAAACTGTCCTCGCCTGAATCTCATACTTTTAAAATGACAAGATACCTACCTGGTTTTGCCCTAGTATATATAGCTGTTTGTCTTTCTCAAATTTTCCCTTTTAACCATTTAGAAGATAATTTCCTTTTTGCCATTTATGATTTACAATTAATGTTTGATCCTTCATTTACAACCTCATCTCTAAAAAAATTCCTGAAGACCCTGACACTCATCAACTACTCTTCAATCCTTATCTTGATCCCGATATTAATATATTTGTTTCCATGTCCAACCTTATTATTTCAGACTATCAGGAATTGGTATAGAGGGCTGCATAATTCAGCGACACTACTTTTAGTTTGTGCTACAGTGATGAACTATAAGAATTCATTTGCAATTATTATTGACATACTATACTGGATCAAATTATCGTTTTTCTTTCACAGTATTTTCTATTTTTGGGGGTGGCACTTGAAAAAAGGTTAACTTGTACAAACGTACAGACAAAAAAAGCTATACATATGATGGACACAAGTCTTATTTCCATGCTAGCAGGTCTCTCTCTGTCTTAGTAAAATGGAAGGCGAGGGAGAGAGACCTCTGCCGACATCCGATGCTTTCTTTGATCAACCGCCGTCCACAATAATGGACGAGTCGAACCAGTCTCAAAAACAGGTTTTACCTGAGAAAAGAGATGTACGCATGATCCGAGTTGCATCTCGCTGGTCTAATATCGAGTCCACTGTGTTATCAGTTTTAGCTCGTCGTGTGCATACTAATTACTGTGGGACTGCTTTCCACTCATTGGTAAAACCTCCTCAAGCTTGACAAATTACTACAGGAGAAAAGTGCACGGGGGTTTGCGAATCTTTGGAAAATCAAACATTTTAGAACGACAAAATCCCCAAACACTGCCAGGGAATGATAAAATCATTTGTCTGTGTACCAAATTAAATTGAGTAATTTTAGAAATTGATGTTCTGAGAGTACCAAACGCATAATTTTCAACGAAGTACAGAAGACTTTCAAAATAGCCTTCGCACACGCGTAAATAGCCTCCGGCTTCTTCGCCGGAAGCCGGATCTAAAACATATAAGAGGCACGCGCGTAAACTCATTGACAGTGCAAGAACAGGCGTTAGTTCACGTGGGATACATGTCACTTGTTGCCAAGGAAACTACACGCATGCGCGACAGAGAAAGCGTCAGATGTCGGCAGAGGTCTCTCTCCCTCGCGTTCCATGTTACCAAGACAGAGAGAGACCTCTGCTAGCAGGGAAAAGTCTTATACGCTAGGATGAAGCATTCACACACAGATTATGATAATTACATTGTAAATCAGGTATTTACAGTCCAATACTTAGCCTGATACAGAACTGATTAATAAAACATCAGTGTTTGTATATTTTGAAACAACACTGATTCATAAACATCGGTGTTGTATCAGATACTGATTAATAAAACACCAGTCCGTATCACTGAACATATACTCTTCTATCACTGATAAACACTGTTGTTTTAATCGTCAGTTCTGTATCCAACAAGCTTTTCGGTCGGCCATATTGGATTACAGCTCTGCTTTTCACAAACCACACGCATTCACTTATTAGAGTGACAAAAATGTATTGGTTTTGTAGTGTTTAGAACATATAAGAAAGCTGGCAAGAAAGTGACTGCAAATTTTATTATCTGGACTCAACAATTCAATTTATATTTTATGCCAGTCGTAACTTGTTTGGCAAGTGAAATCTCACTCAGAAAATCCTCTGGAAATATATAGCATAGATATATCCACTGCCTGGTAATTTCTGGAACCACACAATATTATATAGTTTCATTTAACAAGTAGTTTATAACATTTGCATGAGTATTGTATCGGTCTATATAATCTCTCACCTCCAGCTTGAGCAACCTCTCACCTCTGGCTTCAGATTGTATAGTCCAATAAAACACTTTATTATATGACAGGAGCTACTTCCGGTCAAATGGCGCGCGCTGATTGGCCGTTTAGCGGGCGGAATTCTGCCGTAATGCCCACGGGCAATACGGATTTTCCCGCTGCAGTGTTTGTGTACACGAACCTAAAACTTAATATGCCATATAATAAACACTTTATTAACCTCGCTTGCTCGGTATGTACAGAGAAATACCAGACCTTGGTTTTTCTGTACAGACCTCGCAAAGCCTCTGTCTGTACAGAAAAACCGCGGTCTGATATTTCTCTGTACAGACCTCACGCTCAGTTAATAAGTAGTTAGTCTATCACTCATGTTGTGTTGTAAACACTACATAAACAAGAGTGCCAACCTCCCTCCCCCTTCTCTGCCTTGCTTTCTGGATCATTTGGCTCATCAAAAAGTCAAATAAAACAGCACATAACCTTGAATTACTGTCTTTGACCATGCTGACCACCAGTAGATATTTGACAATGGCTAGCAGACAAATACAGTATTCGTAACATACTTTTTATGAATAAGTTTGCATGATGGTCCTTTGATAACTTTAACTCGAACAAAGAGTGATGTGAGATCCAATTTGTTTCAGTAGGGCAGTAGTGTTTGTTTAATGTTTTTGAATGTAGGTATGAAAACAAAAAGAAAGTGAATTATTAAAGAGCATACATTGTATGTCAGGGTACTCAATACAATGAAGCTGTTCCCAGATATTTATGAATTGCCTTAAAGACCCACGACGGACCATTACGCTTTGCGCGCCTCTGTTTTTGTTTTGATTTTCATGAAACCGAGGCTTCTATTGTTTTCGCCTCGCGCGCGATTCCCTCGGTTCGCGTGAAGTAGAAAATCGTCCTTCTACTCACCTTTGTCATTTGTTTGTATGTTAGCAAAACAAGGAAATGAACTCTTCGTTATCAATCGAGTGTTGATGGAAGTTTATCAACATAGTTAGAGTGCTTATGGCTCCATTGTTGCAGGCGAAGTAAATATCTGTGAGCATCAGGGCGGAGAAAATGAAAATTTAATTTACTCTCTTGATTCGTAAAATGGTCGCTGTCGGTGTTTCCTTTTACTAACCAAGAACCCAGAACCCGTAATAACAAAGCCAAGTGCAGTGCCAAGGTCAGTGTGCCATGAATGGAGGAAGGGGTGCTTGTATAAAGTTTCGCGAGAACAAGGCCAAATGTATCAAAACCTTCCAGCTTATGACAGAAGCAAATGTAAAAATAAGGTAAGCGAAGACCACTTGTTTATTAACACAATCTGTCCATTTGTACGTTGCCCTAATAGAAATATCCTTTATGGGAATTTGCAGTTCGAACATGGCGTACATGTTGTCCAGAATGGAATAAAGTGCTCAGGTTGTTGTTGGGACAATGAGCAGCACACTTTCTCAACATGGCATTACATCAATATTCCAGTACAGTTTACCCACCTTTGATAATAAATATTCTTCTATTTGTTTCAGGAAAAGGGCATGCATTGTTTTCTTCAATCTGTTATTAAAGTGTGGGAAGAGGAAGTATGGACTTTGCCAAGAAATTGACAATAAATAGTCCCCACCTTCAGATTCACCACTGTGGTATATATGCAGATAAATGGGAATTGTCTGCTGTAAGAGGGATGACATGCATCACCTCCTACACAATTTTTTACTAAGATTATTTTGTGTAGATTGGGACAGTTTGAAGGTTAACTTTTATTATGAAGACTGCAAGGCTGATCGGATGGCTGAAAGTCCAATGCCATGCATACCCATATGTTTGAAAGAGAAAATTATGGTATACAGGTATCCCCTTACAGCACAGAAGCTAATGGTTTCTGGAAAATTTAAGAAATTAGTGACAATATCATCTATATTGTTGTTTTCACTTTGAATACAAAACAGTGATTACCAAGTTTGTGTTTAACATTTTTAGAGAGTGTTCATTATTTATGACTTGGGGGGTCTGCATTTCCCCCATGAGTGAAATTAAAACTTAGATGACCCCCCTATAAAATTGCTCAAAACTTTATTGACCCCCCCCCCCCCCCGCCTCCCACAAAAAAAAAAAAAAATGCATGGATGTGCAAGAAAGAATGCAAACATCATATACATGTAACCTTTTAAATTTAATATTGTCTCTAGATTTATGGTATTTTCCATGATACATTACCTTTGTTTAGTAGAAAACATATATATATATATATATACATATAGGAAGACGAATCAAACACACATAACTTTCTGTAACACTGTGTTTCACGCTTACGCGATCATCAGACAGGTATGTTTAATGAAGAATATACCGTTCCTAAACACTATATACGGGTAGCTAATTATAATTTCTATATATATACATGTATTCTTCTGGAAATCTCTACCTCCTTCCCAGATGGATACTCAAAATTGTACTTGTTAGTTCATGCATCATATTGCATTCTAGTGCATTGTTCTGTAGTCTCAAATAAATAAATAAACGAAAGAGTTCATCATTGGCATATATACAAATATCATGAGCTTAGAGAATACCATCCTGCATATACAGGAAAAAAAGCAAACTGTCTTTAAAATAATGTTGTGAGGACTGAAGGCCCAAGCTGAAATATTTGAGATTTGACTGCTCTCTAAAACACTGGTTTACTGTGTTCTGGAGAGTAAACATTGGCTTGGGATTACAACAATTTCGTTACATTTTCAGTTAAATTTTATTTTACACGACAGGTACGTCAACTTTGATGACCCCACCCAGGAGTAGGTAAAATATTTAATGCCCCCCCTGTAAAAGCACTTAAATTTGTCCCCCCCCGATGATTTAGCCAACCCCTCAAAGCCATAAATAATAAACACTCCCTTAGCTTGTTACAGACACACACAGATTACATACTATAATCACGAAACGCTGGTAACTTGATTTTTCAGTATACACAGAAGCCCTTAGGCATGTGGAAACAAAGAAAAATAGTCACGAGTGGAATATTCATGGCATACTATGAGAAAACATTGCATATTAACTATTTTATCCCATGCCAATCTAAATAAAGAACTCTGACCTCACCTGGCACACGTGCTGCATCAGATTCCAGTTTTCCTTCCAAAATATTGTGACGAGTGCACGTACAGCACATGGTGGTGTAAAAAACATCGATTCAACCCGTGGGATACCACCGAATGTGCAACAGATTTCCAGTCTTCTGACTGGCTGTATTTTTCATGGCATGGCCAGTAAACAACTATATCCCTTCTGCCAGATAAATCAGAAATATACAAAGAAGAGCCTCCTAATTTGAGGCTAAACTTGGGCCTGTGGACAGGACTCGGTCAGGTTGGGTACAATGGTTGGATGCTTAATACAAAGTAGAGGTAAAATGGCAGATATGTCAAAGAAATAATATTGGCCCTAAGATAGCCAATTGGTTGCCAGTGAAAAATTGGACCATGAAAAAGCATTTGTGGGGGCTGGAAGATAACATTAATTATAGTATTTTTTGAACCAGGCAACATTTACATGTATTTGCCAATATTCTACAGTCTGGAGTTACCTTCATAGCATATATGTTGAAGATATGACTAATGGTTGAAATGGTGGCAGTAAAAAGGGTGTATGAAACTTTAGTTAACGTTTTGATTTCAGCACTTTTACCAAAACCTTAATGAATTGCCGTTTAGTTATCTTACTTATGATTGTTATAAATATTGTTCTCCAATTTATTTTCTGATTGGAACTACTGAAATACAAAAACAAATTGCATACACCATTCTTGCTGCGCATCCCTCCTATAAGTAGCTGGGGTCTTGGACTACAAGGCCAGAAATGAAGAGGAAAGGATAACATTAATATGACTGAAGTTTTATGGATAAGGTCAACATGTCATATTGTTTTAATCTCACTCCAGTATTTTATCCCTTTTTCCTAAAACTTGAAAACTAAAGAGCAGAGCCCCTGAGGATTCTGGTTCTTTTGGTAAAACATGTCATTCTGCACTAGTACTCTAATATTACAAGTTAGAAATGCACTACTCAATCCTCATTAAACCACAATTAGTTTTTTTTCTAAAATCTACATGTTCATCCTTATAGTTCAAAATTTGTAGTGCTTTGTTTATAAAAACATGCTAGTATAATTGCCACCCATCATACAAAAAAAAATCCGACTTTTCACTGATCAGAAAACAATTTTCACTGACCATATTAAGACTGTTCGACATTCTCTCGTCCAAAACAAAAGTCATTATCAAAACCTGTAGCCTCCCTTCGCAGATGTTTTGAGGCGTGACGAGGAGCCCGTGTGGCAACTGGAAAATAAAATTCCCTGACTTTTTCCTGACTTTCCCCTGACCTGTGGCAACTTCTGTATGCCTCTGAAGTTCACAATTGAAGGGCTGTGTGCAAAAAGGGCATAAGTGATTCTTGATCACATTCTAAATTCTTCCTTGGAAAACAAAGAAATTGAAGGAGAATTTAGAATGCGATCAAGAGTCACTTTTGCCCTTTTTGCACTGTCACAGCCCTTCAATTATAACACTAGGTACTCCTCTAACCAAAACCCATACAGACCAGCCTCAAGAACAAATTATGGACTTACAATATGTAAAGTAATGTCATCAAAAATATGGGAAACAGTACCAATCGAGATAAAATGTTTGCCTCATAACAGTTTTAAAAAACAATATAAGCTCTTCCTCCTTGGAAGCCAGATATAAAATGTTAGCTGCATCTATAATATATGTATATATCAACTATTATTTATAAATATTTACTGTAAATGTCTACATTATTCTGTATTGTAAAATTATCATACATCCAAACTTAGTTTGTACATGTAAACAGCCTTTATTTTCTTCCTCTTAATTCTCTCATTGTAACCAACAGTCGTACTTTTTAAAACCCTGTAAAGATACAATCAAGCCTATTCGTTTATTTATTCCTCCCCTCATTAACTTCAACATGGTAGTGGTTAACTCGAAAGCTTTGCTCCTTTGACCACTACACACTATCATCTAAAGATCGTAATTATTATCTACTATTTATGTCCTTCCCTGAATTGTGATTATATATGATGGACCTGCTGTCAATGTTGAGCTCGGTTTGCGGGACAGAAACACAAAACTACTGAGTTGGATTAATCTGGCTATGTGCAAATTCTGAGCACATAGCCGCTTTAATAACTCATTAATATTTATATCATTACAGATCTTATTTTTAGAAAAATATAATTTGCCCAGCAAAGGTGGGGACTTAAAAGCGACTTAGCACCCTTAGCACAAGTAAGAAGGTGGCATGGACCATGGGGAGGAGGAGGGTTGAAAAATGACAAAGCTGTTCGGTCGAGTGTAAGCAGCAGACTGATCTCACAAGAGTTGGACCTTATGCTGTATTGTAAGCCCCTGTAGGGGGTGTGAATAATTGACTCCCACTCCGCATGCATTGTGCACGTGCTTACCATGTGCTTTGTATAGTATTACATTACCAATACGGGTAGGACATAAAACTTTTATTGTCAAGCCAATAACCTCTTTATGTCCTTCCCTGAATTGTGATTATATATGATGGACCTGCTGTCAATGTTGAGCTCGGTTTGCGGGACAGAAACACAAAACTACTGAGTTGGATTAATCTGGCTATGTGCAAATTCTGAGCACATAGCCGCTTTAATAACTCATTAATATTTATATCATTACAGATCTTATTTTTAGAAAAATATAATTTGCCCAGCAAAGGTGGGGACTTAAAAGCGCCAAGGACCTTCTTGGGATAAAGGAGGTAACCCCACCCCAACATGACAGCAGTTCCACCTGGCAGAATAGCATGCTTGCTAGCTATTGTCAGGCTATGAATTTGAACAGCAACTCCACAATGGTGTAGAACAGTGCCCCTGCTACTGTCCGACTATAAATTAATGTACATCGATGTACTGATACATACATGTATGTAGAGCATACTTTATAAAGTTAACAAAACAATAGTGCAGAACAGTGCCCCTGCTACTGTCTGACCATAAATTAATGTACATTGATGTACTGATATACAAGTATGGCATACTTTATAAATTTAACAAAACAATGGTGCTGAACAATGCCCTTGCTACTGTCCAACTATAAAGTAATGTACATCGATGTACTCATACTTATGTACAGCATACTTTATAAAGTTAACAACACAATGGTGCAGAACAGTGCCCCTGCTACTGTCTGACTATGAACTGACAAACTGACTGTGTCACTAATATGAACAACATCTGATGCAGAACAGCTAATAGTGCTCATGTCCAACTAGGAACTGATAAACTGATCTTGTCACTAATATGATCGTGCAGAACATTACCCCTGCTACTGTCTGACTTTGAATTGATAAACTAAGCATGTTACTAACATGAACAACATTTTTGTGCAGAACAGATCCCATGTTACTGTCTTATTATAACTGTTACTCTACTCCTACACGTCATATGGGAGGATGCCAGGGAGGCCAGAATTTTTTTTTTTTTTTTTTTTATCAAAAACCCTTTGGGATAAAAGGAAATCTGGGTGGAGCCAAGGCAATAAATTTCTCCAGTCCCTCCACAGGACACAAAACTTAATTATTTATTGTAAGTTGACTGAGAAATATAAGAAACAGCCCCTGCGATGACCCAGGATTCATCATGTTGCTTGTAAACTGGCAGTGCAGGAAGACCAGAAGCTAGTACTGACAGGGCAGACTTTGCACGTACAACTGCTTGTGAAACCACAGCTACCATGCCAGTTGCTGATCATCAATGGATTGTACAATGGGTTGTTGGTAATTACCAGTAGTAGGGATTGCTCTTCTTCGTTGTCACACGTGTAACCAATTTACAGCAGAAACAAAGGCACAGCTTCACCCTCACACCATGAGTTGATGGGGCCTGGCAGAACGTGACACCCTGTGGAGGAAAATAAAAAGAGGCAACCACGAGGGCAAGCCCTCTAAAAAGCTTAGTACAAGGGTGAAGTGACCTTGATAACAAAAGGCCTATCAATTTAACAAAACCTGAATTTTAATATTTATAACCATCACATTAACAACAATAGTAAAAGCAATATAAGGATAATATAATAACATAGCAGTAGCAGCAATAATAGTAAGAACAACAGTAATAATAACAATACATTGTACCAATAATAATTTATTGGTATAGTGATGATGACAATAATGAAAATAGTGATAACAATAATAACTAATAATAATGAGTGATCATTATAACAGTTATGAGCCATCACATTAATAATAGTAAAAGCAATATAATGATAATATAATAACATAGCATGCAGTAGCAGCAATAATACAATGTAGCTAGTAAGAAAAATATTAATAACAATACATTGTACCAATAATAATTTACTGGTATAGTGATGATGGCAATATAATGAAATTAGTAATAACAACACTAATAATAATAATAATGAGTGATCATTATAACAGTGTTATGAACCTGTCTTTCAGCTGAATTGCAACAGCACCAATGAATTCACAGTAAGCACTAAATTATATGACAACACCAAAATCACTCTGAGTGATTAATGTAACACTCAAATTTGAAATAAATGCAATCTTCTTCAAAATGATTGCAAATGTTGCTGGCAATGACAAAATTATTCCTTACATCCCTTAGGTTTCCTACAATGTATGTCTAAGTAAATTATAAAGATAGTGGTAGTACGAGCAATAACTGTAAGGACAGCAAGAGTAATAATTGTCTTATTAAGGATTGCTCATTCCTGCACCCTATTGTTGTTTGCTCCTGTTCTTTGGCAAACCACCACTTAATAATAATATTAACAATAAAATAATAATAATAAAATCAATAATCATAACAACTATAATAATAACACTAACAATATTGATAAGAATAATGGCTGGCACCTACTGCCCTGGTACCACAGCATGGCAGCTGGGAATTGGAAGCTGAGCATGGCATTAACATTCAGGAGGCATTCTACAAAATAAAAACAAAAAGAGGGGGCACCCGGTCCACCACTCCAAGAATTAGTTAAAATCGAGTATTGTAAGCTACATTTGTATAGACAGGTACAAAACATGTAACAAAACATAACCATACATAACCACAATGCACATATATTCACAATTACGACATGAGCGCAGCAGGGTAAGCATGGCAGACAGTACAACACAATGTCGCCGCAAATTGCAAACCCCATATGCTGCAAAATAATATCTAGGCATACTGAAAACAACATGTGGTTGGCAATGCAACAACACACAAGTTGCTCTAGCCTAGTTTGGCCTAATGAAAACACAGTGCAGTTGGCAATGCAACAACATGCACTGTGCTCTAGCCAACAGAGTGATAAACACTGATGAATACAATAATAATAATAGCATTTATTTAAACACAGTATTGGAGATACTGCGGCATTCAAAGCTGATGTGGCCGCGATACAAAAGGAACGATTAAAACAAAATTGTTTAGCTATAACCTTATTGATTATGTAAATTATAAGATGTTGATGGAAATAGTACATGTGACTGACTTACTGGTTGAGTGACTAACTAATTCACTAATACCTTAATTCGAGGAACTTAATGTGAGTACATGTAGGTATAATAATAATACTAGTAATATTTATTTACCCACAATACATTTACAGCGTTGCTGATGTGGTTATGCTTATAACTATGCTATTCTACCCTAATAATAATAATAATGATAATAGTAATAACAATAACAAAAATAATTAACTTATACTTACTCTATTCAGTTATTTACAGCAGTTCAGTGTTTGTTTTAAGATTAATTTTAAAACTATTAAGTGATGCAAATGGATAGGTGAATGTCTAATCAATAAGTAAACACTAGGATAAGTAAACATGAATAAGCATGCATGAAACATAAGTAAAAATCAGCATGTGTATGTGAAGTGTACCCATGGATGAATACAGTGCAACAACATGCACTCTGCTCTTGCACACAGAGATATAAACACAGATGAATACGATTATGAATGTAAGTATGCCCATGGATGGATACAATGTAAAAGGCATATATAACAAGAACAACAAATAACGACGTTCACAATTACAACATGAGCGCAGCAGGGTAAGCATGGCAGACAGTACAACACAATGTCGCCGCAAATTGCAAACCCCATATGCTGCAAAATAATATCTAGGCATACTGAAAACAAGAAGTGGTTGGCAATGCAACAACACACAAATTGCTCTAGCCTAGTTGGCCTACTGAAAACACTGTGCAGTTGGCAATGCAACAACATGCACAGTGCTCTAGCCCACTGAGATATAAATACTGATGAATATGATTATATGGATGTGATGTATGGATACAGTGTAACAGGCATATATATATAACAAGAACAACATAAGATGTTTAACATTCACAATTACTACAAGAGCGCAACAGGGTAAGCGTGGCAGACAGTACAACGCAACGTCGCCACAAATGCAGACCCCATATGTTGCAAAATAATATCTAGGCAAATGCAACAACACACAAGTTGCTCTAGCCTTAAATTAGGTCTACCGAAAACACTGGCAGTTGGCAATGCAACAACAAACACAGGGTTTTAGCCTAGGTGGACATGTACATGTTGACCTATTTACAAAGACATAGTCCAATAATAGACCACATGACACAGGGCACAAAGTATGAAAGGAATGTGGTATGATCAATGACCTATTATGATCACGGAAACGAAGGTATGCGCACTGACCAATTCGCGCAATAAAAGAAACGGAATAAAATAATTGTCCCATTGGATTTAACTATCGCTGGAAGCCGATTTTAGCTTGCGAAGGGCCAGTACAACTGCGATATAATTAAGAATATTGTCCAGCACTATGGCCGTGAATGTGATGGGATGTCTCTGTGTTTCCAAGTAAAGGCCCATTTACTTATTATAATCGCCCAAAACGACCGGTAAATAATCGGTTAAGAATAAGCGCTTGATCGTGAAACTCAACACTGGGATAGCCGCTACCTAGCTGCCGGCCCAATAAACTTGACAAACGCCAAATATAACGCGAACATTGAACTTAGCTCGCACGTGCGAACTGAAACCGCGAAACTAGTTATTCGATCGAAGAACTGATCTCCTCGGCCTCGGGTCTAGCAGCCTTCAAATCATTAGTTCTAATTTACAGAATCAAAATACCAGACGCTATTACCGAAATCACATCGAGATCGCGAGGCTTAAAGTCTAAAACTGTCACGGCTACCGCCGACGCCATGCAAGCAAACAATGCTAGAATCGCGCGATCGTCAAAAACAGCCTGAAGATATCGCTGCAGGCGCTTCACGAAAGAATGGCCTAGGATGAGTACCGTAGGCAATTGACCATTTATGATTACAGAAGTCTGCAGAGAATGAACAAGGGGTTGTTACATACCTTGAAAAATGACAAAGCTGTTCGGTCGAGTGTAAGCAGCAGACTGATCTCACAAGAGTTGGACCTTATGCTGTATTGTAAGCCCCTGTAGGGGGTGTGAATAATTGACTCCCACTCCGCATGCATTGTGCACGTGCTTACCATGTGCTTTGTATAGTATTACATTACCAATACGGGTAGGACATAAAACTTTTATTGTCAAGCCAATAACCTCTTTATTTTTCTCTTTCTTATGGCTTGTTATTATACAATTCAACCAATGATAATATAGTAACCTGCAAACAAGTGTGAATAAATTGAACTTGAACCCTGAACACTCAAATTGTTCCAATTTCTTTGCCACTCCATAGTTATAGAATCAACATTTTTATAAAAATACTAATGTGAAGTTTCTAATATTGTCAATTCCAACAGTCACTGAAATGCATGTCTCAAAATGTTTGGGCTATATTCTTGCAGGGAGGTGGAAGGATTCTTGGCTTTCTCATCTACAATATTTATATTATAAAATTCATTCTCATGTTTCAGCTATAATAATTAACTTAGATTTAGAAAAGTCTCTGGTAAATATTTGTTGTAATGAACGTAACAGTATTCTGACTTTCTGTCATTTTACCATTTACTGTTTGTTGTTGTTGCTTCAGTTCAGTCCGCGAAGGCGACGGTTCACATACATGTAATTCACAGACAAACGCCCAATCATGCCCATCGGCTCGTCAAAAATACGCTTAGAAAATCCACTGCACTTCTCCAGCATTGACTTGCAACGTATTAGGATATAGTGCCAGTGGCGAATCACTCGATCAGTTTATAAGATCACTGAAGACTGCTTACCGTTGATGACGACAGTGGCACAGCACAACACAAAAACAGATACTTTTCCCTGAAAAACCCAGATGTGGCTTCCTCTCGTTCCGACGGTCAAATACAGAAGAATAGAGTCATATTAGCCGAACAGAGCCTTCCTACCGACAGTCCGCCATGATGCCCTCTTCATATAAAACATACATCACATTCTTTGTAACAAAAATTTCGCCTACATTGTGGCCTAAATGTCTTTAAAATGCTACAGAAACGATGCCTTACAATTTGGCAACATGTGAAAATAAATATACTGAAAGTCAGATTGGAAAAACGGCCGATGGAAGTGGATTGCGTAGAGCGATTGAAACTTGTGCATTTTTCAACACCGACAAAAGATGGCGGCCAGCGTCTAAGCGCGCAAAGCGTAATGGTCCGTCGTGGGTCTTTAAGTCTTATATAAAGTGTTTTATAGTCATTGCTCATTTAGAATATTGCTCACACTTCGTTGTATTGTGTCACAGACATGGCCGCAGAAAATGAAAAATTGCAGGAAAACGGTGCTCACAGAGGTTCAAGGGGTACTTGTGGTTTAAATTGTTTAAAATGGACTAAAGCATTGATAAATGAAATATAAATAGGTTTCCTTAATCGTTTCCTTAGATATGGAAGGATGAAAATGGGCAACATTTTCATTTTACGAAATCATGAAGGCTTACTTTCACAAATAAAAAAAATACCAGTAATTCCTCTTACCTTGAAGTAATAATTCACATGGCTGTTCTTCTGATATATTATGTTGATATACATTCATTTTAGCTTCTAAATTCCAATATTCTGGACGCATGCATGCATAGAGCAATATTTTTCCCTTTCATGGAATTCACGAGGCAAAATTGAGAACAAAAATTCACGTGTTCTGATTGGCTGAAAAAGTCACGTGACGCGTGATCACCATCGCTCGTCTGTACTGAACCAAAACTCCCTTCTCACGTACCGATAAGTGTTTCTTAGTTTACTTGAAGACAAGGCGTTGTAGTACGCCATACGCCATCCCCTGGAGAGATTACTAGTTGTCTTCACCAGAATACTTATTTGATAGAAAATTTATTAAAGCGGCTTTGGGTTTATGACCCATAGCCATTTTAGTTCAAACTTTGGTTTGGTGTCATTTATTCCTCCCAGTAAACATAGCTCAGGCAAAGGCAGCACTTGATGGATATTATATAAGATTTCGGTATTTGTGAAGAAGGAAAGCATAAAAGTTAATTGAATGTGGACATTCAATAAATACGTGCTGAATTGTTTCCAATTCGGTGAAACAAAAAGAGTTTTATAAGGACGCATATAGAAAGATTTCCAGTTAATATCACCGGCCTTTGCTTTACTGGTGATATTAACTTTAGCAGTGGGCGATTTTGCCTTCTCAATTAACAAAATGTTGTATAAATCTCTACTTTTAATCTTAGCTAATTCATAAGAAGAATCATTTTAATGCTCCCTTATCAATACTATTTCTATGAATACTTAAAATTAATTTCCATTCGCTTGGTATATTGTGGACAATACTTGCCCAACACAAAAAATCCCCACTATCCAAATCCAAACATTGTGCTATGTCCCACGTAAAGCCTTGGCTTATTGAAAACAGATCGGATCACAACTTATTGCCCAAGTGAATTTTCTATTCTTGTTCTTTCCCTTAAGGTCCTATTTTTAATAGGATCTGCATTTTCTTCTGAAATTCTTTATTATATATAGTCATGCATTCTATCCTTGTAGACAGACAGGCAGACTTTATTCGTTAGCTCTTTGTAACTGAAAAAAGAATTGGTGGATCAATTATTCTGTAATCTTAATAATTTAGTTACCGCTAAATTAACTTAACATTTTTAATTTTGTCCTGAGGTCACATGTTCATACTGTTATGGTGTAGCCACCCCCCTCCTCCACACACACACACACACACGTATTTATTTACGCAGGCTAAGGACATTCAACTCGCACCGGTCACACAGCCATCCTTTCACAAAACATTTCGGCTCCTGTATTCTATTAATACATTTTCTGTTGGGATGCCATATGTATGCCGAGTACAGGCTGCGTACAGCCTCTTGTTGATAATATTTCGATTTGAAGACACACCTGGAATCTGCACGATCTCCTCGATCTTTTTAACGTAGACTTGAGCGTTGTACGGTAAGTCATCGAACGTACGACAGGCCTGGATACTCGTCTTCCATCCCGGCAGAGTAAGATACTCAACTTCTACCTCACTCAACACCTTCTGGGTTGCTGTACAACAGAAAACGAGATTAAGAAAATCAGACAGAGCAACGAGAAAATTATGCAAAGGACATAGATAGAAATGTTATTAAAGTGTCAATGTATTTAGCATTGGTGGCCATGTTGACAAGAAACAATAGGTTTTGCAAGGTCAGCCTCGAACTGAGCAGTTTCAGAACGAGGTTAGACTGGCTAAAATAAAGATTTTTATCCTCCTGGGTCTCAACACGGCAGCCGTGTGAGAATTAAGAGTTAATTGTGGGACTCATTTCTCTTAATTCCCCACATTTGCTTGTCCTTTCCTATATCAAGCAATGAATCAATATCAATTTATCTGAATCCTGTTTGGCAGCATTACACTGAATTACTACGGTGTCAGCAGTAGCGTAATGTAACTCACACAAATAACACTAAATATACAGATAAATATATGATAAATATGATATGATGAATATATGATGACTGCTAATAATACGAGATATTAACTACTTATTAACCGAGCAAGCGAGGTTAATAAGGTGTTTATTATATGGCATTTGTTTGTATTTTTAGATTTTTTTTTCACTTCCGCTTAACGGTTGATATTACTTCCGGAAAGCGCGCGCGTGAGTGAACTCAATTTCCCGCTCTTTTCAATTTCTCGGAAAAAGAACCAAAAATCAAATTCAACCAAAACTCAATTTTAATGCATCAGTTTACTTGATTTTTCTTTTACAAATTGCCGGTCCGAATATGCAAAAAGACGGACCGTGGTCCGAATACGCAAAAAGACGGACCGCGCGTCGACCAATCAGAATGCAGGAAATCGCAAAGCCATATAATAAATAGAGATTATTACATGTTAAGTAATGGTCCAGATAAGAACTGTAGTGTCTACGGCAAGGAATGTTAAAAGGTGTTAATTTTCTATTATCCTTTCTCGTAATTTCATTGGTTGATACTTATAAATTCAATAGAAACCCATCAAAATAACGCATTTTCATTCGATGTTATTTAGTGGTTTGAATTTATTTTGATCAAACTAACTATTGTTTAATTTCGAAGAATATCGTGTGTGGGGAAAGTTCTCAAGTTTGCGATTGAAAAATCCTTTGTTTTCTCTATATCCGATTGGCTGGTTATAATCTTACCTGATAATAGACAACAAGTAGTTTATTTTAATGAAACTTTATCAACCCAACTAACAGTTGAGTGTGATGCACCACAGGTCTGTATTAGGTCCTGTACTTTTTCTTTTATATATCAATGACATTTCAAATGCTTCAAAATCATCAATTAAATTTATCCTATTTGCTGATGAAACAAGTTTATTTTATTCTAGCAAAAACATAGATGAACTCGAAACTATTTACTGTCAACAATGAGCTTAATAAAATCCAGGATTGGTTACTATGTAACAAACTTTCACTAAACGTCTCAAAGTCAAATTTTGTTAAATTCAGCTCAAGACAAGAGGAATACCCAAGATCTCCTGTATTAAAAGTTGACGATGAAACAATAGTAGAAAAGAGTAGCACTAAATATATTGGTGTAATGATTGATAATAGTTTAACATGGAAAGATCATATCTCCCATATTAGAACTAAACTATCTAAAATACTTGGAATTATATATAAAGCAAGTCACTTTGCACCACTAACAGTTCTAAAACAAATTTATTATTCACTCTTCTATCCCCATTTAAATTATGCAGGAAATGCTTTACCTACTATTATCAAATCCATAAAATAATTACAAAAAAGGCCATCAGAGCTATAAGTCAAGAACAATGAAATGTACATACGTCACCTCTTTCCTATGAGTTGAATATACTGAAATTAGAGAATATCCATAACCTTCATACCAGTCTCTTTATGCACAATATTATCAATAATAATAATAGCAATACTTTCACTAATATGTTTAACTAACTTACACAATTACGAAACAAGACAAAAATAGAAACAAGGCTTTTTTATACCGTCAAACAAACCTCAACAAAATATTTATCACTTATAATGAAATTAAAATATGGGAAATTACCACAAGATATTAAACTAGAGCAAAGACACATATTTAAAAAAACGTTCTGCTTTATTCATTGATTAAGTATTAAATTAGGTAAGATGGTATGATTGTCTTACTCTAGTGTGCTCCTTAATTATGATTATATTTATTACTGCCACTAGAGCGGATTTCAATTGAGTGTCGGAAGTGTTTTGGTTTTGCGTTTACTAAGCTCTCCTATTGGCTGAGAAAGTAAACCAACCAATCAGAATCCAAAATAAAACCAAACGCAAATTGGTTTTGGTTTTGCTTTGGTTTGTCATTGGCTCACAGGGAAGCCATTTATGAGTTACTTGTGATTACTCGCTCCTATGATTGGCTGGCTGTGGGTAATTTGCGTTTGGTTTTACTACACTCAACTGAAAACCGCTCTATAAAATCATGTTATTGTTTACTCATTATTACCATATTATATTATTTATTTAATATTTAATACTCTCAGCTAATCTATTATCATACATTTTCCTATAACTAGGAAGTTGATAGAAATGTAGCTTGGTTATTCTAAAACAGTTAGACTTCTCACTCTTGGTTTCTATCGACTTTGATAGTTGCATGACTCGGGACTGCACCCTTCGCCAATGGTCTGCCATTAGTAGAAACCAACTAGTGTTCCTTTACCAAACCTGCAATCCCATTGGCTAAGCTACTCACTATCTAGTCGGTGTCTTGATAGATAGTGAGTAGCGAAAAAGCAGGGCTTTCAAAAGCAAAACAATGGCTGTCAAGTCGTGAATACGTCACACTATTATTGTTTAGTCTAAGATTGAACTACTAGTTGGTTTCTACTAAAACAAGAGGCCCTTTGCAGTCAACAGTCGTTAACGAGTGAATTGAGCTCGTTATTCCCATTGGAAATGCGTTGCCATGGATGCCAGAGATCAAGCTATTTTTATAAATGCTGTTTTAGAAAGATCTACTGAATCGATTTGGAGGTGGAACATAGCATGTACAAACAGATTTTGCTAATAGCAATAATGATCTCGTACAAGGCCGTCAGATATAAATGACGTCACCAGTACAACCACGTGATTTGTTAGCTGTAAAGGGCCTACTAGTCAACTCGCTCTCAGTTTCTATTACACAAATAGAATGTGTCCGTCGTGGAACTATCGGCTGATAGTTGCCCGCGGAAATTTGATGTCCTTAAAGCAAATATATGCTAGTTTTAAGAACATCAAATTTCCAAGGGAAACTATCAGCCGATAGTTCCGAGACAAACTGTCTATTTGTCGTTATTGTTCATCACAAAATTGTCTTCCGCTCTCAGCGGGCACTATTATACAAATAGACTGTGTCCGTCGAGGAACTATCGGCTGATAGTTGCCCGCGGAAATTTGATGTTCTTAAAACAAATATAAGCCCGAGAACGAAGTTCGAGGGCTTATATGCTAGTTTTAAGAACATCAAATTTCCAAGGGAAACTATCAGCCGATAGTTCCGAGACAAACACAGTCTATTTGTCGTTATTGTTCATCACAAAAATGTCTTCAGCTCTCAGCGGGCACTATCGCCTGATAGTTTGCCTCCGCGGACGACAACTATCACGTCACGTGATCGCTCTTGGCCAATGAGCGCGCGCCAAAATTTTGTGGTGAACTATAACACCTGATAGTTTGCCTCCGCGGATGACAACTATCACGTCACGTGATCGCTTTTGACCAATGAGCGCGCGCCAAAATTTTGTGGTGAACTATAACGCCTGATAGTTTGCCTCCGCGGACGACAACTATCACGTCACGTGATCGCTCTTGGCCAATGAGCGCGCGCCAAAATTTTGTGGTGAACTATAACACCTGATAGTTTGCCTCCGCGGATGACAACTATCACGTCACGTGATCGCTTTTGACCAATGAGCGCGCGCCAAAATTTTGTGGTGAACTATAACGCCTGATAGTTTGCCTCCGCGGACGACAACTATCACGTCACGTGATCGGTTTTAGCCAATGAGCGCGCGCCAAAATTTTGTGGTGAACTATAAAAGCTGACGCTCCTCGTCAACTATCAGCCGATAGAAACTTCATGCTCATAGTTTAATTGTCAGTTAAATTGTCCAATTGTCCAATTGAACTATAACGCCTGATAGTTTGCCGCCGTGGACGACAACTATCACGTCACGTGAGTGCTTTTAGCCAATGAGCGCGCGCCAAAATGTTGTAATGAACTATAACGCCTGATTTTTTCTTCTTATTTTTAAAAACATATAATGTCCTAGTGTTTGCCTCAAGAGCACCAGGTGCTCATCTAGGAAGCTCACACTACCGTTACAATTACAATTTTTACAACGAGTAAGGTAGAGAAAAAGGAAAAGACTTATAATAATGATAGATAAAGCAAGAAAACAGAAAGAAGGAACAATAGATCGCAATAAGTAAATTATAGAAAATAATATGTCAAATTATATTGTGATAATTAAAAAAACTTACAGGGACCAAAAACAATCCCTTTTGCATAAGTTAAAGGAGCAGTGTCACGATTGGTATTCATGCCCAAAGTTTTGAAAATGTGTCAGGCGGACAAGAAATCAAAAGACGTGACAGAAGTAGAAGTCTGTGAGTAATCTGCTTGCATCGGCGTATTTGCATGATATCTCGAGCCGAAATTGCTTTAAAACTATACTTCAGTATTATATGGTTAGGTTTGATGTTATATTTTTATAAAGCAGCATTTTATTTATTTCAATCGAAAGGGAAATTTGCAGCGGCGCGTAACATAGCGTGATTTTCCATTGTCTATAACAACCAATCAGAATCGTGACACTGCTCCTTTAAATTAATCAAATCGCTTTGTTTCAATAATATATAACTGTATTGCTTTAAAAACGTCTATATTTTTATTACTGCTTAATTAGGAAGAGCCATGGAGTAGTATGTTCACTGATAGCCTGATAGTTTGCCTCTGTGGGCAACAACTATCACGTCACGTGATGGCTTTTAGCCAATGAGCGCGCGCCAAAATTTTGTGGTGAACTATAAAAGCTGACGCTCCTCGTCAACTATCAGCCGATAGAAACTTCATGCTCGTAGTTTAATTGTCAGTTAAATTGTCCAATTGTGCACGGACTGCCATTTTGAAAGGTAATCAAGCCTTTGGTGATATCGAGACTACTAGTTGGCATGGTAATAGTCAAAATCTATCCTTATTCATAGTGAGAGGGTTTGTGTCAGTGCAGGGTCAACTCCATCCTCCATGGCTGCATGATAATCAAAATCCTATATCCATATTAATAGAAAGCAGGTTTGTGTCCGTGCAGGGTTAACTCCATTCTCAATGGCTTGTACCTATATAGTTAGCATGATAATCAAAATTCTGCCATATTCATAGAGAGAGGGTTTGTATCGGTGCAGGGTCAACTCCAGCCTTCATGCGAGGCTAAGGCTTGGTTACCTTTCAATAACTACGAATTCAACAGACTACGACCACAATCCATTTCGGGCTGGGAATGTTGTTTGTCGCGTGTCCATGACAACCTTTTGAAATAGGTGTATTTCAATTATCGGATTATTGTGACAAGTGAATAAAGGCCACACCAACGTCTGTGGTAAATATATTCCAAACTAGGATTTCGCGTGTTACACATTAGCAATGTGAATTAAGTAATGTTTCCGGTCACAGGATAACATTATTTTGTCCACACATAGCGATTGTAGGTATATACTTCATGGTAGTGTTTCGTTCCATATAGTCTGTAAAACAGTATAGAAAATGATTATACAGGGAGACTATATGGACCGAAACACTACCATGAAGTATATATCCGATTGTAGTTCTTACCTGGATAGGATGTGAGCAGCTCCCCCTTGTGTCTGTATGCCATACCGAGTTTCACTTCCTCAAAAGTGTCTAGCACATCAAGCTTTGCAATAGCAAGTCTGTAACATAATTCAAAGTAATGACGTCGGCATTTGGTTGCTAAGGCCCTGCAACCATGGCAACCATGGCAACCAAGAACACGTCACTACATATTTCTTCGCCACAGTGTTTATGGTAGTACTATGTATATTTGAGGACCCTCTATATTTCAGGTGTTCATTTTATTGACAGTGTCATTTGTTATGTTGTTAGCATCGCATGAAGCCGATGTTTCGTTAGAGTGATTTTCAATTGCCCTATATCATTATGACGTCACGGCTTGTTTATGAGGGGGACAGAATCGACATGAACAATAGAATTTTGAACTAAATCTGCTCTGCTGAGGAAAATTTAACTTCGAATTGTCTGGTTTCCAGATATCAGCTGTATCAATGTTTATCCCACAATATTTACCGTATTTGGTGGCTGTTACCGCTATTCTACGTTCTACAAAATGCATTTGATATCGATTTCCTTTGTGTTGTTACTGTTTTGTCCCCCTCCCACGACCGTGATCCTTAGCGTTTAAACAATAGATTGTTTTGATTTGACGTCATAATGATATAGGGCAATTGAGAGTCGTTAAACGAAAACCAATCACGAGCAAGTAAATAGATCAATGAACCAATCACGAGCAAGTAAATAGATCAATGAATCAATCACGAGCAAGTAAATAGATCAATGAATCAATCACGAGCAAGTAAATAGATCAATGAATCAATCACGAGCAAGTAAATAGATCAATGAATCAATCACGAGCAAGTAAATAGATCAATGAATCAATCACGAGCAAGTAAATAGATCAATGAACCAATCACGAGCAAGTAAATAGATCAATGAACCAATCACGAGCAAGTAAATAGATCAATGAACCAATCACGAGCAAGTAAATAGATCAATGAATCAATCACGAGCAAGTAAATAGATCAATGAATCAATCACGAGCAAGTAAATAGATCAATGAATCAATCACGAGCAAGTAAATAGATCAATGAATCAATCACGAGCAAGTAAATAGATCAATGAACCAATCACGAGCAAGTAAATAGATCAATGAACCAATCACGAGCAAGTAAATAGATCAATGAATCAATCACGAGCAAGTAAATAGATCAATGAACCAATCACGAGCAAGTAAATAGATCAATGAATCAATCACGAGCTGAAGTTATATAATTCACGATTGGTTTTACTTGAACCAAACACGAGGAAAAGTAACGCAATCATGGCTAACTAACCAATCAAATTCGAAAACAATTACTTTTGATACTCAATTGGAAACCGATGTAAGCTACACATTACTTACTGCTATTACTGTTGCTTCTATTACTTTAAATGTTACTTTAATTAGTATTATGATCCATCTTAGAAACAATCTGGATTTTGTGAATTCTCTATGGCAGCGTGCGTAGCTATAACCTGTGCTCGCAGTCCATGTTTACAACAACTCGACTTGAAGTAGAAACCGCACGACGGCTAACGCGAGAAAATCGTGGTCAAATGATCACAGGAAGAAAACATGCTCCAATAGCAAAGTGTATGTTAATTGTGCTCTCGATTGTAAACATAAGAACTAACTGAATATCGTAAACGGTAAATGGATTTTCGTACATTTGGAATTGACATAACTGCGCTAAAGAAACACTGGAAAATCATAAACAGACTTCAAATCCGTATATAAGTCCATCTGCCATACCACAGAAATGTCTATACTAAATATCAGATCTACCAGATTTACTGCAAAGTATCCTTTTCTTATAAATGCTGTCACTTTTGACATTTATAGAAATTAATGTAATTATAATGACACTTAAAAGCCTGTTGCTGATGAAAAACCTGATAGTCAGAATCTGTTTGTTAAAATTAAAACAATGCAATTTAGTCCTATTTTTTGTAGAAATAATTATTCAGACGCCATAATTAATAAACAGCTGGGCTAAAATTGGATATGGCCACCCCGATTTTATTAGTTTAGTGGCTTTTATGCCAGAACATACTTACTTTCACTTCTGAACCCAATTTCATATGTCTTGTCAACATTCATCCACTGAGGACCAGCAGGAGAGAATTATATTTGGAGCATGTATACTTTAAGTAGCTATTTAAAATCTTGTTCACAAAGAAAGAAAGAAAGAAAGGAAGGAAATAATGTATTTATTTAGGTGATGTCAACTTACGAGGTGAAGCCGTTGATCATGTGAGAGTATTTGATCATGACGAGATCAAGCCAACCGCATCTCATCCGTCTTCCAGTGGTTCCCCCAATTTGTCTGCCAATAACGAACAAGTCATTACCTTGTTCCTGAAATAACAGAAAAGGCTATCAGGCAACAGAGTTAAAATAATATATATAATAAAAATAACGGGCTAAAGTGAAAAATCGGCACCGTAAAATAGTGCTTGGGAAGTGGTCGGCCGACCACTTACCGACCACCTACCGACAACTTAGCTTACCAATGACTTTGAAAGGTTGCTTTGATTTAAGTTTCTTTTAGGTTTTTAACGTCCAAGGGTTTCTTGTCCAAGTTCTGGGAGTCCTCTGAAGTTCGCCAACGCTCTCAAGTTTCACAGCCGCCACTTGAGCTCAGCGTACTTGATTTAAGGGTTAGAGACTGATGTGAGTGCTTTAACGGCAAATACAGGCACGCGCAGACTGTACGATGAACGAAAAATAATGAATACTGCATGAGCTCGAGGCCGAAGGCCGAATGCAGTATAAAGACATTTTGAGCTCATCGTACAGTCAGCAAGTTACTATATTTGCCGATAAAGCACAAACATAAAGCCCTTTTAATATTCAAACTGACTGCACTGTCAGCAGTGAGTTTTAACAGGTGAAATCAGTTGTCAATAAGAATTTCATAAAGTCAAGTATTTCGCATGAATACCTAACATTTTACGATAAAAATCTCCATAAAGAAATGTCAGTTCAATAGACATTCAATGAATGAAAACAGAACTTTTAATATCCAATAGCTAAATAAAGAACTTTGCAAATAATACTTTTCTTTGGCGTTCGGTCGGTGAAAACAAAGATAAAGCGAAGCCGTCTTGCGAGCTCAATTGAATCAGTCTGATAGTATATTTTAACTCGAAAACGTTTCTCTTGGAGTCACATATACAAATATCAAGTATTTAGCCGGCTTAACTCCTAGACAGCCTACTTTCTTTAATAGTTTCTTTCATTCGAAAATGCCTAACCTGCAGATTCAGTAGCCTGCAGAACAGGCGCTTTGACAAGAGACCCCAGAAAATAGGTCTTGCGAGCGAAACGAGTTCGTTGCGATGCGAGTGGGGCGAGACGCGAGAGAAATTAAGCTTATTCCCCTCTCTTGTGCCAGTCTCCTTTTTCCATTTTCACGCGGTAAAATTATTTTATCACTTCCTTTCCGCGGTTGAAATAACACTGAGGGCCTGTTTCGCAGGCTAAGATTCCAGATAATCTACTGAAATCTTGAAACCGGCCTCCATGTGCTCGGCTCCGATGCAAACATTTTCCAAATCAAAAATCCTGGGTTTTCAAACCATCCACTGAAATCTCGCTTCATTTTCTCCTCTTACTGACAGAGTGGAATGTCTCGGAAATAAAAGCCATTTCTTCATTAAGACTACTAGGGAATTGTAGAAAATTTTTCCCTAATACCCTATTCCTTAATGCCCTATATCTCCCAGACAACATTAATTGAAAAAGCTGTATCTTCTGTCACACAGGAGACAGAGTTCAATCCTGCCGTTACCTTTTTGGTAATTGTCTGTATTTTCACTGTTAAATATGCGATTGGAATGAGTTTTTCCAAGCCGTCCACACAGGAAACTAAGCGAAAAGTTGGCTCAACATACATGTATCAGGTCTCCCTTTCCGTAGGGGATCTGGATCGAGTGCTTTGTTCACCAATAATGTACTCCAATCACCTGCTTGATTTTTGTACGATGCACGAAATTTGAATAATAACTAAGGGTTAGAGACTGATGTGGGTACTTTATCGGTAAATATAGGCACGCGATGAGACCGAAGGCCGAATGCAGTACGAAGAAATGTTGAGTTATCGTACAGTCAGCAATTGACTGTATGTGCCGATAAAGCACAAACATAAAGTCTCTAACCCTTTTAATATTCAAACTGAGTGCACTAGCTGTCAGCAGTGAATTTCATTTGAAATCAGTTGTCAATAACAATTTCATAAATAAGTCAAATATTTCGCATGAATAAAATCATTTTTCGTCACATATCTCCACAAATCAATTCAATAGAAAATGAATGAAAACAGGACTTTTAATATCTAACTAAGTACTAGAGAACTTTGCAAAGAATACTTTGGCGTTCGGTCAGTGAAGTTGACGCCTTGCGAGCTGAATTGAATCAGTATGATTGTACGGTTTTCCTCCCACTGCAAAAACCAACACGCTAAATTCCAATTCGATCAGTGGATTAGCCGGGATCTGGCTTTGATCAGCTCCCGTGGTTGTTTCAGGTCTCGCTAGAAATTCAGAATTTTTTAGAATACATTTAACTCGAAAATGTTTTTCTTGGAGCCTTGTATTATTCAAATCAGCCATTTCCAACTATCGCTTATGCAATGTTCGCCTGAAAATATATATCTTCTGTCACACAGGTGCCAGAGTTCAATCCTGCCGTTACGTTTCTAATAATTGTCTACATTTTCACTGTTAAATATGCGATTGGAATGAGGTTTTCCAAGCCGTCCAAATACGAAGTGCTGGCTCGCATGCTCACATGTATCAGGTCTCCCTTCCGTAGGTAAGAGAGGATCTGGGTCGAGTGCTTTGTTCTCCTATAATGCACGCTTATTAACCAATCACATGCTTGGATTTTGTACAATGTACGAAATTTGAATATTAATTTCTTATAAATGCACGCTGGAGCAGTAGAAATTCCTAGAAAGCAATTTTATTATCAAACAAAATGTCCTTTTAAAATGTATTTTCAAGGTCTTGAAAAGCAGCTGAATGTGCTCACGTTCGTGTATCTGCAGGTTTTCAAGACCTCAAGCATTATTTTTTAATACGATAAACAGGGCGAAACGCACTCTGATTGGTTAAAAGCCGTGATATATTAGAGTACAGATGACGTCAAAACGTGAAGAAAACATCAGTTACGCCACTCGACTGCGTCTCGTGCGACGTCATCAGTGCATCTATAGAAAGCCAGACGCACGACAGAATGACATCATGTTCTATTTGTTAAATAGAGCACGGAGAACCATATTCTATGTTGCTAGCTAACTACTAAATCTGGCTGTACGCGGTTGGTGTATTTGGTCTGATGTCAAAACTTCAGTGCTAAACTTTTAAGTTGTTATGTCACAATTTCAGTGACAATAGCGGAGCACAATACACACAGCCAAACAAAATGTTACCTTTTCGTTCGTCCCACCGCCCACCCCATCTGTAGTATTTGTAGCACCGGCTTTCATTATTTTAACACCGAATATAATTTTATTTAGCCCTTCTTCCTCATTCTAGATTTTTTTCAGAAGAAAAATAAAAATATCATCTACATCTGCAATCACTACCAGATCACATTTCAATGTAACAATTCGAGCTCCGCTTGCCTGTGTATATATTAGCTTATAACGTACCAAGATATGTTGACTGAGTAGACCTTCACCTTTATAAAAGTAACCTCATGCCATTAATTACAAAAGTAACAGACATACACTGCTGCAATGCATATAACACTGCCGGCAATTGTGATGCAATTTGAAATAACATTGACACCAACTACAACATTTGCTGCAGCATTGTAGGTGACAATTTCTGTCACGCTGTCATTAAGTATATATCGTTTCCTTCGGGGCCAGTCATTAAGTCTTTAATGTTTCCCTCGGGGCCTGCAGTCACTAAGTGTTTACTGTTTCCCTCGAGGTCAGTAATATTAAGTGTGTACTGTTTCCCTCGGGGCCTGCAGTCACTAAGTGTTTACTGTTTCCCTCGAGGTCAGTAATATTAAGTGTTTACTGTTTCCCTCGAGGTCAGTAATATTAAGTGTTTACTGTTTCCCTCGAGGTCAGTAATATTAAGTGTTTACTGTTTCCCTCGAGGTCAGTAATATTAAGTGTTTACTGTTTCCCTCGAGGTCAGTAATATTAAGTGTTTATTGTTTCCCTCGAGGTCAGTAATATTAAGTGTTTACTGTTTCCCTCGAGGTCAGTAATATTAAGTGTTTACTGTTTCCCTCGAGGTCAGTAATATTAAGTGTGTACTGTTTCCCTCGAGGTCAGTAATATTAAGTGTTTACTGTTTCCCTCGAGGTCAGTAATATTAAGTGTGTACTGTTTCCCTCGAGGTCAGTAATATTAAGTGTTTACTGTTTCCCTCGAGGTCAGTAATATTAAGTGTGTACTGTTTCCCTCGAGGTCAGTAATATTAAGTGTGTACTGTTTCCCTCGAGGTCAGTAATATTAAGTGTGTACTGTTTCCCTCGAGGTCAGTAATATTAAGTGTGTACTGTTTCCCTCGAGGTCAGTAATATTAAGTGTGTACTGTTTCCCTCGAGGTCAGTAATATTAAGTGTTTATTGTTTCCCTCGGGACCAGTCATTAAGTGTTTACTGTTGCACCCAATGTATAGAACAGTAGAACATCAATCATTATATTTAGCACTACTCACGTTGTGTAATTCAGTAGGGAATTCACCAATGCCAGCTCTTGTTACGTATGCCTTGATGGCACCATAAACATTGCCGATCGCGTGTGGAGGAATCCCCAGCCCTGTGCACACTCCACCGATACTACAGTTTGATGACGTCACCAATGGATATGTACCTGAAAACATATTATTTAGTCAACTAGTTGATTTACAAAACAATAATGACTTCCAAAGCTAACAATCACATATTATAGAGACTGACAAAACAACGTTTCACTGTCTTTATTACACTATGGAGGAGCAAACGGAAAAAAAGGGCGAAAAAAAAGAAGACCGAAGTAAAAAGAAATGGCTACAGCACGAGGTTTTCAAAAGAGGTTACCCATTCAGTTACTAATGTCGCCGATCCGACTTGGGTTATCTTTACCGTCTGAGCTAAACCGCTGGAAGCCACAGGGAACCCAACTAAGTATGTTACCAGGTGCATTATGACGTAGAAAACGTTTGCTGTTTTATTGTTTTCTCCACATTTCGGCAAAGCTGCCTTCTAACAATAACTATTGGCCCGTGTTAGTGCCAGCCTCTTGTTTTGTGAAAGAACATGGGGAACCATCTTTTATTTGTTAATTATATAATAATCAGTCCGAAACGTACGCTCTGATTGGTCAAGAGCTGTGTGTTATTAGAAGACATACACAGGGATGGCGTAATGAGCGTGTGCAACTAATTTCTCAACACGTTTTGATTGGATATGTTCATCGTTTGTAGTTTGCGAATATTATATAAAACAAATAGATTTGATTCTGCTGTGCGTCTATCCTCTTTTAGCATAAACCAACTAGTGGACTATTACAAATATTACATTCTGATTGGCTACGCTACTATAGGTCTATTTGTGATAGCCCATGGTAGAGAAAAACCGCACGCATTTTCACGAAATAATAAAAAAAATTAAACTTCAATTTGTTTCTTTCTATTATTTTCTACTGTCCGACTATTTAGTTTATACTAAAACAATTAGACCTCTCGCCCTCATGGGCTACGAGTTAAATAGCCCATTCGGCTGCGCCTCATGGGCTATTGACGCGTAGCCCATTCGGGCTGCCGGTTTAATTGTTAAATAGATGCACAGATGACGCCAAAACAAGAAGAAAACATTAGTTACGTCACTCGACTGCGTCTCGTGGCGCACTTCTTTGTTCTCTTCACGTTGTGACGTCATCTGTGTATCTATAAGAGGACACACATACAGCAGAATGGAATGTATTTGTTAAATAAATAACAGAATAGTGTCCTTACCATGGTCGATGTCAAGCAAGAGACCATTGGCGCCTTCCGCAATAACGCTTAAGTTTTCATTTTGTAATGCTGTGTTGATGTAAGAGACAGTATCGCAGACCAGAGGACGAATCTGCTCGGCGTATACCTAAAGAAATAATGAAATGATTCAATGTTCAGCTTAGTACTTTACATGTAGATCACTGAACTAGACCTTTATGCTAATAATGCCGCCATGTTGGAATAACAATTTTATGGCATGCCCAAGGGGTAAGAACAACACCCTCTGATGTCATAATTTCCAAAAGTGTTGCTTTAGCGGGTAACAGTCTGTTTGTTTCCTGTCATGTGACCCTAAATCAACCAATGAGAGCATGCATTATTCTGTTTTCTACAACCTAGCGTGGCGGGGTATTATATACTCTAGCCGTGGTTAATAATTTTGACATTGAGACTCATTAATAAGTCATAGAGTTACATTTGAACTTCTTATGTTTACATCCCGATTGACTGCTATTTTGAGATAGTCGTACTATACGTACTTAGAATCGGGTACTCGAAATATATCGAGACTTTTGGTTTGCTTTGGTTTAGTTTTTGAGATAACTATATAAAACCGCCTCCTGTAACGGCCGGTGTGTATACGATGGCTCACATACCGCAGTACAGTGGAAGTAATCTTGATCTAAATTATGCATGCCTTCTTATAAGTAATTTGAAATATGAATTATACAAATGATGTGTATATCACTGTCATACCTTCAACCAGCATGTAATTCTGAATATTCCTACGACGAACAAGTCTTGTGTGGTTTTATAAATAAGGGCGCTAAAAGAAAGCAGTAGGACTCCAAACGACGCCGTTGCAAACGGCGTGATCTTGAACTTCGCGCTTTAAGCGGAATATTCAATCCAATTGTAAGATGTTTTCACATGCAAATGTGTTGAAACGACAAGTAAGTAAGTAATTATACATTTAAAACAACACATGCTCTGTTTAGTTAAAGTTGACACTTCGCCGATAGCAGGATATTCATTTGCTATTGTACTTTGTATTAGCGCGCACCTCAGAATTTCATTTTCTATCAGGCCCAGACAACAGAAATATTATTCGCCGGTTCTTTTCCGGTTCTGGTTCTCTGACCATCTTGTATTAAACTATCATCGGATTTCGATTGCATGGGTGCTCCTTGAATAATATTTGAAAAACGCCGCCATGAAAATTCTACTCTCGGAAAGTGAAGACAGAATCACGAAACTAGAAGACTAGTCTCGTAGAGAGTACCCTGGTTCCAGATGGGCTCAGGTACGAATATACTGTAATGTACCGCGTTCGAAAGAGTTTTGATTCCCCGAAGGAGTTTTGTTTTGCGTGACAACTTTGATTCCAGCTGGTCTCGCTTCGCTCGCCCCGACGATTTCGAGCCTCTGGTATCCAGGGTACGTAGAGAGAATCGGAGAGTGTACAACTTGCCAGAGGACGCGGATGTGGACTGCAGAGAGATTGCCCTTGATATAATTGAAGAGGTAGGAGCGAATAGGGATGAAGTTAAATTACATGCAGCCCACAGGATCGGCCGAAAAACAGACATGAATTATGCCGACGGAGAGGGTTCTCGTTACCATCCAAGACCATTAATCGTCAGATTTGTAAGTAGAGCAGATACAAACTTTGTCTGGGCCAATAAAAGTAGGTTGAGAGAAAGCGAGAAGTTTGGAGATGTTTATTTAGATGAAGATCTTTCTCCCAAATCCGCATTATCTAGGAAAACTCTACGTTTGGCACTTAGAACAGCCCGGAATAGAAGCACAACCGAGACTAGATGTTACTTAAAAGGGCAATACCTGTTTATTGGAAACATGAGTTATTCAGTTGAAACACTACCAGCCTATCTGAAGTAACCAACTTCAAGCAATAGCCAGGCTAGCCAAGTTCGTAGTTTACCGGAAATAAAAGGTAAGATTTCACATTTAGCTAAACTTTCATTGAAATGTATTGAATTTGAATAACAGTTGCAACCACTTGTTTACTTAAAGTCGGTGATATGTTGAGACGTAAACTGCACTAATTATCCTCATTTTTTTCTAAAAGTAAAAGTAACGTTAACGAGGAGTGAATTCTTCTCTCCACAAAAGGATTCAGTCGATTAGACATAATTGTTCTATTTAACGGCATGCGTTTTTTCACCAGACCTTGGAAAATTCCACAGGCACTAATAATTATAGTAGTATGTTGTTTGTTTATGATTTCTTTCTTATTCTGGTTCTTATTAATTTTCAAGTCACTTACTATCATTAAAACTAATACCTTTGCCAGCATTATGGGAAAACGTTTCTTTCTGGGATAATGAATGATTTCAATGTTAGGGTTCAATCACTAAATGTGCGAAGTTTACGAGATTATAAGAAAAGTAGAAAAATGTTTAATTGGATAGTTAAACATAAAGGTGATAGCGGCATCACATTTCTTCAGGAAACTCATAGTACTCCAGACATTGAAACCGACTGGTCACATAGATTTAGAGGCAGTCTAGTAATGTCCCATGGGACGTCAAACAGTAAAGGTACGGCAATTCTGTTTGGTTACAAGTTGAACATGAGAAGTATAGACAAGATTATAGATGAAAAAGGTAGATATGTAATTGTGCTTTGTGAAATACAAGGAAGCAATTTCTTAGTGGTTAATGTATATGCACCGAATGACGAAAAGAGCCAAATAACATTATTGAAAGAAATTATCGCCCAAATTAATACCATAGACTATCCGCTGGAAACATTATTTGGGGAGGTGACTTTCATTTTGTTTTTGATCTAGACTTGGAAACCTCAGGTAGTAATCCTTCTCAAAAAATATGTTCTATAGAAACTATGGAAACTATTATGTTAGAATTGGATCTCTGTGATATATGGAGATTACGGAACCCATCAGCTAAACGGTTTACTTGGTGCGGTACAGCGCAAGGTCGAAGTAGTAAACGAGAGTGTTATCTGCACCGTAGACTGGACAATTTTTTTATATCCGATGAACTCCAGCCTTATGTGGAGGAATGTGATATAATTCCTGCACCCGCTACCGATCACTCCGCCATACCATTAGACATAAAATCTATACAAAAAAGAAATAAGGGTCCATCTTTTTGGAAATTCAATAACTCCCTCACTGAAAATGAGGACTATGTTATGAAGTTAAAGTTATTAATCAAGGCTACTAAAAGTAGTCTAACTAATGAAGGAATTTTAAACCCGCAATCTAGATGGGAGTTAATCAAATACGAGGTGCGAAACTTTACTAAGAAATTTTCGAAATCCCTAGCGAGGAAACGTAGAACGGATTACCAGAACATTGAATCGGAGATAAAGCGTATTGAAAACGTCAACGAGTGGGAAAAGAACGAAAAGATGATTGCAGAGCATGATAAATTGAGCAAAATTCTAGAAGAAAGAAGTAATTACATAACAGAAGGAACTATTATACGTTCTAAAGCAACATGGCACGAATTAGGGGAGAAAAGTACTAAATATTGTTTAACGTTAGAAAAACGTAATAAAGCCAAAACCCACATAAAGAAATTAATTGATAAAGATAATAAAGTGTATACTCAGCCGGAAGACATTTTAAAACAAATTCAACGGTACTATAGCTCACTGTACCAGCCGAAGTCGTCTAAAACAGAAAGCGAATGCCTGGAATTCCTATCGCAGATTAATACTCCTAAATTATTAAAAGATGAAAACAGTACGTGTGAAGGTGAAATTAATATAAGTGAATGTTATACTAGCCTTAAACAACTGGAGACGTCAAAAACGCGTGGCATGTTCTAGAATAAGATTTGGTGTGCTGTTTAAATGATTGTTATAAGCATGGTTCATTAACGACGACACAAAAGCAAGTTATAATTACCTTACTTGAAAAACCGGGTAAAGATAACAGATTTTTAAACTAATGGCGGCCGATATGAAGTTTAATAAATGTTGATGCGAAAATATGCAGGAAAGCATTAAATACTAGGATTATTGATATTTTGCCTTAAATAATCCATCCTGACCAAGCTGCTTTCGTGAAAGGTAGAAATATTGAAGACCCAATCAGATTCATAGATGACGTAATGGATTATGCTAAAAAGAAAGGTATGTCGTTAGTGCTGTTCGCGGCTGATGTTGTAAAGGCTTTCGACTTTTATATTTGCATTTCGGATTTGGGGAAGGATTTATCAATTGGATTAAGATGCTACCAAAGGATAGCTGTTCTAGTGTAATGAATAACGGTATAGCCACGAATTATTTTCCTCTGTGTAGAGGAACGAAACTAGGCGATCCGAATTCACCCTATCTTTTTATTCTGGTGATAGAAATAATGGCAACACTGATTCGGAATAGTGAGGATATTGAGGGAATCAGGTTTGCACAAAAGCACAAGTACTCGAACTATTAAACTGGAAACCACTGTACCTTCGACGGCGCTATCATCGCTGTATTACTATCTTCAAATGCTTAAATAGCATGGTGGACTTCAACTTTAAATTAAAGAAGAATCACGACTTTCATACATATAATACACGCCGTCAGCACAATCTACATTTACCATTCGCACGTAGGAATTGGGGACAACAGAAGTTTACCTACCATGCACTATTAGACTGGAACTCTTTAGACTCTGAAGTTATACAATCAACTACATTATCAATTTTTAAATCTTACTGGCACATAACTTAATTTCATAATAATCCTTGTTCTATTTCTATTTTATTTCAACCATTTATCTTTTCTGTTTTCCATATATTAGTGAAATATATATTTTTAATACAGGACCTCCCTGAAAATCACAAATTGTGAGTGGAGCTTTCCTGTCAAAATATTATTATTATTATTATTATTATTATTATGATACTACTTTTATTTTAAAAGATATCGAATCTTTCAATAAGGTAATAGATCAGTTGGATCGGTTTAGTGCTTTCTCGTCACTTAAAATCAATTTAACGACAAAATCACTCGCAGGTTGGTTGGGAAAAGTTAGTAAAAGAGAAACATGCTCACGAAATATCAAATGGGTAAATTTCCATAATAAAGGTGTTAAGATTCTGGGTATTTATTTTTCTTATAATGAGAAATGGCATTATGATAACAACTTATATTATCTAATTTTAAAACTACCTTATCAATTTGGCGGGCGCTTGGTTTATCCTTATAAGGCAAAATACAAGTGGTGCGTTCGTTAGCACTATCCAAACTATACTACGTATGTTCAAAAATACACGTCACAGATGAGTTCATTAAAGATGTAGAACGTATTATTACTGACTTTATTTGGAATGGCAGGAAACCGAAAATAAATAATCAAACGCTAATCGGGGAATATTATAAAGGCGGATTAAACTTGCCTGACCTTCCTTCTTGGATAAAAGCTAGTCGTATGAAATGTGCTATTAACCTCATGAAGCCGGAGGGGAAAACATGGACAATTTTACCTCTCTTGCATTTAGAAAAAATAGGAGGAATTGATGTGATATGCAATAATTTCGATGTAACAAGGATCCCATCAAATATACCAATTTATTACAAACGTGTCCTCACGAACTGGGCTCTAATTGCCACCATTGAGGTAGTAGATAATCATTTACTGGTCTTAGAACAATATCTTTGGAATAATAAGCATAGTAAAATAGACAATAAGGCGGTATTTTACAAAGAATTTTCTAAATGCAATATAAATAAAGTCGGTGACCTTTGTAAAGACAACTCTATATTTGATTGGACATTTGCTCAACGTAAAGGATTACAAGCAAAGACAACATTCGATGGGCTAGTATTATAGATTCAATACCTTTGGAATGGAAAACTTTACTAAAACAAAATAAAGATAAGGTTGATAAGGAAAGATCATCGTCGAGATATTTATATCTGAGTAAGGATGGAATTGAAATTGACAAGGTTAAAACTAAACAGATTTATCAGTGGTTAATTAACGCGAAATTTCGATTACCATCTTCTCAAATACATATATGTAGACGGATCAATCTAATGTCCCCACCGGACTGAAGTGCAGTCTATAGTAGAATATACAAAACTACAAACGATACTTATACGAGATGTTTTCAATATAAAATACTAAACAACTGCCTATATCTCAATCTCAATCGTGATCTTTATCGGTTTAAATTGCTGGAGTCCCCTAGTTGCTCATTTTGTCATTTGTATTCAGAAACGATAGATCATCTATTTGTTGAATGTATAGAATCTAAAAATCTATATTTTGAAATAAGGGACTGGCTGGAAGAGTTTGATATATTTTTACCTGAATCGAATATAGTGAATATTATTTTGGGAGTAGAGACAGAAACTCCAATAAATTACATTATTATATATGTACTGAGATTTACTCCAAGATAAATTGTCAAATAAAAATGATCCGTTACGGACTACAAGCAATGTGATTGGTCGGACGATTTTTCTCACTAGTGAAAAATATCGTATGACCAATCAGAGGCCGCAGACGAAATGTTTCACTAGTGACAAAAGTCGTATCGGTTTTGCCGCCTTTCACTGGCGGCTTCACTAAGCAAAAAGTGAATCGCGGCGTCTTCTTCGAGCAATTCAAGGTTTGCAGATATAACTTCAGTAGAGGAATTTATCGAAGGACAAGTAAATGAAAATACCAAGAAGAAAACTGAACAGAATGTCGCTTTGCTTAAAGAATTTTTGACGCTAAACGGATGAGTCAATGAGGCCTGTAGAAGAAATTCCCCCACATGAGCTCAATTCATTCATCAGCGAATTTATCATAACAGTAAGAAAGAAAGAAAACAACGAAGATTATGAACCCAATTCGTTGCGTGCTATGATTGCCAGTTTTGAACGGTATTTAAAGAAGAAGAATTACGGCTACAGCATTATAAAAGACGTCCAGTTTGAAAAAGCACGAGCGGCCTAAAGTCAAAACAAAAAGATCTCAAGAAGAAAGGCAAAGGTAGTAAACCAAACGCTTCAGTTCCCCTCACAGAGGACGAAGTAAAACTGCTGTACGACAAAGAATTATTAGGAAAGTCAACTCCTGAGTGTCTATTGAATACAGTTTGGTTCACCAACACAGTCCACTTCGGGCTCCGTGGATGTAAAGAACATCGTGATATGTGTTGGGGTGATGTGCAACTGTCGGAACATAAAAATCTTCAAAGTGTCACAAATTATTCAGTGGTTTCTGAAAAACAGCAGGTAAAAATGTCTCGTACTTTGAGTGAACTGACGACAGGGAATGTGCATAGCTTAGAGAAAACGAATTCATCTCAAGTTGCAGAATGCTCGACTGAAATTCATTCAGCTAGCACGGCAGCAGATTATCAACATAACCAGCAAGCGATGTCGCTTTTCACGGGCGCTGTTATTCATGGAGGTCAATTCAGCATTTCTATTATTAAACAGCCTCAATCAATCCCCGAAGTTGGCAATCCAAGAAGCTGAAGTGGAGTCTTCTCCAAAGAGGTACAAAAGACTAAATGTACTAGATTCTGACTTTGATTAGAAATTCGCAAAACAGTCAACTGAACTTTTCAAACTACGGTTTGAACGGCCCCATTTAAAGCTAAAAAAAATATTATCATTTCTTCATTTAAAGACTGGTTGTTTAAAAGTAAATTTTGTTTCACTTTCTTCCGAGTTATTGAAAAAAACTTTAATGTTGATAGGAATTTTTTTACATTCAGTTTGCTCGAAATAAAAGCGTTCGCAACTTTTTGTGGTGTTTGTGTTGATTTCGCGCGATTTTTATTTGACAATTTATTTTGGAGTAAATCTCAGTACATATATATTGAGTTATAAATTGATATTGTATAAGGCTAGAAAAAGCAAACATATTCCTTCTCTGTCTCTTTTTAAAAACCATTTAAGATATTCTCAGAAAGTCGAACTAAGAGTGGCAAAATCTAAGAACAATATTATGGTGCACCTTCAGAGGTGGGAAAAATTAAATATTGCTTTATTAAATTAAATTAAATTAAATTAAATTAAATTAAATTAAATTAAATTAAATTAAATTAAATTAAATTAAATTAAATTAAATTAAATTAAATTAAATTAAATTAAATTAAATTAAATTAAATTAAATTAAATTAAATTAAATTAAATTAAATTAAATTAAATTAAATTAAATTAAATTAAATTAAATTAAATTAAATTAAATTAAATTAAATTAAATTAAATTAAATTAAATTAAATTAAATTAAATTAAATTAAATTAAATTAAATTAAATTAAATTAAATTAAATTAAATTAAATTAAATTAAATTAAATTAAATTAAATTAAATTAAATTAAATTAAATTAAATTAAATTAAATTAAATTAAATTAAATTAAATTAAATTAAATTAAATTAAATTAAATTAAATTAAATTAAATTAAATTAAATTAAATTAAATTAAATTAAATTAAATTAAATTAAATTAAATTAAATTAAATTAAATTAAATTAAATTAAATTAAATTAAATTAAATTAAATTAAATTCAATTCAATTCAATTCAATTCAATTCAATTCAATTCAATTCAATTAAATTAAATTAAATTAAATTAAATTAAATTAAATTAAATTAAATTAAATTAAATTAAATTCAATTCAATTCAATTCAATTCAATTCAATTCAATTCAATTCAATTCAATTCAATTCAATTCAATTCAATTCAATTCAATTCAATTCAATTCAATTCAATTCAATTCAATTCAATTCAATTCAATTCAATTCAATTCAATTCAATTCAATTCAATTCAATTCAATTCAATTCAATTCAATTCAATTCAATTCAATTCAATTCAATTCAATTCAATTCAATTCAATTCAATTCAATTCAATTCAATTCAATTCAATTCAATTCAATTCAATTCAATTCAATTCAATTCAATTCAATTCAATTCAATTCAATTCAATTCAATTCAATTCAATTCAATTCAATTCAATTCAATTCAATTCAATTCAATTCAATTCAATTCAATTCAATTCAATTCAATTCAATTCAATTCAATTCAATTCAATTCAATTCAATTCAATTCAATTCAATTCAATTCAATTCAATTCAATTCAATTCAATTCAATTCAATTCAATTCAATTCAATTCAATTCAATTCAATTCAATTCAATTCAATTCAATTCAATTCAATTCAATTCAATTCAATTCAATTCAATTCAATTCAATTCAATTCAATTCAATTCAATTCAATTCAATTCAATTCAATTCAATTCAATTCAATTCAATTCAATTCAATTCAATTCAATTCAATTCAATTCAATTCAATTCAATTCAATTCAATTCAATTCAATTCAATTCAATTCAATTCAATTCAATTCAATTCAATTCAATTCAATTCAATTCAATTCAATTCAATTCAATTCAATTCAATTCAATTCAATTCAATTCAATTCAATTCAATTCAATTCAATTCAATTCAATTCAATTCAATTCAATTCAATTCAATTCAATTCAATTCAATTCAATTCAATTCAATTCAATTCAATTCAATTCAATTCAATTCAATTCAATTCAATTCAATTCAATTCAATTCAATTCAATTCAATTCAATTCAATTCAATTCAATTCAATTCAATTCAATTCAATTCAATTCAATTCAATTCAATTCAATTCAATTCAATTCAATTCAATTCAATTCAATTCAATTCAATTCAATTCAATTCAATTCAATTCAATTCAATTCAATTCAATTCAATTCAATTCAATTCAATTCAATTCAATTCAATTCAATTCAATTCAATTCAATTCAATTCAATTCAATTCAATTCAATTCAATTCAATTCAATTCAATTCAATTCAATTCAATTCAATTCAATTCAATTCAATTCAATTCAATTCAATTCAATTCAATTCAATTCAATTCAATTCAATTCAATTCAATTCAATTCAATTCAATTCAATTCAATTCAATTCAATTCAATTCAATTCAATTCAATTCAATTCAATTCAATTCAATTCAATTCAATTCAATTCAATTCAATTCAATTCAATTCAATTCAATTCAATTCAATTCAATTCAATTCAATTCAATTCAATTCAATTCAATTCAATTCAATTCAATTCAATTCAATTCAATTCAATTCAATTCAATTCAATTCAATTCAATTCAATTCAATTCAATTCAATTCAATTCAATTCAATTCAATTCAATTCAATTCAATTCAATTCAATTCAATTCAATTCAATTCAATTCAATTCAATTCAATTCAATTCAATTCAATTCAATTCAATTCAATTCAATTCAATTCAATTCAATTCAATTCAATTCAATTCAATTCAATTCAATTCAATTCAATTCAATTCAATTCAATTCAATTCAATTCAATTCAATTCAATTCAATTCAATTCAATTCAATTCAATTCAATTCAATTCAATTCAATTCAATTCAATTCAATTCAATTCAATTCAATTCAATTCAATTCAATTCAATTCAATTCAATTCAATTCAATTCAATTCAATTCAATTCAATTCAATTCAATTCAATTCAATTCAATTCAATTCAATTCAATTCAATTCAATTCAATTCAATTCAATTCAATTCAATTCAATTCAATTCAATTCAATTCAATTCAATTCAATTCAATTCAATTCAATTCAATTCAATTCAATTCAATTCAATTCAATTCAATTCAATTCAATTCAATTCAATTCAATTCAATTCAATTCAATTCAATTCAATTCAATTCAATTCAATTCAATTCAATTCAATTCAATTCAATTCAATTCAATTCAATTCAATTCAATTCAATTCAATTCAATTCAATTCAATTCAATTCAATTCAATTCAATTCAATTCAATTCAATTCAATTCAATTCAATTCAATTCAATTCAATTCAATTCAATTCAATTCAATTCAATTCAATTCAATTCAATTCAATTCAATTCAATTCAATTCAATTCAATTCAATTCAATTCAATTCAATTCAATTCAATTCAATTCAATTCAATTCAATTCAATTCAATTCAATTCAATTCAATTCAATTCAATTCAATTCAATTCAATTCAATTCAATTCAATTCAATTCAATTCAATTCAATTCAATTATTAACACGTACATGTAAAATCTCCGACTACTACGCGCGAAGTGTCAATTTTAACCAATCGGATCACAAACTAAAAGGCACACGAAATTTGAATATTGGCGCACAACTGAATAATAATTTTAGAAGTGTCGGTTGCAACGAGTCATACTGCTTCGTTTTACTTGATATCCACGCAAGCCTTGTTTATCATAGGAATCTTCAGTATTCCACGCTCATTCTTGAAGTAAGTATTCGTAGCAGTGAAAAACATAACATATAAGTCATATTGCAAATTACTTGTAATTATAAGAATGCGTATATATTTTAGATAAAGATTATACTACTTCCACAGCGGCTTGTGAGTTGCTTTTTATTCGTATCTGGACCTGTTTTATCTGAGAAATAAACCGAGTCACGCAGGATGCTTCAAGCACCGATTCTAAAAGTACGCACGTTATGTTATGGCTTTCAAAATAACAATCGGGAGATGAACGAGGACCCAGCAGTCTCCAAATGGCGTTGCTGTGGAACTGTTTCGTCTGGTCTCCGGTATCAACTGAAGAAGTTCTAAATATTGATATCGCTCGTAAGTCACAATTTACTGACTTTATTCCTGCAAAAATCCGCAGTGATTGGTTAAAGAAAGCATTCGCTTAATCTGAGAAACGACAAATACTCCAATTAAGCCGTAAAACTAACTGCCACCACGGTCGCTAGCAGAGAAAAAATTCACGCGTGTCCTGAGCCGCCGGCTTCGGCGAGGGAAATTACGTAGATTTTTGACAAACACAAGTGAAATTTATCTCTAATAAGGGTGCGTTCGATTGCCCGTATTCCGGAATAAGAATACCTAGAATGATCACTACAAATCACGTTTATTGGGATTTTTTAGCTACTGGAATAGTAACTGTATCGTGAATATCATATATCAGCAAGCGTTTGAAAAATATGCCCGAACCAGTGCTTTCCAGAGGCTATTCCATCTATTCCTATTCCGGAATACGGTCAATCAAACGCACCCTTAGTCTAATTTCATTAATATGATGGAGGCCTCCATCCGGGCAAATTATGATGCAGAAAACAATATTTTAAGTGTGAAATTATAAATTACGCGTGCGAGTTCAAGTTAAAATTAGGAGTCCCTAATTTGTCCTCTATGGTATTTTAAGCATAACCGTGAAACTAACTTGAAACTTGATTTTTTTACACTTATATTTACAAAGTGTATAAAAGTGAACATTCTCTCAGTTTCAGAAAGCTTAATTGAACTGTTCATGTAAAACAGAGGAGGAGGAGGAGAATGCAAAAGCAAGCTGACATACATGTGCATACAAAGTTTTAGAAGCATCAGTCCATATAAATAATCACCGTCTTACGCAGAACAGAACAGGGTCAATTTTTGTAGGTTAATCACCTTTAGAATATCAACGGTATAGCTCGAAATGTCAATTTGTAACAGATTGAGTCACCCGGAGAATCTCAAATTAATTGAGACTTAAGGTTCACGGCATAGCTGAAACGGTCATTTTGTTACACTGCGTACCCTTATCATAAGGTAACGTAATTTTTTTAATGTAGAAGGAGCTAAATTGGAAAACACCTATAGGTAAAATTTCACGAATCTAAGAATTTTTTTTTTGTGTGAAACTGCACAAAGGTACATAAAACGATTAACCAGTCCAATTAAACGTCAATTTTCAAGTGAGACAAATGAAACCTTTGTTGTAAGTATCTTTAAAACAAGCCATTTGGTTCGTATTGCGGCTTAAAAGATGCCAAAGAAAGCGTTTTCTTGCAGTTTCGATTGGCAATTGTTACTTTGGAAAAATCGGCAAATAATTTGGAATATAGGTTGGAATTGGACAAGTTGGGTACTCTGAATTTCAAAGCAGGCAAGTTGGATACTCTGAATTTCAGAGCAGGCAAGTTGGATAGCAGGCAAGTTGGGTACTCTGAATTTCAGAGCAGGCTAGTTGGGTATTCTTAATTTCAGAGTAGCCAAGTTGGATACTCTGAATTTCAGAGCAGGCAAGTTGGATAGCAGGCAAGTTGGGTACTCTGAATTTCAGAGCAGGCAAGTTGGATACTCTGAATTTCAGAGCAGGCAAGTTGCGTACTCTGAATTTCAGAGCGGGAAAGTTGGATGCTCCAAATTTCAGAGTGGGCAAGTTGGGTACTCTGAATTTCAGAGCAGGCTAGTTGGATACTCTGAATTTCAGAGTGCATATTTCGGAAAGTTGCGTACTCTGAATTTTAGAGCAGGCAAGTTGGGAATTCTGAATTTCAGAGCAGGCAAGTTGGGTATTCTGAATTTCAGAGCAGTCAATTTGCGTACTCTGAATTTCAGAGTAGGCAAGTTGGGTATTAAACTAAAGTCTAAACGGTTATATTTTCCCTTCGCGTTGCATGTATAGCATTTCTTTATCTTTTTAACGACTCAAAACGATGCATATTGCAGAGCAGTTGAAAGACCCCTAAAGTAAGTTCATTTTATAATTGAATTTACAGAGATAAAATTGTTTAGAAAATGACAAAATAGTTTAGAATGATTTGTAAGCGATAAACAAATAGCTACGTGTCGTAACGAATATGCTTTCCAACTCCGCGTTGCTACGTTGGAAAGCATTAATTGTATTCTTTGCTATTCACTGTTCTGGCTTCTGCATAAAACAGGCGTATTAAAGTTAACTCTGTATTAGAATGTGGACATTGCTTTTCTCAACTTCAAACGTCTTAGCAGCCCATTTTGTGGTCGCCTTAGTCGCTTAAATAGAGCACGAAGCCGATGCTAAATTATATCGATCTTTTTCTTTTAGTTTTGGGAAGCGACTTTTATTTTCATCTTTTTCGACATACCTTAAACGTCTCATAGTCGAACATATTGTATTCCCAGGCTATGAAATTATCTCCGTTATACATATTAAACTCGCGAAAACTAATCACCAGCATGTTATGTTTTGATTTTTTTTCTCGACCTTGAATTTATAAGAAAATCAAGCACGCTCATGAGCATCCAATGAAATCGCGCGTTCTTAGGATGATCCTATAATTTATATTATAAAACGAAACATATGTTTTATGGGAGCCAGGTTGCACACATTATGCTGTCATGCAAATACTTAGAGATGGCTGCGGAGGAGGCTCCAATTTACCAGTTGGCACTTAGTCACATTCCCGGCTATGAACTCAGCAGCGATTGGTTATTGGAACACACTCCACCAATCACATGGAAGATAACATATTTGATGGATATCACATTAAAACAAGTATATGTACATGTAACAGTCCCTTCAACTCCTACCTTGTATCTGTTCAGCTCGTCCTCTACATCAACTGTTAAGGCTGGAAATCTAGAGGTGAAAGTTGAACGAAATGTTAATAGTCATGTAATTCACTGAAAAAGTATCAATTCAACACTGCACTTGGAACAATAATAAGTTGAGATATACCGGTAATATTAATAATATATTCTGGCTTTTTAATTTCCTCTGGGCGATGAAGCTCAAATGTTTTGAAAATCCTCACTGGACAACGCTCGTTAGTCGTGGCTTGGGCAGTTGGGTAAAATGCTCTCTGATTTCCTGGCTTATCTTGACCTTGGCATGTCTTGGATCTCCGCTCAGCATTCCATATCACGATTGTGTTTCCTGTTGTCTCTGGGTCATTTTCAAGGGAAACATCACCCCAGAGAAGTCTTCGGCTCTCATCTCTGGCTCTGAAGCCGAAAAGAAGTCCCAAAAGCCACCAAACAGTCCTTTGTAGGACTACATGATTATGGTCGCCAAACTCGCCGGTTTCAAAGAGCTTGTCTTCCTCCGCGTAAGTCATCTCACGCGATGCATTATATTAGGAGGGATTCATTACGAGTATTACCCGTGCCGTAATTAACGACAAGCTTCCTTCGTCTGTCGTTTACACATATCCCCTTTTATGATATTAGTAGTTGAACCTCTGGAAGCTTCGTTGGAAAGAAGTCAACGAACTAGCTCGTATTCTTCACCGTTTTGTTTCTTAATATTCTTGAAAAACTTGCAAAAGCAGGAAGTTCAGCTCATGTTCAGGTATATATTTCATTTGTCTTGACTCGCCTTTACTTTGACAAAACCTTTCCCACACCTTTAAGTCGTATTTTGTTTTGTCTTTGGTGTTTTTAGACCGTTGTCCAGAGATAAATTCACGAAATTTCATCTTTTTTATCTTTGTCGTTGCTTTGTTCTACGTTACTTTCATTATTTTCTAACATTTGGTTTTCGTTATTTTCTTTATCTCCTGACATTACGTCATTTTTCTATGTTATCTTTGTTGAAAGCGCAGCTTTGTTCGTAACTTCTTTTTCGCAAAACGTTTCGGGTTGAAACAACAACAAAGGAACAATACCGCTGCGGTCCAAAACCATACCGACCGGTCGTATGGCGATTTACCGGACCGTTGAGGAACCAATCAGATCCCTCCATTTGCCTCGAGATCAGCTTGCCATATAATAACATGTAGTAAGGAAGCACTGCACCATTGTAAGTAAGTTCTGCGGAAGTTGACCCGGACATATACACGCCATTAACAATTATTTGAAAATAGATGTGTTCTGCAATGCTTTGGCCAGGTATTGGTTGTTCAGTCAGAGTGAATAATAATGTTATCCATGGGATAAATCCCTATGTAGTGAATAAGCATCAACATGACTATAACTACTAGTTTTATCCACTAGTTTTATATCGATTTATGCCATGGATAGCAGTATTTACTCTTTGAACAAACAGGACCAGTTATAGGACATCAGTTCAAGCACTAAAGACATGGTTTGTTACTTACAGTCTCTGAAAGTGGGAAACCAATGACTTGAACCTGCAAACATAATTAACATTATTAACATCATCAAGGCGTACTCACTGTGCATTATTTTTGGATATGTAAATAACTACAGGTGTATTTCTGTAAATAAACAGGCAATAACAATATAATAAAATAAACAAACAATTCTACGAAGTTATCGGGAGGAAAATGACCCCTTTTTGACCATCGTGATCCTGCATACACTACCCGTACAAAATCAATAGAAAAGTCATGTGCTGGGGGCCGCACGTGTTTGATGTAACCGCCTCACTGGTTAGCTCAGTTGGTAGAGCACGGTCTAGAGTGCGGGAGGTCAGGGGTTCGAATCCCGGCCGCGTCCTTGGGCAGGGACGTTTATAAGCCGTTGGCCTTGTCTCCTTCTACTTCTAATCAGTATTTGAAGGGGACGTGAAAGAACCTGTTGTATTACTCGAAAAAGAGCAGGGGATTGTCACCCGGTACAGCAGCCTGGCCATTGCACTAACCACACTAACATTGTAAACTGCGTGGCAGCTATTAGCGCCGTGAAGCAGTCCGAAATAATTCACTGACAGGATATGTCAGTCGTATGTAAAGCGCCATGAAACTGTGGTTGATATGGCGCTATATAAATATGGCCATTATTATTATTATTATTATGTAAGCGGGCCGGGAATACTGCTCGATTTTTTACTTGTTGTTTTGCCATTTGAAAGTGGCCACATTTTAAGTAATTTGATATTCACTGAGTTAGGTCAGGCCGAATGGGAAAATAATTGGCTCTTGATGAATTTGTAGGGTTAGGGTTATGACCTCGAACCAAATATTAATGTTCCACTCTGACTCCACCAGTCAGTCAATAAGAATGGTGAATTTGTAGGGTTAGGGTTATGACCTCGAACCAAATATTAATATTCCCCTCTGACTCCACCACTCAGTCAATAAGAATGGTGAATTGATAGGGTTAGGGTTATGACCTCGAACCAAATATGAATGTTCCCCTCTGACTCCACCACTCAGTCAATAAGAATGGTGAATTGATAGGGTATGACCTCGAACCAAATATGAATGTTCCCTCTAACTCCACCACTCAGTCAATAAGAATGGTGAATTGATAGGGTTAGGGTATGACCTCGAACCAAATATGAATGTTCCCCTCTGACTCCACCACTCAGTCAATAAGAATGGTGAATTGATAGGGTTTAGGTTATGACCTCGAACCAAATATTAATGTTCCCCTCTGACCACCACTCAGTCAACAAGGAAGCAGTGTTATCAAAACAAATATATTTGAATTAAAATAATATTAAAAAGGGACGAAAAAGAGACTGAACATTATTTGAATGCTGCTTTTGGATTAAATTGATTTCCCTTGAATTGATTGGCTGATACTTGACAATATATATTAAATGCAAAACAATAGACAGTTTTTCATATTGATTAGGGACTAATTTCTCTTTTCCTTCGTGTACTTTTCCATACTACTAAAGGGATACTGTCATCCGAATTGAACCTTCTAGTTTCTTTAAACAAAACTAAAAAAAGTTCAGACTGAGATCGAAGAGAAATTTATACTATGTAAATGTCCTGATATGCTTTTCAAACGTTTTTGATAGAGGATGGTTGATGTGGATGACAAAAACGTATTCTACAAACCTGATTTTGGTTTCAGTGAACTGATTTCAATTGTCATCTTTCATCAAAATTGGGTATATAATTCATGGTAGTGTTTCGTTCCATATAGTCTCCCTGCATAATACTATATGGAACGAAACACTACCATGAAGTATATACCAAAATTGTCTTTAATGTTCTCAAGTATCTCTGGTATATCTGAGTAGTTACGTTTGTTTAGCGGCACGAGAACGGTTCTTATTTGGTGGTTGACAGTGCATCTTTAATTAGTGTAAATGTAGCAGTACTACAAACCTTTCAGAAAACACTCCAAAATCTCCAATCAGGTCACATACCCTAAGGTTTAGTCTCTGAGCCTAGAAAAGATACGCACATCATTACTGTCAATCAAAATCACCAGTACAGCACCGCTTAGAACTAACATCCAATGCGTTCGCTTAAAGTACATATAAGCCCTAACCAGTTATCTTTGATATCGATTGTACATGACGTGGATAGCCCAACGGTAGAATATTTCTTAATTTGGGTGTTACGTCTACGAGATAAACATTGTAAAGGTTTATATTTCCAGTATGCTAATGATGTGATGTCATCACCGACATTTGCTGAGTTTCTTTGTGGTTGTGAATTAAGCTATTTTCTAATTTAGATTCTTTTTGTTGTAAAATCACTTTGATAAGCTTTAAATATAACTTTAACAATAGGTAATTTGTCTCTACCAGCATGCTTTTGTATAATAAGTGATGACATCATATCATTAGCATACTGGAAATATAAACCTTTACAATGTTTATCTCGTACAATGTTTATCCATTTAAATCTTGTAGACGCAATACCCAAATCAAGAAATATTCTACCGTTGGACTATCCACTTCATGTACAATCGATATCAAAGATAACTGGCTAGGGCTTATATGCACTTAAAAACTAACCTCGTGCACGCGAACGCACGCGTAAGCCAAACCGCTGACCAGAGTTATCGCGTTTCATAGAAATTGCAGCGAAATGGCGCTGAAATGGAGTCCAAATTGGATATAATCATCTCTCTAAAATTAGTTGTGTCTTTATCGATAAACGTTTTCTGTTTTTCATGTATAATATCGATCTCATAAATTTTACTACTCCCTCTTACATACATAATGTCCACCCATGTATATCACTCCGCCCCACAACATACATAATATTGACCCCATGTACAGCACCCCGCCCCACAACATACATAATATTGACCCCATGTATAGCACCCCGCCCCACAACATACATAATATTGACTCCATGTATATCACTTCTCACTAAACCCACACAATATCCACCCCATGTACAGCACCCCGCCCCCAACATACATAATATCGACCCCATGTATAGCACTCCGCCCCACAACATACATAATATTGACTCCATGTATAGCACTTCTCACTAAACCCACACAATATCCACCCCATGTATAGCACCCCCTTTGTGATGATACTTGAAATTCTACAGTACTTGCATTTAATTGCAGTCTTAAAAATTAATACTAGCAACAGTGAACTAATAAGTGCATCCAGTGACAGTGTACATGTATGCTACTAACTACAATGGTACATTTATAATGTTGCCCCACATTAATATTCAAGTCATTACTTCCAAGATCTCTAGAACAATAGTGGAACTAATAAGTACATCCAGTGACAGTATACATGTATGCTACTAACTATAATGGTACATTTATAATGTTGCCCCACATTCAAGTCATTACTTCCAAGATCTCTAGAACGATCGTGAAACTAATAAGTACATCCAGTGACAGTATACATGTATGTTACTAACTACAATGGTACATTTATATATTTATAATGTTGTCATACATTTACATTTTATCCTTTATGTAAAATGTATGACCTTATTAAGATAATATCTTACCTTGGATGCATATGCTGGTCCAATACCTTTTCTTAGTTGTCCCAAGTCTAGAACGGGAAGAGGAAAAGGCATTGATGTAAGTAGTATACAAATGACTGTTCACCAACCGGCGCCCAATTGTTCTCTTGCGATACCCTCAGTGAGTCACCACCCCTTTAGTTAGCGAGGACACCATAACTTGTGTTTTTCGGACCACCCCTTCACACTACTTTGAGATGATGATGACCTGATCTATTTTGGGGATTCACGATGTATCAAATATGAACCATTCTGGAGTCATGACATCATCTTAAAATCCTGTCTATTTTTAGATTCATGGAACTCTGTCTGAGTTATGATTCAATTATGAAACTAGAGTATACATTGTGATAGGGTGAACTTCAATTCATCGGCTTCGTTGAAAAGATGGACTTGCTAAGAAGCTTTATACCAGCGCCTGCGCTGTGGAAATTTTCCATCAGCTAAATTTAATTCTGGCAAAATCTTGTTGTGGATGTAAAGATTCAAGGAAGGATCAAGACTGTCTCATGCTCTCTGAGAGAAAAAAAGTGGAACTGTACTTTGAGAAAGCAGTGGCAAACATGGACGTGGAGAGAGTAGAAATAATTCTAACAAGTAATATCACTGCCTTTCAGTTTTCCGATGAAAAATTCAAGTTCATTATTCACAACTACCAGAAAAGTATGTGGGAGACATGACAATAAAACAAATTAATCAAAGAACTTGTATCGACTATACGATTGTATTAAGTTCACTCTGTTTGCTCATTGTATGACAACGCAAAAACCAACACAAAAAATGACAACCAAGAATGACAACCAAGTATTCGTATTAACAATGCGATTACAGTTTGCTGTCATCAGATCTCTACAATGACATAAACATGTGATGGATAGTAAAGACGTTTCACTGAAGAAACCTGTGGTGATCAATGAATATTTCTACAATAAGAATTAACAAGGTCGACAGTTACATGAATTCATTATGGAATGGTTTGTTGTTTCAAGGGAATTAAGAGCGTTTCAAAGGATTACGGTACAATAGCGCAAGGATTTGACAGTGTACAAATGCTTAAAAAAAAGACATGATCTGAATGTGTAAACGTATGGAATGTTAATTCGCCATGAAAACTATTTGATTTTCATAAGGTTTATTTAGATAAACTCCGACATCAATACTTGAATGATAAATTGTGATTGAGTTATTCGAAGCGCTTTAAAAGTTTAGTGGTCAGAGATAATTTTTTCAAAGAAACAATAGACCGCAGGAGAAAGCATTTTGATGATGTTAAATATACTTTATTGTTGAATCACAATACAGCGTTCGTATAATAATCAGATACATAATATATCTTTTTAAAAACCCACTGATTTTGGATCACTATGTCAGTGTTCAGAGTCAGAAAGTTCATTATCGCTCGGTTCAAAGACTTTGACTTTTTCGATTTCATGAACAAGTGATGAAGTAATCCACATTCCTGACATTGATGCAATATTTCTTTAACTGCTTGCGGTTGAGTGGGAAGAGTGTTTGGCAAATATCACATTGCAGCAGTCTATTTTCTTCAAGGGTAACTTTCACGCCAGTAGCACATTGGACACCGAATAATTGCAGTGTTGTTTAGATGATAACCTCTACAAATTTCACAGGATGCCCCATGTTCATCTTGCATTATTCTCTTCTTCACGCTCACTTGATTATTCATCTCCGTCTTCCTCCACATATTTTCCCTCACTGTTTTCCTCAACATTAGAATCATCAATATTTTCGCTATCGTTGTTTTCACTATCACCTTCCAAAGGTGTTTTAGAGTTACCTTTCTCCTGTTGCTTAACGACCAAATCTGCAAATAGTTTTTTTGTTGCGAATGAAACATTTGTTTATCTCAAGTTCCGCCATACCTTCAGTAAAAGTATAAGACCTCTTTGCTTTTTTACTTCTGGGTTATAAGGTAAAGCGCATACTCAATCAAATCGACCATGTTTGTCACAGGTATTCTTCGTTGATGGTGAAGCATTTCTCCGTGTGAATTACAAAATTAAATATTCTTTGAAGTCGCCATCCAAAACGTTTTTGTGTGGTATAGCCTTTGAACGCTTTTGAGCCACTACACTTATTGTAGAGTCTTCTTGGTTTGATTCATCACCAGAGGAACTCTCACTATCTGATGGAACATCTTCCGTAGATTCTTCCCCTTTATCATCCATTCGTCTTAGTTTTCTCATCATATCCGGTAATTGAGCATCTCCATAGATCAGCACATACAAATAAAGTCCCCTATGCTACAGTAGGGAGTATTTATAGCAAAAAGAGACTGAATGCAGCCATAAGTGGTGAAGTCATATGTCCTCATTGCCAGAAATCTGGGACATGAGCCAGCGATTTCCTCGGGATCAGATATTGCCGCGCCAGCGGTATAATGCTAGCGGTTAGGCACCATAAAACAACAACAAATACTCATGCAGTGAGGCAGACTGCTGCTTTATGTAGGTGCAGTTCTGTGCCTATTTTGAGCTTCCATTCAATCTCCTTTGCTTTGTAATCCTCGAGCAGGTCAGATATTATTACTCGGGCTGCCTGTGGCAGGCACCAGTCTAAATCTGCAGGCAGTTTTTGTTCTGTGCAGCAAAATTTCTGCGCATGCGTTAAATTATGCATTAATTGTTGGCGCTAATAGATTTCTCTCCAGGCCAGTCACTATCTTAAGATTCTGTGGACACTATTCTTGTGTGAGGTACGTTTCGTAGGTTTTATGCCACATTTCATCACATTTCATTTTACTCTCGGTCATAATACATACCAGCGTAAACACCGTGATCGGTAGGCCAACACTAACATAATTTCGACCGTGTTTTTGGCTGGTTTACCGATCTCGTGAATAGCTGATTTATAGCGAAGTATACTGAGCGATTTACTAGCAAATACATATACACCATGTACTGTGGTTGAGTAGCCTCCTCCGCAGGCATCTCTACTTTTTGAGGAAATCAGGTTATGGGCTCCCTGTGGCAGGTGAAGAAAAGAGAGGGAGATTTTTTTTAATCTGATTTCTTCGAAAATTAGAGATGCCTGCGGAGGAGGCTAGTGGTTGAGCAGTTATGGGTTACTATACTCTATCGAAGTCTGAAGACATCTGAACTCCTGAACTGTGAGAGCAACACTGTCACTCGCCAACACGAAGCCAGAAATACACACTCGGCGAAGAATTATGATGAGCCAAGCAATATTCTATTCTCAAGGTAAACCTAAACAAGAAACCTCTCACGGCCGAGGTTTTGGTTCGAGAAATTAAAGGCTTCCAACAATTCCCTTTATAGTTCTGTAATATAATGAGCAGACTGAAGTTTCGGGAATGAGGGTAAAACTTTTCATTAGAGATAACCAACATACATTTCAGTTAATAATCTTTAATCCAACAAATACCAAATTGGACTCGTAATGGCTCATCATGTATAGCAAGAACAGCAGATAAGTTACACAGAGGAACACAAAATGACGACGAATACAATTAACATGACTTCCTGAGAGAACAGCCACGGAGAAAGAGCCGTGAGGCAGCGAGCTGTGATAAAGAGCCGCAGGGTAGAAAGAACAGTAGAGAAATATAGTAATAGCTCCATCACAGGATGGACAGGATACAACATATAATATGGTACAAATATAAACATACATTTGAGACAATCATCTATTAGTACTCGGAACCTGCAGTATAACAGAACAGCAGACTGAATTGTAAACGTGTGTTACATGAATAAGTAGTGTTTACAGTAAAATTAAAGGTCAACTTATTTAATTTACATACGAAAAAAATTAAACAAATATTAAATTACATATATATACTAGGGGAGCAGAAAATGAAAGTCACCGCGCTACCGGCCACTCCTAAAGACTGCTAAATTCAGCTAATAATTATTCCCTTTAATTATTACAAAGAGGATTTCAAATGAAAGTGTATTTCATCTTCAATCTCATTGGGAACACACCATCAGAAATCTGAAGAAGGGTAGTCCAAATTAAAAATTATAAAAGAAAAAACCAAGGGGCAAAAAAAATGGCTGCATTGATGTATATAGCGATACTTACTGTTTGTAAACACTGACGTCATTTATATATTTGCATATATATTTGCATATATAATTATAATGTGTAGGCAAAAAAAAACCGCGTGTTTGTATGACCTTATATGGCATCTAGCGATTTGGGCCTCACGAAATACACTAAAGTCTCAATTCTGCTTCCATATCCTAATATAAGACTTATAAGCATATAAGCTTCGATGAAAGGGCTTGCTTGCATTTTGGAAGAACAAGAAAGTAATTTGGCGATGAATAAGCACCGACCTGTGATATTTTATAAGCAACTGACTGCGTTCACGATTCGTTTCTGCCAACCACAGAATACAACAAATGTGGCGTGACTGGCCTGTGTGACGTCACAGTAAGTATCGCTACATAGTGGCCCGAGTGAAAGCCCAGACGGGCTCTTGTTAACATATATTGTAAGAACTTTGGTATAAATGAGTCATCACAAACCTTTACAGTGTTTAGTACTTTACTGTCCTTTTCATTCAATGTTGCAAGGTTATTTAGTTTTAGGACCGGTTAAAACATTTTGGCTCTCTACAGTCAATTACATTCAATACTGAAAATGTTGTTATCTTCATGACGTCATTCTGATGTCATTAAGCAGCGATGAACTTCAAGCATTAATACACGGGGTGTACATTCCGACAATAAAAGAGCCTGTCACGTTTGGCTAGAATTCTCTTATTTCTCGAGATTCTACTACAGATTTCCTTAAAGAAGCTTCTCAGACAATCTTGGACAAAATTATTTGGTACAGTAGTCGCTTTTAGAGGCTGTCCTTTAAATTAACCTCCACTCACCTCGTTAATTTTAAGTTATACGTACACGTTCAATCTGGAAATTCATTCACGGCCAACATTGAAACAAGGAGAGGCGTTTGGGAAGCTTCAATTGTTTTAACTTTGCGTCTAGTATTTTTTAATTACATATAATAGTATTGTTTTGTCGACTGCCCCAACATTAAATTGCCAGCCTACAGCTCTCTTGTATTAAAGAATCACAAACAACAATATGTTATCTGACTTTCTTTAAGAAAAAATGATTTACAATGCATTTACATGTATTATGGAAAAAGGTTTTGAGGACGTAAAGAAGAAGTGGATAAAGTGCACTTTTCGATGCCTTAATTTCGCCTATGCTGAAGGCCGCCGACGCTGTGAACATTGCAAATCTAAAGTGGATTGAAATGCACTTGGTATTCATATACATGTACAAGCAATGTTGTGAAGAATATATTTTGGCAATTTGGGTTTTAAAGCAACTTTTTTTGGCAAACTAGGCCTGGTTTTGGAGCTGACGGCACACTTCCCAATCCATTTATTACACAAGCCAGGGACGTACAATGTAGACAACAGCCAGACAACGGACCATTCACCCAGCTTAATTAACGTTTTCTATTATTGGCCCACGACTTTGAAGAAACTAAGCATAAAACACAATACAATGGCCCCTCTATAACTATGCTTGGCCTTGTTATCTACACAATGTACATCACAGCAAGACCCCACCATCGCCTCAACCCCCATCCCCACCCATTCTCCAACCCCCCCCCCCCCCCCCCCCCCAACCCTACGGGGTCACATCCCAGCACATTTGTAATGGTTCTACCCATATGTAATTATTACTGTATTTCACTTCATACCAACCTTGCTTTCCCAAATTCCCTTAACCTGTCAGACTCTTGGTGGAAGTCAAACACTACAAGACAAGACAATATGTCATCAGGTGTATTTCACAGGCTACGTTTTGTATTTTTAAATTATTCCTCTTGCATGGGGTATTCTTCCTTTTAAAAATTCACGTCACGTCACGTCACTTCACTTCACTTCACTTCATTGGAAGGAAGGTTCCAACAGGTAGATCTTTCCATTGAGTTTAGCGCAAATAAAAGTTCATTCGACTAAAACCTGCTTCAAAGTTAAACAGGGAAATCATTTCCTCGTGTACATGCATTCAGCGCCAAAAACACTCAGTTCAAGTCCTCTACTCCTTGAATGCCTTATGCCTTAAATTTCCAGGAAAAAATATCTTGAATTCCGGGTTATTCTTTTCTGAGAATGTTGAAGCAGATGTTTTCAAAATACAGCCACACACTGACACAGAGCATGCCTTCATTTCTCTTAGTTGTTCCTTAAGGGATTTCCCGCGCTGTGCAAACTCACCGTCTGTCGATTTCTGACGACTGTTTCAGTTAGGGGAATTGATCTTCTGATCGTGCGTGCGTAAGATCTGTCTCTCGTGTTTTTCCTTTTCGTTATTTTATAAAAGCAATATAACACGCTTTCCATGTCTTTGTTCTCTTATATAAACACTCGGGATATGTTGGGAGAACGCAGAAACACTTGAAAATCACTCGCCTATAGCGACTCGTGAACAAAGTTTTTCTTTGTTCTCTCAACATATCCCGCGTATTTATATAAGAGAACAAAGACATGGAAAGCGTGTTATATTGCTTAAATACAGACGGCCCCTGTGATATATTACAGAGATCAAAACGATCTAAAACGTCTTTGGCGTGCGTGTTGTTTCGGAAGGAACTGAGGACAGTGTGAGGAGGGCCGGCTGTATTTCAGGCTATAAAGTTTCACCGTATTTTGAGCAGATCTTTGCCTTGATTCACAAAAAAAAAGGACTGATGTCTTCTTCCAGCGGGATTTCTTGGAACTAGTTAAAAAGAAAAAATTATAGAGCGAACCATGCGGTTGTCTCTAACGGCGCTCGTTCCATTCTGAAAGTCTGCCGAATACATTCAAAAGATTGTGGCTCCATGAGGAGGTCTTTTTAATTTTGCATTCCTTGTCTTACCACAGTGGTTAAGGTTAACTCACTGGTTAAGCGTCAGTCTGTCGAGTGGGAGGTCTCGGGTTTAAACTCTGACCGGACCAACACTCAGGGTCTTAAAATAACTGAGTAGAAGGTGCTGCCTTTAAATAACAGCAAACGGTTAGACCTTCACGGCTTCTGCGATAAGGAGGTAAAATCGTAGGACTTGTGTCAATCCCAATTAGTTATGCAAAGTTAAATACATTTGACACTTAAATAAAGTTACTTAGCTCGTTGCAGCACCTCGTCAAATCAGAAAGGGAATAAAGTCTCAAATCATGTTGCTCCCCGATCATTTTGTTTGAGTTTGAACGAATTGAAAAGCTAAATTCTCCAAAACAAACCGTTCGCTTATGTTCATGCTTCATGCTTTCTTCTCCAGAAACGACTAATAATATCAAGAAAACAAATACTGAAAATCTACAGACCCTGTAATTAAATGCTGTGAGATATTTTCTGCAGAAACAAAAACCCATGCCGCAGATACCGGTGAACTTAATGCACTTATCAGCGGCTTCCCCCAGCGGTAGACCCCAGACCGACCAGAGGGTTGCAAAAAGGTGGTGCAAACTTGACGATTTTTCCCAGCGGTGTGGGGGAATCTTACGAATCAAAAGTCCTCTGAGCCACTTTTTCCTTAACAGAAAGTCCCTCATATGTGATTACAATCTTATGGATCCCTCCCCCCTCCCCCCTATCTTGGAACTTCCAACAAAGTCAAACATTTTCCCTTACCCAAGTGCGAAACTTACACTCAATACCCTTGTATTCCCCAACATATCCTCCTGGTCGGCCCGAGGGTCTACCCCTGGGGAAAGCTGCTGATAAGTGCATAAACTCTCGGCTAAATGACAGATGCGTGACATCAAGGGTATCAAATAAAATTAGGGGTGGAAGATTTTTTTCTGAATCTGGTCTACAGGCTCTCACCTCTTCAGGGTAGGCATTAGCCATTATTTCTTAATGCAAGCTAGTGAATAAATGTATTTGCTGATATAAGAAAACAAATTTGTAAAATCATTTGTTTAAACATTAAAATTGAACACATATATTTAAAAACGATCGTTTTAAACATAATTTTTTGTATAATAAATGATGCCTACCCTGACGTCATGTAATAAGCATTTTGTAGATTAAAACCTCTATAACTCATCGGCACGGCATTCAAACCCAGAAATATTGTACCATTCAACTATTCACTATGTGTAGAATCGATATTATTAATATCGTTTTTGGTCGTATAAGCACTTTAAGCTCCCCTTATAAAGTTGAATTAACCCAGGGCTTACATTGTAAATGTATAGTATATTGTAAAAGTACAGTATATTACCTAAGCACATAAACTGCCACTTACCAAGGTGAGCTCTATCAGATATAAGGAGCCTTTTACTCCAGTCTGTTATACCTTCATAAAACAACAACAAAGACAAATAGCATCATTGAATATAGGAATACGATTGACGTTTATCATGCAGCGGTCATGTTGCGTCCAGTGCTCGAAATTACACCCACAATCTCTTAGCCATGATAGCCAGTAGCTGACAACATTTGCTAGCCATTTGGTTCTGAGCACTAGCCCATGTCTTTTATCATGGAGCGGTCATGTTGCATCCAGTGCTCGAGATTACACCCACAATCTCTTAGACATGACAGCCAGTATCTGACAACATTTGCTAGCCGTTTGGTTCTGAGCACAAGCCCATGCTACAGGTCCTTTCTGAAAATCACCTATGCAAGAAAGCTTTCCTGGCTTATAAAGACGATTATGAATATGATGATAATGGTTATTATTATTATTATTATTATTTGTTATTTCTAACAAAATAGTGTAGATATACTTATGATACACAATATTTAACTTCTTTTGGACACCAGATAAAAAAAAAAATTCCAGAAGGTAAAAGAAAGTCATTAAAAAACCTCATTGCTAGTTAAGGTTACATATCTTAAGCACATATCTTAAGGCTAAACTGGGTAGTTACAGAAATATGATAGTAAGTATCAACATGTAGCAATGTTTTATAAACAAACACTTTATTGATAGTAAAAATTACTGTATAAATTTCATTATCCAGCACAAATATAGAACTAAACTAAAACAACAGGTGTGAATTTTAACCAATACAATATTATTGCATTAAACAATTTTTCATTGGTGATGACTGCACAGGAATTAGAAAATGTAACAGATTAGCAATTAAAAGTGTCATTTTGCCATTTACCAAAAAGTCCTTCCAGATCACAATATTCTTCAAGTTGGATCCCTTTATTCTTCTATTCTCATATTTTTTATAAGACGTATGTTTCAGATGAGAAGTTGACTATTATAACAATATTAAATTATTATTGAAATTTGCGTGAAACACCTCCCCACTCTGTTTTAGAACTAAGAGCTTGTTTACCGGAGAGCCGAGTCAAACAAGAGTTCACGGTGTTCGTGGCCATTCAGTTTTGGATTATTTTGGGTTTTCAAGCCTTCCAAGTTAAGGTCCGTTCGTGACATTTTCATTTATTGTTACCTGATATGCGCATTCCGACTGAATTCTTTGGCAAGTATTTCATGTAGAAGTTTTATGGTTAAGTTTTATGGGCTCGCAGCAATTGGCTGTTGCGGCAACCCGGCCATAAGTTTGTGTTTGTTTGGGAACAGTGTTTGCTTTTGTTTGTTTTCTAATACCTATTGTACGTTATATTTAGTTAATCTATGGCGAAGCTAATAAATTAAATTAAATTAACATTCTTCACGTGTGAGAAATAACGAGGATTGCCTGCGTTTTGTGAACGAAGAATGGCGTTGTAAGCTAACGTTTTTCAGCCAAAAATAATTATCCGAAGAGCTTAATGGTAACCCGAAACAAGAAAATGAGTGAAGAATGATTTGTTACCCTTGATTAATCAGTTGAAGACTACGTGGAAAGCCTACAAACCAAAAACCGTGAACTTGTTCAGTTGTTGTAGCCACCCCCGCGGCACAGACAGACAGACAGAAGAGGTTTGTTGGCACTTTGCAGACATTAATGTTCACATCAATGTTGAATCCAATAAAAAAAAATATGTCTAAGTAGATGAATACTAAGTCTTGTTGTAGGGTAATATATATTACATTAATTTATTGTGGAAACAGGTGACTAATCGTAAGGCAATCAGATATGTATTTGGCTGCTCTTCTTGCAATTTTGGTATCTTACTTAAGTATAAGGGTTAAAATTTGGTCATCATTAGTTTTCTTTAGGATATTTTCAATGTATTTTCCAATGAAGCATAGAATTCGTTTCTAGGCACTTGGTAGTATGTGCATCTAATTATAAAGTGCCGTCCATCCTCAACTTCGGCTTTACAAAGAGGACAAAGCCTCTCTTGGATGGTTTATATGGACGCTCATATCTGTCCCTCTCAATTTGTAGCTTATGATTACTTATTCTCAACTTCGTTAGCGCAATTCGATATGCTTCACGTTCTTAATATTTAACAGATAATATTCAAGTTCATGTTTATATTTGAATGTTCGATAACATCTTAATTTGTTACCTTGGTGTTTTTTTTCGGTTATTATCATTGAATAGCTATGCCAATCTATTAGGCTTTGTTTTAAATTATTAATAATTATATATTTATAATTACATAATACGTCACAAACAGGAGTTTGTGTGGCTAAAATGAAGGAAATTACAGTGAACATGGAGGCCAAAACACATGGTTAGTGCAATAATTCGAATAAGCTCAAGAAGCCAGAATTATTCGCTTCAACTCGATTACATGCGATTTTACAGGCAATAACATGCTATAAAATACGATGCAAACGATACATTTGAAGGTTTATTGTAATTCTGTTTCACAATTGGACTCCCAAACACAAACTTCCATACAAAGTAGTGTAAAATTCTGAGCAATACAATGTCTATTTACGGTCGTAATTTGATGCCTAGTGCCCACATGTGGGATCGATTTCTGACAGCTAGTGCTTCGTAAAACAACGAACAGAATCGAGCATTTGGAGTTCAATGAAATGCAAACTAAACAGGTCAGTATAAGCTTCAATAATAATAAACAAGACGACGAATAGGAAGGGAGTTCAGTTCCCAAAACGTTTATCTATTTTTGTAATTGTAAACCCTTCTTTCTAATGAGTAAACGTTTTGCCTATTTAAGACTATACATTTGTCAGTTTACCAAACCGAAAATCAGAACAAGTATTCGAATCACAACCAAGCCATAACAGTGTAGAGGTTTGCTTAAAACAGAAAAAAACTCAGAGAAAAAGCACAAAAAGCCTTATTATTGCATCTTCCTTTAAATTTTCTAGTATTTTATCAAAGTTTAATTCAACTTTGCCTTTAGTTAGAAAGTGAACTTTCTGTCACTAAAAGTTATTTTCTTTTCGACTTTTCTTCTGAAGTACCGAACGAAAATAATATGCAATTGTCATTGACTGATTGAGCAACAAACGAGGCCGTGGATAATTTGAAACTATTTTATTTGCTTTTTCTAAATATCATCTATAAAATAAACATATTACTCGCTCGAAGACTCGCCTGTTCTTTTTCTGATACTTCATAACCCGTGAATAAAAACGGTGCGCACGCATTTTCATGAAGTAATCTATATTTATTGTATAGGGAATCAAATTGGTGTTGATCAGTTCAAATATATTTTGAAAAAAGTGCAGGAATGTGTTTGATGTCTTCGTTCCCTTACATGTACAAATGTACCTCTAGGATGATTTTTATGTTTCAACCAATGACATCAAGAATTTAAATACAAAATTAACACCTTGCCCCATGTCAATGCCATTCAGTACGGTACTTCTTATGCAAATCATTTATTTATTATTTTATAAATAGCGGTTGTGTGAGACTCATCATGCTCTGATTGGTGGATAGCCATGTGTTATTAGAGGACAGATGCACAGATGACGTAATGTTTAGCTCAAATTATTTTGTAGCCTCTTTTTCACTAAATAAATTATTGTATAAAACAAATAGATTTTCTGTTGCTGTGTATGTGTCCTCAAAACATGACAAGAGCAGTCACACTACTGGACTAAATCTTATTACTTCTTTGTTTTATATGTAGCTGTCAGGCTGTGACGTCATATGTGCATGTATAAGAGGGCAATATTAAATGCACAGCAATCACAGGAAATGTTTTCAAAACATCAACGTCATTTCTGAATATATACCCACAGTTGAAACTGGCAGATGTACATCCTCAAGCAAAAACCATTGATGGGAAGAATTCATTTTTTCATCATTGGTGCATGGTATTGATGAATTTCCATTGATGTATTTATTGGAAGATTTTCTGTGAAAATGGCATCGATTAACTATATAAGTTCTGTTACCTTGTGATTCAAGAGCTTTCAGCTCATCGTAGAATTGTGGAATATGAATTACAACACCATTTCCTAAAACAGGAAATAAAATATATAACATAAATATAAGTACAATTTTGTGACTTTCGCCTGAAGCTTCTCAGGGGCGGTAAGGCGTGCAAATCACGTGGTGGTGGTGTATCTCTTTGTGCTTGTGAGATATAGTCTTGACACTTTGACAAATTTGATAAAGTCACAACCTTAACCCATTTTAGTAATAGTTTAATTTTAATTTTAAGAAATATAGGGAAAAGCCCCCTGGAGAACTTTAAAAGTTGTTCATATAGTAGGTATTTTCATGCAAATCAATCAAGGTTAGTGCATACTTCTGTGCTCCAATTTGGAAAGTTGGTTATCATTGGAATGTTTGTTAATTCGGTGGAAACTTGAGGACTTGCCTTAAATTGCCTTCCCTTTAAAATAACCAACTTTTCAAATTGGAGCAGTAAAGTGTGCACCAATATAACCTTGATTCACTTGCATGAATATATCCACTATATTAACAACTCTTACCGTTCTCCGTGAGGTTTTTCCAATTTTCCTTAAAATTAGAGTTCAAAGGTCACATTACACGTTTCCACAGAAACTGCCACACAATTAAGGTATTAAGTTTGTGACTTTATTGAATCTGTAAAAGTGCCGAGACTATATCTAACAAGCACAAATATATAGACCATCCACTCTTGATTTGCGGCGTCCATATTGGAATAGTTTGAGACCCATGCCTTAATGCCCCTGAGTTTCATGTACGCGTATGAAATTACATACGAACTCTAATAATTATGCTTGAACATTAGATGGTTTCTGATAGGGTGCGAAAAAAATGGCAAATTGTGCACTATTTTCAGGGCAGATTGTGCGGCAAAAATGACCTATTATGCGGTCAATTACGGCTTCAGTCTGATAAACAAAAGTGTACGTCTTCTGCCAAAATCGTTTAAGGAATAACTTCATGTATAAGCCGGACCACAAAACATAGAAGAAGAATATTTTGTTCGAGTTCATAAACGCTCGTACTTGAAGCGAAACTTCTTCAGAATCTCGACTTTGAATATGGTTACAACTTGCCTTGTCATTTGTTGTGTATAGTTTAATATGTAGTCTTTAAATTACTCCAGAACTCATCCGGCTGAAGTTATTTCCAATTTCAAGGAACCTCATTCTTTTAATCGCAAGAGAAAGGAAGGTTTTCTGGCAAAACTATACGAGTACAAGTTGCTGTCCGCCATCTTGGATTTTCATTAAAAATAACTAGTGCCGATCCCTCACGAGCAAAATTGCGAGGAACCCCTGGTTGTTGATTCGGAACGTGCAGCCAGTTAGCGTGTTTTGGAAGGTAAATATCTTACTCACTTTTAAATATTCTAATATATTCTAAGTTTTGGGAGAGTTTTTATTTCTTTCCAATTGCGTATTTTTTTACTGATTATGCAAAAATTGCTAAATTACGCGGATGCGATCTGAGACCGACTGTGCGAAATCGCACCAGCACATAATATCAGAAGCCATGAATACTTACCAATAACATTCATACAATTTGGATTTATCATCCCACTGCAAAAAAAAAGATTGGGAAGGAAGTTAATAATAACAAGAAGCTGCAATCAGCTTTAACCCGGTTTGTATACATGTATGTTTGTATATATGAAGGGGGAGAGGGGGGTGGACAAAAGCAGAGGATTATATGGTTGATACCCCGAAAATGAAGGATCTTTCAAAAATGGGAAACTGTAAAAGGATTGGTTATAGGGGAAACAGCAAAAGGGGGAAGGGTCCATTAAATTAGGCGTTTGAATCACACATGTAATAATTGGGAGGTGCCTACAACAGGAAACTCGGAAGAATCAAAGAAAGGAGATGGGCCGCAAAATAATAGCACTAAGAAGTTTAAAAAGTTAGCGGGAAATGCAATCCAATGAAACTGTGTATTTGAAAATTTGTGGGTTTTTTCTTTTGTATTACGCCAGAACTATAATCATCAAGAACATTAAGAGTTGAAACAAAATGTTTTCAGAACGAGTCAGCACGAGTCTGTGGTCCGCCATCTTGGATTTTGAAGGAGGGCCTGTGACGTGATAAAATACGATATGTATGCTTGTACCCGGGAATAAGCCACACCCCCAACTTATCCAAAACAGTACGGCTTATAAGCGAGTATTTACGGTACATTCACAGATTATCAAGTCAACACGTGACGAAAACAGCACTCATGCCATATCCCTGTGTCACGTGACATACAGTACATTGTGATGTAATCTGTGCATCTATACGAGGACAGGTGCATGACGAAATGACATACACTATGTTGTGGTTTCAATATTGTTTTGGTATGAGATTTCTCATACCAGTTTCAAATTTCCATACAGGTTTCAAATTTTCATACCGGTTTTATTTTTTCAATAGGAATTTTTTAAGTTATGGGGGTTCATAAAAAAGGGGTTTAGTTTTTTGGGTGGAGAATTTAAAAAGAAAACAAATCCACCCATGCCTCCCCTCCAAAATATTTTATCACTCTCCCCTCCCTCTCTACAGTATTCACCGTTCCCCCTCCCTTGCCACTTTTCCCTTCCCTAACCCTTGTTCTCTTTCCTACAACCAACTTTGTAATTCACTCATTAAAGGCCCATTGACATATTCCGTTGCTATGCAACACCGTTGCTATGTTCGCAGTAGCAGATGCGATTTTGGTTTCCGGTTTATGCTAGACTGAGAAAACAGCCGAGATCGGGCGATATCAGTCGGCTGTTTTTCTGCGTGCCCACCGGCCACCCGATAGTGTAATTTATGTTAGTTGAGGTACGAAATTCACAGAAATGAATATTTTGCTGGCACGGAACAGAAGCCTGGGGAGAGTAGTGCTGATAATTATGGGTAATGTAGTGTGCCATAAGTAGGTGACTGTTAAGAGTTTGAATTCAGTCTAGGTCAGCCTTGCTACCTTGCTTCATTTTTGGAAGAAACCGAAGTTAAAAAGAACACCGAACACAACAACGAAGACCTCATTTCTCAGATGTGATTACTCTTATAAAGAACTATGGCAGCCCTTAAAAGGCCTAATGACTCACAAAGTGCAGCAGAACAGATTAGAGAAATTAAGCAGATAAAAACTTCAGGTGGAACGCCCTCATTCAAAAAAGAAAAGCAACGAGGAACAGTACAAATCCGCTAAAGCCGTACTAGAAGCGGCCAAAGATGAGGAGGAGGAGAAAACTATCTACAGAGCAGAAGCGAGACCTGTGAAATTGACTAAGCTTTTCACATCCTCCAGAGCCTAACATCAAAGAGTGACGGAAACTCCAAGCCAAAATCTGGCTCCCAGATTACCACTTTATACCACACAGACGACACAATCGGAAAACCCACAGAAACGCTTGCTACGCAGGCCATCTGGACGCTGGTTGGCGAATTGTCCTGACTTCCTTGCCGCTCGTCAAATGCTCCATAAACGACTAGGCGAAAGTGTCGACACTTACGAAAAAGGTGTAGTATGTTCTGGTTAACTGGAATTTTTGATTTTGTCATTGTGAGTTCCTTAGAGCTTGATTGTGGTATTAGTATACGTAACGTACCAGAGGTTGAATGCTAACAACTTGAAAACATTAATACTAAATTTAAAACTTCTCAGAGGCGCAACTCTGTTAGGGGAAGATTACGTAGAGCTTTTAAACAATGGGTGGCAATGTAGTGCCTCGGTTTAATTGTTTTATATGTTGTCTAGCTTGGCTATAGCTACTTATTGCCGTTTTTGTACATTCCTGGTCCTTACAAGGCACAAAATAATAAGTCGGCTCTTGATGAAGCCGCGTTTGTAGAAGAAGCGATTAATGAACTATTGTGTCTTGATTGTATTTCTGAAGTGTCAGACCAACTCGGATATTGTTAACCATTATCTGTTTCTTTTCAGAAGTCCGTTAAAAAAAAAAGAAGTTAATTCTAGATCTTCCACATACAACATAAGTGTATCTATATAAGAACAAGTTTAGATGCGAAGATTGTCTGTCCTCAAAGGAATTTGTTAAGCCTGGAGCACTTCATGTGCAGTCTTTCGACTTGAATGCGGTTATTACGACGTAGTAAATTTTGAAGAACAAAGGACATATTGGTCGTTTTCGTGGATATTTACAGACGAATCGCGCGTTTTGCCTTTTGGTTTCAGTTCAATACCATATTTCTTTAAGGCCAAATTGCTCAAACCGTTAATTAAAAAGTGGAGATCTGAAGGAAATCTACTGTAGTGTATATATACTATGGACTTGTAGCAGCATTCAGTTGTATTCTAGCACGGCAAATTGCCAGTTTACAAGTGCATTCCGATCTGTTTAAGTTCGGTTCTTACCTAATGAAGTTAATTCTCATTGGAAATATGTTTGGTGCCCTAATTAATTTAACGCGTCAGATGCTACCATTTCTGCTAAAGATAAAATAATTCAAAGCTTGTCAAAAGATCTTACCGCAGTGTTCGATTCATTAAGTTTCACATTCCATTTTAAGAAAATTGGCATTATTTGCGGCAAAGTTATTTCAGTTGTAATTGCGTGCAATGGGGAATCTTTCTAGACTTATGACAAGGAATATTCACGCTGTTATATATCACTCCGCAATTCCGCTACCAAATCAGCAGTTGTATGTTACTCGGCTTATTCTGTCCGTTATAGAACTTAGGTCGTTAATAAACTTAACGGTATCCCTTTATGGCCTGTTAAGCATAGACTGACGGAAGATAGTCTCTTCTGACGCATCCGCTACAGCACGCGGAACTACCTTAGACTTTGAAGGAAAGGTTTTTCCACCAAAATAGGTCGGAAATTGAAATGGCTCAAATTTCTACTTAATAGAGCCGGTCGTATACAGTCTCCCTGTCTTTCAAAGCGTTTGCTCATAAACTGTGTCATGGCTTACAGACATTTATATAAATGTAGCCAAAATTGTCATGAACGTTCTAGGTGCCATATCTACATTTCATCACTTAGATATTTATCACAGACCTAAGGATTCCTAGATAGCTAAATTGTTATGCAGAAGAATTAGTAGAATAATAGATTATGACGATTATACTATTAATGATGACGGATTTCTTAGTATTGACCATTTATGGGGTCCGCACACGTGCGATAGGTTCGCATGCCGTTACAAGGCTAAGTTGCCGAAGTTTAATACTCATGATCAGCAACCAAGAACTTGCAGGGTAAATGCATTTTACAGACAACGTAAACGTAGTCTCAATTGTCACGAATGGCTCTGAAGTCCCCTATCTATAGTTGTGGGGAGAGTGAGGAGTAAAAGCAGGCTCCCACCAGCTTTAAGCTGTAATACTCGGCCTGCTATAACAAATAAAATATTTATTTATTTTATCTACAGTTCCGGTATCGCTTTAGATATTTATCAGACCTGTATCAAGGGAATAAGTTTGGAGGTACAATGGATTCCTAAATAGCTAAATTCTCATGCAGAAGAAATTAGTAGAATAATAGATTATGAAGATTATATATACTATTAATGATTACGCATTTCCTAGTATTGACATTTATGGGGTCCGCACACGTGCGATAGGTTCGCCTGCTTGTTACAAGGCTAAGGTGCCAAAGTTTAATACTCGGTATTATCGACCACGATCTTGTGGGGTAAATGCAGTTGTGGTTATCAGACATTAACGAGTTGTGTTTATCAGACATTACCAGTGATAGAAACAAACAGCTAAAGGAGAACCTGAAATAAAGCAGCTCTAGCATCCAGATCCAGAGGGACTACTGAAGCCTACCTTAGAGCATTTAATAGATGGACATTATTTGCACATGAATTATTATAAGTAATATCTGTTCCCGCCAATCCATTTCATTGGCGCTGTATTTACAGTATTTGATAGAGACATCCAAGTCTACATCTAGCATAAATTGTGTTTTGTCCAGTTACTAAGGTTGTATATATATGTCTAAAGGCCGGAATTAACGAAATTCCAGCGATATTTTATTTAGATCCATAAGCAGAAACGCCTTTTGCGTATGAAAAGCACGTTAGCTACTCTACTTTAGGAGATCGTTTAAGAAATTATTCAAAGATATTGTCCCCGATAATTCCAAATTTAGTACACATTTCAATAGGTCTGGCGGAGCATTTTCAGCCGCTAATTCTGGTATCCCAGACAGAAACTTCCAGCGGCACGGTAGATCAGTGGAAATCTGTTAATGCTAAGGACACTTATGGTAAAGACTCTATTGCGAACGGACTATAATTACTGAGAATTGTGCTAACGGGTTCATCCCTCGGGCCCTACCTTTGTAAATCTATATGCATGTTGGGCTCGGCTGACCAACATGCCCAAGTATCCAACGTAACTGTCTGAATTGTGTAGTGGAGGCAAAATTTTGTAATACTTACACATGTTTGTAAGTTTTATCTGTAGTTTACCTGAAAGCTAGTTTTCACGAATGAATGAAGTAAAGTGTTCAAAAGTAGAAGCAAGCAGTAGCGGGTGCTTTTGTCGCTGGAAAATGAAAACCTTGGTTTGTCGTGTGAAAGAAATACTTGACAAGAAACTCAATCCCATAAATTTGAAGGAATCGTTCAGGACTCGAAAGGCAACTGTACTTGAACCTAGAGAAAGGGAAATAATTAATAATTTGTATCGAGCAAAAAAGTAACAGCAAGCGCTGCCAACACTGGGAAATCAGTCAGGAAATCGCTGATGAATGGGAAAGCAAACATGTATTGGACTCTCAGACGTAGCCGAGCACTCCCCACTGTTGATAGATTGAAAGAATATCTAGTAAATAGTATCTATAGTTGTCAAAGATACAGAAGCTGAAATGGCTGCTTCCACCTGACATGATCAGTAAGCCACTCTTTACTAACATCGTGGTACAAAGAAAATTGTAAACGGAAACAAGAAAAAAACTAAACAGTCACAGTTTCATCAAAGCAAGCAGCTCTTTTATTGTATGAGCTTGTAAAAATAAGAATAATGATTACTTACAAGTTTGTTCATATTCTTACTCACGAAGTCACTAAAGAAATCAAGTGATATTCGATCGGCAAGTTTTCAACTCAAATCTTCCACAAACATGCACACTTTTGTCCTCAGAAAATGCTTTCGGGTTCCTGGTAAAGTTGTGATTGAACCTACATACATACATATAACTTTATTTCCGTACGCTAGCCACTACAACAGTAAGCTGGTTTCCACGTGGGGCGTAACAATAAATATATGTACAGATTAAAAACATATATTGATAAAAATCAGTAAAAAATCTGCTATCAGCATAACTCAGTAACAGGAACAGACACTCCTCTTGAATTGCCGTAAAGATTTGGCTCTTTTAGCCTCATCTGGCATGTTATTCCAAAGCATAGCACCACTGTATTTGAAGCTTCGCTTGAGGAAATTTGTACGCGGTCTTGGAAGTGCTAGATCAGTTTCAGAGTTTCTTAGCTGATAGCGTTTATCGCAGTCACTTGTTTTAATAAAAGAGTTTCTCAAATATGGTGCGGATTGTTCATTTAAGATTTTATAGATTAAAATAGATTTCATTTGATTACGTCTGGCTTGGAGCGTTTTCCATTCTAATTTAGCAAGTATATCAACGGATCTTGTGCAACTAATTAAAATACAGGTCAGTTTTGAACCTTAAAAAGTATTTTTGATGTCAGAAAACAAACTGTTGTGAACGCCACGAGATTCAACTTCAAGTGAAAGTTATCGAATTTATAGGTCTAACTTTAGTTTGAGCTCTATTGGCTCTTCGGTTTACCGCGAAATGGGTTCCTAGCATGTGCTCCGGCCACAAAGTGAAGTTCTTTGCAAAGTCAAGCTAGCTCATTGCAGACTGGAGTATTCAGCCAAGCCCCAAAACTGGCCATTGTCAGAGGAAATAGGAGAAATGCACATCCAGTTCGACCAATTATTGTAGACTTTACTTCAACAACAGTTCTGCGACTATTTCATGACCACAAAATAAGCAATTTTGCGTATGCATTAATTTCTTCACTTCCGGTGAAGAAATTATAAACATTTTGCGCGCTTTCACTAAACACCAAACTTTTCCTCGTTAAAATGTTGTTGACCACGTTGTTGACCACGTTGTTGACCATGTTGTTGACCACGTTAAAATGATGTTGACCACAAAACCAAGCATGGATTTTGGAAGCAGACAATAAATGCCAAAGTTATGGATTTTCTTTCGCAAAAAAGCCTTCAATTTCTGTCGCATGCTCGGTTTTATGCACCTTAATTTGTAGGTTCGGAAAATATTCAGAAATTAGTAGTAGCTCAACATGAGAGTTTAAACATTTTCTGATTTTGATGACGTCAACATGACGTCACTTGATGATGTCATCAGACATCATCAAGTCACCTTGAGAATAATTTTCCCTAGCAACGGTAGATTTAAATATGTCAATGGGCCCTTAATGAACATCATTACTACTTCCTTTTATTTCAGTTTTTCGTTCACCGGTAGTTGGACTCGAACCTGCAACCCTTTCGCTTGGAAGAATGCCTTGGAAGACCAGAGCTTTGCCAACTGCGGCACAGAGACTTGCATTGGAGATCCAGTGACGTTTTTTGAATAATATAGCTTTTCTTATGGAAATTATTACTAGTTCCCTCTCGGCCACAACATTTTATTCACCGCATGCGCACTACTGTGGCAAACTTTGAACCAATCGACTTTATATTGTTAAAACCGAAATAAAACTAAACCAGAGAATAGGATTTCACCTTTAACTTTATATTTAGAAGAATTCTGTTAAACGCGATGTAAGAAGAGAATCTCTGATACCCTGTACGTTTCTTATAGCTAGACTGCAGAACTGTCAAGTCGGAGCAGTATAAACCAGCGTCTAACCTGACAGCAAAGAAGTTGTGCACAAATAATGATTTTCGAAATGTTCTCCTGTCAAAAGATCTAGAGAATTATATAACGCAGGAAAGACAAGAAAAACAAATCCAAAAATGGCCGTCAATGAAATCAGTCTCAGGCAGGTATTTATAGTTATTTGTACATGTAACCTCAAAAAGTTATCAACTGTCCGTGTCAGTTTTCTTGCATTGTGCTATTCTCATGCCCAACAAAAAGTCAGTTCACCGGCAAGCACCATTGTCCCAGTAACATTGATAAAAGTGGATCTTACATATTTTCGCAATTGTCTATATTTACAAAATAAATGTATATAATTCTTATGTGCATTAACAAAACATGAGTGAACGCACAGTTCTTCGCGATTATTTCCCTGTACGAGACGTTTATTTTTCAATAAGTACAATAAAGTCGAAGAGTAACAAAAATATCGGGGCAAATGCAGAATACCCTACCCAAGCACTGCATATGCTTATTCAATGGTCCTGTGAGCTAATCCAAGCCCTACCCCAACATTTAAAAACACTCTAACCGTCAACAACGGGTGCTCACTAATTTAGGCTGTTTGGAGCTATAGTCACTAATTTTGGGTTTTAAGCGCTAAGTCGTTAAACGACAGACTAATATGCTTCTTCAATGGTCCTGTGTACTAATCCAAACCCTACCCCTACATTTAAAAACACCCACACCTTCAACAATGGTGCTCACTAATTTAGGTATTTAGAGCTAGTTACTAATTTAGGGTGTTTGGAGTTAGTCACTAAACAGCACAGACTATAACCCTTCTCTATAGTCATGTGAACTAATCCAAACCCTAACCCAATATTTAAACAAAACTAAAGTACTAAAGTGCTAAAGAAATCAACAACACAAACAAGGTAATTAGGTATTTTTATTGCAAAATACTTTGGTAGAACTTGATATGTTCTTACTGTAATGGCATCCTCAACCTAAACACAAGGAACTATGAACAAGTTATACTGGTTTAGGAAAGTTGCAAATTTGAAACCAGTATGAAAATTTGAAACTGGTATGAGAAATTTCATACCAATAACAATTAGAAACCACGTTACAACATACACTATACCGTATTACAAAAGAAGGAAAAAGGTTTGTTTATTATTGCAGCAAGAAAACTTGGACTACAACATGTAATTGAATAATTCCTGACCTTGGCAGTATGTGGAAGACAAAATCCTTATCTCCAACAACAACTTCGTGTCCCGCATTATTGCCACCCTAGGATAAAAAAAAACCATCTTAGTACATTTATAATGAGAACCTTGAAGGCGTACGTAAATGTCCATTCAGCGGCCATAACAGATTTAGTTTTCTCCCTTTGATTTATGGCAAGACCCCTTGTACAAAGTGTATTCATGGTACAGCTTCAGCCAATCAAAATTCAAGGACTTTTCAATAACATATCATTTTCAAATGGTAATACTTACATTATGCGGGACACGCTACAATATCCGCCGATGCAGTACCAACAACCGACCGAAAACCTACCAACAACCTACCTACAGGTTTTTCGCCGATAGTCTACCAACAACCTACCGACAACCTGCCAACAATCTAGATTGTCGGTAGGATGTTGGCAGGTTAACGTTGTCGGTACCAACAGTCTACCGACAACCTATCAACAGGCCTACCGACAACCTATACTAACATCCCTCCAACAGTCTACCCACAACCTGCCAACAACGTATTTTAGTACCCAATTCTAAACTATTATTACCGGCGTTACATTCTTTTGACAACTTTTCAGAAACCATAATATTTAATCATTACCAAGTATTTTTTTGTAATTTTATTTGTTGCAAAATGTTCTTACTCCGAAACCACTGAAACTGACACATTCTGGAGGAGAGTAGTGATGGAGAAGTAAACACTAAACAGCGCAAGTAACTTAATTAATTGAGGCTTGAAATACTGTATAATAATAATAATAATTTAGTTATATAGCGCTTATATATTATTATCGTATGCGCTTTACAATGAGATATATAAAATGGTGATAAAATACAATCTAATTAAAAATAATAATAACAATTTGTTTGGTGTCCCCCAGGGTCAATTCATGGGCGGATGTTGTTTAATCTGTATCCTTTCAGTATGCCGATGACACACACTACTGTCTATAATAATAACTTTAATCCTTATACCAACAACGGTACATTGGAATTACTGTAATAACAGTACAACTGTATAAACACCTAAATACAAAACTAAGAAGTATTACAAGCATTGAACAAGACAATGATATCATAGCAATATTTGGCTGAAAACTTCATAATTGAATCGTCCTTCATTGACATTATATATAAAAACTATATGTACTACCCCCTACCGAACTGACAAAACAAGTCGTAGAACTAAACTCTATTCTAAATGCATTGGAATCCTGGTCATCAGACTCCCACTTGGCTCTGAACCCAGTAAAGACAAAGACTATGCTGTTATCTACAAATCAGATGGCACGTGTTCATTTGTTAAGCAACTACTCCCCTGATCTCTAGACCTCAGGTAAGGCCCTGGGGCTTGTAAAGCAGACCAAACTACTTAGTATCTACTTACACGGACACCTGAAATGCATGGGACGATCATGTGAAACAACTCGCCAAATCATGCTGTGGTATACTTAGACTTTTACGGAAAGTAAATAACTTCGCGGACTTTAGAGTTAGGAAACAACTTGTTGAGTTGTTAGTTGTTTCCAAATTTGATTATTGTGACACTGTTTTCTATCCGCTCCCCGAATTCCTTATGAAGCGCCTCCAGCGCTTGCAGTTTGCAGCAACAAGTTATGTATCTGCACGTTATGTCAGAGATGTTGCTGATATTTTAAAGATAGGTTGGTTAAGATAGGTTAAAGAGAGATAGGATTGGCACTTACTTAAGTTAGCACTTAAAGTACTTTATTGTAATACATGGCCGTCTTATTTAAACCTTAGCCAGGTTTCTCATTGCTATACACATCGCTCTAGCTCTAATATTAGATTAGCTATTCCATTGTAAAAAGGAACCTTCCAAGACTCCGCTGCCGCCTTACTTTTTAAAAGCCTGTCTGCAAACCTAAGACAATGTAAATACTTTAAGTCGTATTTCAGGCTTACTAAGTCATACTGAGCTTTGTGAATTATATTTATTAATTATTAGTAAATTAAAGTTCCTATCTTCCGTAGGAATTACTGTAATTATAGCAGTTTTCTATAAGTAGTTTTTAGTAGTAACATATCACTTAATTTAATTATTGTAATATGGGCCGCGTCAGGCAAAAAGGGCCCGGACGACATTCAAGTTAAATAATTCCTACAATGGTGTTCCAAATAACAGGTTGAAGATTGTATTGTATTCTTGACGAGAAGCGCTACATTTCATTCCTAACAATAAATGTCAGTTTCAAGAAATTGACAACAAAAATCATGAAATTGACACTACTTGTTAGTAGCACAATGTGGCGCTCGCGATGTATATTGTAATCGCACCACAAGTATAAAAAACGTGGTACAATTTCAAAAGACATTTACATATTATGTCGTCCGGGCCCTTTTTGCCTGACGCGGCCCATATATTTCATAACACATTGTAACTTAGATTTAACAGGTGAAGAACCACGCCGTGGATTCGCTGTTAATAAACCGTTGTTATTATTAATTCTTATCATATAAATGTAGGGGATATGATCACTGGATTGTGATTGGCTTACGAGCAGGAATTTTTTTCTTAATCAAGGGCCTAATTACTGGCGTCTGATACATATTTTTCGCTGAACAAAGTTTGTAGAGAATTTTCATTTCGTGTGCACTTCTGCTCCAAAATAGCAAACAACGACTTCATAATAACAGAAATATCATAAGTAGGTCAACTAATCTGTTGTGTTATTTTTCAAATTTCCAAAGGATATTTTGAGCGAATACTGTGGTATTTGTCGTGTATTTTGTCACTGCAAAGTTGACTTTATTTTTACATTTGTTTGGTTGACAAAATAAGTCCAAAAGCTTCTCATTCCCACCTTAAACTTCTCTGTAATTGCAAATTATAGTTATCAGGTTAAAAAAAATCCGTTTTTCTGTTTAGTTTCAGTCTTAAGATTTTAACGCTACACGTTCAATGCACTCGGAGAATTCTCGCCGGTTTGTAAAAACTATAACATTTGCGAATAAACTATTAAAGACAAATCGAAAATGCGTTTTTGTATTTTGTCTAGTCATTTACCGTTATAATCAGAATGTAAAGATATATTGTAATTGAATACAGTGCAAGGCTAGTTGGATTATTATTTTTAAAGTATGAAAGTGTCAACTGTCCTGTCGAATCGGGTTTGCCATTGGCATTGAGCACACATCCATAGATATATATATAGATGTCTTTTGGTCGAAAAAAAAATCTCTATATTATAAACAAATAATCGCATGGGCCTCGAAAATTAAGGATTAATGGCTTCGCGACATAGGGCAATTTGGTGAAAAGTTTGAAAACACGCGTGATTAATCCTTAATTTTCTCGGCCCAATGCGATTACATATACTTATTATTATTACAAGTGGATACCGCTAACGCCGATAATGAACTGACAATGGTGTACCACCCCTCCCCCCTAATTTTTGTATGAATCGCAGATCTTACCCCAAATTCGCAACCAATATGTTGCATTCATCGTCTTTAGTACCAAAACTATGATTTTAACACTGCAACTCAAGAATAAAAAGGCCAGTGCGGGTGATTTGATAAATAATGAAATAATTAAAACCTCTGTGGATGTTTTAGGGCCACACTTCGTTAAACTTTTTAATAAGGTTATATCGTGCGGTGCTTTCCCGCACGTATGGTCGGAAGGTTTTATAGTGCCTCTTCATAAATCGGGAAGTCGATTGGACCCTGGTAATTATAGAGGTATTTGTATCAGTAGCTGTTTAGGAAAGTTCTTCACATTAATTTTGAATGCTCGTTTGAATGAGTTTTTGAGTGAGAATGAAATTCTTAATAAATGTCAGATCGGTTTCCGACGTGGGTTCAGGACGTCTGATCATGTGCTGGTGTTGAAAACATTGATTGACTTTTATAAGACTCGGCACAAGCCGTTGTTTGCGTGTTTTGTTGATTTTAGGAAGGCTTACGATAGTGTTTGGAGAGAGGGTTTGTTTTTCAAGCTGATTCAGTATGGCTGCAGTAGAAAGTTTGTACGCATTCTGCTCAGTATGTATTCATCTGTCAAGGCGGCGGTTAAATTGAGTCAAGGAGCCACTCCTTTTTTTCAGTCGGACATAGGAGTTAAACAAGGATGCAATCTTAGTCCTACGTTGTTTAATCTTTTTATAAATGATATTCCTGATTTGTTTAACACACCATCCTGTGATCCAGTGATACTGGGCGATTCGAAGTTGAGTTGTCTACTGTATGCTGATGACTTGGTACTGCTATCTGAGTCCGAGAGTGGATTGCAAGGTTGCATTCGTAGGCTTGAGCGTTATACTAAGAAATGGAAGTTAAAGGTCAACTTGAAAAAGTCCAAGATTTTAGTATTTGGCACGAGAGCCCAGCGACGCTCGTTTATAACTTCTAAATGGTATTTTGGCAAGGATTTGTTGGATTGTGTCGATGAGTACACATATTTGGGCATAACTTTCCATTTTGGTGGTGGTTTTAAAATCGCCCAAAAGGCTTTGTACAATAAGGCGTTACGCGCGTATCACGGTCTATTTAAAAGTTTTTCTAACGTGGAGAATGTTCCAGTGAAAGTGCTGTTGAAACTGTATTCAACTGTTGTAGTTCCGGTGCTGCTGTATGGTTGTGAGATTTGGGGAGTTTACGCTTTGGGAAGGATATCTAGTTTTGACATGTTCAAGACAAAGTTTTTTAGTATGGTTACCGACATAGAAAAACTGCATTTGAAGTTTTGCAAACGTATTTTAGGCGTTCACTCTAAGTCTACAAACTTAGCAGTGTATGCAGAATTGGGCAGAGTACCAATGGTTGTGCAACTTTCTGTTTTGGTAGTTAAATACTGGGTACGGGTGAAGGATTCGTTGTACGGGGATGAATTAGTTGGGAGAGCTGCACGTGTGTGCATACAATCAAATTTTCAGGGCGTTAAGTTTACGAATTATCTGTTAGAGATGTGCAATGTTAAATCTCTTGAGGATCTTGTTATATCCACTAAGAACATTAGAGTTCTGGCTAAATATCTGAAATCTGAATTATATAATTCCTTTAATAAGCGGTGGAAGGACCAGGTTCAAGAGTGCAGTAAGTTGCGTACGTTTAATCTAGTGAAGCCAAATACAGGTTTTGAGAACTACCTGTCGTATGTCTCGAGCGTTAAGCATCGTCAGGCGGTGACAAGATTTAGGATTTCTGCGCACAAATTCCCTGTTGAAACTGGTCGCTACGCAAACATTACTTATGATGCACGCGTTTGCCCTCTTTGTAACCTTAATGAGTTAGGTGATGAATTGCATTACTTCACCAGTTGTAATAATATAAAATTTGTAAATCTTAGAGAACGTTTTTGGGGCAATTTGTTAGCTATCAATGATTCATTTAGTTGTTTTAGTCGGCGAGAATTATTTTCGTACTGCTTGTCAATGAAGGATGAGTCTGTAATGAGGTGTACAGCAAAATATTGCCACGACATTATGACTATGTTTAATGATTGTACCTAGCTGCCTACTTGTGTACTTCCAGTACTTCCTATGTATCTTTGATGGTATTTTTTGGAATAAAGTATTATTATTATTATTATTATCGATTTGTAATTGGGGACGGTACCAACAGGAAATGCAGGATATATTTAGTTAGGCAAGCCTAAAAGCGGAGCTCCCAATATAATTATCAGAACTGAAAGCAACGATAAATTATATAAAGAAAACAAAACATAAAAAAAAGACAAAAACAACTGGTAGAATAAAGGGAAATCATCGCGAAAGGTTCAGAAGAAAAGAGAAGAAAACGGAAAATGAAGAAACCGTCGAAACTTTGAGCGCGCACTGACGTTCGAAATGACGTCGCAGATTGCGTGAACAGCGCGCACAAACTAAAACTTTTCACTCAAATCACAGATAATGGTCTGCATTTTCTCATTTTTCTAAGGCTTTCATTATAAATTTGCGGTGCGTCTAAAAAGTACGTCTAAAAAGAAGAAATACTTTTTAAAAGTCGAAAAATAGCCGATTCTCCGCTGATAAAGCTAGTTTGTGTGGCGGCTCAATTCAGTGCTTTTTCAGTTCCCGTATCGTACGTCATGCATACCAAGGAAAACAGCCACACCTTCAGCACAAAGAGAGCACAATAGTGCGTAATTATGGGTCGTTAGTCCATCTATTCAACGCCGAGAACAACATGACATAATTAATTTATTCCCCGTATCGTACGTCACAGATTACAGGAATTAAGCCGTCTGTACTTAGCGGCGATTGGGAGGAAAATTTGCAGATTTTCTTTACTTTTACACAAAACACAGTAAAATAAATTTTGGTACGAGTCTTTTCGTGTTTAGATCTACTCATTGAGCTAAAGTTGATTTTAGGCTTCAGTTCTCCTTTAAAGTGCCTATAACCCCAACAATTTTTTGATTGAACGTTTGCGAGACAATTGATTTCTGCATTGATTTTTACCAAATAAAAACTCTCTGAAACCTCTAGGGTATCTATACTAAATTCCCAGCGGAAAATTTGGCTTAAACATACGATCTTCGGCACGAACAAATTTACAACAGACTTTTGATTAATCAGTCGCACACCTCGATTAATAGCTTCTTCGTCTATGTAATTACTTGGTCTAGGTACTCCACCACCCTTCTAGTTTGTGTTGTGTTCACAGTACTTTGTTGAAATCCGTGTTTAGCAACGGCTCATGTGCCTAGTAATTTGCCACGAGCATCGAGCTACAGAATCTTAACGGTTGCAGTGCCCATCTTTTCTCGCCCATTCGTGGCTCGCTCTGCACTCGCCTCTACGGGGCTCGCTCACAACGAGCCAGTTGTGTAGGGTCAGTGGAAAGTCGCATGGTAATAAAGGAATTCCAAAATGGCGGCTAAAGCTGGGAGAAACTGGGGTAAAACAAAATAGGCAGTCTGCTGTGCTCCCTTGCCTGAGTCCACAATTGAAAGTTCCTTCCTCAGGAACGTCATCCGAGGCATATTGATTCCACTGAGCATGTGTGTGGATCCTAATACACTGAATTGTATTTCATCCGAGTTAATGAGGATTCGATTTGCACAGCACCAGGATGCAACGCGCAGCAAATCACGCTTGAGGTATTTGAGGCCGTAATGTAATGTCCTTCTTAGAAAAGGAGACGTACCATTCAATCTTGGTTTCCGAATCGATTTAAGGCCAGCATGGACTAAGTGGGTGTGGAGCCTAATATAATATAGGTTGTAATAATATCCAGTTCTTGTTACTCTGGGTGTCACAGGTTCTACCAAAGTTTAGGCGAGTGTACGATCGTAGAGAGCACAAACTTTATAATATAACTGACCAATCCAAAACTCCTCTCTTTACACACAGTCAGATGGACTCTGGATGGAAGTTGTATTATTCATAAATGCAAATTACTTTAACAAACAAGGATTCGCCTTTCAGATAATTACAAAGTTGTTTTAGGAAAACGGAACCGCTGTAAACTTCTCCGATTTAAATCTGTGTTCCGCTTCTTGTGCACATTTTAAATACTTAATTTAGGAAATTATAACACCAAATAGGCTAAAAATATCCCCCACATTACCTTCCAATATGCTAAGTTCCTCAATGTAGTTACTTTAGTTTTCGTCGTGAATGGTGTCTGAATACAGGTGCGGAATTTGAAAACACGCTGGTTTTCCTTGAGTATTTTAAATATTTGGATAATCCCAAATTGGCGCCTTTCATCAATTATTCACTTTTAATATATGGAACATAATATTTTGCGGTACCATTTGTGTATCTCTTGCTGTAGACGTTTCCATTCCATCGATTCTATTGAAACTCGTTCCCAGCAGAGCTTATGTGTTAGTTACTCTACAACAGCATTTTTTAAAGAAGATTTCGAAGATTTTTCGAAGAACGAAAGAAGCACTTATATATCCGCAAACATTATGTATTTCAACCAAATTACGCTTGAGGTCTTCGAGACCGCTATTAATGTCCTTCTTAGAAAAGGAGATGTCAGTATAACTTGAAATCATTCACGTACCATACGATTTTGGTTTCCGAATCGATTTAGGGCCTTCTTAGAAAAGGAGATGTCAGTATAACTTGAAATCATTCACGTACCATACGATTTTGGTTTCCGAATCGATTTAGGGCCAAGGCTAAGTGTGATTGGAGCAAAACACGACAAAACACGCCATGCTTCAACATTGATCTAAATTGATTCAAAAGTCATAAAGGGATAATAATATTGCTGTGGCTCATAAAGTTTAATGGATAATCTCAAGCATTTAGCAACAGATCCTAGCTCCCTAAGTTTCCTCACGTTACGATGGATCGGCATGTAATCAATATGTGTCTGTCTCAGGATCTACGATTTTACCTGACATCGGCACACAATTGCAGCATCAACTTGAGTGGAGAGAATATCGGTCAACTTTCCTTTCCCTTCGTCGCCCCACTGAGCTCCTAAGACCACAGTGGCCTTGGTTTTAGGGCCGATAGCTTTTCTCACTGTACCATTAGCGATGGCTGACATGATTGTAGAGTGAGTTGATCTCAAGATCTAATATAATATTGTGATGGGCACCTCCTATGCACCCCCGCGAGAGTAGTATAACCCATAAGCCTTTGCGGGCAGATTAAAGAAGAAAGCAGATGGTCGAGTCAAATGGTTGTTCTTGTGGTTATTTTGGGACAATATAGCTTGTAATGATATCACCAAAGATTAGCCGTGAAGGACTACATATAACACGAGTGTAGGATCGTAGCGAGCACAAACTTTATAATATAACTGACCAATCCAAAAATCCTCGCTTCACAGACAGCGAGACGGACTCCAGTAGGAAATTGTATTATTCATAAATGCAAATACCTTTAACAAACAAGGATTCGCCTTTCAGACAATTACAAAGTTGTTTTTTGAAAATGGAACTGTTGTAAACTTGTTCGAGTTAAAGCTGTGGGCAGTTACTGTGCACATTTTAAATACTTAATTTTGGAAATTAGAATACCAAATAGGCTAAAAATGCCCCAAAAATACCTTCCAATAGGCTAATTTCCTCAATGTAGTTAGTTTGTATTTCATCGTGAATGGTGACTGAATCGACGTGTGGAATTTGAAAACACGCTGATGAAATGTGCGATTTTAATTCATAACTTGAAAGCTCGGAGGAGAAAAGGCTAGGGTGATTTTGAAGGTTTTAACTAGCCACTGCAGAGTGATTAGACATCAATTAGTCTCCTTGGTAGCCGTTCTAATCGGGCCTTGGAGCTTGCATTTGCGTGACGACACTAAGAACAGATGTAAAGGAGACTAAGATTTAAGTACGCTATAGAATAAGATATACAAGCAAACTGGTGAAAAAGAAATTCATACAATCTGAAAAAGTCCTCCCAAAAAAATCAAAAAAATCGCTTTTGTAATGATCCGTCACCTAGCTTGGTTTAATAAACGAAAGGAAAAGTGTGCCTCCACTGGAGTTCGAACGTCGACGCTTCCGACTGCTTGTACTAACTCTTGCCCACAACACTAATGGTACGCTAGTTGAAATCAATGCCAGCCAAAAAAAATAAGGCATCTATAGAATAATTATATACAACAGTCAAACGGTAAACAATAATTGCTAATGAAGTTTGAAAAGAAGCGTATGTAAATTTTCGGTTTAGCATTCGCATGAGAAGTCATTTCAAACACTCGTGTTTCATTAGGGATTCTCAATATTTGGAACCCCTGATAAAAAACATCAGTTCTTGTTCGAAATATCACGTCAGTTAGAAATTATATTGTTATCGGTTCACTGTAGAAATTAACAATGGAAGTTTGAAACGAAGAATGGAACTTCATTCCTCGCTCTATGGAGGAACGCTTGACTTTGACTGTCGTCAAATTGACCTTCTTCAGCTTTCCCCATGTTATCAGATTAAATGAAAGTCGACTGACTAGCAGCACTCTGAGGTCTTTGACTGAGGCAAGGGAGCACAGCAGACTTGCCTGTTTTGTTTCACTCGCGATCTCATCCAGGTTTAGCCGCCATCTTGAAATTCCTTTATAACATGCTACTTTTCGCTGACCCTAAATAATGTTGTCGCCCACGCTCACGAGGCACTTAGTGCCGAACGAGCCCCGAAGCGGAGATTGCAATTGTGGACATTTCAAAGCCTATAAATCGCTGCTAAAAGTTTTCTTCTTACTCTTCAAGTTCCGGAGTTTATTACTTTACGTATTTGAAGAACCGTTAACACTGATGGCTGGCAACCTTAACAGTTACAATCAAACAAGGAACAACTTACAAATGGGGAAAATCGTTTGAATTCAGCTGAGATATTTTTAATAGGTTCTAATACTTCAGAGGTTTTGAAATAATTAAGGCAGTAGTTCTGTGATTTTGAAAACACTGCCGTAACAATTAACACAACTTCAGTACATTGAATTGCATCAAAATAAAATAGAACTTCGCAGTTTCTGGTTCCGTAACGTAGCTATCCTGAATCGCTTGACATCCTAGTCATAAATAATTTGTTTCTTAGGCAACCTAAGGCAACTTAAGGCTGCTAAAGTTGGCCCAGTCTATGCAGCGCTGGTTGGACAAGAAGGGCCGCCATTTTGAACTGCTTTCGCACACAAAAGTCAAATATTCGTGCGAGATAATTGATTTCTGCATTGATTTTCACCAAATAAAAACTCTCTGAAACCTCTAGGGTATCTATACTAAATTCCCAGCGGAAATTGTGGCTTAAAACAAACGATCTTCGGCACGAACAAATTTACAACAGACTTTTGATTAATAAGTCGCACACCTCAATTAGCTTCTTCGTCTATGTAATTACTTGGTCTAGGTACTCCGCCACCCTTCTAGTTTGTGTTGTGTTCAGAGTACTTTGTTGAAATCCGTGTTTAGCAACGGCTCATGTGCCTAACAATTTGCCAAGAGCACTGATCAACTACAGAATCTTAACGGTTGCAGTGCCCATCTTTTCTCGCCCATTCGTGGCTCGCTCTGCACTCGCCTCTACGGGGCTCGCTCACAACGAGCCAGTTGTGTAGGGTCAGTGGAAAGTCGCATGGTAATAATTGAATTCCAAAATGGCGGCTATAAAGCTGGGAGAAACTGGCCGGGTAAAACAAAATAGGCAGTCTGCCGTGCTCCCTTGCCTGAGTCCACAATTGAAAGTTCCTTCGTCAGGAACGTCATCGGAGGTATATTGATTCCACTGAGCATGTGTGTGGATCCTAATACACTGAATTGTATTTCATCCGGGTTAATGAGGATTCGATTTGCACAGCACCAGGATGCAACGCGCAGCAAATCACGCTTGAGGTCTTTGAGGCCGTAATGTAATGTCCTTCTTAGAAAAGGAGACGTACCATTCAATCTTGGTTTCCGAATCGATTTAAGGCCAGCATGGACTAAGTGTGTGTGGAGCCTAATATAATATAGGTTGTAATGATATTCAGTTCTTGTTACTCTGGATGCCACAGGTTCTACCAAAGTTTAGGCGTGAAGGAACGCCTAACGCGTGTACGATCGTATATAGAGAGCACAAACTTTATAATATTACTGACCGATTCAAAAATAATCGCTTCAAAGACAGTCAGACGGACTCTGGTGGAAGTCGTATATTTTGCCTCCACTACACAATTCAGACACACACAGTCATATAGGATACTTGTGGATGTCGGTCAGCCGAGCCCGACAGCGTTTATTCATATAATTGCTCATAATAGCTTACAGGCATTCGTTCTTCAACTTTTGGTCTCTTATTACTATTATTAATTATTGCGACACTGCCGGATACGAAAACCCAAAACCACTGTGTGGACTAAACGGGAACGTATACTCCTACCAATGCAGTGCCGCCAACTCTGGGAGCTGAGGTCATCTAAATACATAATTGTTCATAATAGCTTACAGGCATTCTTTCTTGGTCTCTATTTACTACTATTATTAATTATTGCGACACTGCCGGATACGAAAACCCAAAACCACTGTGTGGACTAAACGGGAACGTATACTCCCACCAATGCAGTGCCGCCAACTCTGGGAGCTGAGGTCATCTAAATACATTTAGTCCGATATGATAAATACAATCTTATGCCGATTTAAATTAAACTCGGACGATTCTAACCTAGCCAGAATGGTTTCCCTTAATGTTCGTTATGCCTCCGGCTTCTCGATCCAATCATTTAAAAAAAAAATGAAGCAAGGTAGCAAGGCTGACCTAGAATGAATTCAACCTCTTAACAGTCACCTACTTATGGCACACTACATTACCCATAATTCTCAGCACTACTCTCCCCAGGCTTCTGTTCCGTGCCAGCAAAATATTCATTTCTGTGAATTTCGTACCTCAACTAACATAAATTACACTATTCATTAATGCAGATAACTTCAAGAAACAAGGATTCGCCTTTCAGATAATTAGAAAGTTGTTTTATGAAAACGGAACTGCTGTAAACTTCTCCAAGTTAAAACTGTGTGCCGCTTCTAATGTGCACATTTTAAATACTTAATTTAGGAAATTGTATGAGAAAAAGCTATTCCTGTGATTTCAGCTTGATTTTCTGGTCGAAATCTGGATCGATTTCGATGCTACAAACGGCAAAAGTTTGTTTACTGTCTCAGTAAACCATGTCTATATTTTGGCAGTGTTCCGTTGATAATGTTTCATATCGCAGTGAACGTTTCTAGAAGCCATGTTATTGCCTGAACTGCGTTCGCCATATTTGGGTTCCAAACGATGCGCGGCCGCTCGTTTGAACTGCTGCAACTCCGCCTCCTCTCTACTGGGCACAATAGAGAGGCAAAATCCGGCTAATAAGCCTCCGCTGGGAATTGTAACCTCAATTAACATGCAAATACATGGATCTAAAACCCATCAGACAAAGACTCGCCCGTGAAAGACTTATCAAAGAAGTAAAAGAGGCAGGCAATCCATTATTCTTTTTATTTTGTGATTGCTCACTTCCAAGAGATCTACTAGTGGTAAAAACTTCAGCTTCGCGCCTGCCGCGACGAACGCAAAAACAATAAAAGAGCAAAGTCTTTAGTGAAAGAAATACGCTCATCGGCTAATTGATAATTCATATGTTGTAATTGCGACTCTGTGTACAACATACTGGTCCATACTCGTGCCGTGTAAACACCGATCTTATGAATCCTTTCGACTTGATATCGACTACACGGGAGGCAAAGCAAGCAAACAGCGCGCGGTGGCGTTCTTTCAAGAGTCTTTGCTCGCGCGGTGGCGTTCTTTCAAGAGTCTTTGCTCGCGCGGTGGTGGCGTGTAGCTTCTCTCTAGAATTCAAAATATTTCGCTCGCGGCGCCGATGCAGCTTGTTTCAAGAGTTTAAAAAACGTTCACTAGCTTGAATGGAGTTTGAAATCTTTCGTTCGGATAACTCGTGCGAACAATGCTGAGGTTCACTTTTATTTAACTAGTTACACAACTATGGCACTAAAATAAAGCTTGCTGAATTTGACTTAGGCTTTTCGAATAAGCTCTAAAAGTAGACACGGTACTCTATTTTAATTTTGACATAAGTCAAACGTTGAACGCAAACGAAATAGGTTTGCAAACTTCTATTGGTTTATTGAAATCTCTTAACGAGCTTTGGGATTTCAGTTAGTCCCTTGACGAGATAGATGACAGATGTTGACATGCCCAAGAGCCAGTATGGGAATGAGGTATTCCCAGATGGATTCCCTAGCAGCCAATCACAAGAGCCTGCTGAATATAAGGCGTATCATAATTATTCATATCTCACTTCTCATTAGCGGTCGCGAGTCGATGTCGGCTAAAACAATCGGTTTCTACCCGATGCTTTACAATAAAAGTTATATTCACTATCAACATTGTAAACAACTGCGAACTGTGAAGTAAAGTAAAGTAAAATGAGGCCAAAGTTTTCATTGAGTATTTTAAATATTTGGACAATTCCAAATTGGCCCCTTTCATCCATTATGTCGAATTTGTCGAACATAATATTTTGCGGCAACATTTATATATCTCGTGCTGTTGAAGTTTCTATTGCATCGATTTTATTGAAAGTCATTCCCAGCAAAGCTCATGTGTTAGTTAATCTGACTATTTATCCATGGTGTTAAACTATAGATTACCGGTTAGAATTGGAAGCGGTGATCATAGTTGCCTGAGGTTTTGCAAGATATTGTCGAAATAATATTTTGCGATAATATTTATATATCTCTTGCTGTAGAAATTTCCATTTCATTATTGAAACTCGTTCCCAGCAACACTTATATGTTAGTTACTCTATAACAGCACTTTTTAAAGAGGATTTCGAAGATTTACGCAATTTACGTAAAAACAAGGAATCGAAAGAAGCACTTATATCGCCGCAAATTTTATGTATCTCAAGCAAATTACCGTTGAGGTCTTGGAGGCCGTTATTAATGTCCTTCTTAGAAAAGGAGATGTAAAACTTGGAATTATTCACGTACCATTCAATTTTGTTTTCCGAATCGATTTAAGGCCATGGACTAAGTATGCTTGGAGCCTAATATATAATATAGCTTGTAATGATATTCAGTTCTTGTTACTCTGGATGCCACAGGTTCTACCAAAGTTTAGGCGTGACGAGTGTACGATCGTAGAGAGCACAAGCGTTATAATATGACTGATCAATCCAAAAGTCCTCGCTCATTGACAGTCAGACGGACTCTGGATGGAAGTCGTATTATTCATAAGTGCAAATAACTTCAACAAACAAGGATTCGTCTCTCAGATAATTAGAAAGTTGTTTTATGAAAACGAAACTGCTGTAAACTTCTCCGAGTTAAACTATGTGCCACTTCTTGTGCACATTTTAAATACCTAATTTAGGAAATGAGAATACCAAATAGGCTAAAAATGCCCCCAAATTACTTTTACCAATATGCTAATTTATTCAATGTATAGTTAGTTTGGATTTCGTCGTGAATGCATGGTGACTGAATCGACGTGACGACGTAAAAACATGCTGATTAAAATGTATGATTTTAGCTCATAACTAGAAAGCTCGGAGGAGAATAGGCTAGGACGATTTTGAAGGTTTCAACCAGCTACATTCCCGACATCAGGCTAAGACTGCACAAAAACATATTCATGAAACGACATGAAATTTCTCATGGTATCACAAAATATGTTGTCCTACAACATACTCGCATTTGGGCCAATCAGCGATGTCCACGTCACGCGCTTACCCTTGCTTCGAACAACCGGGCCCAGGTTCAAGTATTGTTTATAAAATAAACTAGTGATAATCATAGATTAGAAAGTGCGTTCGAAATGGTTTTTAAGACCAGAATTATCAACCCTCCCTGTTCCCGAGTTATAACAAAATAAATGAACAGTCGTGGTAGCCACAAATACACACCCTTCTGAGACATCACTGCAGCAATCTAGACTACACTGTCAACAATAGTCAATAACAGACCGAGTCTACTTTGGGTGTTAAATATCCTGATCCAATAATATATATACAGTCGATGCCAAAAAGGTTGTCCAGCAGAACATAATATAATACTTTAATATCCATTGTTTTGGCCGATTGTTTTGGCCTAGACAATAGGCCAAAACAATGGATATTATAGTATTATATTATGTTCTGTGTCCAAAGTGCAGAGTTGCCATAAAGCCATTATGGTGATAGCCGAGATGGCGCATTGTATCATGATTCCATGTTTGTTCAACCTAGCGAATTGGACAGATGTGGATGATTGTATATATATATTACGCTCACTGCTCATGCAGTTTGAGCACTCTTATGGATTGGGTTGAGAGTCTCGCTGAGACGTTCACTATTAGCACTGTGCTATGCTCGCTGCTCGCAGTTTGAGCACTCTGGTGACTTCACAATGCAATCCTACAATGTGTATCCGTACATCCTGTGTCCAAAGTGCAGAGTTGCCATAAAGCCATTATGGTGATAGCCGAGATGGCGCATTGTATCATGATTCCATGTTTGTTCAACCTAGCGAATTGGACAGATGTGGATGATTGTATATATATATATTAAGTATATAGAGAGAAGAGAAACTTGGTGGTGTAGTGGTTAACGCATCGGACTAGTGTACCGAGGCCGTGGGTTCGAATCCCACTCAGGGCTTATATATTTTCTCTTTCACCTAAATTCTGATTATTTATATTAGGGACGGGTTTCTCTTCTCTCTATATACTTAATATATAAATTTATAATAAGCTCGGATCCTTCTGGCTGAGCGATTCCTAGGTTGGACGTATGTGCCTGTGAATCATTAATGATCCTTAGGTTGAAAGCTTAGTTCGGAAGTTATGGGCTTTCCCGTCCCGAACCCGAAAGAGAAAATGCCTGGGAAAACTCACGGTCCACATAACCCAAAGTCGGCTGCGTTTCCAGCGTGGTCGTACTGGTGGTGTAGTGGTTAACGCATCGGACTAGTGTACCGAGGCCGTGGGTTCGAATCCCACTCAGGGCTTATATATTTTCTCTTTCACCTAAATTCTGATTATTTATATTAGGGACGGGTTTCTCTTCTCTCTATATACTTAATATATATATATATGTCTTTAAATAATAAATTTATACAAGGGGATGGATATGTTCGGTTAAATACACTGTCGGTTATCATTCAGCATTTGACCGAGATAAATAAAACATTTTGGATTGCAACATTGAGTATGTTGACTCTTCTGTTGGTGATACAATATAAACTATATAATTATGCATGTGTATAAACTACACTCCAGTTCCTTCAGAGAATTCAAATTATTCTTCAAGTGAGATCAAGGCTGGCTGCAGAATATCAAGTGTCCATTGTCAGTTTATATTGTAGAATTATTACTGATCAATATTGGTAGATTAATTGTTTCATGGATGGAAGCGGAATAAATCATGGCTATAAAATTCGTAGGAATAATAAAAGCACAATCCAATACAGAGAGAAATCCAACGGAATTTTCGATTGCAGACTCACCCGATTTTTACTGGACAATTCAGCAAATATTATGGACGAGTTTATTTGACTGTTGGGGTTGAATAGGCTGCACCGACAAAATGCAAAACATATACCACGTTTGGTTCGATACAGTTCAGACATCGGACTTCGTCAATGCTCCAGAGTTTAGACTTGTGAACATTTCCCTCAGGCTTTCACTCCTTTGATAAATCGTACAGACAAAACCGTACAGCCTGGAGAGCAAACGTCGAAGAACGTCTCGGCAAAGCTCTCTCGTGACGTCTCACCAGTACTCAGACGCCATCTTGGGTTAGGCGCGTAAAGACCCCTGGGAACGAGGTTGACCACATCCACGCATGAAAATTTCTCGATGTGTTTCGCCTGGAAACGCACAGGGAGCCCAATGCAAGCAGATTAGTATGCGTTCTCCTTCGTCGAACGCAATAAAACAATACATGGACGCTTGGAGATATGGAATTTAGCTTCTCGTGTTCAACTCGTTCTGTAGATATCTATTTCTTCTCTTTTTTTTTTCGATATATTATATTAATATGTTTATAAAAAATATATTTAATAGTGCAAAATCAAATGAATCTGAATGAATCTGAATCTGTTCGCTGCGCTCACTCGTGAAATATCTAGTTGAGAACTCTCATGAGATAAATTCCATATCATCGCGGGCCCATGTATCATTCTCTATATATCTCCGCAAATATTATATATGTATCTCAACTAAATCACGCCTGAGGTCTTCGAGGCAGTTATTAATGGCCTTGTTAGAAAAGGAGATGTATAACTTGGAATGATCCACGTACCATTCAATTTTAGTTTCCAAATCGATTTAAGGCCATGGGCTACATGTAAGTGTATTTGGAACCAAGACAAAAAACACGCCATGCCTCAACATTGATCTAAATTGATTCAAAAGCCATAAAGTAACTAGTAATAATATTGCTGTGGCTCATAAAGTTCGGTGGATAATTCCAAGCATTTTGCAAGATATCCTAGCTTCCTAAGTTTGCTCACGTTACGATGGATCGGCATGTAATCAAATGGTTGTCTGTCTTACGATCTACGATTTTACCTGACATCGGCATACAATTGCAGCATCAACTTGAGTGGAGAGAATATCGACCAACTTTCCTTTCCCTTCATCGCCCTACTGTGCTCTTAAGACCAGAGTGACCTTGGTTTTAGGGCCGATAGCTTTTTTCACTCTACGTGTAGGTTCATTAGCGATGGCTTCCATGATTGTAGAGTGAGTTGATCTCAAGATCAATATAATATAGCTTGTAATGATATCACCAAAGATTAGACGTAAAGGACCACATAACACGAGTGTAGGATCGTAGCGGGCACAAACTTTATAACATAACTGACCAATCCAAAAATCCTCGCTTCACAGACAGTGAGACGGACTCCGGTAGGAAATTGTATTATTCATAAATGCAAATAGTTTTAACGAACAAGGATTCGCCTTTCAGACAATTACGAAGTTGTTTTATGAAAACGGAACTGCTGTAAACTTCATACAATCTGAAAAAGTCCTCCCCCACCCCCCCCAAAAAAACACTTTTGTAATGAACCGTCACTTACATGTAGCTTGGTTTAATAAACGAAATGAAAAGTGTGCCTCCACTGGAGTTCGAACCTCGACGCTTCCGACTGCTTGTACTAACTCTTGCCCACAACACTACTGGTACGCTAGTTGAAATCAATGCCAGCCAAAAAAATAAGGCATCTATAGAATAATTATATACAACAGTCAAACGGTAAACAATAATTGCTAATGAAGTTTGAAAAGAAGCGTATGTAAATTTTCGGTTTAGCATTCGCATGAGAAGTCATTTCAAACACTCATTATTCGTGTTTCATTAGGGATTCTCAATATTTGGAACCCCTGATAAAAAAAAAACATCAATTCTTGTTCGAAATATTACGTCAGTTAGAAATTATATTGTTATCGGTTCACTGTAGAAATTAATAATGGAAGTTTGAAACGAAGAATGGAACTTCATTCCTCGCTCTATGGAGGAACGCTTGACTTTGACTGTCGTCAAATTGATCTTCTTCAGCTTTCCCCATATTAACAGATTCAATGCAAGTCCACTGACTAGCGATGTCCTTGACTGAGTCAAGGGTGCACGGGAGACTTGCCTGTTTTGTTTCACTCGCGATCTCTTCCAGGTTTAGCCGCCATCTTGAAATTCCTTTATTAACATGCTACTTTCGGATGACCCTAAATAATGTTGTCGTCCACGCTCACGAGGCACGTAGTGCCGAACGAGCCCCGAAGCGGAGAGTGCAACTGTGGTCATTTCAAAGTCTATAATTCGCTGCTAAAAGGTTTATTCTTACTCTTAAAGACTTCCGGAGTTTATTACACTGCAAAAAATACTGAGTAGAAACATCTCAAAATATTGAGTCAATCACGTTCTGCATCCACAGCAACTCATAATAGTGCGTATAAATTGAAGCAACAAAGATGAGTTAAACGATACTCAATTTTAGGAGTAAGAATTACTCAGATTGAGTACTCAATAGTGTGAGTAAAAGATATTCAGTGCACGGGTAAAATGTACTCAGAATACGAGTAAAATTTACTCAGAATACGAGTTAAATTTACTTAGAATGTGAGCTACATTTACTCAGAATATAATTTAAATTTACTCAGAATACGAGTGAAAACCACTCAAGAGATTTGCATCCACAATAACACTTTATTTAGAGTAAAATGATCATTTACTCACTAAATGAGTAAGTGTTACCCATACAAAGAGCAAACTTCCAATATAATTTATATATACAGAATTACCATGCATATATGCAATAGTCAGTCAATTCCTGTATGTTAAGGCAGACAGTCATGCAGTCTTACATATCATACATACAGGACAGCCAGTCGACCCAGACATATATGATAAACAGCTGCTGTCTATATATAACCATAAGAAGAGCAACTTTACAGTGAAAGGATTGACAGAGAATTAAGGGAACTGCTGCCATCAGCTGACGTAGAATTAAGCTACATGTAACTGCTTTCGAAAGGTGTCTATCATTTCAACATATATAATAATATTATATATTATTAAATACTTATAGGCTAAAGTTAAAAACTGGAAAACATTAATGTGATGTAAAATAATGCAGGCTACATAAACCTATATAAGTTATATACAAACTAATTAATATAATTACAATAATGAGGTGATTCAGTCAAATACATGCATGCAGTGCATTATAGAGTATCAGTAGAATATATATAGTTCCTTAATTCTTCTTTAACAAATAATTAAAACAGATATGATATAGCAATCAAATGTTGAAAACAATATTTTAATTTCCTTTTCCTTTTTGCATGTATTGGAAAAACTATTTTCCCTTTAATTTCATATATCTATAATTCTCATAAATAAATACATACTGTAGTTTAATACTCGAATAAACTCCCAGGGATTTATTAAAAACTGAGCTTCTTTGAGGGGCATTTATTGGAGAGGGGCAATTTAATGTGACAGAGCATTTATTTATCTTATATATCAAATGTTTGGGAGTTTGAATTGCAAGGTCATGCATCAGCATGCATGACTGCTACTGTTATATATATAGTGTACTATATAACGCATCAGCATGCATGGCTGCTACTGTTATATATATAGTGTACTATATAACGAAGAACACAAAATGTATAGCATGACTTAAGAAGTTTAAGGAACGCCATTCGTCTCGCGAACTGTGTTAAACTTGCTCAGCAGGCTATACATTATTGTATTTGGCATGCAATGGATATCACAAATAATAACATATTTTTAATTACTTTATTGTCCTCAATAAACACCCCCTCTATATATATGTATTAAATGCCCATACATGGGCATTATATTTCCTTTTTCATGGCTGCTCGATAGAGGGGGCATTTATATAAGAGAAGCTATAGGGTGTTTAATAGAGAACATGCATGTAGGCATCTATTCAAGTACATATAAATACAGTATATAAATGTTATATTATATATATAGAAACTTATATAAGAGAAGCTATAGGGTGTCTAATAGAGAACATGCATGTAGGCATCTATTCAAGTACATATAAATACAGTATATAAATGTTATATATTATATATATATATATATATATATATATATACAGCCGCGTGCAAAAATTCTGACCCCCCATGAAAATTATATATATACTTATATACTTATATCGGTTGCATCATGGGTAATTAAAAAATGTGCTTTTCAGTCATTTTTCTAACAAAAAAATATCAGGTAGGATTGAAAAATGTACGAGTAAAACATTTTTAGATCATATATGTCCATCAGTTAAAGAAAAGAAGTGCTATTTTCTAATTTATTCCATGCGTTTGCCACTGGGTCCGGTCGACCGAAACGCTGCTATGACTTCAAGGAACTCACTGTATTCTGAACTTTACTTTCTCCACGTCACACTAGCTAGGTTTATTCTATTTCCCTAAATGAGGCTGAAGTATTCACTAAATTGCATTCAAACCTTGGAGCCTAAGTTTAAGTTTATTATCAATTTGAAACACGTTCTATTTTATCTTATGGCAGTTCCACCAGTCGTTTGCAATTCTGCCAAACAAACTGAACCAAATTCAACACTTCAAAGCCAAACGCAGCTAATATATTGTTGTCGTTATCAAGTCTGCAAAAGAGCTAAAATTTCATTGGGAACACACCAGTTTTCTTTTGCGTTTTTTTTTTGCGACGTAATTATTTCGCATTTGAAGTATTGATCAAACATATTTTATTTTATTCAGAATTGAATGCGGGCGGTTTTCGTTTTGATGTTCGCGATGCATATTTAATTATATTCTGACATATCTTGCAGTTAACGACTTTAGAACTCTACGCGAGATAAATTTTAAGTTTTATAAAATGGTTAAGATTTAATCAAACTGTGTATCAGTTGATTTATATTATTACTAAAAATTATATTTGAATGATTGTCGGGAATACCAATAAATTTACAACCTAGTGAGGCCAAAGTAAATAATAGGTTTACTTATGAATAAGTCTCAATGTGAGTTTAACTGATGACCAATTGTAAAATTTATGTAACACGCAGTAGAAATTATTTTTACACAAGACCAAAACCATTTAATTCTGGTCCATAATTTAAACAGATTAAAACAACAATGGTTCTGATCTTTCTTTCCTTTCCAATAACTAAATGCGATTTTTACAACCGCATTGCGGACTTCATAAAAAAATGTTCTTAGCTACGCTGTGTTTAATTAATTTGGTTGAATGTTTGGCAGAATCGCACACATCGAACTTAACCATAATATAGAACGTGTTTCACATTGATAATACGCTTAAACCTAGGCTCCAAGGTTTGAAATCAATTTAGTGAATACTTCAGCCTCATTCAGGGCAATAGAGTAAACCTAGCTAGTGCGACGTGGAGAAATTAAAGTTCAGAATACAGTGAGTTCCTTGAAGTCATAGCAGCGTTTCGGTCCACCGGACCCAATGGCAAACACATGGAATAAATTAGTACAACTAAAACTGAAAATAAAACTTGTTGTCTTCAACGGATGGGCCCATATCAGGAACACCCAACGGTAAAACTTCATAAAAACAAACATTCTGATGTTTTTATAACAAATCAGATGTATTTAAACATATTTAAGGGAATTGTTTTTCAGCTGGCAGACGAACAGCTGTTCTGCAGCGCCAGCCAGCCTAAAGTTCATGAAGAATTTCTAAATTTCCCAGCTGAAATATTTAAGTGCAGAATTTGCCAGCAGCAAAACATTTTTTTACATATATTCCCAGCTGAAAAATACAAGTGAAGAATATGCCAGCTAATAAAAATGCACGATATCTATTCCAATACTGGTATGATCAATTAAAAGTCAATTAAGCTATACTAACGGCCGTGAGCCACGAGTAGCAGCTGACGTTTCAAGCGTTTAAGCACAAGCAACATACGCAGACTCAGTGACTGATCATTAGCGGCGCTTGTTCTACTCACTGATGTGATCACTGAGTCTCCGTATGTTACTTGTGCTGATGTCGCTAGTGTGAACCAGCCGGTCGTAACACTCGAAATATCAGCTGCTACTATACTTTTAGCTGATTGTATCAGTATTTATCTCCCATCAACGCAGATCAGTTTCATTTTAGCAGTTCAAATATCCAAAGAATCTTTCGAGAACCAGATATTGTCTGACAATCATGATTTTTTCTTTCTGAAAACAAAAATAGTGGAAACTGTATTAATTTACAGTACCAATACAGCAGTAAAAGTGAATCAAGACAAAACTTCAAAGCCGCTTGAAATGTTTAATGTGTACTTTCATACCGTTTAGGTGTTTCCCAAACACTTAGTATCGAGGAAGAAACTGAGAGATTCACAAGTGAAAATTTCCACTTTCGCATAACCAGGAGCCCATTACCAGGAGCGTCCATCTCCCATACTAGGTCTGTGAGTCAGCGTATGACTGGATTGAGCTATATTTAGAACATATCTCACGGGAGTTCACGTGCCCACACTTTGGGAATCCAATCAAACCATAGTCTGGACAATGCAGCGTTAGTAAAATCACCTCAAAGAACAATAGATCATTCTTAATCTCGATAATTACGGCAAGCATATGCACGATCGCAGCAGAGTCAGAAGGCAGTTACCCGGGAAACATGTTCTAAAAATAGCTCAAACCGGTCATACGCTGACTCACAGGTATAGTATATATGGACGCTCCTGGTAATGGGCTCCTGGCATAACTTAGTATATTTTATAATATATGAACCGCGTGGGACCACGCCTTCATCGATGCAGCAGTCCGTGCTAAACTGCATTGTGGTAAAGAAAAATGCATGATTCACTGCTCGCTTGATGTGTTTTGTGCAAACAAGCCTACTGTAATGACCGAGTGCTGATTGTGCTTTTGATTTAAAGTGCTAACGGAAACTGCTTTTGAGCCGATTTTCAGCGCATTGAAAGATACAGCTAGATAGTTTATTTAAAAACTGAAAACACCTCGCAGTGAAACGATACTGAATTGAGTGTCTTTACAAAGTTGATTAATAAACTGAGGGTACAAAGGTTGCACATTTCTAAGCACTGATCATAGTGAATACGGACTGCAGAATTTACCAGCTGACAAATATCGCTCCGTTATATTATTATTTAGTATCAGACTGCAGAATTTGCCAGCCAAGAAATTCCAAAGTGCAGAATTTGCCAGCCGAGTGGCCCAGAAGAACAGTTATTTTGCAGAACAGTTCGTTGGGTGTTCCTGCCATATGATCTAAAAAAATTTAACTCGTACATTTTTCAATCCTACCTGATATATTTTTTGTTAGAAAATTGTCTGAAAAGCACATTTTTGGATTACCCATGATGCAACCGATATAAGTATATAAGTATATAATGTTCATGGGGGGGTCAGAATTTTTGCACGCGGCTGTATATATATAGAAACTTATATAAGAGAAGCTATTGGGTGTTTAATAGAGAACATGCATGTAGGCATCTATTCAAGTACATATAAATACAGTATATAAATGTTATATTATATATAGAAACTTATATAAGAGAAGCTATAGGGTGTTTAACAGAGAACATGCATGTAGGCATCTATTCAAGTACATATAAATACAGAATATAAATGTTATATTATATATATAGAAACTAATGGAATTTATTAATTACACTTTGATGCTCTGTCAATGTCATTAATCAAAGTTATAACTGAAGATGGCATAATCAAAGTTATAACTGAAGATGGCAGCTTTTTGCCATCTTGTATCTGCAAAATGCACTTTTGCAGATACAAAAAAAATTACTAAACCCTGCCGTAAGCCCCAGAGTTGCATCCAAAAGGCTCCTGTCCTCGAAAGAGCAGATTAGCTGCTTCCGTCTGCAGCTAAGTACATCTTAACTGGTGCATCAAGAGTGCCTCTGTTGATCACCCTGATTACCCATGGAAATAATTTCACCACTTTTGCATTGCTACTCTCCTGTGAAGTTGCATAGAAGAAAATATATAAATTAACTGCATGCATGGTATCGGTGAAGTCATCTGCATACCTGAGTTTTGATAACCATACATGCATGCATGCATGAATGCCTAATAATCATGAATGTATGCATTGTGGGGGGGAGGGGGATGGTCATCCCCGATCTTTTTACCCTGAGTTCGGAAAAGCTGAAAAATACCCTGAAACTATTTCACCCAGAAAATGCAATACCCTAAAAAATACCTTATCACCTGAAAAAAATTCTGGCAGTCCATTATGGGACCGTTCTTGGTCCAACTTCTTAAGATCCACCTCTAAAAAATACCAGATTCTAAAAATATTTGGGTTTTCTTTCAAGAACCCCTAAAAAATACGACGATCATCGCGACGATCATTACGAGACCGTAACTTGTGTTATTCTTAAGGGATCTGTTTCTTTGCTAGTCAGACACTTCTCAAGGCTAGAGTGCCTATCTTGCGCAAAGCACCCGTTTGTTTATATGTTTTGATCTCTGGCTTAGAAAACCAAGCTGATTTCGTGTTTGGAATATCTCTATAGAGATCGAACCCCCATATTCTCTTGGAGATATTTTGAACTTTTCTTGCGGAAATATGGGTTCCCACTTGGTTCACTGGGTCTCGATTCAGGGCCAGAAAAGTTCGAGAAGCGATCACGGAAAGAATCCTGCCACAGTCTGTCGTCCCGCTGTAAGAGCAAATTTATTTCTCGTTCTCATTTCGGCCGTCATCAGCTCTAAAATGTTATTCTAGTTTCGGTTAGGCGTCGGGTCCTAGCTGTGACTCTTTTTTAATTTTATTTAGTAGCTCTACACGGGTTAAATCGGGGCTCTTCATCTTGTATCTACTAACGTTTCCCTCCACAGATCCCAAGCTTCGCTGACAAGCAAGGTTTCACCAGCCTCGTGTCACAAACCTGCTTCAACGCCACCCACGGCTTCATGCCATGCCAAATCAAACCGAGCGGTGTTCGTTCGTTATTTGACAGAGCGCCATTGTTCGTGTCACGTTACGTGACTTTGTCGTTTTGCATTGTTCATTGAAGTGTAAAGACCTTGAGGTCACATGAAGTTTAGCATCGATCGCCGTAGATTTAAGAGTCTTTCTACCTCCCAACTCCTTGTTGGGAATTTATTCTAGAGAATGTCAGAAGTCTTGTGGGGTGTATCAGCATTTAGCCGTAGATGTTCTTGAAGTATTACGACATATAAACATATAAACATATAGACATATAAACAGCGAGATAGGCAGCACTTAAGCATTGAGAAGAGCCTGAATAGCAAAGAGACAGGCCCTTAAGAATAACACAAGTTACAAAGAGGGGAAAAATAAGAACAGATACTACACTTGATCTTAGTCAAAATCGGAATGCATCATTAATTATCTAAGCTATGGAGAAATACACAGTTGCAATTCTACAGATTCTAAGAACAAAAAGGTACGGCAGCACTTCACTTCTCATCGAGAACTTCTAGCAATACAGTATAGATGCAATTTTCTAAGGAAGTCCAGAATCGTCTTTCTGAAGGGGTCCAATTAGGTAAGTGTAATGTTTAGCTCTTTTTCAACATTTTCTACGGCTGTTATTGCCGATTTTCTGAGGCATGACTGCGATTTTGATCATATTTTCTGGGTGAGAGAATGCCAGAGAACGTTTACATCTTTTCTTCATTCTGAAATTTATCAGTAAGGTATAAATTGATGTTAATCTCCTCTTTTATGAGCAGCTTAGTTAATATACTACTCAAAAGAGGTGCTGGTAAAAGACAGAAACTGCATCAACATAAATGTATACATGCCTTTCTTCTGCCCTTACAGTTCTCAATGGTTTTATTTTTAAACAGGCTTATTATTTTTCTCACTGGTATTCTTGAAGGTTCTCTATCACGATTTCTAACTGCAGACAATCTTGATTTATGCCTCCTACTCCTTAAGGTTGATCAGTATTCAAGCCTTTACTAGATAACAATACAGTGCTCAGCTGTTCGCGTTCGGCCATCACATTCAAACTATTTGACATTTCAGTGATATTTACCGTATCATTTCTCGAACTGATCACATTATTGTTATTCTATATATTACTAAGCTTTTCCATTAGCTTTTGTTTGGCTATTGTGTGGCTTTGTTTAGCTTTGCCTTTCTCACTTTCCAAAATCTTGGCTTTCATTCCCCAGTGAGCAGGGTCGATATCGATGTTAGTTAACATCTCCTCGTCGTTCAACTGAACTTTAAGCTTATATTCACCCTGACGAGTACGAGTAAAGATTGCAGCACGTTCTATCTCTGAGCCTAGGGATGTATTATGAATGTGCCATGAGACTCGAGGAGCTTTGTCGCGAAAATAGTTCAGTGTACATTATACCATCTCTATCTCTGTTGCATCAAAAACGTTCCCAAAACTGCCAACACAGTACATTCAAGACATTAAATTCTGCTTAGCTAAGCCAAACGCGCTTATAAATTTCCGGGCTTCTCGTAAATACGACACGCAGCCAAATGTCAGTTTTTAACAATATTTGTAGCGATAAATTAATTATAAGGCATTTCGGAATAATAATTACCTTTAACAACACGGCCAATCCTTTCGAAGTGTCTTTCCGATGAATCGAAAACTTGGACTCATGACATAAACTCCGTCAACACATCTTCGGAAAATCGAAGACTATTCGGCCAGCCAACGGAGAGTCCCCGATGTACACAGAAAAAAAACGAAGTACACACCATAAAACGATTAATAAATTAGCTCGGAGCACTAACCCTAATAACTCGTGTTCTGCGCTTGCGCGCATCAACGAGTTAAAAACGACGAACAAATTATCTCCTATCCACCTAAGCCAGGAGCCCATTACCAGGAGCGTCCATCTCCCATACTGGGTCTGTGAGACAGCACATTCTCAGATCAGGTTATTTTTAGAACAGCCGAGGTAAATAAATCCCATACCCCCGAGCAGTAGGCCGATAAAATGCTTATTTTTTCACAATGGCGAGGTTTTCTCATTGTACGCAGTAACAATATCTCTTCATAAATCGTTAGGAAGCATTGTTTTCCTAGTACATTGTTGCACGAAATTACTGTTCACAAGGCTTCTCATTGTTTTTCGCGGCTAAAAATAGCCTGATCTGGGAACACGCTGTCTCACGAATGCATAACAGATAGACGCTCCTGGTAATGGGCTCCTGCCTAAGCCCAATAACTCGTTCTGCACATGCGTGCATCCACGAGTTAAATTACTATTGTGTATGGAATAAACGACCTATTCATAGCTTGATTACGTCTAGAACCTTCGCTTGATAATGGCTAATTGTGTTGACGCATGCAGTCTAAGTAGTTCTGGAACTTCCAATCTAACAAGGATTGTGTGATAAGTTATTATTTAGTGTAGCTAAATCAAATTGATCTTTAAACCAAAATGCCCCGCTGAACTTTGAAATCACATATCGAAGAGGTTAAGGCAGGAGCCCATTACCAGGAGCGTCCATCTTCCCCACTGTGTCTGTACCCCAGCACAGAGGTAGATGAGGCTATTTTTAGCATTGCGTTTCGCGCGAAAAAGAACAAAGGTAGGCTATTCTTAGCCAATCAGATAGCTAACGTTACTTCTCATTATCATTCTTCTCACTTTCAACGCGGGAATTCGAATTGCTGGCTTTCACTCAATCCCCAGAGATTCAAATGTTGGTGCCCCAACAAAAGAAGCTAACGAGGGATCTATTGTTTAAGGGCACCAACTTTTCGCGGGAATTTCGAATCTAAAAATAGCCTCATCTACCTCTGTGCTGGGGACCCAACCCATAACAGAGGAACGCTCCTGGTAATGGGCTCCTGGTTAAGGTGGTATGATACATTTTAGATTTTTGAAGGGAATTTTCTTTTAAAGTTTTTTTTCCTATTTTCTGAGGTTTGTTGTTCGGTTGCTAGGGGCAACGGTGTTATTTACGCGTCCTTTTTGAGAGAAAAACGCTCAAGAAATGATGGGAAACCGTCATTTTATTATCTATTCTGGGTTTTAACTTTAAGTCCATTTTTCTCAGAAAGCAAGTTTTTGTACAACCTGTCATAGCTTAACACTTCTACTTTAAAAACTATGCAAGATAATGCAATGGAACTTGGTGTAGCTCTTTGTCAATAATACCTCAGTGCAATGAACCAAAAACATTTACATATTTTTCTTAATTAACATTATTATAGGATAAATTCAATATGGGTGGGGCCCGGAAAATGATATTTATGAAAGTAGTCCTAATATTCTCTAATTTGGATGTAACAAATTGTACATTTTTAGGTTCATTGCATAGTCCCATCTATGTAGAACATTTTCTGAACCTTTCAAGGGTAAAACATTTGTATTTATAGAGCTACAGCTGTTAGCGCAGATCTATCATAGCGATGTTCAAAGGGCGTGTCCTGGTTACCATGGCAACTGTTGATGTAAAAAAACACTGCCAAACTATTTCTCTAAGTGAGAGGAGAATATGTTATTAAAAACAATTTGATTTACACTTTTTTCAAATTTTGTCAAAATTTGGGTATCATACCACAATAAAACGAGTTTTTATCCGGTCCACATTAGCGCAGAACTGAGTTTTTGGGAATCTAACGCTAGCCAAATGTAACTTGCAAACGTTTTATCAAATATAAACAGTGCATGACCCGGAGGTCAACTGGCTGGAAGATCAAAGAAAACACATGTTTTTTAGGATGGAATATATGTGAATATATTATGTTATTTCAGTTCATTTTCTCATTCGAGAATTCCGAATACAGAACTTCGAATTCAGAAATACTCATGATTGACTTTAAACACTTTGTTTATAAACTTGCCATCTCTATCTACACTCACGCCATTCTGTTCAGCTGAGCTAAGCAAAACGCCGGTATATACTTCATGGTAGTGCTCCGTTCCATATAGGCTCCCCGCATAATACTGTAAAACAGTAGAGAAAATGATTATGCAGGGGGCTATATATGGAACGGAATACTACCATGAAGTATATACCACAACGCCATCGGAGAGTCCTCGATACACAGAAAATCGCACGAAGTACACACCATAAAACGATTAATAAATTAGCTCGAACCCCCTAACCCCAATAACTCGTTCTGCGCTTGGGCGCATCCACGAGTTAAAAAGGATTCTCAAACCTGCTTGTGCAACTATCGTCCAATTTCTCTCCTCTCTATTTTCAATAAACTCTTAGAGAAGCTTGTATGTAGCAGACTGCTAGATTTTCTTAAAAGAAAACAATATTTTATTTGACAAGCAATTTGGCTTTCGTACTAAACATTCCACTGACCATACAATACAATACAATACAAAAACCTTTATTGAAACACGATTTGTTTAAACGCAGCACAATTGCTGATGTGGTCGTGTATGAAAGAATACAATTAAAAATGATATATATACATATACAACAGGGTATAAACACACACATGCAGTTCACACATGGTATTTGTACACATATGTACAAATTTCAGAATTAAGAAACGTTTTAGAAAGGATGTATATAATATAAGGTTCGCCAATAGAGACAGAGTCGCTGCTCTTGTCCGTAAGGCATCATACACTATAACCAAGTCAGAAATTTTGGACGTAATCTAGGATGTAAGATAATATAAAATGTTACGGATCAAGTGCAGCGTCTCTCTCACTAATGCTTAATTGCTGGAAAAGCGTAAATTTTAATTTATTTAGTAGGTTTTTCTTCTTGAGTTGACGCGCAAAAGGATTATGAGAAAGTTCTATGATACTTGCAGGTAACTTATTCCAGAGGATCGCTCCCCTGTAAGCTATGGACTTATACATTACATCCGTTTTTGGTGCTGGTAATTCTAATTTATGGCGACCCCTGAGAGCATATGCGCTGATATTGCGCTTTTTAAACATACTACTGATTTGCTCTGGTACATTGTTATGGTAACTAACTGTGGACGAGACATGCTATCTTATACTTGTATGTCCACATAATTGGATGCCATCCTGCATTAGTTAATGCGTCACTGCTGTTCATTGACCAGTCCAGGCCATATACGATTTTCGCAGCTCTTGCATGTATTTTTTCAAGGCTATCAAAAAGGGAAATGTTACAATTGCCCCAAACTATGATTCCGTATGTTACAGAGGGTATGATGATCTTTTGATAAAAATCAGTACCATGCAGTACTTAGTATAATTGAAAAAATACAAACAGCAATTGATGAGCGTGATTTTTCGTGTAAATGTGTTTAGATTTTAGCAAGGCCTTTGATATGGTCAATCATGAACTCTTAATAACAAAAACTGGAGTACTATGGTATAAGAGGTGTAGCTAAAAAGTGGTTTACCTCATATCTTACTCCGTAACTGGCAAAGAACTGTAACAGTTAATAACGTAACTTCAACCCAATCAACTATTTCCTGCGGTATTCCTCACGCATCTGTCCTGGGTCCAATATTATTCTTACTTTATATTAATGATTTTCATCTTTGTTCATCTCTCTTTGACTTTCCCCTTTTTGCTGATGATGCTAATTTATTTTGTAAATATAAGAATCTTGATATACTACATTCTAGTATTAATAATGATTTAGCCAATATTCACATCTGTCTGTGTGCTAATAAGCTTTCATTAAATATAGAAAAGTCTAACATTGTTCTGTTTCATCCTCCTCAAAGGAAATTGATGTCCAATTTTGCATTAAGGTTATCGTATACCTTCAGGGTACTGTTCCGGATAAAATTAAGTAGCGTCTTGAATATTCGTCGTATTTAGCTAAATTATACCTCATTTTAAAGCTTATAAAATTGGCTACAACGATATACCTAAGGTTTGTAATTTTGATAAAAGTGCGATTTTTAAATAAACTTCTTTTCCGAACAAGCGAGTTGGTTTCCAAGATCTCCAACTCCACGGCAATTTAATGAATTTAATATATGTTTGCTTTTCTGGACTCCCACAGACCTTGTCTACGAAACAGTGTCGGCGATTGTGGAAATTCGAAGCCGTTCTGAAGATATTTTGGTCTTCGTGAAACTGCTAACGCGCATTCCAAGTATAGATGCGGGAATTGCTCTCAGAATCTCTCGCACTTGTTATTTAGCTGATATAATTGCGAACAATCTGTGAAAATTTGAAGTAATTCGCACAAATTCGCGTCATGTTGGAGCTTTTTTCAAACTATGTTTAGAACGAAAATAGAAAGTCAAGAAAACGCTCTGAAAAGTTTTAGCCGGCCGGCGAGACTGATTCTGGTGCCCCGCCTCTTTCACAGCAATCAAACACCTTCTATATAAAGCAGCCAATGATGTTCAACCAGTGACTGGGAAATGTCACAGTCAATTTCTCAGCGGCATGAAAGCAACACGATCTTGAAAGGTCTTCACGCTCAGTTGAGTTAGTTTCGCGTTTTCAGTCACTCTTCGTTATGGGCAACGACAAAGGATAAACCAGCTAAAGACAAGAAGAAGGCAAAACAAAAGCAGACCGAACGGACGCGGAAGACGAAAGAAAAGCACGAGGACAGATAAATTTAATACCCGAATAATCATCCCGTGAATATATGCTCCGGAAAATGTCAGAGATTGGACCATTTAACTTTTGAGGGGGGGGGGGGGGGGGGGGTGTTTTTGAAAAATAATATCCTGCAAGCCAACGGTGTTGAAAAAAAATATCCTGCAAGCGGAAAAGCTTTGTTCTGGCTCCGCTTTTTTCGCAAAAACAATTCGTGCAACAACACTGCTAAAGAAAAAAAAATCGAGCACAGACAAGAACACCCATCCCCCCCCCCCCCCCCCCCCCCTCAAAAGTCAAATGGTCGGCTCCTTAAGAGGAATCAAGCGGCCTAATGTACAACAAAATAGTTTAGCCAGTGGTAATAAGACTATATAATTTTCAACATTTCTTTGATTTTTTCCTCTTTCTTGAACTCCAAGGCCCAGATACTTGTTTTGAAGAAGACATCTACGGATAATTTTAGCGAATACGCTTCGAATTTACGATGACATATTTATGTGAGAAAAGATTCGATAGAACGCTGACAACAAGCCACAGAGCGAACTCCGAACTGAACGGTAAGCAACGACTCCCGCGCTTAGCTACGGTTGAATGCTCATGACGATTGATGGTGGTGTATGTAACGCAATCTTCGGTAAAATGTTTCTTTTTTATATTTCTTCGTCTAGATAAGAGAAAATTCAACCATTTTTTTCTGTTGGATACTTAACACTCTAAACTTTGTTGTTTTTACGTGAAAACCTTTTTTAAATTAAATTTAAAAAAATTAAACTTTAAAATTAAATTCGGCTCTGAAGCTATACGATAACAAATGAGCAATTACTACAAGAGAAATGCATTAAATATCTTGGCATATTTAATTGATTCAAATCTTAGCTGGAAATTACAGGTTGAATACAATCATTGGCAAAAAGATAAAAAGAAGTGTTGGAATATTATCTAAACTTCGTTATTATGTAGACATTACTATCCTAACCAACCTTTACTATGCCCTCATTTACCCATTTTTGATATATGGGATAATCGTTTGGAGTAACACATACCCGACAACTATCCAACCTCTCTTTGTTCTTCAAAAAAGGCCTTGCATATTATGACCTTTTCAAAATTTGATGAGCACTCAAGCCCTTTTATTTAAGTCACAAAATATTATCAAGTTGCGTGATCTTGTTACACTATATATTGCTGTTTTTATATTTTAGTTCCACAATCAAATGCTACCTTCAGTCTTTAATACATTTTTTATCTCAGTTGGAAATAATCACAATTATAACACAAGATCTGCAGCTAGAGTCTTATTATCTTTCATAGAGCAAGAACAACTTATGGCAAATTCAATATAAGGTTTCAAGGGCCCAGAGTGTGGAATTCATTTGATTTACAGGTCAAATCCACATCCTTCAAGAAATTTAAAGAAAACCTAAAAACAGAATTCCTATGCAAATATTAGTCTCCTGGTATCATTCCGTTGTTCATTGAGTTTCAAGCTAATAAGACTGATTTCTGCTTCTTTCATTCTCAAAATACTACGCTATAATTATTAACACATCTATCTTCTGTGAACTGTATCATGTAAAATATTCATGAGCTTTGGTAGATTTAGTATTCGTGTATGTGTGTACGTGCTTATACGTGTGTGTATGTGTATGTGTATGTGTATGTATTTAAGTACCTCCGACCTAGTACTGTAATTTACTGCATGTAACTGGTTTCCTGGCATTTTTAGGTTTTCTGGTTATTTCGGAAACCCAGTGCCCTTTAAACATTTAATTTATGATTGTAATTATATTTTCCTTATTGCTGGGTACAATAAATCATTGTTGTATATAGTTGCTTTGTTTGACTTAACAAATCAAACGTCCATTGTTAATGAAAAGACGGAATGTTAACAATTATGCGCTTGTTCTCGTTGGATAACGTATTTACAACTTGGCGTGAAATTTGATGAAAACATTATAGTTTGGCGCTATAATTGGCGTCACGGACATGCGCAGTGTCAGAGCAGAGTGAAAAAAACAGGTCCCATGCACATTGGAGAGACTGTATGCATCAAGACAGGTATTCTACGTTGTTATTTTTTAGCGCTTGGGGAATTCAGTGATCAATCGTGAAACCTCCCTTTGAAATTTAGCATTCTTACTAACTTCAATGTCCTCTACTAAAAACTTCTTCTCGTACACAAGAAGAAAGTTACATTTATCCTTGCGAAGTTCGCGCGAAATAGTGTGCATAAAAACGTAGCCACGTGTTGCGCGTACAACAATCACTTCTGTCGAATAAAGGAACGGCCTCCAGTGATGGTGGACGGTTAGATTCAACACTCGAAGTTAAAAAAACAACTTCCTGTCATCGTATCGAAAAACGGTTTGGACTGTTAATAAAATAATGATCTGTTCGATTTCTTGACTATTCTAACGCATTCTCAATGCAAACTCTACAAACATAATCAGTCTACAAAAAGCATTTACAAAAAGTAGTACAAACGTCAAAAAGATATATCATAATCTCTTTCCCTCCCTCTGTCGCCTGCATTAAATTATTTTAAGGTACAATAGGCCCTTTGCAGCTAACAGTCACGTGCTGATATAATACTTCATTAACGAATGAACTGAGCTCGTGATCCCCATGGGAAAGGCGTTGCCGTGGATGCTGGAGGGCAAGCATCTTTAAAAACGCTGTTTTAGAAAATTCGCCAATCGATTGGAGGAGGAAAATAGCATTTGCAAACAGGTTTTGCTAATAACACTACCGACCTCGTACAAGGCCTTTGAATAAATGAAGTCAGATATTTTTTGCTCTCCAGTACAAACACGTGATTTGTTAGCTGCAAAGGGCCTATTATCGGCATGTTGATAAAACACAGGGGTTCAAAACGTGAATTCAAGGTATCAATAATCTCTTGAGTTAATTAAGTCGCCATATTTGTTCTTGATGCGAGATTCTATAGAGCGCATTTCGTATGAGTGGGCAAGTTACGGCAATGACTTACGACACGGTTACTGTATTTTCATGTTCGTCCATCAAAAAAGATGCTGATGTTATTGTTAATACTTGTAATACCTAAAATTTATACATCGATCGTTACATGTTTTGTTCTTGATTAACTTTGTGATTAGACTACAGTTTTACCCGTATTACATTCGTTAACAATGCTAAGTAAATTTCCATTTTTGAATTCTTTCCTATTTTCGTCTATGAATACAAAATGCTATGAATCGAGCGCTCAATAACTCACTTGCGATATATGCTTCCCTTGTCACGCACAAAGGTCTCAATGAGGCAACACAAGAATAACATTAATTTACCCAAAAGCCTCATTGTGCGTGACAAGTGAAGCATATTTCGCGTGACAAGTGAAGCATATATCGCGTGACAAGAGAAGCATATATCGCGTGACAAGTGAAGCATATATCGCGTGACAAGTGAAGCATATATCGCGTGACAAGAGAAGCATATATCGCGTGACAAGTGAAGCATATATCGCGTGACAAGTGAAGCATATATCGCGTGACAAGTAAAGCATATATCGAAAGTGGGCTATTGATTACCAATATGCAAGCTTCATTGTCTTATGGACCAATCAGATTCTACTTTCCAGAGCCTAGGCTCTGTAAATGATAATATTGAATAGCAATTTTATTGATTTTTTTCCCTTCGATTTTCAACGTAAATATTGAATTAAAACTTACAGCGTCATCTTGCGAAATTTTACCTCTGTCTCTTTCCTACTCAATAATAAACACATTGCATAACGAGCTTAACCCTAACTTACACCCAACCCTCCCCCCCCCCCCCCTCCCAAGTCGCACGTTCATAGGAATACAAGACACTGATGCTATTGTTAATGCTTTAATACCCACACTTGATACACATCATTACATGCTCTGTTCTTGATTACGTTTGTGATTATACTCCAGTTTCAATTGTTTGGAACACCTTAAAACTTTATCCTCTCAAAATCATAACCTCGTATTACATTCGAAAACAATGCTAAGGAAATTTCCATTCTTCAATTCCATCCTATTTTCGTCTATGAATACAAGATGCAGATGTTATTATTAAGCACGAGCCCATTGCCAGGAGCGTGCATCTCCCAGATTCGGTCTGTCCAACAGCAGAACAGATGGTGTAGCTATTTTTAGCTTTGTGTCAGTTCCCGCGAGAAGAAACAAAGGCCGTCACTTTTAACCAATCAGGATGCACTGAAAAATTGTAATTAACACGGTTCAAACTGCTAAAAATACTAAAGAGCAAGAGAACAAAAGACAACGTAATCGCATACCAGAACTTCGCGACTATAAATAGCCAGATCGTCTACTGTGCTGTGGGCGCTACCCGTCACATAGGTACGCTCCTGGTAATGGGCTCCTGTATTAAGTAATGGTCCGCGCAAGAGCTAATTCTATTGTGCAGACAGAATTTAATTTCCCCACGTTAGAAGTTTCTGTTTTTCATACTGACAACTCATCAACCCTAAATGATACATTTCTGAAATCAAATCCACTAAAACTGTATTTTAAAACTACTTTCCTTTTTGTGTGTAAATATTTCGTCCAATCAGAAGAATCCAAAACAATAAGCAACAAAGCTTTGAATTTTATAATGTTCCCCATGTTGAATTTTTGTCATATTTAAAATTATGAGAGTTCACACAAGATGCAATTCAAATCTATTTTAAAACATTGAGAAAATGATATTCTTCTTCAGGTTTTGGTATATTTTGATGTTTAAGCCAATGAGGTGGACGAGTGAAACAATAATACAATTAGCACTTTTTACATTCCATGAATTACGAATGCCTAACTCTTGCGCGAACCATTACTCAATACTTCTAAAACTCACAATTGATATACATCGTTACATGTTTTGTTCTTGATTAAATTTGTGATTATACTGCAGTTGCAATTGTTTGGAACAGCTTAAAATTTTCCCCTTTCAAAATTATAACCTCGTATTACATTCGTTAACAATGCTACGGAAATTTCCATTCTTCAATTCCATCCTATTTTCGTCTATGAATATAAGATGATGATGTTATTGTTAATACTTCCGATACTGACAATTGATACATCGTTACATGTTTTGTTCTTGATTAACTTTGTGATTATACTCCAGTTTCAATTGTTTGGAACACCTTAACATTTTATCCTTTCAAAATTATAACCTCGTATTACATTCGAAAACAATGCTAAGGAAATTTCCATTCTTCAATTCCATCCTATTTTCGTCTATGTATACAAGATACAGATGTTATTATTAAGCAAATGGAGGAGTGAAATTTGGGATAAATTTTTCGCTTGTTTTTCAAACTCAAAGTAATTTCCCTTGCCGCTTTTAGGTAGATTTTGACAAACACAAGTGAAATTTATCCCTAATTTCAGGAGTCACTATTGGATTACCATTAATATCACGGAGGACAAATTAAGGGGTGGCGAATGGTAAATCCGAGACTTTGCGAGACGCCGAGACTTGCGTTTTTAAAATCCGAGCCCGAGACCGTCGCCATTTAGTTATTATGACGAAACACCCAGTACTTTTGATCACGCCAGGTGAGGAATTCACTATTCCACAATTAGCTGTCGTTTGCGTACCTTATGAACACATGAAGAGGCCGCCAAAAAACGTAACTTCAATAAAAGCTAATAAAGAGTAAAAAGGCGCGACTCCGCGACCCTCTCCAAAAAATTCCGAGACTCTAAGAAGGGCAAAGTAAAGAAAAATCGAGACTACGACGCACGACCTATAAAATGCGAGACTTTACCGACTTTTTGCGAGATTCTCCGTTTTTCTTGACACCATTCGCCAATTACGATGCAGGAAAAAATATTTTTAGCGCGCGTAGGCGACGTGTGAAATTACAAATTACGCGTGAAATTTCAAGTTAAAATTAGGGATTAATTTGTCCTCTATGGTATTACATTCGTTAAAAATGCTAAGGAAATTTCCATTTTACAATTCCATCCTATTTTCGTCTATGAATACATGATGCATCTGTTATTGCTAATACTTCTAATACTCAGAATTGATACATCGTTACATGTATCATGTTTTTGATTAACTTTTTGATTATACTCCAATTTAAATTGTTTGGAACACGTTAAACCTTTAACCCTTTCAGAATTATAAACTCGTATTACATTCGTTAACAATTGTAAGGACATTTCCATTTTTCTATTCTTTTCGGCTAGCTTTGGATAATTCGGAAAAATTAAAACAACTTGCGCGATGCTGGTGATCTGTTAGTAACATCCTCGTCTGCTGTCTGCCGTTTGACCACACAACACGTTCAAAACTCCTTCGTTTCACATTTCCTGGGTGAACTACTAGAACAATTGTATCATGGCATCTCTGGACTGCCCAACACCAACAAATCGAACTGTAAATTAACACAACACACAGTTACTTACTGACCAACCCTTTGAACTGTAAAGTAACACAACACAGTCATTTACTGACCAACCCATTCAACTGTAAAGTAACACAACACACATTCACTTACTGACCAACCCATTGAACTGTAAAGTAACATAACACACAGTCACTTACTGACCAACCCATTGAACTGTAAAGTAACACAACACAGTCACTGACCAACCCATTGAACTGTAAAGTAACACAACACACAGTCACTTACTGACCAACCCATTGAACTGTAAAGTAACACAACACACAGTCACTTACTGACCAACCCATTGAACTGTAAAGTAACACAACACACAGTCACTGTAGTGAATTTGTTACCTCTGCGTTTTGTGTTATTGACTCATGGAAATGGGGGAAAAAAGGAGCAATTTATGTTTTGAATGCGTCCCAAAGAACGAAAAACTACCCAATTTAATATGGCTAGAGAAATACTCTCGTTAAATTTTTTAATAATTTCTACTGCATCTATCAGGGAAGCAATGTTCACGTCTTGCATCACCGGCGACATTGCGAGAAGACGATCGATCGCATAGCGATAGTGAGACTTAGCAAACGGACCGTGTACCTAATGGTGCTATTACAGACACCAACAATAATTTAGCACTAAAGCGATAGTAAGACTTACCAAATGGACTGTGTTGCTAAAGGCGCTATTACACACACCAACACTAATTTAGTACTAAAGCAATAGTAAGACTTACCAAACGGACCGTGTATCTAAAGACACTATTGCAGACACCAACACTAATTTAGTACTAAAGCGATAGTAAGACTTACCAAACGGACCGTGTATCTAAAGACACTATTGCAGACACCAACACTAATTTAGTACTAAAGCAATAGTAAGACTTACCAAACGGACCGTGTATCTAAAGACACTATTGCAGACACCAACACTAATTTAGTACTAAAGCAATAGTAAGACATACCAAACGGACAGTGTATCTAAAGACACTATTACAGACACCGACACTAATTTAGTACTAAAGCAATAGTAAGACTTACCAAACGGACCGTGTATCTAAAGACACTATTGCAGACACCAACACTAATTTAGTACTAAAGCAATAGTAAGACTTACCAAACGGACCGTGTATCTAAAGACACTATTGCAGACACCAACACTAATTTAGTACTAAAGCAATAGTAAGACTTACCAAACGGACCGTGTATCTAAAGACACTATTGCAGACACCAACACTAATTTAGTACTAAAGCAATAGTAAGACTTACCAAACGGACCGTGTATCTAAAGACACTATTGCAGACACCAACACTAATTTAGTACTAAAGCAATAGTAAGACTTACCAAACGGACCGTGTATCTAAAGACACTATTGCAGACACCAACACTAATTTAGTACTAAAGCAATAGTAAGACTTACCAAACGGACCGTGTATCTAAAGACACTATTGCAGACACCAACACTAATTTAGTACTAAAGCAATAGTAAGACTTACCAAACGGACCGTGTATCTAAAGACACTATTGCAGACACCAACACTAATTTAGTACTAAAGCAATAGTAAGACTTACCAAACGGACCGTGTATCTAAAGACACTATTGCAGACACCAACACTAATTTAGTACTAAAGCAATAGTAAGACTTACCAAACGGACCGTGTATCTAAAGACACTATTGCAGACACCAACACTAATTTAGTACTAAAGCAATAGTAAGACTTACCAAACGGACCGTGTATCTAAAGACACTATTGCAGACACCAACACTAATTTAGTACTAAAGCAATAGTAAGACTTACCAAACGGACCGTGTATCTAAAGACACTATTGCAGACACCAACACTAATTTAGTACTAAAGCAATAGTAAGACTTACCAAACGGACCGTGTATCTAAAGACACTATTGCAGACACCAACACTAATTTAGTACTAAAGCAATAGTAAGACTTACCAAACGGACCGTGTATCTAAAGACACTATTGCAGACACCAACAATAATTTAGTACTAAAGCAATAGTAAGACTTACCAAACGGACCGTGTAGCTAATGACACTATTACAGACACCAACACTAATTTAGTACTAAAGCAATAGTAAGACTTACCAAACGGACCGTGTATCTAAAGACACTATTGCAGACACCAACACTAATTTAGTACTAAAGCAATAGTAAGACTTACCAAACGGACCGTGTATCTAAAGACACTATTGCAGACACCAACACTAATTTAGTACTAAAGCAATAGTAAGACTTACCAAACGGACCGTGTATCTAAAGACACTATTGCAGACACCAACAATAATTTAGTACTAAAGCAATAGTAAGACTTACCAAACGGACCGTGTAGCTAATGACACTATTACAGACACCAACACTAATTTAGTACTAAAGCAATAGTAAGACTTACCAAACGGACCGTGTATCTAAAGACACTATTGCAGACACCAACACTAATTTAGTACTAAAGCAATAGTAAGACTTACCAAACGGACCGTGTATCTAAAGACACTATTGCAGACACCAAAAATAATTTAGTACTAAAGCAATAGTAAGACTTACCAAACGGACCGTGTATCTAAAGACGCTATTACACACACCAACACTAATTTAGTACTAAAGCAATAGTAAGACTTACCAAACGGACCGTGTATCTAAAGACACTATTGCAGACACCAACAATAATTTAGTACTAAAGCAATAGTAAGACTTACCAAACGGACCGTGTAGCTAATGACACTATTACAGACACCAACACTAATTTAGTACTAAAGCAATAGTAAGACTTACCAAACGGACCGTGTAGCTAATGACACTATTACAGACACCAACACTAATTTAGTACTAAAGCAATAGTAAGACTTACCAAACGGACCGTGTATCTAAAGACACTATTGCAGACACCAACACTAATTTAGTACTAAAGCAATAGTAAGACTTACCAAACGGACCGTGTATCTAAAGACACTATTGCAGACACCAACACTAATTTAGTACTAAAGCAATAGTAAGACTTACCAAACGGACCGTGTATCTAAAGACACTATTGCAGACACCAACACTAATTTAGTACTAAAGCAATAGTAAGACTTACCAAACGGACCGTGTATCTAAAGACACTATTGCAGACACCAACACTAATTTAGTACTAAAGCAATAGTAAGACTTACCAAACGGACCGTGTATCTAAAGACACTATTACAGACACCAACACTAATTTAGTACTAAAGCAATAGTAAGACTTACCAAACGGACCGTGTATCTAAAGACACTATTGCAGACACCAACACTAATTTAGTACTAAAGCAATAGTAAGACTTACCAAACGGACCGTGTATCTAAAGACACTATTGCAGACACCAACACTAATTTAGTACTAAAGCAATAGTAAGACTTACCAAACGGACCGTGTATCTAAAGACACTATTGCAGACACCAACACTAATTTAGTTCTAAAGCGATAGTAAGACTTACCAAACGGACTGTAATAATAATATATGTTTATTCACCACTTTTGCAGTTAAGACTGAATTACAGTTAGGGCCAGGGTATAGATGGGTACAACCATGGGCTTAAAGTGCCTAAACCCTTTTTGCAATTTTTAAAGCTATGAACCTCCGAAAAGTTTTGAGTACTTATGTGAAGAGAGTTTTTGGTTTACAGTGACTACTTTATGTTCTACGCTTGTTTGAAATCGTGTAAATTTGACCTTTCCTGGTCATTGACCGCGTAAGTAAAAGCTTGGGTCGATTCATGGGTAGACGTCATCTTGATGTCATATAATTAATTCAACTTTGCAATCATTTGAATAAATACTTAAACTGTTGACTAAAATGACTTTTTTCTTTACTAACAACTCGCAAACTGTGTATATTCTCTATAAATCGATGTTGTTGTGATAGAAAGGCGTTATGGAGAATAATACATTAATGAGATGACGTATATCCAGGAATCGATCCAGGCTTTTACTTACGCGGTCATGGGTCAGGAAAGGTCAAATTTACAAGATTCTAAACAAGCGTAGAAAATTGTGTATTTTCTCTAAGCCAAGGGGGATTCTGGGAGGGGGATTCTGGGAGGGGGATTCTGGGAGGGGGATTCTGGGAGGGGGGATTCTGGTCAAAATTGGAATTAGATCGTACTACATGACATTAGATCGTACTACATGGCATTAGATCGTAACCTACATGGCATTAGATCGTACTACATGACATTAGATTGTACTACATGGCATTAGATCGTACTACATGGCATTAGATCGTAACCTACATGGCATTAGATTGTAACCTACCTGGCATTAGATCGTAACCTACATGGCATTAGATCGTAACCTACATGGCATTAGACACTGATTAGATCGTACAGGTAGCCGAAAATACAAAAACTATTAGTCGCATCAGTCAGCCAGACAGACAGACTGTATTCGTTAGCTCTTTGTAACTGAAAAAAAGATTTGGTGGATGAATTATTCTGTAATCTTAAAAGTCTAATATATAGTTATCACTAAATTAACTTAACATTTTAAATTTTGTGCTGAAATTATGGAGGTCATATGTTCATACTGTAATGGTGTACCACCCCGCCCCCCCCCCCCCCCCCCAACCCCTTTCCCTCCCACACATAAACACACCCAAAAAAGGATATATTTATTTACGCAGGCTAGGGACACTCAACTCGCACCGGTCACACAGCCATCCTTTCACAAAATATTTCGGCTCCTGTATTCTATTAATACATTTTCTGTTGGGATGCCATATGGCCGAGTACAGGCTGCGTACCGCCTCTTGTTGATAATATTTCGATTTGAAGACACACCTGGAATCTGCACGATCTCCTCGATCTTTTTAACGTAGACTTGAGCGTTGTACGGTAAGTCATCGAACGTACGACAGGCCTGGATACTCGTCTTCCATCCCGGCAGAGTAAGATACTCAACTTCTACCTCACTCAACACCTTCTGGGTTGCTGTACAACAGAAAACGAGATTCAGAAAATCAGACAGAGCAACGAGAAAATTATGCAAAGGACATAGATAGAAATGTTATTAAAGTGTCAATGTATTTAGCATTACTAATTCATTCGTCTCACATGGCCGCCATGTTGACTACAAACAATAGGTTTTACAAGTCAGCCTCGAACTGAGCAGTTTCAGAACGAGGTTAGACTGTCTAAGACAAAGGTCAACATGGCCACCGTATATATGAGAAGAGTCAATTGTGCAATGGGACTCATTTCTCATAATACTCCAGTTTCCTATTCGAAAATTACCGCTGAATACAATGACTACAGACGCATGTAGTCAGGCTTAGCCGCATTCTGAAGTTAAACATTCATAAATACCAGCGAGAAGGTGGGCTATTCACAACTCTGCGTATTGTTGTAGTTTCGCATTTTGCACCTTCTCGCTGGTATTTAAGAATGTTTAACTTCAGAATGCGGCTAAGCCTGACTACATGCGTCTGTAGTCATTGCATTCAGCGGTAATTTTCGAAAACGAAACTGGACTATTGCCCACATTTGCTTGTCCTCAATCAATCAATCAATCAATCAATGAATCAATATCAATTTATTGGAACCCTGTTTGGCAGTATTACGCTGAATTATTACGGCAGTAGACTAACATAAATAACATTAAATATACAAATAAATATTTGATAAATATGATATGATCAATATGATGCTGCTAATAATACGAAATATAGAGATTATTACATGGTAAATATAAATAGACATGTTTAGGGTCAATATCAGTCGATATCAGTCGCAGAACCGTCGCAAGGGATTCAGGGGTAAAATCTTCGATTTTCTCTTTTATTCCTCTCATTGCACCAAGCTGAAAATATAAAATACTACAAGCTTCTGTATCGTTGTTTCGGTTACTTCTGGAAAGCGTGAAGCCATATTGTTGACCAGTAGAACCCTACGTAATGACAAATGTATCTCACGAAAATCAAGATGATAGTGCCCACGGGCCGACTATCGCCTGCAAGGTGGCGGACCAATGAGAGCGCTCGAAAATGTTTCGTTATAACGTCTGATAGTTTGCATCCACGGACGACAACTATCACGTCACGTGATCGCTTTTGGCCAATGAGCGCGTCCCAATATTTTGTGGTGAACAAAAACGTCTGATAGTTTTCCTCCGCGGACGACAACTATCACGTCATGCGATCGCTTTTAGACAATGAGCGCGTGCTAAAACTTTGTGATTAACTATAACGCCTGATAGTTGCCTCTGCGGGCGACAACTACCGTAAAGTTCCGAAAGTAGCGACCCCCCGAAAGTAACAGTAAAAATTGATGTCAGTCTACGCTAACAAGTATGGCTACAGTGTACAGTAAATTCTGTAAGATCGTTTCACGGGTCAAAGGACATCACTGCTATCGTTGTAATCCGAAAATTAATTAAAACTGCAGCTGCGTGCCTGAGCCTTCCAATACTTCTTCAAGCCATACAATCGCAGTGTTGATGAAAGCAGGAACAAGCAGCAATGGGCAGGAGAAAACAATAGGTCATGTCCCTGATAGTCTTGCAGAAGTCTTGTACAAACCATTGGTAGACAAGACGATAACCGTATCATGCCGTGTTACCGGCCAAAGCAGAACTGCACCCAAAGGTGTAGATTAGATGACGAACAGCACTATCAAACAGCACGTAAAGAGCCAGAACATTTACTGCTAGACATAAGCAAATGTAACAATAGCAATAGTCATAATAAAATACGTTCTAGATCCTGTGAATATTTGTTGTTTGTTAAAATACCGTACACGATGTCGTTTAAGGTACACGGTATGGCTCCTGAAAGTTAACGATTTTAGCATCCCGAAAGTAGCGACCACCAGAAAGTAGCGACCACCAGAAAGTAGCGACCCCCCGAAAATAACAGTTACTTAAGGTTGCTAAATTCGAAAGTAACGACCTCGCTACTTTCGGAACTTTACGGTATCACGTAACGTGATGGCTTTTAGCGAATGAGCGCGCAGCACAAATTTGAGGTGAACTATAACGCCTGATAGTAGACTCCGAGCTACGCTCCTCGTCAGTCTAGAAGATCGTAGTCTAAATGTTAAATAGAGACCTCGAGCTCGTAGTCTAATTGTCCAATTATAGTTCTCGGACCGCCATTTTGAAAGGTAACCAAGCCTTTGGTGATATCGAGACTACTAATTGGCATGATAATCAAAATCTATCCATATTCATCCTTGCAGGGTCAACTCCATCCTCAATGGCTTGTACCTAGTTAGCATGATAATCAGAATTCTGCCATATTCATAGAGAGAGGGTTGGTATCAGTGCAGGGTCAACTCCATCCTCAATGGCTTGTACCTAGTTAGCATGATAATCAGAATTCTGCCATATTCATAGAGAGAGGGTTGGTATCAGTGCAGGGTCAACTCTATCCTCAATGGCTTGTACCTAGTTAGCATGATAATCAGAATTCTGCCATATTCATAGAGAGAGGGTTGGTATCAGTGCAGGGTCAACTCCAGCCTCAACGGCTTGTATCTAGTTAGCATGATAATCAGAATTCTGCCATATTCATAGAGAGAGGGTTGGTATCAGTGCAGGGTCAACTCCAGCCTCAATGGCTTGTACCTAGTTAGCATGATAATCAGAATTCTGCCATATTTATAGAGAGAGGGTTGGTATCAGTGCAGGGTCAACTCCATCCTCAATGGCTTGTATCTAGTTAGCATGATAATCAGAATTCTGCCATATTCATAGAGAGAGGGTTGGTATCAGTGCAGGGTCAACTCCATCCTCAATGGCTTGTACCTAGTTAGCATGATAATCAGAATTCTGCCATATTCATAGAGAGAGGGTTGGTATCAGTGCAGGGTCAACTCTATCCTCAATGGCTTGTACCTAGTTAGCATGATAATCAGAATTCTGCCATATTCATAGAGAGAGGGTTGGTATCAGTGCAGGGTCAACTCCATCCTCAATGGCTTGTACCTAGTTAGCATGATAATCAGAATTCTGCCATATTCATAGAGAGAGGGTTGGTATCAGTGCAGGGTCAACTCCAGCCTCCATGCGAGGCTAAGGCTTGGTTACCTTTCAATAACTATGAATTCAACAGACTACGACCACAATCCATTTCGGGCTGGGAATGTTGTTTGTTGTCCATGACAACCTTTTGAAATAGGTGTATTTAAATTATCGGATTATTGTGACAAGTGAATAAAAGCCACACCGACGTATGTGGTAAATATATTCTAAACTGGGATGTCGCGTGTTACACATTAGCAATGTGAATTAAGTAATGTTTCCGGTCACAAGATAACATGATTTTGTCCACACATAGCGATTGTAGTTCTTACCTGGATAGGATGTAAGCAGCTCTCCCTTGTGTCTGTATGCCATACCGAGTTTCACTTCCTCAAAAGTGTCTAGCACATCAAGCTTTGAAATAGCAAGTCTGTAACATAATTCAACGCAATGACGTCAGCATTGGTTGCTAAGGCCCTGCAACCATAGCAACCAATAACACGTCACTGCATATATCACCGCCACACAGTGTTTATGGTAGTACTATGTATATTTGAGGACCCTCCATATTTCAGGTGTTCATATTATTGTCGGTGTCATTTGTTAGGTTGTTAGCATCGCCTGAAGCCGATGTTTCGTTAGAGTGGTTTTTAATTGAGAGTCGTAAAATCAAAACCAGTGAACCAATCACGAGCAAGTAAAAAGATCAATGAACCAATCACGAGCTGGGGTAATTTACGATTGGTTTTACTTCAACCAATCACAAGGAAAAGTAACCGCAATCATGGATAACTAACCAATCAAATCCAAGTACTTTTGACACTCAATTGGAAACCGCTCTAGGCTACACATTACTTATTGCAGGAGCCCATAACCATGAGCGTCCATATCTCCTATATAGTTGTCACAGCGTTTTTACAAGTTGGGCTATTTTTAGATTATTTCCCCCGCCAATTAGTAGATTGCACCGTGGCGGAACAAAATATGCCTCATTAGCTACTTTTGTTATACTAAACAACATCGATGTTACGCTTTAGTGATTTGATTCCCTTAGGAATAATTGCAACTCAACAATAACCTAACTTGTGAAAACGCTGTGACATAGGCCTAGTATGCGGGATGGACGCTCCTATAGTTATGGGCTCCTGCTTATATATTGCTATTACTGTGGCTTCTAGTACTTTAATTATTACTCTAACTTTTTTAAACATGTTATTATTATTATTATTATTATTATTATTACTATTATTATTATTAATTATTAATTACTTTAATTAGTATTATGATCCAGCTTAGAAACAATCTGGATTTCGATTGGCTGAGAGTTACGTTCGAATTCTCAATAGCAGCGTGCGTTGCTATAACCTGTGCTCGCAGCCTACAGACGGTTCTGGTTTTATAGCCGCTCCAAACAATGGAGTACTATAAATATTGGTACTATAAATAATATGTCCTTTATAGAAGTTCCAAACAATAGAGTACTGTAAATATTGGTACTATAAATAATGTGTCGTAAACACATTGATTCTAGAAGCGAAAGAAAGTAGGCAACAGTTTCGATAAACGTACAATAAATAAGAAGAAATACCCAATCTGATACATCGGGCTTTACTTTGACATGGCCGTGCTTCGTAGTATTGTTTCTCCTCCTGCCTCTCTAAACTTGCTCGGCTGGGAATGTTGTTACAATGGTTAGACTTTTGAAAGACTATTCCTGATTTTTATATACGTTTCAATTCCTTTCTCTCCATTATCGGATCACTTCTCCGGGCCGATCCAGAGCGGAACGCAACACAACACTTCCAATTCACAGGCACAGTGAAAGAAAGTGACATTAATTAAAATCTGATCTGATCTGATTTGATTGGCCAGTTACTGGAGAAAGTGTCGAGGAGGCGGGGCTGACATATTGGGGCGTGAAACGTGGTTTTCTTTCAAACGGCTTTTTCTCGACAAACTTTTTTGAGCTACAGAAAAAACTTTAAAAAGCTAAAAGAGAACACGAATTTATCAGAATCCTCTTAAATTTGGCATTCTAGTAGATTGATATTCTGGTAACCAAAGGGTGTCTGAAAATTTGAAAATTTATATTATTTATCGCTTTACGACCTTTTACGCAAGCCATTCAACTTCTAATGATATTGTGTTCAGCTGAAAATAGTAAAAAATCCATTATTGTACACGTATTTGGAATGTTGACAAACCCAGACACACTTTTGTTGCTGTGATATCTTACTACCAGACTCAGTTTTCAGACAATTCTTGTAAATAGTTGTTCGCTTTTAGCATTTTAAATTGGAATGAACAGCTTAATAAACAAGCTTAAGAGCGCATTTTTTTTTGTTTTCGTTCATAGAAACCATTTTTTACTGCAGTCTTGTAGCCAGTTATATATGCTTTCCAACGATACAGAATTGGCGGGAATTGCACGGATGCCCTCCTATGTCTACAACACGAACTCCTTGGGGACCTAGACCACCCTAACTGCGATGCAGTCAGACTTTTTGCTATGGACTTTAGTAAAGCCTTTGATTCCGTCAAGCATAATTTACTTTCTGCCAAATTGAAACTCCTACCACTTAACCCGTATATAATAAATTGGTATCTGAGCTTCCTTAGTAACAGGAAACAAAGAGTTGTCTCAAATGGCTTGAATTGCGATTGGATTGATGTTAATAGAGGGACTGTACAAGGGAGCGTCAGTGGCCCCTACCTATTTATTATATTTCTTTTTGACCTCTGCTGTAAACCTGGCGTAGACTCCGCTTTAGTCAAATACGCAGACGACTCTACTATAATTGTACCAGTTTGGAAAGACTCTACTGATATTACAGGTGACTGCGTCAAATATTTTAGAGACTGGTCGAATGATAATGCCATGTCGTGTAACCCATCTAAATGTAAAGAACTCATATTTCGCAAGAAAGGACATGTTAATACAATATCTCAGAGTTGGAAATATTCCGCAATGCACTGAACTTCAAATCCTAGGTGTTACCTTCCAGCAGTACTGTAAAGTCTCTGCTCATGTAAAAAAGAAACTTACAGAGGCGAACAAATGCCTTTTTATCCTTAGATCCCTAAGAAAAGAAGGATTGAACCAGTCGGAAATCGACCACTTTTTTAAATCTATAATAGTATCTAAGATAACTTATGGCCTACCTGTATACGGCTCTTCCGAGCCTGACTTATCTATCATCCAGTGTTTTCGAGACAGATATTTTAATAGAAAATACACTACTAGTCACTTACGAATCAGAGAATTACTCCAGAGGTGTGACAGACAGATTTCAGTAAAGTCCGCAATAATTCTAATCACCTTCTGACTCAGCTTATGCCTAAAATGATACCTCCTTCCAGGAACCTCAGAAAACAATCCTCCGGTTGGCCTAAAATAAACACCTCTCGCTTCAAGAACTCGTTTGTAAACAGATTAATCTTTAGATATAACTTGGCCCTTTAATTATAGACAATTGTTACATTTATATTTACTATACTTATTATGATATATTGTATTACTAATATTTCTTGTATTATTATGACTGTAAGACTCGGTACGTATTTTACCGGTTGAGAAATAAAGACATTATTATTATTATTATTGATATATACATGTAGGTTTTGGTATGTGCATTAAACGGAGGGAGCGCTATAATGTTTTCCCAAAAACGTTCCTGAAGGATTACAGTAACCTTAACGTCGGTAACTCATGACAGTATGTTGAGACGGATAAACTTGAGGCCGATGGGAGACCTACGATTTTACGTCCTTATCCGAGAGGCCGATGGGAGACCTACGATTTTACGTCCTTATCCGAGAAGACGTGAAGGTCTACCCATTTGCAGTTGTTTCACAAAGGCAGCACCTTCTACTCAGTTATTTTAAGACCCTGTGTGTTGGTCCGGCCGGGGTTTGAACCCGCGACCTCCCGCACGACAGACCGGGGCTTAACTACTGAGCTAACCGGGAGGCGGTCAGTGAAGATAATGTATTTTATGTTTCTTGCATAGATGTCCATGCAGCTCAGCCTTCAATTTACTGAGTTCATAGTGTTAATTTTGTGTTTTTTGTAACCGTTATTATTTTAATTAGTATATATTTCTATACACAAAGAACTTGAAGATGGAGGTAAGATACCATCTATTCCCCTCCTCCCCCCACACAAAAAACAGTGCCATGTTATCAGTACTAAACTATGTGAGGGTTGATATTGGAGTAGGTTGTTTTAATTTCACACCATGTATCTTCAAATCAAGAGCCTGTGTTGATACTATTATCAAACAAAGATAAAAAGTACTTTGGACACAGAGGACTAGATGAACATAAATGCAGGTATTTCTGTATTATTACTTTTATATACTTTGATCAACAACAATTGACTTGAATGTATAATAGCGAAGCTCGCGCGCGGGCCGAAGGCCGCTCGAGCGTAACACCATACATATAGCATAATAGTTATATTTATGTGAACCAAACATGTGGATATGGATCACTGAATAGTTCTCGTAATATGGATAATCTAATAACTGTCAAGCGATCTTCAGTTCAGTTTTCGTCGTTACATAATAGCAAACTGCTTCGTCTCTGTGTACTGAATTAACGATTAACAAAATTTATTCATCAATGACTATGTTGTCGAGGAAAAATGACATTCTGGCAATAACTGAAACATGGTTGAAATCTAATGAACAGTGTGAATTTACTATTAATGATATTTGTCCTAGGGGCTACAATTTTATTCATATCCCTAGGAAAAAAGGAACTGGTGTTGGTGTTGGCCTTCTCTATAACAGCAAACCTAAAATTGAGAAGCTCAAAAATACTATTTCCGATCTTTTGAATATGATGACGTCACATACTACAACTACCAGAACTCTTTGCGCGGTTTCTTTTGTTCCTCTAATTTGGACCATTGTCTTGGAATTTTCAAAGGAGTTTTAAAATCTGATTGAGAATGATTCTGGTAGTTAAGGATTCTGGTAGTTAATTGTAGTAAAATGACGCCATGATGAAAATGTCCTATTTATGGAACTGTTACTACACACAAGATCGTCCACCATGAAATGTGTTATCGTTTACCGCCCTCCACCGTATTCAGCCAATGGATTCACTTACCCTCTTTTCTTTGAGGAATTTACTTCATTACTAGAACAGCTGGTCATATCTCCTGGCAAACTAATTATGGTGGGGGATTTTAACTGCCATGTTGATCAGTGATAGATTGGATGAGAATGCTCATACATCTCTGGAACTTCTAAAAACGTTCAACCTCATTCAGTCATCGTATCAAGGTCCCAACGCACCATAATAATCATATATTGGATTTTATTATCACAAGGACTGCTGAAATGACTCTTACTAATTCGCGGCTTCTTGAACCTGGAATATCTGACCATCGTGCAGTCTACACTGTGACATGTGTAAATAGACCTCCATATCTGAAGTATGATACCAAAAAATACCCTACCTTACCCTACCTTACCCTACCTTACCTTACCCTACCTTACCCTACCTTACCCTACCTTACCCTACCTTACCCTACCTTACCCTACCTTACCCTACCTTACCCTACCTTACCCTACCTTACCCTACCTTACCCTACCTTACCCGACCTTACCCGACCTTACCCGACCTTACCCTACCTTACCCTACCTTACCCTACCTTATCCTACCTTACCCTACCTTACCCTACCTTACCCTACCCTACCTTACCCTACCCTACCTTACCCTACCTTACCCTACCTTACCCTACCGTACCCTACCTTACCCTACCTTACCCTACCTTACCCTACCTTACCCTACCTTACCCTACCTTACCCTACCTTAACCTACCTTACTGACGTACTTATTTATTTATTTATTTAGGTGATGTCAACTTACGCGGTGAAGCCGTTGATCATGTGAGAGTATTTGATCATGAAGAGATCAAGCCAACCGCATCTGTGCGGCCTTCCAGTGGGGCCTCTTTTTTCTTTGCCAATAACGTACAAGACATTACCTATACCTTGTTTCTGAAATAACAAAATATATACTATCAGGCTTCAAGTTAAAAGAACATATATAATGTAAATAACGGGCTAAAGTGAAATATCTGCACCGTAAAATAATGGTTGGTAAGTGGTCAGCCGACCACCACCGACCACTTACCAACCACCTACCGACCACTTACCAATCACATACCAACCACTTTGAAAGGTTGCTGTGATTTAAGTTTCTTTTAGTTTTTTAACGTGAAAGGATTCCGTGTCTAAGTTCTGGGAGTCTTCTGAAGTTCTCCAACGCAAACGAGACTGATGTGAGTGCTTTATTGGCAAATACAGGCACGCGCTGACTGTACGATGAACGAAAAACAATGAATACTGCATGAGCCCGAATGCAGTATGAAGAAAGTTTGAGTTCATCGTACAGTCAGCAAGTGACTATATTTGCCGATAAAGCACAAATAACTAAAGTCTCTAACAAATAAAGTATTTGTAGCGCTTTTTCTCCGAATGAAATGGATTGGGCCGCGATAAGAGTTACCAGTTCGCAAGGTCGTGAGACCGAGATTGACTTTCATTATTTTAACCCCGAATATCATTTTATTTAGCTCTTCTTTCCTCATTCTTTTTTTTTTCTGAAGAAAATAAAAATATCTTCTACATCTGGTCTTGGACCCAGTCACTTGTTTGTAAGCCCAATGCCTTACGTCTTTGGCATGACTACAGGATCACATTTCAATGTAACAATTGGAGCTCCACTTGCCTATGTATATATATATTAGCTTATAACGTACCAAGATATTTTGAGTACACCTCAGAGTGCACCTTCACCTTTATAAAAGTAAGTAACCTCATGCCATTAATTACAACAGTAACAGAAACACTGCAACAATGCACATAACACTGCCGGCAATTGTGTTGCACTTGAAATGAGCACTGCAGGTGACAATTTCTGTCACCATGTTTCCCTCGGGGCCAGTCATTAAAGTGTTTACTGTTTCCCTCGGGGCCAGTCATTAAAGTGTTTAATGTTTCCCTCGGGGCCAGTCATTAAAGTGTTTAATGTTTCCCTCGGGGCCAGTCATTAAGTGTTTACTGTTTGCCTCGGGGCCAGTCATTAAAGTGTTTACTGTTTCCCTCGGGGCCAGTCATTAAAGTGTTTAATGTTTCCCTCGGGGCCAGTCATTAAAGTGTTTACTGTTTCCCTCGGGGCCAGTCATTAAGTGTTTACTGTTTCCCTCGGGGCCAGTCATTAAAGTGTTTACTGTTTCCCTCGGGGCCAGTCATTAAAGTGTTTAATGTTTCCCTCGGGGCCAGTCATTAAGTGTTTACTGTTTGCCTCGGGGCCAGTCATTAAGTGTTTACTGTTTGCCTCGGGGCCAGTCATTAAGTGTTTAATGTTTCCCTCGGGGCCAGTCATTAAAGCGTTTATTGTTTCCCTTGCGGCCAGTCATTAAATGTTTAGTGTTTTCCTCGTCGCCAGTCATTAAGTGTTTACTGTTTGCCTCGGGGCCAGTCATTAAAGTGTTTACTGTTTCCCTCGGGGCCAGTCATTAAAGTGTTTAATGTTTCCCTCGGGGCCAGTCATTAAAGTGTTTACTGTTTCCCTCGGGGCCAGTCATTAAGTGTTTACTGTTTGCCTCGGGGCCAGTCATTAAGTGTTTACTGTTTGCCTCGGGGCCAGTCATTAAGTGTTTAATGTTTCCCTCGGGGCCAGTCATTAAAGTGTTTAATGTTTCCCTCGGGGCCAGTCATTAAGTGTTTACTGTTTGCCTCGGGGCCAGTCATTAAAGTGTTTACTGTTTCCCTCGGGGCCAGTCATTAAAGTGTTTAATGTTTCCCTCGGGGCCAGTCATTAAGTGTTTACTGTTTGCCTCGGGGCCAGTCATTAAGTGTTTAATGTTTCCCTCGGGGCCAGTCATTAAAGTGTTTAATGTTTCCCTCGGGGCCAGTCATTAAGTGTTTACTGTTTTCCTCGTCGCCAGTCATTAAGTGTTTACTGTTTGCCTCGGGGCCAGTCATTAAAGTGTTTACTGTTTCCCTCGGGGCCAGTCATTAAAGTGTTTAATGTTTCCCTCGGGGCCAGTCATTAAGTGTTTACTGTTTGCCTCGGGGCCAGTCATTAAGTGTTTAATGTTTCCCTCGGGGCCAGTCATTAAAGCGTTTATTGTTTCCCTTGCGGCCAGTCATTAAATGTTTAGTGTTTTCCTCGTCGCCAGTCATTAAGTATTCAGTGTTGCACCCAATATATAGAACAGTAGAACATCAATCATTATTTTCAGCATCACTTACGTTGTCTAATTCAGTAGGGAATCCACCAATGTCAGACCTTGTTAGGTATGCCTTGGTGGCTCCATAAACATTGCCGATCGCGTTCGGAGGAATCCCCAGCCCTGTGCACACTCCACCGATACTACAATGTGATGACGTCACCAATGGATATGAACCTGAAAAATATTAATTAGTCAACTAGTTGATTTACAAAACAATAAAGTCTTCCAATGCTTACAATCACATCTTATACAGACTGATAAAACAACTTTTTACTAGCTTTATTACACTATATATGGAGGAGCAAACGAAACAAAACCGGCAAAAAAAAGAAGAACGAAGTAGAAAAATGGCTACAGCACGAGGTATTCTCAAGCGATTACCCATCCAGTTACTAACCTCGCCCGATCCAACGTGGTTTTCTTTACCGTCTGAGCTAAATCGCCGGATGCCACTGGGAACCCAGCTAAGTATATCAGCAGATGCATTATCACGTAGAAAACGTTTGCTGTTTTATTATTTTCTCCACATTTCGGCAAATCTGCCTTCTAACAATACCACAAGGTATTCCCAAGTAGTTACCCATCCAGTTACTAACCTCGCCCGTTGGCCCGAGTTCGGTTGGCAGTGTCAGCCTCTTGTTTTGTTATAGAACATGCATCTTTTATTTGTTAATTATATCCCCTCGGTTTTCTTTGTTTGTTCAGGGACATTTAATCTCTATAATTTCCCTCATCAGCATGCACACTTGTTCTAATTTTCCCTCATTGACATGCAAGAGGGAAAATTAGAAGGGCACGCACGCTGATGAGGGAACATTGGACTGTCCCTTGACACACCTGGTTATGACGCAATGCCTGTTATGACGCAATGCCTGTTAACTCTGTACTCTACCTATTTTATGGCTCAAGAAAGTTCTTCTCTTCATTTCTCAAACCCGCTTCTTCCATGTGGGATACTTAAAACCATTAAACGTGACGTAATTAAATCCATGCATGCCTGTGAATATTTAGTCAACCACAATTTCTCAAAAACAATACGCTTGTCCCCAGTGGAAGCCACGATCATTCAATGAATGGCGCTCAATCAAGCATAATAACAAAACGTTTTCGAAAACAGCTCAACTGCGACGTCTTTATTTTAGGAAGAGAAAACTAAACTTCTCTTCTAACTTCCGTTCCTCGGTGATAATACTATTACAAAGTGATAGCATAACATTTCGGGAAATTAGCGATTAAATCTCCCCTCGAGCTTCGGGAGGATCTGTAAAAGTTCCTCCGCCTGCGGCGTCGGGACTTCCACAAATCCTCCCTCGGCTCTCGGACAAATGTAATCGCTAATTTCCCTCATGGCATGCTATTACTTATAAATAATCTGTCCGAAACGTACGCTCTGATTGGTCAAGAGCTGTGTGTTATTAGAAGACACAAACAAGGATGGCTTCATGAGGGTGTGAAACCAATTTCTCAACTCGTTTTGATAGGATATGTTTATCGTTTGTAGATTGCGAATATTATATAAAACAAATAGATTTGATTCTGCTGCGCGTCTGTCCTCTTATAGATGCACAGATGAGGCCAAAACAAGAAGAAAACATCAGTTACGTCACTCGACTGCGTCTCGTGGCGCACTTCTTTGTCCTCTTCACGTTGTGACGTCATCTATGTATCTATAAGAGGACACACATACAGCAGAATGAAATGTATTTGTTAAATAAGAACCAGAATAGTGTCCTTACCATGGTCGATGTCAAGCAAGAGACCATTGGCGCCTTCCACAACAACTTTTAAGTTTTCATTTTGTAATGCTGTGTTGATGTAAGAGGCAGTATCGCAGACCAGAGGACGAATCTGCTCGGCGTATACCTAAAGAAATAAAGAAATGATCCAATGTTCAGCTTAGTACTTTACATGTAGTTCAACTGATGAACTAGACGTTTATGCTTATAATGCCGCCATGTTGGAATAACAATTTTATGGCATGCCCAAGGGGTAAGAACAATACCTCTGATGTAATAATTTCCAAAAGTGTTGCTTTAGCGGGTGACAGTTTGTTTGTTTCCTGTCATGTGACCCTAAATCAACCAATGAGAGCATGCATTATTCTGGAAAAATCAAATAATCCTATATTATTTAACAAATAAAAGATGTTTCAAGACCTCGAGCGTGCATTATTTTGTTTTAGTATAAACCAACTAGTGGACTATTACAAATCCTGCATTCTGATTGGCTACCCTACTATAGGTCTATTTGTGATAGCCCATGGTAGAGAAAAACCGCACGCATTTTCACGAAATAATAACACTTTTTCAACTTCAATTTGTTTCTTTCTATTATTTTCTACTGTCCGACTAATTAGTTTATACTAAAACAATTAGACCTCTCGCCCTCATGGGCTACGAGTTAAATAGCCCAATCGGCTGCGCCTCATGGGCTATTGACTCGTAGCCCATTCGGGCTGCGGGTCTAATTGTTAAATAGAACAAGGGAGTTGTTCGATAACAAAATATTGCACGCTGGAGGTCTTGAAACATAGCGCCGCAATGGCGAACTCGTGGATGTAAAACTGTATTTTAGTGTATTCTCAAGGGTGAACATGTGGAAATGTTCAAAGTTTTAAGTTATATTTGCTGTTATGATAGCTTGTGTAGCCTGTAACACCACGTGACCGATGACATCATCGTTACGACACCACAGCTACGTGATTTATGGAGACACAATACCATGTATGTCAAAGTTTGAGCCACCTGCCATTAGAAATGAGGGAGATACGGGCATGTATTAAGCATCACGTGATCGATGACGTCATCATTACGACACCACCGCTAAGTGATTTATGGGGACACAATACCATGTATGTCAAAGTTTGAGCCACCTGCCATTAGAAATGAGGGAGATACGGGCATGTATTAAGCATCACGTGATCGATGACGTCATCATTACGACATCACCGCTAAGTGATTTATGGGGACCCAACACCATGCAGTATATATATATATATAAATATGTATTTAATAAATAAAAGATGGTTCTCCTTGTTCTACAACAACATAATGCACGCTCGAGGTCTTGAAAAACTGGGGATGCACGAGCACAAAAACGCGAGTGCATTTACCAGTTTTTCAAGACCTCGAAAGTACATTATTTTGTTATAGAACAAGGAGAACCATCTTTTATGTGTTTTATAATATAAACTTCAATGTAGACGAAGGAAATTAAGCTATCTAAGAATCCGCGTAAAAGTCTAAAAGCGAAAACCCCATTTTAATGTACTTGACTTGTTTACAACATTTTTTGTCCCTGATTGGTTCGATTATGACAGCTTGACATTGACGATCTGAAAGCTCGTTTTTTTATTGGATGAAGCAACCTGCTAAGAATAGAACATGTCAATCGATAAAAGTGAAAGACAGAAATTGCAAGAGCTGAGCCGGCAAATGAACTGGGTTGTAATATAGTCATACGGTCAAAACTGTTGCAGGAAACAAAGTGCTTTCCTTTCACAATTTCTGGTCAGCACAGGAGAGGTTAATTTGCACATTGTGACAGTGCAAGGTGTTGAAAATGCCTGATAGAAAAGCATTCACAGAGAAAGCGTTAGCGAATTTAATAGCGGCAGTTGAATTGGACACGTGGGTTGAAGATTACCGAGTATTTCAGTTTCTACAACTGTATAGTTGACATTGATTACTGATTCTGTGATCTTAAAGGCGCAGTGTCACGGTACTGCGCATGTCACAGTCTCCAGATATTGAATTGACAGCTGTATTGTGTAACATCCAATGAGAATCAATCAAAATAAATTGCAGGAAACGCCACACTGTTCGGGTGTTAGCCGTATTCACAGATTGTAGTTTTGCACAGTATATGACGAGATTTACAAGGATTTTATTCTTCCTACATCCAAGGTAAACAGCATTGAGAAAAGCATGGTATCTATATTTCATTACTTGCTTGTATTTTTTGCTGTTTCCAGTAGTAAACAGTCCGAATTTGACCAAAGTGAAAGAAGCTGCTCGCGTCCGTAGATATATATTTCTTCGTTGTGCACTTTTGCCATGAAATAATTTTCCAAATGGCACCATTGTTTTATTTCTACATGACTAATAACACAGTGCTCTGCTGTAAAGAATATAGAACATTCTATTGACGATTTCTTGTCTTAAAGTTTGGAAACGTAACACATACATTTGCGCTAAAAAGTTCAGTACTCTCGGAAGTACGAGTGGCTGTTTACTAGTTTGCACTATCGGCTGTTATGGACTGGAAACTTACTTTCACAGCTTAATATTTATGTCGATTGGTCAGAAGAATATGTTGTTTAAGATTCTATGGTTCTTTCGGCATCAGGAAATTTTTAAACGGGAGTTTTCGTACAGTATTTCAAGCTATGCTGTAGCGCGAGTTCAGTACGTAGTCACAAATGTCCGTGAAACTAATAGCACGTTCGATCATTATTATCAGTTTGCTCTATGGGTTCTCATGTATTCAATAATTACTTCTGGAGCTTCATATGTATATTGATTGGTCACAAGGATTTCCTCTTTCAGTTTCCCCCGTCAGTTTGGACATTAGGAATTTATTCTTGGAGATTTCGTACAGTTTAGCGACCGTGTGTGGAAAGTAGAAAAGTTCGCTTGTCACGAAAGTGGGAATACTGACAAGCGGCTTCATATGTATGTCGATTGCTCATAAGGCTATCGTGTTTCAGTTCATCAGGTTTTTTGGCCAGCAAATAAATGTTTTATCTAACTTTTCGTACAGTCTTTGCACTCTGGTCGGTTCATATAATTTCAGCCTCGATTCTAAGCCGTATAGATATATATTTCTTCGTGTCGCTGTTGAAAACTGCCATATCATTTATAATACGACTTGAAAAGTTGCCATGTGTTTCGTGAACTCTACTGGACATCCAAACCCTCTTCGCTTCTGGTTGGAATGCCAAAAAGCTTCCAATTTCTTGCGTTTTTCGGCTGCTGTATTTAGAGTACTCAGTGGCCGTTTTCCCCGCCGGTAAACATCACTTATGCTTTTTTTGTTTTAGTTGTGTTGCAGTCTGCAACGACTAATTTTGAATAAACAAATAACTAAAACTTATTTAAGCACATCTTACATTTCCATAAATGACCAAAGGAGGCAAGGATGAGTTCAAAAAGAACACTGATGGAAGTCGATTTAAAAATCGACAATTCGCCGCTCTGAGAACTTCGTTCCGGGCCGGAACATAATTAAAAAATCATCAGATTTTCACACATGCGCAGTACAGTAACACTGCGCCTTTAATAAGGATATGTTCTTTCTCTCAAGGAAATTGCTGCTCTGATGGTCGTGTTTCGTAGCTTATGAGGCTCTCTTTGTTGGCATGGCCGCTGTACACGAATGATGATCTACTCCGATCCGGCTTCTGAAATTCTGCCTTCTGGGTTCTTTGCAAGTTAGTTTATCGCCCGTTTTTCATTCAGGAACATTCAGGAACCTCGCAAACGACCCGTTTTTCATTCAGGAACATTCAGGAACCTCGCAAACGACTTTATACATGAAACCAGAGAAATCCCACTGTATTCTTCGCAATAGCTGTTATTACGGCTGAGCCAAATATCATGAAACGGTCAGTGGTTTCACTCATCTTATCGGGTCATCGACTCGTTTGAGGCTGTTTCAGCTGTGAGCTTGTTTAAGTAAAATTTTCTTTGAAATATCCTCGTTTTACTCTGCTTTATCATTCCTGTCACTTCATTCGATGCACTAGTAGAGATTGTAAGACGCTGAGTGGCCTAAGAATGGACTAATCGATTTCATAAGGCTGAATGCGAAGAGGAGTTGGCGTGTGAGTTGTTAACTTTACGGACCCAAGAAGCTTTTGTAAAAACTCCGTCAAATTACTCCAGTGGCCAAGGACAGACACCACTCAACATTTATTCTTGCTTTTCTTTAGAAAATAATCGTTTGGGGCGTCATTTTCTTGATCATATCTCCATTCAGCGTGACTCCATCTCTGTACCATTTTGAAATGGTTGACCCGAAAGCCTCATTTTCATGAGGGCTGATGTGTGAAACCGCTGTCCATTTGGCTCAGCCGTAATAACAGCTATTCACTGTTCAGGTTTCAGCATAAAGCAGGCGTATTACAGTTATCGTCGAGTTCTTGGTGAGTTATATCTTGTTGTTTTGTTGTCACTTTCCACTCGTTTAATACACCAGGCTGTTAGAAAAAACACATTTTTCTTAAATTCAATCATTTTTTATCAAACTGTCAATGAGTAACACTGTATTAGAATGTGGGCATTGCTTTTCTCAACTTCAAACGTTTTAGCATCCCATTTTGTGGTCGCTTTAGAGTGCGAAGCCGATGCTAAATTCTCTCGCCGATCATTTTCTTTTAGTGTTGGGAAGCGATTTTTACTTTCCTCTTCTTCAACACATCTTAACAACTCAAAGTTGGACATGTTTTCTTCCCAGTCTATGAAATTATCTCCGTTATCTATATAAACTCGCGAAAACCAATCACCGATACGTTTTGTTTTGAATGGATGCTCAGCGCGCTTGATTTTCTTGAGCGTGTATTTATAAGAAAATCAAGCACGCTAAGCATCCAATACAATCGCGCGTTCTTAGGATGATCCTATAATTGATATTATAAAACAAAATATATGTTTTATGGGAGCCAGATTGCACACATTATACTGACATGCAGATACTTAGAGATGGCTGCGGAGGAGGCTCCAATTTACCAGTTGGCACTTAGTCACATTCTATGAACTCGGCAACGATTGGTTATTGGAAGACACTCCACCAATCACATGGAAGATAACATATTTGATGGATATCACATTAAAACAAGTATATGTACATGTAACTACAGTCCCTTCAACTCCTACCTTGTATCTGTTGAGCTCGTCTTCTACGTCAACGTTTATGGCTGGAAATCTAGAGGTGAAAGTTGAACGGAACTAATGTTAATAGTCATATAATTCATTGAAAATGTATCAATTCAACCGACTGCACTTGGGGAGAGGGAATTTAAACAATAATAAGTTGAGATATACGGTATGTATTATTAATAATAATAATAATTCCTAACGATATTCATTGAAATAATACAATCATTAAATAATTAAGTAATGTTGGTATGTAGCGGAACGGAGTTAATGAAATAAAAACCAGCCTATCTTATCTAATTTCGCCCAACTAGAACAAATTGTCAATGTATTACTGACACAAATGAACTTCAGGGGTGCGGGAGGGGGGGGATGGGTTAAGCCGTTTTGAAATTTAATTTTGGCTCTCATTTCCCCCTTGAAAGTTAATTTCAACCAAACGTCTGCAGTTTTCTATCGGTAAAATGTTGGTGAAAATCCCATGTCTCTACGATGTTGTTTTCTACCCTTTAAAATGTATCGCCCTTTTCATTTTGACCGCAAAGCATGCTGGGACCCTGTTTATCTTTGTATTTCAGAGTTTAGGACTGGATTTAACGAAGTTTCAGTGGTAAATTATTGTTCTAACACTATAATACCAAATGCAAGATATTGCCTTAGAATTTGGCCGGGGTAATGTCTCTTAACCTTGCAAAACCGAGAATGGAAGGTTATTATTATTACAAATGCATTGAATGGAGTTGCAGCGTCGGAATCATAGTTTTGGTACTAAACACGATGAATACAACATATTGATTGCGAATTTGGTGAACGAGATGCGAGCCTGAAGGGGGAGGGGTGGAAAACCATTGTTTCATTATCGTTAGCGGCATGCACTTGTACGAGGGTCTGACTGGGGGGATCTACATGTCAGTTGTCAGTTAAAATTTTGGCCATTTGTCAGTTAGCCCTAGTTAATCATTAGTAGAGAAAATTTACGATGTTTCACCCACAAAAACCAATTTGTCAGTTATTTTTAAGGCCGTCAATCCATCAATCCATCAATCCATCAATCCATCAATCCATCAATCCATCAATCCATCAATCCATCAATCCATCAATCCATCAATCCATCAATCCATCAATCCATCAATCCATCAATCCATCAATCCATCGCTGTCATTTCCCCCGGCCTGGAAGTTGACTTCAACCAAATTAAGAACTTAGACCCCCTGCAGTTTTGTATGGGTAACATTTTGGTAAAAAAAAACCACGTCTCTACGACGTTGCTTTCCATCGCCCTTTTCGTTTGGCCGCAAAGCATGTAGGGACAGTTTCATTTTCTATTTCCCAGTCCAGAACTGGCTGAGGTTCAGGTATTTATAATCATATTTACGCTTATAACATCTAGTAAGGAAGCACTGCACCGTAGTACGTAAGTTCTGCAGAAGTTGAACCGAACATAGACAAGCCATTAAACCTTATTTGAAAATAGATGTGTCCTACAATGCTTTGGCCTTGGTTTATTACTTACAGTCTCTGAAAGTGGGAAACCAATGACTTGAACCTGCAACCAGAATTAACATTATTAACATTATCGAGGCTTACTCACTGTTTATTATTTTTGGACATGTCAATTCGTAATTATATTTCTGCAAATAAACGGACAATAATAATATAATAAAATAAACAAGCAATTCTACGAAGCTTTCGGGAGGAAAATGATCCCTTTTTGACCATCGTGATTCTGCACACACTATCCGTTCAAAATCTTTAGAAAAGTCATGTGCTGGGGGCCGCACGTGTTTGATGAAGCGGGCCGGCAATACTGCTCGATTGTTTACTTGTTGTTTTGCCATTTGAAAGTGGCCACATTTTAAGTAATTTGATATTGACTGAGTTAGGTCAGACCGAATGGGAAAATAATTGGCTTTTGATGAATTTGTAGGGTTAGGGTTATGACCTCGAACCAAATATTAATGTTCCCCTCTGGCCCCACCAGTCAGTCAATAGGAATGGTGAATTTGTAGGGTTAGGGTTATGACCTCGAACCAAATATTACTGTTCTCCTCTGGCGGCCCTACCACTCAGTCAATAAGCATGCAACTAGTGTTATCAAACCAAATCTATTTGGCGTAAAATAATATTGAAAAGGGAGGAAAAAGAGACTGAACATTATTTGAATGCTGTTTTTGAGTAAAATTGATTTCCCTTGAAATGAATGGCTGATACTTGACAATATGTATTAAATGCAAAACAATAGACAGTGGTTCATATTGATTAGGGACTAATTTATCTTTTCCACGTCGGGCATAAAGAACGTCAAAATCGGCATCGGTGAGCGTGGCCAAATAATTAAAATTATCACCATTTCTTTACTTATAGAGTTGTTAACAAAATGAAACTACATATTTTAGGTGTTTTATGTTAGTATGATGACGTTGTTGTGACGTGATAATTGATGCCTCCTTTTTTGGTGAATTCCTCCTTTATTAAACGTTACAAACAGACTACAACATCAAAGGGCCTTCATGACACATTCATTTGGCGCAAATTCGAACGTTCTACGACTACTACAGCAAAAGTTATAGAGGAATGACTGTTGCTATGACGTCATATTTAGTGACGTCAGTAGTCGTACCTAAATAAGGCTGAATATTGTTTAAAAAATCAAGAAAAGAAAAGAATGTGAAGGTGGAGAGTGACATATAATAGGAAACGAAAATAATAAAAACGTGACGTGATGATGATTGTGAAATACAAGTTAAGTTTCATCACGTTTATTCATACCTAGAGGTTCAAGAGTTTGACCACTATCGATATACGCTTCTCGCGCTTTGCGTATACTGTCTCGCTGAGAAAAAAACAAGTTCTAGTGGAATTAACTGCATATCAGTAGGTAAATGGTTATTAGTTAGAAAATATTCTGAAACGGCAGTGGGTTTGGATGTGTTAGAAGGCCGATTATCTACTGTACGGCGGTGTTCGTTAAAGCGGTCTTTAAGGCGGCGTTTGGTTTCTCCGATATATTGAACATTACAACGTTTACATTCGACCATGTAAATGAGGTTTTTGGAATTGCAGTTAATGTGGTGTTTAATAGCTGGTGGTGTTCAATTTTAAGCCGGTTATGGACAAAAAAATCAAAATTCTAAAAACATACGATTTTAGCCACCAACGTGTTTTATGATTGGACAAAATATCATGCAACAGTATTTGCAACTCTAAAAGATGAATGAAGCGATGTTTTCATAAATGCTTTTGTGTTGTTTATTTCCCGCCAAATTTTGGCGGGAAAATGGACAAAATTCAAACTTTCATAGCTTTTGATTTCCTTAACCAATCGACATCGGGTTTTCGATTCCTTCATTCTCATCACGAGGAGATTTTAACAATATACGACATTCTGTTTTTAGAGGTAATGAACAGTTATAAGAAACGTATTTACAAATGGATAAATGACGTCATTGTGACGTCACAATAGTAGTAACATAGCTTAACAAATCAGGTTATATACCTTTTACGATTCTACATCCTTCTACCAAAATTCAATCGTCTGCGTTGAAAACATTTTAAAATATAGAGCTCATGACGTTTTTTTGGTCGTTTGTGCCCACCGTGTTCCTTCGTGTACTTTGCCATACTACTAAAGGGGAACTGTCATCCAAGCTTCTTTAAAAGAAAACTACAAATATATCAGACTGAGATCGAAGAGAAATTTATACCAAGTAAATGTCCTGATATGCTTTTCAAACGTTTTTGATAGAGGATGGTTAATGTGGATGACAAAAACATATTCTACAAACCTGATTTGGGTTTCAGTGAACTGATTTCAATTGTCATCTTTCATCAAAATTGTCTTAAATGTTCTCAAGTATCTCTGGTATAATTATGAGTAGTTACTTTTGTCTTGCGGCACGAGAATTGTTCTTATTTGGTGGTTGACAATGCATTTTTAATTAGTGTACATGTAGCAGTACTACAAACCTTTCAGTAAACACTCCAAAATCTCCAATCAGGTCACATACCCTAAGGCTTAGTCTCTGAGCCTAGAAAAGAGACGCATATCATTACTGTCAATCAAAATCACCAGTACAGTACCGCTTAAAACTTACCTATATTAGCTGCGGTTACACTAGACCAGTTTTACTAGGTATATTGGAAATTTATCCGGGTAAATTCCTGTTTTCGTGTCTAACCAATTTCCCGAGGAGAAAACGTTCCTAGGTATATTTCCATAGTTACGAAAGAAAGAACAATGGAACTTTCCCTTGATAGCACCCCAGATAAGTCTTAGGGGTCGCTGCCGCCCCCAGATATTCAACCAATGAAATTTCGAGGATCTGACAGTACAATAGACTTCGCGCCACAAAGTTACTGGGGCGTGATATTCACGGTCTTCGTGTAACCGCTGTACCCAGGTAAATTCAAACCCCAGATGGATTTTATTGGGGCCAGTTTTACTGGGTAAACGACTTTATCTGGGGTAGTGTAACCGCAGCTAATATGTTCGCGTTCACTATTCAGTGAACGCAAGGTGCACCCCTACGTTCACTCAATGTTTACTGCGTTTGCTTCAAGTGAATGAACACAGTGAACGTACAAGCAATCCCAGTGAATACAACTATTTAATTTAAATAGCAAGACTCAAATAAAATATAATGAGCAGCAATACCCGATTTACATCGAATGTGTTCTATTCAAAAGACTCGAACCTCGAACCGTGAAGATAAATTATTTTTTCTAGTCTGAAATGTAAACACACCGATCTGCCGATCGTTTCAGCATTTTCCCGCGCGAATGCTTCCTTCTCGAATTCGAGAACAGTTTGGCAATATTATTTTCACCGATGACAGCACAATCATAGTTCACAGGCACTAATTATATGGGAAGTAATGTCCTTTTTCTCTGAGAAATCTTGTTCAAAGATTCGCTTGACTGCAAAGGGGTTTATCACTTCTTTAGTCTGACTATTTAAGACGAAGCTAAGACTGTCTTGTGTCTCAGGAATACTTCATGCACAATTATACGATTGAAGGCCGAAGCAACTAGCTGATTACATTCATCTTTCAGTTTTTTGCCGCTGTGCCGACTGGTCTGATTATGCCCCATCCTAGGAGGTTCCTGACTGCGTAAGGATCGCCTCCGGCCGCTTCCGAGAATTACGTCTTTCGGCTTGATCGCCTTCAAGTTGGGACAGTTGCAGCCGATAAGAAGACCAGTCTCTATGTTGACCAGGTAGGGGAGTGTCTTATCCTTGATCCTCTTTTGGTGTGGCCACTTATCAGCAAATCTGGTTTCGTCTGGAGGAAGTCTTTGGTAAATCTACTTGTACCCGTCAGTCGAATCACTCAGCCACCAAGCCTTCTATTCTGCACACAGGAATTTCTCCTCGTCCTAACATGGTGCTCAGGTGTAACTTGGCCATCTCAGTGCCTTGAACTCCAAGGAGTTTCTGCACGCTAGTCTTTGCATCGCTTGCGTCATCTAAGAGCGCATAAACCTTAACTTCGATATCTGGTTTGTTCTTTTGGTGCAGTATGACAGGCACTATCATAGAATTAGTAACAATATTGGAGCCAGCAACTGAACTGCAGCTAGTACTAGCATTTGCGCTTTCGGTTTGACCCGAGAGTAAGGTAACTCAGGAAGATTTTGAAATATCGGACTTCGCTGACGAAGATCCGCTTGGCGAAGAGCAAGCACGTAGCGCGGTAGAGTTACACAAGTCTATTGACACAGCAAACAAGAACCGCGTGGCACGACAACGACAGATAAGGGAAAGGTTTATCAGTTAGAAATACACGAAGCTAATCGAAAATCTGCCTATTCAAAGTTGAAGAAACAAATCGAAAGGGTGTATCCATTATAACTAGTGTAGAATGTGAGTTGTTATAGGCCGAGAGAGACAAATCAGACTCATTAAAGTACATTTAACCAAGCGTTTAGGGCCTATCTGGCCTATGATTAGCTATTAGAGTCAGACGAAGCTATGGACTCCTCTTATCAGTGGTTTGACGTTCGTACATAGGGATTCAACTGGAATGGTTGTTTTCAGTAGCTAAAGACTCGGCAGTAAATTGTAATTAACATTCAACTGGAATGGTTGTTTTCTATAGACTCGGCAGTAAATTGTAATTAACCTCTGGCCACAGTGTGGGATCGATATTTTACTGTTAAAGGAACAGTGCCACGGTAATGCGCACGCGTAACATGTGATTGTTAATAATAAGAAAGACAATGGTACATCACGCTGTTAATGTCACGTCACGTCAAAACTCAACTGATCTGGAACGACCTTTGGAATTTTCGCTAGCACGAAATCTAGAGTTTTGTAATTTGCATCAGTTGAGAAGTTCAGGATTCAGAATCGTATAAACTCCACACTGGACCAAGACATAAGTGCTTCGAAGATCTACATGTATGGTATTCGGGATAATAGTTTAGGAATCCATTCGGCAATGCGAGCTCGAATTGTACCGAGCGAAAGCCGTGTTGACACGTTCAATAAATGCACGCGAATCATAGTACATTCAGCAGAGTAAATGTCTCCCCTACATTCTCATTGTCTCCAAGTTTCCTAGGCCGTTCATTGTCCCCCTCTCAATGCTTTGGACGTAACTACCAGGTGACAGAAGCTTTCTACTGTAGCCATTAATTCCTCCGCACGACGAACCATCCAAGCCGGGGCACTGAATTCAGAGTCAAAAATACAGGCAAAAATTATAGACATGCACGAACAAAATAACATCATAAATCCTAGGATACAAAACTAAGTTACTATTATAAATAGGTATAAGGTCAAATGAAACTTAGGCGAAGCCAATGGAAGAGGATTTCTTTCGCGTATCAAATCTCTCCCCATCTTTTGATTTCTTGACAATCCAACCAAAATTCAAACATTCACGCATGCGCACTGAGCATGGCATTGTTCCTTTAAGGGCTTGTCGCTACAATTAAGACCGAAATTTAGATGTCAAGATTGGTCGCGGCAGACAGTCGATGATTAGGAACTATTTTACGGATAAGTAGATTCTGAAGTAGCTGAAGAACGAAGGCTCACGAACCAATCACGAGAAAACCCAATGTTCTGATTAACGGTGATTTATTCATTATTATTTATTTATTGATATATTTTAACTCTCGAACTATCGGTTATCGACTATCAATATCGTAAACTTAAATCGTAATAAGAACAACAAAAACCTTAGAAAACTAATACAACATAGTACAAGAATCGGGCTTAAACTAGCAAATAACAATTACGTACATCAGTACTAAAATAGCATTCGATAACTAGGCAGAACATAAGTTTCGTAGCAATTGCAATCAACCCATAACAACCAAGTTAAAATTAAGTAAAATATTACAACTTGAAAAGCCCAAACACAACACGAGTGGATGGCTACTGAAGACAACCATTCCAGTTGAATCCCTATGTACTAAAGGCTCTGGGAGCGCTACGTACCTTTTGTATATCAGTTACGTTTGGGATGTAAGAACCGTAAATTCCTAAGGTATAGCTAATTAATTAAGTGTCCTGTGACGAAACGGAAATGGCTAAAACCACAGCCCTACCTAGATTATACAGAGAATTAACTATTCAGTCTAAGGGGGAAGGCTTAGTTCCCTTACAGAAAAAAAAGTGAATAAATGAGACAATACATGGGGTCGATATTATTTATGTTTTGGGAGGAGTGCTATCTATGGGGTGGATATTATGTATGTTGGGGGCGGGGTGCTATACATGGGGTGGATGTTATGTACGTTGGGGGGGGGGGGGGGTGGAGTGCTTTACATGGGGTGGATATTATGTATGTTGGGAGCAGGGTGTTACACATGGGGTGGATATTATGTATGTTGGGGGGAGGGGTGCAATTTATTGGGTCGAAAACACATAAAGCTTTATTGATAAAAACACAACTGATTTAGAGGGATGATTATCCATGAAGGTGGACTTAAACTACAGGGTGGATCATACTCTACATGGAAGTGATGAGTATGGAGTCAATCTGAGGCTCAGTTGTGTGGTTGTACTTGTGACCTGTAGTGTCACCTATTTGTAAAGTTTAAATATGCTAGTTAACGTTTAAGATATAATAAGGTCTATAACACATGTAGTCAGACATACAGGGTGTCTCATAAGTTCGTGCCCCTACTTCCGAAGCCCCAACAACCAACTGATTTTAACGGAAAACTCAGACAGCATATATACTCGCAACACAACTATCGTAACCGCATTTATACTAGCTGCGCGAGCTCCTAAACTGTAACATTTATCTAACACTTCTCCCCCGGTAGTTAAAGGGGTGCTGTAATGTCAGTAAAATATAAAAATATAAAATGGTGCAATGCGAATAAATTAACTCTCCATCCCGATAAGACTAAGGAATATTATCTTTCATCCTAGCCGTATCAAACCTAACATTGACAATACTAACATTACATCTGAAAGACATAATATTGATAGAGTCCAGCAAACTAAATTCTTAGGTACAATCATTCATCAGAATATGTCATTACTTCCAAGATAAGTCATTACTTCCAAGATCTCTAGAACGATAGTGAAACTAATAAGTACATCCAGTGACAGTATACATGTATGCTACTAACTACAATGGTACATTTATAATGTTGCCCCACATTCAAGTCATTACTTCAAAGATCTCTAGAACGATAGTGAAACTAATAAGTACATCCAGTGACATTATACATGTATGCTACTAACTACAATGGTACATTTATAATGTTGCCCCACATTCAAGTCATTACTTCCAAGATCTCTAGAACGATAGTGAAACTAATAAGTTCATCCAGTGACAGTATACATGTATGCTACTAACTACAATGGTACATTTATAATGTTGCCCCACATTCAAGTCATTACTTCCAAGATCTCTAGAACGATAGTGAAACTAATAAGTTCATCCAGTGACAATGTACATGTATGCGGCTACTAACTACAATGGTACATTTATAATGTTGCCCCACATTCAAGTCATTACTTCCAAGATCTCTAGAACGATAGTGAAACTAATAAGTTCATCCAGTGACAATGTACATGTATGCGGCTACTAACTACAATGGTACATTTATAATGTTGCCCCACATTCAAGTCATTACTTCCAAGATCTCTAGAACGATAGTGAAACTAATAAGTACATCCAGTGACAGTGTACATGTATGCTACTAACTACAATGGTACATTTATAATGTTGCCCCACATTCAAGTCATTACTTCCAAGATCTCTAGAACGATAGTGAAACTAATAAGTACATCCAGTGACAGTGTACATGTATGCTACTAACTACAATGGTACATTTATAATGTTGTCCTTTAAGTAAAAAGTATGACCTTATTAAGACCTTACCTTGGATGCATATGCTGGTCCAATACCTTTCTTAGTTGTCCCAAGTCTAGAACGAGAAGATGAAAAGGCAATGAAGTACATGGACTAAGTGGATATGAGCATAAAAGTTAGCTGATGGCCATGCCTGGACCATACCAATGTATTATATACTAGCAAAAACTGTTGAGTCATGGATATGGTACTGTCTCTGAGCATCACAATGCTTTCAAGGAACCTCAATTCTTATAATGTGGCCCTCTAGAGGTGTTTGAAAAAATAAGCGCGTTGATCCCAGCTAGAGGTATTAATAGATAATATTATGTCCCAGCTAGCAGAGGTTTCTCTCTGTCTTGGTAAAATGGAAACGAAAGGAGAGAGACCTCTGCCGACATCTTACGCTTCCTTTGATCAACCGCCGTCCGCAATCATGGACGAATCAAAAAAGAGATGTACGCATGATCCAAATTGCATCTCGCTGGTCTAATATTGAGTCCACTGTGTTATCAGTTTTAGCTCGTCCTTTGCATACTAATTACTGTGGGACTGCTTTCCCCATTTGGTCAAAATCCTCAACCGTGACAATTTACTACAGGAGAAAAGTGCACGGGGGTTTACGAATCACTCGAAAATCAAACATTTTAGAACGACAAAATCCCCAAATACTGACAGGGAATGCCAAGATCATAAGTCTCTGTACGAAATTAAATTGCATAATTATATAAATTGATGTTCTGAGAGTACCAAATCGCATAATTTTCAACGAAGTACCGAAGACTTTCAAATAGCCTTCGAACGCGCGAAAACTGATTAACAGTAAAAGAACAGGCGTTAGTTCACGTGGGATACACGTAACTTGTTGCCAAGGAAACTTCACGCATGCACGACAGAGAAAGCGTCGGATGTCGGCAGAGGTCTCTCTCCTTTCGTTTCCATTTGACCAAGACAGAGAGAGACCTAGCTCTGCTAGCAGGGAAGTCTGTTTTCTACTCGACCAAAAAAAACTATTTTTGCAAACTCAGCAAGACAGAGATATTGTTTAGCAACCGGAAATGATATATTTACGTTTAATGTTACTTAGTTAAGGTAATTGATTATGTTATCGGACAGTTTATTTTGCATGCTGCAAAATGAAGTAAACCCTCGCCAAAACTTTTATTTTCTAAACTTTACTTCTTCTGACCAAATTTGTGTAGCGTAATACAAGTTGAGAAAGCTAACTTCTAACGTAATAATAATAATTTAATATTTATAGTACGCATGTGGATATGCTCACCTGCGCATGACAACCATAATGGTCTACCAACGTAATGTTATCAAATATGATGGACTAAACTAACTCTAATACTAATTACTAAAATTTACTATATGGTTGTTAAAAATATGCTAAATAATGTCATATAATTAATCATGAATGCCAGTAAAAATCCTTCCTAAATAAATAGGTCTTAAGGAGTGTTTTAAAAACATTAACAGTATCGGCCTGGCGTATATCTCAGAGGGTAGCTCATTCCACAGGGTGGGTGCTGCAAGAGCGAATGAGCGGTCACACAAGGTGGCTAGAGTCTTCACTCTTGGACGCTGGAGTAACAGTTCGCCATTGGATCTTAAATTGTATCGGCGTGATGGAGTCTTTACATTTATGAGTTCAGTGAGATAGTCCGGAGCAAGGCCATATATTGCCTTATATGTTATTAACAGTACCTTGAAATCTACTCTGAATTTGATAGGGAGCCAGTGCAATTTATATAGTGTAGAAGTTATATGGTCAACTTACAAATATTACATACTAGCCTAGCGGCTGTATTCTGAATTCCCTGTAGTTTGTTGAGTTGGGTAGCCGGCACCTGTAACTTCTTCCAAACATACGGACTCACCAGTGTAAGTTACGTTTGACCAGTGTCTGAGCTCAGAGGAACATATTAAGAAAATATTTAAAGCATCCCAATACTACTTGAGGAATATTATCAAAATTAGGAAATACTTGAGTGAAGAAAGTCCATAAATTGTAGTACATGCATTTGCTAGTTCTAAATTATACACCTGTAATGCTCTTTTATATGGCCTCCCTAAGCGCTTGCTAAATAGATTACAATTAATACGAAATACTGCTGCACGTATCGTAACCCATACTAGGAAGTATGATCACTTCACACCTGTTGTAATTAAAGTGCCTCTAACCCTTCTTGAAATTTTTCTACCTATGAACCCTTGAAAGGTTTTGAGTACTTCTGCGAAAAAAAAAAGGTTTACAGATAATACTCTATGTTCTACGCTTGTTTGAAATGGTGAAAAACTTACCTTTCCTGACCAATGACCGCGCGTAAGTAAAAGCCTGGGTCGATACCCGGGGTGACGTCATTTCTTGTATAGTAACTTGCTGATTGTCTCTGGTTTTGATGCTTCACAGCACATACATTGCCTCCAACACTTAAGTATAAGTATATTATACCCCATTCACACTAACTATAAACCTGTTTAATTAAACCCCTATGTTGAATGTGTTTAGGTACACAGGGTAAAACTACCTAAAACTACCTAGACATCGAGTAACACTGGAAAATGTGCAGGTTCTCGACCGTGAGGCCCAATGGTTTGAGCGCGGGGTGAAGGAAACCATTTACAGCCGGATCAACCAACCTGATTTGAACCATGACTGGGGCCGGTACCAGCTCCCCCGCATTTGGGACAACACCTTGCAGTCACGTGGGCTGAAAGCCCGTGACTGCAAGCGACCGTGACTTTTGCACTCATTTGTAATCAAGCTCTCAGTTGAGATTGAAAGGTTAAGGTTTTAAGGTACTTTCAAATTTCTTGTACAGTCTCAAAAGTTTTAATTTCATTCGAGAATGACATTTCCCTATATATCAGATGAGTCTTCATCATTGTACCAAGAACAGGTTGTTTAGTTAAGAAAGGTCAGCTTGAAACTAGTTTAGCGCCAGCGGTGTTAACAGGTACTATTTTAAACTTGATTAATTCAACAGTTTTTAAACATGTGCTTTGGCGTGAATGGGGTTTTATTGTTCCAGTCGTTTTAAAAGAGCAAATGGAGTGGTCAGACTTGGGCTGCTACTCCACGACTTTCAATATGTTTTGTAGTTATTACTTGTTTGACTAGTTGTCGCGTTACAGTGGGACATGGAATACGTAGGTCAGACTTGGGGCTACTCCATGATTTGTAATATTTTTTGTACTTATTCCTTCCCGTTTGACTAGTTGTTCCAGTCGCTTTACAATGGGAATTGGAGTTAGTCAGACTTGGGCTGCTACTCCATGACTTGTAATAATTTTGTAATTCTTTCTACTGGTTTGATTAGTTGTTCCAATAGCTTTACAATGGGAATTGGAGTTGGTCAGACTTGGGCTGCTACTCCATGACTTTTACTAATTGCTCAACAATTATTTTAATTAGTTTGTATACGTGCTCAGATTACTTTCGAGGAGACAATGCGGTAGGTCAGATTGCTACTGTGTTCTCTCTACCGCGCTGTTAATGTTAGTATATGTATATAATTTATGTGGATATGTTTATGACATTTGTATATTACTTTTTAATACATAATTATCGATGAAATACCAGTGTATATTTCATTCTAAAAAGTGAAGATATCACAACTGAAGATATCACTTTTGAAAATATGGGTGGCTTTCAAAGATTTCTAGCCAATTTTAAGGAAGAGATTGAAATTGGTATTTCGTCGATAATTAAACAGAACATTCCATGGCCGCTTGAAGATACGCATTTTATCTGCTCGTATTGATGCGCGCAAACGAGTGAGATATTTCGTCAACACTCGAAGATCAAATCCGTATCTCCGTGCGGCCATGTAATATCCTCTATTAATTATACATTGTATGATCTATGCGATACAATGTTCAGTTACTTTAACTTTAAATAGAACTTGTGCCGACCATGCTGATCGCGAGCTCTGCTATCGTCTTGTGGCTTGTGGCGGGTTTTCCCCACCTTTGTTGAATAACTTTTTCATTTACGTACATTACTATCGTTGGAATGAGGTTTAAATAAAATCGTCACAATAATGGCCAAATTTACTCCAAACTGAGACTGGCTCTTATTACCCTTCTTCAGCAAACCAGTGCGACGCCACACAGAGCTCTCGATCTTTTCATTATGAGCAAATGACTCGATATAAAAGTATTTGTTGTCAACTGTCCCAACATTGTAATTACCAGCCTTCAGCGCTCTTGTATTAAAGAATCACAAACAACAATACATTCTCTGACTTTCTTTACGAAAATATAATTTACAATGCATTTACATCTATATGGGTAAAAACCTTTGAGGACTACTGAGAAGTGGATAAAATACAATTTCCGATGCCTTTCGCCACACCCCAGCACATTTGTAATGGCTTCTACCCATGTGTGATTATTACTGTGTTTCACTTCATACTAACTTTGTTTTCCCAGATTCTCTTAACCTGTCAGACTCTTGGTGAAAGTCAAACACTACAAGACAAGACAATATGACATCAGGTGTATTTCACAAGCTACGTGTTGTATTTTTAAATTATTCCTCCTGCATGGGGCATTCTTCCTTTTCAAAATTCAAATTTCAAACTTCTCAATGTGATCAGCTGATCAGCATGAACCTAACCCGTGAACAGGCTCTCTTGGGGCAGAACAGAAGAGGGGAACTGGGGAGGGGAAGGTAAGAGGGGAGAGCATGTAGAACAACTTCAGAAAAAACCTTCCACTGATATCAGAATCTGGTATCACCTCTGATTGGTTAGATTCAATGTGCTCATTGACAGCCGAAAAGGAACAAAGTGTCTCAGAATATCGCGAAAAAGATGCATATTTGAACACAACACGGTATTTCCTTTATTTATAAAGTATATACAGCGAACACAAAACCTTCCATAATCGCAAAGCTTTGCCGTTGTAAGCCACAAGGACGACAAGAAAGGGAGACTGTGTGGGATGTGCAAGCAACGGGAACTGACGGGAAGACAAAACCAACAATTAGGCAAATTTATGTTTACCGTGATTTCGCATTCAAATATGCATGTTCTTCGCGATATTTTGCGACACTTTGATCTTATAAAATTAAATAAATATGGACCCTGTGATATATTACAGATATTAAAACGATCTAAAACAGTACGGACTTTCGGCGAACGGCCGGCTGTATTTCAGGCAATAAGTTTCATGATCAGCGTGTTTTGAGCAGATCTTTGCCTTGATTCACAATAAAAGAAAAAAGAAAGAAGGATTTCTTAATAGGTATTAATTCTTCCCAACGGATATCTTGGAACAAGTTAAAAAAAACTCTTTTTTAAAATAGGCGAACCACGCGGTTGTTAAAGCGGCGCTCGTTCCACTCGTTGGCGATTAGATTCAGAAGCTTGTGGCTCCATGAGGAGGGCTTTTTAATTTTGCATTGTGTTAGCTAAGTGGTTAAGGTTAACTTCAGTGGTTTAGGTTAGCTCAGCCAGCAAAACTAGTTTGGCTGTTTTCCTCAGATGTACCGGGAGAGGGCTGCCATGGGTAACGAGAGAGGAGTTGGAGCGTTGTCAGTTTGATATTTTCGCTTTGCAACAACAAAATGGACATGACTTTTCGAAGCCCTTATTCCCAAGGTATTGACTGGCCTTGGGGAATTTTTATCAGAGAGAAATCTTTGGATCATAAAGTCGTATACTTCGCCGCTAACTTTGGGAATGTCCGATGAAGAACTTGGATAACAGGTGGTCTAAGTCAGCTGGAGGTAAGGTTGCAAATGTTACGTTTTTCTTTTTTTTCGACTCCTGGAACTGACAGGTTTTTATGTCACTAGCTATTTTCTACACGGAACTTTTCTGTTTATTTACGAACCTCTCGATTTCTTGCTGGCTGTTTAGAGCCTCCACCGGCCTTTGCCGTTGGCGATGTTGTTTTTGTTCACTATAACGTTGCTTTCTATTTCAGTAAGGTAATAAATTTCACTTTCGGAATATTCTTCCTTGCTCATTTTGCACTTTCCGTTTTTCTCTAAAATAATAAGAGTTCGGTTGTTTTTAGAGCTATCAAAGTTTGCACGGGCATTACCATATCTCATAATGCCCGTGGGCATTACGGGGAAATCCTGACCGCTAAACAGCCAATCAGAACGCGCGCTTTTACCGGAAGTAGCTCTTGCCATATAATAAAGAGGTTTTAATCTCTCAAATGAGATCAGTGTAGGCATTAGCCATTATTTCTTAATGCTAGTGAATAAACGTATTTGCTGATACTGGAAAACAAATTCGTAAAATCACTTATTTAAACGTTAAAATAGAACACATATTTAAAAACGATCGTTTTAAACATAAATTTTCGTAAAATAAACGATGCCTACCCTGACGTCATGTAATTAGCATTTTGTAGATTAAAACTTCTATAACTCATCGGCACGGCTTTCAAACCCAGAAATATTGTACCATTCAACTATTCACTATGTGTAGAATCGATATTATTAATATCGTTTTAGGTCGTATTGGAACTTTAAGCTCCCCTTACAAAGTTGAATTAGCACAGGGCTGACATTGTAAATGTATAGTATATTGTAAAAGTACAGTATATTACCAAAGCACATAAACTGCCACTTACCAAGGTGAGCTCTATCAGATATAAGGAGCCTTTTACTCCAGTCTGTTATACCTTCATAAAACAACAACAAAGACAAATAGCATCATTGAATATAGGAATACAATAGACCTTTATCATGCAGCGGTCATGTTGCGTCCAGTGCTCGAGACTACACCCACAATCTCTTAGCCATGATAGCCAGTAGCTGACAACATTTGCTAGCCATTTGGTTCTGAGCACTAGCCCATGTCTTTTATCATGCAGCGGTCATGTTGCATCCAGTGCTCGAGACTCATGGCGCCCAAGCCGTTGACCCCAGCTTTGATTTCCTGCTTTTGCATCACAATTTGTTTTCGTTTCTCCGCTCGAAATATCCTTAATATATTTCAATTTGTCTATTTCATGCCAATATGCTTTGAAATCAACAATAAAATAATCATAAATAACCTTAATAGCGAAAAATATACCCGTACCCATTCCCTATTGCGCGAAACACCTCCCCCACTCTGTTTCTGAGCTAGGAGCTTGTTTACTGGAGAGCCGAGTCAAACCAACGCGTCATCTCCCTTAGATTGACTAATATCATCAATTGTCAAAATGGCTAGAATTGATTATTATCATTATTCTAAGACAAACCCTAACCTGAACTACAAACCGAACCCTAACCATCGGACGAGTTCACGGGTAAACGACGGGTTCTCACTCACCTAGAGCTAGGGTTCACAGGTAAACAAGAAAGGAAGGTAAACGAGAGAAAAAATTTTTTTGAGCGCTCCTACCGGGCTCGAACTCGTAAACGTTTGCGTGTAGTGCTTGGTAGTATAGATGTCATGACCACTACACTAAGCGCGTCTACGTTACCGTCGTTCGGAATTTGACAATTTTTATCTTTACTCTTTGACTGGTTTTAACCTCGAGGTTAAATAGAGGATTATAATCAATTCTAGCCATTTTGACAATTGATGATATTAGTCAATCTAAGGGAGATAACGTGTTGGTCAAACAAGAGTTAACGATGTTCGTGGTATTCTGTTTTGGTTTCTTTTGGGTTTTCAAGCCTTCCATTAAGTTCATTTCGTGAAATTTTCATTTATTGTTACCTGATATACTCATTCCGGCCATAGTTAATAGAGTGGAATGGTTAGGAAACCCGGCAAACTTCAAAAGGGTTAACAAAGGCGCTGCGATTTAGGTTGGAAGGGGTAAGACAAAAGATTGTGCATGCACGATCATAGTTCATTAGCGTTCCCTGAACGACTGAACTCACACGTTTCTATTGGATGGTTGATTAACATGTTGGAATTTCTATTGTGTTTTGTGCACGGTAGTGGTTGAAAAAAGCTAACAAAGACATATAACAAAGAAGGTCCCTGAGTTTTCTAACCATTCCACTCTATTAACTATATTCCGGCTGAACTCTTTCTTTTTTTCTTCTTCGCATTAGCCCTTTCTAATCAAAAAATTCACTTCACGCTTGTGCACTTCGCAAATGAACATTGTTTAAATACTTAAAGTTCTCACACTTTCACTTATTTCACTTAATAGATTGATAGGAACTGAATTGAGTTATTACACGGAGGACGAATTTCAGTCGCTCAATATCTTTCCCAAGTCCCGTAGCTAATACGGATACAACGCGATTTGACTCGGATTCCCTTCGCACTCAACACAGCCCGAAACTAATTATGGGTACAGAAAGCTCACACCATGACAACTCAGCCCGAAACGAAGCATGGGTATAGAAAAAAAACTTTTCAAAAGCGAGCATCCATGGAGTTCCTTCTCCAGATATTTTCTAAGTCTTCAGGCAAAACACAAACAATTAAGGCCCAACACGACTAACTTTGGAAAGCTCACATCATGAAACTTATGAAACTCGACAAAATTATCAGTTCGGTTCGCCTGAAGACGAGACTTTGTATAAATCTCCAGCGATAACAAATTGCCTTTTATTCAGACAGTCCTTCGTTCAACCATGAGTTAAGCCAGCAACTTAATGATATCCAACGGCACTTTATACAGTCACTCTTTCGAAATGTTAGTCTGTTATTCCGACAAGAATTGCCGCTCTTCAACGCTTCAGTGTCGTCTCTCCTGCTTGGTTTCCGAAGTGAAAAATAAATAATCCTTCTTAGCTTCCAAACTTATTATATCTTCGGAAAACATTTTCCCGCCGAAACTTAAAACATAACAGCGTGCACACACTCTTCGAAATAGCTTTCTTAGCCACCTCCCTCGTAATAACACACAATGACAAAATATGTTGCTATAGAAACAGATTGATTAGTTGCTTGTTTTGGGCTGTCATAAATTCCTCTTTCATCTGAAATGCGAGTTTTCCTAATTCTTAACGTCTCTTCAATCAAAGTTAAGTTTTTCAGTTATTTTAAATCATCACTAACCCCTATAGGCATATACAATGTAATTCAGTTTGTACTATATCTATGGGGCGCCGTTTGTAAGAACGATGAAAGTTAGCACATTTTTACATTATTTACAAATAAATGGAGAACGTTTTCGCTGTCTAACACATTTATTTATAAATAAAGAAGAAACGTGACTTTGGTTATTTATAAATAACCATTCCAATGGAGTTCGCTAAAGTGGTTATATTTAAGCAACACACCACACATTTCAATGCATTTACTGGCGAAATAAAGCACGTGGGATGTCTGGAGAACACAGGGAATGCTTAAAAATCACAAGCCGAAGGCGCGTGATTTTCAAGCATTTAAAGTGTTCTCCCAACATCCCAAACATATTGAAACGTGTGGTCTATTGCTTTTATGATATAACTACCACACAACGCAAGCAGGCACAATAGATCATATATTTTTTGAGTATATAAGCCAATCAGAGCGCTCGTACTATCTGGGTTATATTATAAATAACTATATCCCCCAGTTAGCTCAGTGGTGAAGCTCCGAACTGACGAGCGGGAGGTCGCGGGTACAAACCCCGGCCGGACTAACACTCAGGGTCTTAAAATAACTGAGTAGAAGGTGCTGCCTTTGTGAAACAATATCGTTCTCAAGCTGCAAACGGTTAGACCATCACGTCTTGTCGGATAAGGACGTAAAATCGTAGGTCCCACGTCGACCTCGGGTTTATCAGTCTTACCAGACTGTCACGAGTTACCGACGTTAATAAAGTTGCTTTACTTTTTACTTTTAATTTGGTTATAAAATAAATAAACACTTTTTTAGAGCGCTCAGAATCGCTCGTGATTTACAAAAAAAATAATTTCGATGGAGTGGTTATTTATAAATCAATAAATCTTGGTTGCATTTCACCTTTTGATATAGATATAACCACATATCTAATACGGTAGCGGTTATTTATAAATAATATACATTCGCTTAGATAATGAATTTACACTCCCTTTGAACCAATATTTTTACATTCGACGCGCAGAGTAAACTTATTACGTCATTGGCTATGATCACCGGAAAGCCATCTTGGATTAATAAGCGAGGCATCGCTTTACTGGATTTTGGAGGCAAAGGGGGGGGGGGGGGGGGGTACAAATAATTGCCGGAAAACAAGATTTAGGATTTGTTTTCACATATTTCCTTCCAGTAAACAGCTAAACAAGCGCTAGCGATGGATTTCAAGTCCGGCGAGGAGATCATGCATACAGCAGTTCTGCTTCTAATCGGTGTTCAGAGTGAGCTGAGCTCGAGTATAAAACCATCAAGTATCACTTTCTCACATAAAATGTGACAGGTTCCCTCACACACGACGACACCTCGCTTGCCTCGCTTTTAATCCAAGATGGCTGTAGTCAGTGGGTCGCGTGATCAGAGCGAATCACGACGTAATCAATTCATACTTGGCGTGCATTTATAACAAAATCAAGTACGCTGAGCATCCAATCAAATCGCACGTTCTTAGGATACCCCAATAATTTATATTATAATGATTTATAAATAACCACTCCATCGAAATGTTTTTTCTGTAAATCACGTATTTAGAGCACTCATTTTCATCCGGATTTCCATGTTGTCTATACAAAATTGAAAATAAAAATGGCGGAGTAACACGTTTGCAACTGGACTTTGGCGGTTTATTTTGAAGCTGAAATTGAAAGAGAACTAAAAAAACATTTCCGAAAAGGATAACTTAGAGGTCAAGACTGCTCCAAATACTCGACTATGTTCGTTGTTTCCGAAGTTCAAAATATCCTCAGCACATTTTTTTATGTTTTGATCATACTCTCACTGGTTGATAGCCATGTGTTAATAGAGTACAGATGCACAGACGACGTCATGTTTTGATCATGCTCTAACTGATCGATAGCCATGTGTTATTAGAGTACAAATGACGTCATGTTTTGATAATGCTCTAACTGGTCGATAGCCATGTGTTATTAGAGGACAGATGCACAGACGACGTCATGTTTTGAACATGCTCTAACTGGTCGATAGCCATGTGTTATTAGAGGACAGATGCACAGATGACGTTATGTTTTGATCATGCTCTAACTGGTCGATAGCCATGTGTTATTAGAGGACAGATGCACAGATGACGTTATGTTTTGAACATGCTCTAACTGGTCGATAGCCATGTGTTATTAGAGGACAGATGCACACATGACGTCATGTTTTGAACATGCTCTAACTGGTCGATAGCCATGTGTTATTAGAGGACAGATGCACAGATGACGTTATGTTTTGATCATGCTCTAACTGGTCGATAGCCATGTGTTATTAGAGGACAGATGCACAGATGACGTTATGTTTTGAACATGCTCTAACTGGTCGATAGCCATGTGTTATTAGAGGACAGATGCACACATGACGTCATGTTTTGAACATGCTCTAACTGGTCGATAGCCATGTGTTATTAGAGGACAGATGCACAGATGACGTTATGTTTTGAACATGCTCTAACTGGTCGATAGCCATGTGTTATTAGAGGACAGATGCACAGATGACGTTATGTTTTGCTCAAAATCATTTTGTAGCCTCTCTTTTCGCTAAATAAATTATTGTATAAAACAAATATATTTTGTATTGATGTTCATCTGTACTCAAACCATGACAAGAACAGTCACACTACTAGATTACATCTTACTACTTCTTTGTTATATATGTAGTTGTTAGGCCTTGACGTCATATACCCATCAATAAGAGGGCAATATTAAATGCACAGCAATCACAGGAATTTTTTTTCCAACACATCAGTGTATAATTTCAAAATATATATCCACAGTGGAAGCTGGCAGATACACATCCACAGGCAAACACCATTGAGGGGAAAATACCATTTGTTTTTCATCACTGGTGCATGGTATTGATGAATTGCCATTGATGTATTTATTGGAAAATGTTGCTTTGAAAATGGCATCTATTAATTAAGTATAGAAGTTATGTTACCTTTCGATTCAAGAAATTTAAGCTCATCATAGAATTGTGGAATATGAATCACAACACCATTTCCTAAAACAGGAAATAAAATATATAATATAAATATAAGTACAAGTTTGATACTTTCGCCACAAACTTTCATGTACGCGCATGAACTTACATACGAACTCTAATAATTATGCTTCAACACCTTACATGGCTTCTGATAGGGTGCGAAAACAATGGCAAATTGTGCGCCATTTTCAGGACAGATTGTGCGGCAAAAATGACCAGGACAATTGTGGATTTCTTTCCGAGTTAACTGAACAAATAAATTTGCTTTTTGCTGTCCATTAGGCATATGTAATATAATTATAAAACATCTGATCAGTAACGGTAATTTTCTCACGTATCTGAGTGGCACTTCACGGCGTCCACTTCACGCATAAGCCACACACCTAACTTCAGCCTGATAAACGAAAGTGTCTTCTGCCAAAATCGTTTAAGGAATAACTTCATGTATAAGCCGGATCACAAAACACAGAAGATTTTTTTTGTTCGAGTTCATAAACGCTCGAACTTGAAGCACAACCTCTGCAGAATCTGGACTTTGAATATGGTTACAACTTGCCTTGTCATTTCGTGTGTATAGTTTAACCTGCAGTCTTTAAATTACTCCAGAATTCATCTGTTTTTATTTCCCATTGAAGTAACAACATTTCATGGAACCTCATTCTTTTAATCGCAAGAGAAAGGAATGTTTTCTGGCAAAACTATACGAGTACAAGTCGGTGTCCGCCATCTTGGATTTTCATAAAAATTCAACTAGTGCTAATCCATCACGCGCAAAATTGCGAGGAACGTCTAGTTGTTGATTCGGAGCGTGCAGCCAGTTAGCGTGTAGCCAGTTAGCGTGTTTTGGAAGGTAAATAAACTTAATCACGTTTCAAAATTCCGAAAATTCTAATATGTTTTCAGTTTCACGAGAGTTTTTGCTTTATTTCTTTCCAATTGCGCATTTTTTCACTGATTATGCGAAAATTGCTAAATTACGCGATCGTATGCGATATGATACCGATTGTGCAAAATCGCACCAGCACATAATGTCAGAAGCCCTGAATACTTACCAATAACATTCATACAATTTGTATTTATCATCCCACTGCAAAACAAAATATTGGGAAGGAAGTTAATAATAACAAGAAGCTGCAATCAGCCTTAAGCCGGTTTATATACGTGTTTGTTTGGATAGTTCAAATGGAGTAGTCGGGACTGGTCAGAAATTAGCAGGGGGTGGGGGTGGGAAGGATATGGAGAAAAGCGAAGGATCATAAGTTTTCAACCGTCAAAAAAATGGGCAATTGAAAAAGGATCGGTTATAGGGAAAAACAGCAAAAGGGGGAGGGGTCAAAATATTTCATACTCATTGTCCGAGGAGGGTAATATATATTTTTAGAAATGTTGATTTCATTCTACCGTCTTCCCTGCTAATTTTTGACAAGTCCCTAGCGTGGACCTCCTTGTAATTACGAATTCGAAACAATTGTAAAACGTGATTTAGATTAATATTAATTAAGCAAATAATATCACTAATTATCTTGTCTCTTGTCTCTTGTCTCTTGTCTCTTGTCTCTTGTCTCTTGTCTCTTGTCTCTTGTCTCTTGTCTCTTGTCTCTTGTCTCTTGTCTCTTGTCTCTTGTCTCTTGTCTCTTGTCTCTTGTCTCTTGTCTCTTGTCTCTTGTCTCTTGTCTCTTGTCTCTTGTCTCTTGTCTCTTGTCTCTTGTCTCTTGTCTCTTGTCTCTTGTCTCTTGTCTCTTGTCTCTTGTCTCTTGTCTCTTGTCTCTTGTCTCTTGTCTCTTGTCTCTTGTCTCTTGTCTCTTGTCTCTTGTCTCTTGTCTCTTGTCTCTTGTCTCTTGTCTCTTGTCTCTTGTCTCTTGTCTTTTTTTTTTTTTTTACAAAATGACATACTATACCATATTAAAAAATAAGGAAAAGGTTTGTTTATTATTACAGCAAGAAAACTTGGACTACAACATATAAACAAATTGAATAATTTCTTACCATGGGATCATCCGGAAGACAATATTCTTATCTCCAACAATAACTCCGTGGCCCGCATTATTGCCACCCTAACGATAAAAAAAACATATTAGTACATTTATAATGAGAACCTTGAAGGCGTGCGTAAATGTGCATTCAGCGGCGATAACAGATTTAGTTGTCTCCCTTTGAGGTGTGTCAAGATCCCTTGTACAAAGACTACCGACACGTATTTTAGTACCCAATTCTAAACTATTACTGTCATTACATTCTTTTGTCAACTTTTGAGAAACCATAAGATTTAATCATTACCAAGTATTATTTTGTAATTTTATTTGTTGCAAAATGTTATTACATGTACTTAGAAATTCAAGTACTTTTCAAGACTGTACACACCCTAGTATTGGATAATCTATATATCTATACATATACACACCCTAGTATTGGATAATCTACCTGTACATGTACACACCCTAGTATTGGATGATCTATCTATACATGTACACTCTCTAGTATTGGATAATCTACCTATACATGTACACACCCTAGTATTGGATAATCTATCTATACATGTACACACCCTAGTATTGGATAATCTATCTATACATGTACACACCCTAGTATTGGATAATCTATCTATACATGTACACACCCTAGTATTGGATAATCTATCTATACATGTACACACCCTAGTATTGGATAATCTATCTATACATGTACACACCCTAGTATTGGATAATCTATCTATACATGTACACACCCTAGTATTGGATAATCTATCTATACATGTACACACCCTAGTATTGCATAATCTACCTATACATGCACACACCCTAGTATTGGATAATCTATCTATACATGTACACACCCTAGTATTGGATAATCTATGTATACATGTACACACCCTAGTATTGGATAATCTACCTATACATGTACACACCCTAGTATTGGATAATCTATCTATACATGTACACACCCTAATATTGTATAATCTATCTATACATGTACACACCCTAGTATTGGATAATCTACCTATACATGTACACACCCTAGTATTGGATAATCTACCTATACATGTACACACCCTAGTATTGGATAATCTATCTATACATGTATATCTATTTCAAATAAAGTGAGTCCTCCATATTGTTATTGAAATATTCATAACATGCACACACGCCGACTCAACTAAACAGACAAGTACAGCATAACATTACTGCATTTCTACCCTGGGATACACAATGTAACATGAACACACGCCGACTCGACTAAACAGACAAGTACAGCATAACATTACTGCATTTCTACCCTGGAATACACAACGTAACATGTACAGACACCGACTTGACTAAACAGACAAGTACAGCATACCATTACTGCATTTCAGCCAGGGAATACACTCGAGGGAGTCCAGTGTCAGCTCCATGTTATCTAACCTGAACTGGCCCCTCCTTTCTAAATGGCGCGAGTGCCTCCACCTAAGCGTATTCACAAAGCCACCCTTGGCCTCAACGCCATTGAGACAACTCAGTATGCCGCCCTATCTACCGGATTACACGGCGGAAGCGCTAGCACCCTAAAAAATTACAATCACTTCCTTGTGCGTATTGATGTCTTTAAGAACTCTTTTTTTCCCGCACTATTCCTGCCTGGAATAATCTCCCAGAGCATGTAGTGAATACAAAAAGCCCCAAAAGCTTTAGCGAGCAAGTCCTATCTTTTCTGGCCTAATAGTACTTATTTCTATATTGTTTGCATTAGCTGCAAAAAGCTTATATTTAGTCGTTAATCGATTTACTTATGTATGTATTTATTAATTTATATCGGTTGTATGCAAATAGCTTTACCGATCAACTAAACAGATACGGAGAACGTACGTAGCATGTGCATTTATGCAACATGTAAAATGCACAGGACAACCTTGTGCGTAATATATGTAAATATATATAATTAAATACAAAATGTATGCAGCATGCTAGTTTTATCTTTCAACCAGAATGTGTACAAGTGCCAAAACCACTGAAACTGACACATTCGGGATGGGGTAGTGATTGAAAAGTAAACACCAAACAGCGCAAGTAACCTCATTAATTGAGCCTTGAAATACTCTATAGGTTACAAATTATAATTATAATAATTTACTTATATAGCGCATATACATTACTATTCTATGCGCTTTACAATGATATAGAGAGATATAATATTGTGATAAAATACAATCTGATTAAAAATAATAATAATAATTTGTTTGGTGTCCCCAGGATCCATTCTTGGACCGATGTTTAATCTTTAATTCTCCGACCTGCAAGACAACCTGCCGGCATCTGTCACTACCTTTCAGTATGCCGATGACACCACTGTCTATATGTACTGTCCCCCTACTGAACTAACAAACAAGTCGTAGAACTAAACTTTATTCTGAATTCATTGGAATCCTGGTCAACAGACTCCCACTTGGCGCTGAACCCAGTAAAGACCAAGACTATGCTGTTGTCTCCCAATCAGATGGCACGTGTTCATTTGTTAAGCAACCGTAGGCCTAAGTCATACCTAAAAGATTGGGTATTTTTATACTGATCAGCTTAGACAATTAAATTTATTAATTATTAGAAATTAAATTTCTTATCTTCTGTAGCAATTTCTGTAATTAGAGTAATTTTCTATAAGTGGTTTTTAGTAGTAACTTTTCACTTAATTTAATTAATGTATTAGATTTCATTACACATTGTAGCTTAGACTTAACAGCTGAAGACCCATACCGTGGATATACTGTTAATAAACCGTTGTTATTGTTATTATTATTATTTCTTATTATTATTACAAGTGGATACCGCTAACGATAGTCAACTGACAATGATTTTCCACCCCTACCCCTCATTTTTGTAAGGATCGCAGATCTCAAATATGGTCAATACATACTGGTACTAATAAACTGATCCCTGTGTTTGGCAATTGCTAAATGGTGGTGTATGAGCAAAGTAGTAAACGGTGTAAACTCGAAAGAAACGAAGACAAACTGTACTTGCACGTGCTCGTTTTTAATATGGCGGACCTCTCGTGCGCATGCGCGGTACATATGTAAATACGTGTGGTACATTAATATTCATAAGACATGGCACAGACTCACCCCTGAAACACACTGGTGAGCAAAACTCACCCATGTGTTCAGAAAATAAAATCTCACCCATGTGTTTGGCAATTGCTAAATGGTGGTGTATGAGCAAAGTAGTAAACGGTGTAAACTCGAAAGAAACGAAGACAAACTGTACTTGCACGTGCTCGTTTTTAATATGGCGGACCTCTCGTGCGCATGCGCGGTACATATGTAAATACGTGTGGTACATTAATATTCATAAGACATGGCACAGACTCACCCCTGAAAACACACTGGTGAGCAAAACTCACCCATGTGTTCAGAAAATAAAATAAAATCTCACCCATGTGTTTGGCAATTGCCAAAGTGCATTTTATCATTCTTTTTTCTATTTCGGATGACCACATTCTGTTTTAGCTGTACAAATGGACCTAAATGTCAAAATTTAGGGTCCAACATTTGCTTAAGAACATTGACCACTTCAATCGCATCCGTTACCTTGAACCCATTTGGGTGTTTTTTCACTAGGACAAGTTTGACTAGTTAAACCAAAATTAAGATTCCGAAAATATGCATGTAGTGACAACACTCGCGCTCAATTTAAAGTTAAATAAACAAAGTGTTTTGATTACCCATGTGGGAATAGTGTGCCTTTACCTATAGTACCTCGGGATATTTTATATTGTCCTGCCGCATGTTACCGCAATGGCAGTGATTGTATGACCTACGTGGAGTGGATGGGTATTCTATAGTTTAGCCTCGACACTGCCTCGGCATTTTTGCCCTTAAATAAAGAACAGACAAGAATATGAGAGCAAGTGAAGAGAGATTAATGACGTCGAGCGTCTGTCTGTTACGTTTTCATCGTCACCAACGTTTCAACGTATATTCTCTTTCAGGAAATTGTTTACAGAAGAGAAGAACTCAAAGGAGAATACAAAACCATGCATCGTATAAAAAAAATATTTGCCGATCGCAGCCTATTTCGTTCCTGGCCCGCTGCCTGGCAAAGCGTTTATACAGATGTAATAGAGGAACAGAAAGCTCTAAAACAAGCAGGGTATCCATTATTTATCCTCTACAAAAACCAACATGCGAAATTCCAATTCGATCTGTGGATGGAAGAAGAGAAGAACTAAAATTTCGGGTTCTGACTTTGATCAGCTCCTATGGTTGTTTCAGGTCCCGTTAGAAATTTAGGGTTTTGTTTAATTTTATGAACACATACTAAATATTAACACCTCCAAGTAATGAATTACACACCCCTGGAAATGATATACCCATTTGTGTTACCTTAGAGTCTTTTTGTTTTTTTATCCAATCAGCGCTACGTACAGAATATAGGTTTGTAGGATTGTAGGGAGCACAAACATTATAATCACTGACCAATTCAAAAATCCTCCCTTTACAGACTTCGGATGGAAGTCGTATTATCCATAAATGTATATGGGCTTTTCACTTTTCTAATGGTCCCAGAGAACATTAATGAAGCAGCTGATGCTGGGGAACACGTCGAAATCATAGGACACAACATCAGCTGTTTGCTGTACGCCGACGATCTCGTTATTATGGCAAAAAGCAAAGTACAACTGCAAAATTATATCAATCAAATAGAAATATTATGTGATGAAATTAAATTGGAAATTAAATTAGATAAAACCATAGTTAATAGAGTGGAATTGTTATGAAACCCAGCGACCTTCTTTTTTAGATGTCTTTGTTCGCTTTTTTCAACTATTACCGTGCACAAAACACAATAGAAATTACAATATGTTAATCAACCAGCCAATAGAAACGTGTGGGTTCAGTTTTTCAGGGGACGCTAATGAACTATGACCGTGAACAGCCTTTTGTCTTGACCCCTTCCAACATAAATCGCAGCGCTTTTGTAAGCCCCTTTGAAGTTTGCCGGTTCCACTCTATTAACAATAATAATATTAAATCTTTAATATGCATAGGTAAAGTACTTATCTATGTTACAATTGGTATGGTGGGATATATTAAGAAATGTAGCAATAATAGACGTAATTGTAATTTGATGCGCTTGCATGAGAGTAGGAAACTATATGGCCAAACCATATTTAAAAAATAATCTATTTATATAACTGTCCTTGAAGTGTTCTGTGTTTGACACAACACAGGTTCTTTCAAGTCCCCCTCGTATAGATTAGAAGAGGAAGGAGACAAGGCCAACGACTTATACGTCCCTGACTTATACGGTCAGCGGTCGGGATGCCAACATGGCGTGTTTATTTATTTAGGGCGCGTTCGATTGACCGTATTCCGGAATAAGAATAGTTGGAATAATCTCTGGAAATCACTGGTTCAGGGATATTTTTCACTGTAAGCTACTAAAGTTTGCTGAAATATGATATTCAGGATACATCTTGTATTCCAAGGACTAAAAATTCCCGAAATAAGCGATTTGTAGTTATCATTCTGTGTATTCTTATTCCGGAATACGGTCAATCGAACGCACCCTTAGTTTCCTCTGTGTCTGTGTTTCGTGCGTTTGAACATTTCGACCGATATCTTTGCAATTTACATAATGATCATAGAGCTCGATTAGCTTCCAATACAGTTATTCCGGATGGAATTTTACCATTCGTGTCGAAACAAAACGTATATATAATTCATGAATTAGGTAAATCAATTGTTGTTGCCCAAGGACGCGGCCGGGATTCGAACCCGCGACCTCCGCACTCTAGACCGTGCCCTACCAACTAAACTAACCAGTGACGCGTTCAATAATACTGGTAAGTATATGAATAATTATCAGTTTTCAACTCTATTTTAGTTGAAAATCGAAAGCGTAGAAAATAGAAATCTAGCCGTCTGTCGTGGGTGAATCTGATTGAAACCCCGCCTCTCCAGTAATTAGAAAGCTCTTCTCCAATCATTTCTCATCACAGTTTAAATTAATGGTGACAGAAACCACATACCAGAACAAATAAACCTCTGAGACAAAGAAAAACTACTAGAGTTGCTTCAACCGTAACACCGACAAGAAACCGCCGATTATTGTGCAAGACAGAGAACAATAGGCCGAGGCACTGAAGTACAACTATTGAACACTCCACCACTTCAAAAGATCACTCGAAAACTTTCTAAACTGTGATAAATTCTCCATTATAGTGCAGGTATAATGTAGAATCGTTCTATGAATGATTTTGGTAGAAAATGGTTAGGTTTTTTCTAACTTGGTGGATTACGATTTTAGAAGGTTTGTATGAAAATTTGAGAAAATGAATTATGAATGATCCAAGTTGCGGGGTATTCTATAATTATTCAATTATCGTATATTAAGCACAACCCAAGTTTTGACACGGTTGAGTACTATGAGGTCGAGTGACTCTAAAATGCGAGTGAATAAACTTACGCATTAACATCTAAACCCTAAAATTAGTGGTGTTTATAGCCTTATCTGTGGTTTTCGAATCGATTTAAGGCCATGGACTAAGTGTGATCTACATTGATTCAAAAGCCATAAATGAATAATAATATTGCTGTGGCATTTGGCAACAGATCCTAGCTAGCTTCCTAAGTTTGCTCACGTTACGATGGATCGGCATGTAATCAATGGTTGTCTTTCTTAGGATCTACCATTTTACCTGACATCGGCACACAACATCTGCTTGAGTGGAGAGAATATCGATCAACTTTCCTTTCCCTTCGTCGCCCCACTGCGCTCCTAAGACCACAGTGACCTTGGTTTTAGGGCCGATAGCTTTTTTCACAGTACGTGTAGGTTCATTTGCGATGGCTGCCATTTTTCTAGAGTGAGTAGATCTCAAGGTCTAATATAATATAGCTTGTAATAATATCCAGTTCTTGTTACTCTGGATGTCACAGGTTCAAGCAAAGTTTAGGCGTGAAGGAGCGCCTAACGAGTGTTGCAACTGGTCACGCCCTAGCAGTTTTCAAGGGCACCATTGTCTACTCGTCAGTTTCGCGTTGCTGAACCCGTCGTATCGCTGTAGTTCGCCTCCGGGTTAGCTCAGTGGTTAAGCGCCGGTCTATTGTGCGGGAGATTGCGGGTTCAAACCCCGGGCCGGACCAACGCTCAGGATCTTAAAATAACTGAGTAGACTGAGGTGCTGCCTTTGTGATCGAACTGCAAATGGTTAGATCTTCACGTCTTCTCGGATAAAGACGATAAATTGTAGGCCTTCGGAGACCTCCATAGAAGGGCTTTAAGCCTGTTGAGGTTCTCCGTCCACCTTCGAGTGGGAAAACAATAAATGTAAAAAAAAAAAAGTTCCCTCGAGTGTGACGATATGTACTTCCGGTGATGTCATCACCAGCTTTCCGATTCACAGTTAGCCTGTCTCAAGTCTCAAGTCTCAAGTTTATTTCACACTATTTACACAGATACACAATTACTAACATTACATTAAAAAGAGAAGAGGAAAAAAGGAAGAATATGTTGATTATATGTTCGTGCGCAGTGATCAAAGGAGCAAAAGCTTTCGAGTTGATCACTGCCTACGTTTGTTTAGGAGTACATAATATTAGACTAAGCTGAAATAGTTGGTCAGTTGCTTGTTAATTTTGATTTTCTAAAAGGATAGTTTTATAACGTTTTTTGAATACATTAATAGAGCTAGAACGTTTAATATTCAATTCAATTGTTTCCCAAATTTTTGATGATATAAATTTGAATGTATAAATTCCATAATTAGTTCTCGCTTTTGGTCTAACAAAATTTAAATTAGCAGCAAATCTGGTATTGTATGTATGGCGTTTTGCAGCTGGTGTGAGGACTTCAGAAAAGACCGATGGTATATTCGTTTTCTTATTTATAATTTTGTAACTAAATGTTGCAATTCTTAGTTTGAAGATATTATCAAGTTTTAAAATTCCAAGAATATTAAAGTATGGTGTAGCACTTTCTCTGCTGTGTGCAAAAAATATGTTTCTAATGCACTTATTTTGTTTAGTCCGGAGTTTTGTCAGTTTGGATGTATAGGTGTTACCCCAGCTCATGAGACCATAATTTAAATATGGATATACTAGTGTATAATATAGTTGCTTCAACATGTTTAAATCAAGATAATACCGGAGTTTATTGATTATTCCAATATTTTTTGCCATTTTACTATTTATATGTTTTATTTGTTGCTCCCAGTTAATATGTTCATCTAAGTATATTCCTAAGTATTTTATATAGCTTTTTTGTTCAATATTAGCAATATTAATTTTAGAGTTTTTTTTATTTGGTGAGCTTATTATCATGTAATGTGTTTTTTGAAGATTAACTGATAGTTTGTTAATAGCACAGTAATGGAGGATTAGTTTAAATTCTTCATTCATTATCGTTTCTAGATCTGTTATGTTATTACACGAATAGAAAACATTTGTATCATCTGCAAATATTCGAAAGGAAAGTTTCTTAGAGCAATTAGGCATATCATTTATATAAAGCAGAAAAAGTAACGGCCCCAATGTTGAGCCTGTGGTACTCCGCACGTCATTTCAAGCATACTAGATTCAGTATGTCCTAATTTTACGTATTGTTTTCGATTATTTAAGTAATTAGTAAACCATGACAATGGATTTCCTCTAATTCCATATTTACTTAATTTGGATATTAGGATCTGGTGATTAACTGTATCGAAAGCTTTGGAAAAGTCGAGAAATAATCCACATGTTAATTGTTTATTATCTATAGCCGTTTTTAAATTATCTGTTATATCAAGGATTGCCTGTTCGGTGGAATGCCCTTTTCTAAATCCAAATTGATGATCAAATAAGATATTGTTTTTATCCAAAAATGATATGAGTTGATCATACACAAGTCGTTCTAAGATTTTGCTAAAAGGTGACAATGTTGCTATAGGTCTGTAGTTATAGGCATCAGTAGCTATACCACTTTTATAAATTGGAGTGATTCTAGATATTTTAAGAATATCTGGTACAACACCTGTTTTGATTGATTCATTGTAGATATAAGTAAAGGGCAGTGAGAGAGCTTCACTTGCTATTTTTATTAATTTATTGGGAACATCTATTGAAGCCTTATTTTCCTTTAAGTTTGAAAATAGTTCACAAATCTTTGATGAGTAAACTGGAGACATCACAAAGCTAGACACTGGAGAATTGTGAATATAGTTCGTTGGATTTTCATTGGAATCCTCAATTAAACTAGCCAAACTTGGGCCAACATTAACGAAATGATGATTGAATTGGTTCGCTATATCTAATGTGTCAGTGTATGTCTTGTTATTTCTTACAAGTCTTGTTGGGTATAACTGGCCTTTTGTTTTTCGTTTAATTAGTGTTCCAATCAATTTCCAAGTAGCTTTTAAATTGTCTTTACACCTTTCGAAGTTGATACTATAATACTGTCTTTTACTCTGTGTTCTTATTTGATTAAGTTTGTTAGCGTACTTCTTATATTTATTTACTTTTTCCATATCATTAGAATGAAAGTGGGTGCGATACATTTTCTGTTTAATTTTTATTGACTTTAAAATTCCATTTGTTATCCATGGCTTTGTTAATTGTTTTATTTTACTTTGCGGTGTTACTTTGTATGGAGCATGTTTATTTACAATCACTTTTATCATATTTATTGTATTAACTGTTGTTTCATTAAGGTCTTTGCTGTTAATAATAATATCATTCCAATTTATCACATTGATATCACTAAGATAAGCTTCTTTATCAAATTTGCTATAGTCTCTATAGAACCGTTTTTCTTTACCTCGTTTTATTGAAATATTGATTATACAAAAAATTGGAAGATGATCTGATATATCGAAGAGTGCAATTCCAGATAAGATATGCTCGATTGAAGTATTTGTGTATATATGATCAATCAATGTTTTAGAGTGATCTGTTAATCTTGTTGGTTTTGTTATGATGGGTAAAAAATTATTTGCATAAAGCATATCTAAATACTTTTCTGTTGGTAAATGAGTGGTAAATTTAAAGAAGTCAATGTTTATGTCACCTAAAATATATACTTGGTATTTACATTGATTTAGATGTTTAAGCAACTCTTCTAATTGATCAGTAAACCGCTCTATATTTGCTTGAGGGTGCCTATAAATACAACCGATTATTAAATTCTTTTTACCATGACCGGGGTCTATTTCGACCCAGCAAGATTCAACAAGGTCAATATCAATTTTTATATCGGGCCTAAATATAGTTGTTAAGTCATTAGCTACATATATTCCAGCTCCACCAGCCGCTGTTGGTGAGTCCGTATGAAAAAAATTATAACCCAATATGTCAATATTAGAAACTGATTTGTTGTTCAATCTGGTCTCAGTAACAGCCACGATATCAGGTTTCTCCGAAAGAGTATATAACATATCATTTAATAGCACTAAATTTTTTGATAGGCTTCTTATATTACTGTGAAAGAATGATAGAGCGTTCGTGCCAGCTCTTTCTAAAGCACTGTTTATTTTAGAGACTGTATAGTAATTAGATACTGGAGTATGTAGCATAATGTCAGAATCGCTTTCATCAAATTTATCTGGGTTCGACATTATTTCATTAAGATCGGTATCAAAATCTAATTCGCGAGACCAGGTACCGAGTACGGCACTGAGTTCTTTATCGGTTAAACTATAAAACGGTAAATAATCTAAATTCCACTTACTTGTCATTGATGTACAGGTTGTGTGTTAATCATTACTAAGGTAACATAACAATTCAACATTTGCATTGCAAAGTTCTATCTCGTCTAGCCCAATGATTCTTCAAACTCATTAAATTCCTCGACTCTAGTAAATCCATAAATTCTTGAAGTATCAGATTCTCGAAGAAGTATCTTTCCATTCATTGTCCACAAATACTTATAGTGCTGATCTCTCCTGAATGCATTAATCCGACCGAATAATCTCTTGCGATATGCAGTAAGCGATTCGTTGACATGCATTTTCTCTGTAGTCAGAATACTCTTTCCAAATTCCTCGGCAATTAGTGGGAGGTCTTTTGTTGTTTTACTGGCCAATTTGCTCTTTCGCTTATAAAATTCGTCCTTCATGTCTCTGTGGACGAATTTGACTATTATTCGGTTTTTGATATTCTTTGTAGGCGGCAATCTATGAGCTATGGATATGTGGTGCTCTGTTAATTCAATTCCCATTAATTCACCGAGCTCCACGGCCAATCTCTTCGGGTTGTCTTCTGGAGGTATCGGTATGCCAGTAATTTCGATGCAATCCCTCCTCATATACTGCTGCATGTCGTCTATAAGAGCATCGTGCTCCTTCGCTACGTTTCCCATATCAATGATCTTCTTTTCTTGCTGTTTGGCGCTTTTTTCCACTTCTGTGATCTGTTTTTTCGTAGTTTGAAGTATCTCCAAGACACTATCATATTTCGCTGAAAGGAACTTTTGCGATTTCTCGATTTCTTCACATTTATCTTTCATTGCCTTGATATCTTCTAAAACCGGCGCTATTTCTGCTTTAATCTTCTTCTGAATATCAGGGAGTAGTTCTTCTCTCCATAATTTCGTAAACGAATCCAATGTTAGGTTTGTAGCCATGACCAAGTCAATTTCAGTTTAGCCTAAAAAAACATGACCGACCGCCATGACAGATTCTACTTGCCTGCGTACAGCATCCCCTAATTGAGGGAGAACGGCGATTTCATCGTTTCCGTTTCTCCCCATGTAGGGTCTGCGACTCAGAGCCCAAAACCGTGTCTGTGACGTCACTACCAAATTGTTGGTAATTAGCTATTTATGCATAACGAAGTCAAAACAAGATGGCGATTGAAATGAGATTTCGAAGTGTAAAGTCCGTCGCAGAGGATCTCTCAAATTTGGAATTCCATCTCTCCAATGTGAACAGTTGCAATATTTTATGTAACTTTATTCGTGGGAAAGATGTGTTTGTGAGCCTTCCAACAGGCTCAGGAGGGTCACTGATATTTTCAACAGTCTAGTTTTAGACTGCTTTTAATTTTTTTTGCTTTTGCAGTTTTGACAGTTTTGTTTGTACCGACGGAACTGAATGAGTGAATCAGTTGAAACTATGTTCAGACAATTAAAATCCCTACTCAGATATTCACCTTAAATCCATGACTATGTAAGCGCTTCACTTGATCCTTCATGAGGGCAACAAGCGGAGTAACTTCAATGACTTATGCATTTTTCTTCCAAAAGCCCAAACCTGGCCGCGAGTTGATTTGAAGGGGCCAGTTGAAAATATCAGTGACCTTCCTTAGCCTGTTGGAAGGTTCACGAACACATCTTTCCCACGAATAAAGTTACATAAAACATTAAGCTGTTCACATTGGAGCGATGGGATTCCAAATTTGAGAGAAATTTCCTCGGCGACGGACTTTACACTTCGAAATCTCATTTCAATCGCCATCTTATTTTGACTTCGTTATGCATAAATAGCTAATTACCAAAAATTTCGAAGTGACGTCACGGAAACGGTTTTGGGCTCTGAGTCGCAGACCCTTCATGGGGAGAAACGGAAACGATGAAATCGCCGTTCTCCCTCAAGTACTGAGGGGAGCCAGAAATTCGAGACATTGAGGCCTGATAGTATACAGATAGTAGACATAGCATATATGGTACATTGGGACACTATAACGCAGGATACATAAAGTACCAACACGTAATTGGGTAATACCGCTCACCAGAATTTTATCGCAGACTCATCTCTTTTGGTCCGGTTAGGACCTACTTTCCAAAAGGGACAATTAGCTTGAATAACTGCTGGCTGTTTAAACAAACACACTGCAGTTTCTAGAGTACAGAACAAGGTTTCCAAACTGAGCTGCCATGTTTGTTGGATTTGGTCACTTGTGGTCAGAGTTATGGCAGTCTCAAGACGAGCAATCAGTACGGGTTTTAGCGTACAAATATGGAGTCTGAGGTTTCTTGTCGAAAAGCTGAGTCTTCTAGAAGGAAAAGGGAATCATCGAAAATGGACTTTGGGACATCAGAAGGGAAGAATACGGTAGGTCTTGTTTATGTTTTCAACTCTTCGCCCGCACATTTGTTTTGCCAAGGTTGTAGATTTGCAGCAGATACATTTTATAAACTGTTATCTGCATGTTTTTACTGGAAATCGTGTAATGTCCACTGTAAATAAATGCGAATTTTATGCTTCTTTTAAAATCAAAGAAAGGAATCATCAAAGTGTACTACTTGGATTTGAAAATATCAAAACTGAATTGATAATATCTGTAGAAATAATGCCTCGATCGCACATTTTTATGATTGTACCGTATTTCATGAGAATTAAGGAAAATGTTTAGGATCCCATACATTTCTCTGTAAATTTTCACGACCCTTTTCACACAGTGAACAAGGGTCAATATGTGTTGCGCAATAACGATGTCTCGAATTTCTGGCGATGGTCTAGTTGTATAGTAACATAGCTACCAGTAAAGGCAGTATTCGCTTGTACGGAAGTGATTCAAATACAAAGGAGTTACCCTACATGTTGTGTACTGCCATATTCTGTACCGATACATGGTGTCAGAAGTTAATTAGGAAGCCTCTGCTGGACATAAAAGCGAAAAAACTTGGGAAACCGACGGCAAATCCACCAAATGCGTTCTTCGTACGAGAACACATGGTCAAGCAAAAAGTGAAAACTCAAGACGACAAAGAGGTAATAACCGCACAAAACATCAGGAAAACTAAGCTTGAAAAGTCAATGCGAAGAAAGCTCCCGAAGAATAAAATATGTCGGACGATGAAGGAGAAAATTCGCCACAGCCACAGGCAGCACAACAAACACAGGCAGCGGCGAAATTTATACAAATCCCGGTAATCACTGATCCCATTACCATCTAAACTAGAGCTCAAAAGAAACTTAGCCCTAAACTGGAAGAGATATATTCAGTAGAGCTTGGGAGAATTATGAAGTGGCATCACGCCTTAAAGATCCAGAAAACCCAAACTCAAAATAAAGCATTTAGAACTGCCACGTTGTCATCTTGCATCGGATCAGACGCATTAAATGAGAGCTTAGACTTCGACGATGATGATCAGAAAAAAGATATAGACATTGTTGTTGATAAATTGCAGAAACACTGCATAGGAGAGACTAACGAGACGTATGAACGGTATTGTTTCAATAAAAGGGATCAGCAGCATAGTGAAACCTTACATGAATATCTAGTAGCCTTAAGAAACTAAGCAAAACCTGTAACTTTGGTGCACTAGTAGAAATTCTAATGAGGGACAGGATTGTAGTTGGAGTGCGAGACACACCTACAGGAAAAAGGTTGCTACAGCAGCCCAAGCTCACCCTGAAAGTGTGTACAAATATATGTAGATCATATGAGACAACTTCCTAACAGCTGAAAAAAATTAACCAATCAGTGTAGAGGAAAAACGTAGACAACAACCAAAGGGTTAAAAGAGACCAAAGGATATCAGTACTAAACACCAATTAGTGTAAATTCTGTGGAAAGAAACATCCCTGGGACAAGCTACAGTTCACAGCCTGGGGAAAATATTGCTTCGGCAGTTCTAACTGCTCTGCTCATCTGTTAGGCTCCAGGCAAGATAAGGGCTAATACGAGTTATCACTGACCTATTTGTCACACCATATTCTAGCCGCTACACGGACGTATTTTTTCACTCTCATATTGCAGTCAGTTCAACAAAATCGTCTATAACAAATTCTTGTACAACTTAACATGGTTCCGTTTTTGGTTATTTTATATTTGAAACAGCTTTTGAAAAGAACAAAATCAAGAAATCGACTACATTTCTATTTGATATTTACTTCACCTATTGTTTGCTGAAAGGTTCGTGGGTCTGTCCTGAAACACAGCGACCTTCTTTTTTAGATGTCTTTGTTCGCTTTTTTCAACTATTACCGTGCACAAAACACAATAGAAATTCCAATATGTTAATCAACCAGCCAATAGAAACGTGTGGGTTCAGTTTTTCAGGGACGCTAATGAACTACTGGACCGTGAACAGCCTTTTGTCTTACCCCCTTCCAACATAAATCGCAGCGCTTTTGTTAGCCCCTTTGAAGTTTGCCGGCTCCACTCTATTAACAATAATAATAATAAATATTTAATATGCATAGGTAAAGTACTTATCTATGTTACATTTGTATGGTGGGATATATTAAGAAATGTAGCAATAATAGACGTAATTGTAATTTGATGCGCTTGCATGAGAGTAGGAAACTATATGGCCAAACCATATTTAAAAATTAATCTATTTATATAACTGTCCTTGCAGTGTTCTGTGTTTAACACAACACAGGTTCTTTCAAGTCCCCCTCGTATAGATTAGCCGGAGGAAGTAGACAAGGCCAACGACTTATACGTCCCTAACTTATACTGTCAGCGGTCGGGATGCCAACATGGCGTGTTTATTTATTTAGTTTCCTCTGTGTCTGTGTTTGTGCGTTTGAACATTTCGACCGATATCTTTTCAATTTACATAATGATCATAGAGCTCGATCAGCTTCCAATACAGTTATTCCGGATGGAATTTTACCATTCGTGTCGAAACAAAACGTATATATAATTCTTGAATTAGGTAAATCAATTGTTGTTGCCCAAGGACGCGGCCGGGATTCGAACCCGCGACCTCCCGCACTCTAGACCGTGCCCTACCAACTGAACTAACCAGTGACGCGTTCAATAATACTCGTAAGTCTATGAATAATTATCAGTTTTCAACTCTATTTTAGTTGAAAATCGAAAGCGTAGAAAATAGAAATCTAGCCGTCTGTCGTGGGTGAATCTGATTGAAACCCGCCTCTCCAGTAATTAGAAAGTTCTTCTCCAATAATTTCTCATCACAGTTTAAATTAATGGTGACAGAAACCACATACCAGAACAAATAAACCTCTGAGACAAAGAAAAACTACTAGAGTTGCTTCAACCGTAACACCGACAAGAAACCGCCGATTATTGTGCAAGACAGAGAACAATGGGCCGAGGCACTGAAGTACAACTATTGAATACTCCACCACTTCAAAAGATCACTCGAAAACTTTCTAAACTGTGATAAATTCTCCATTATAGTGCAGGTATAATGTAGAATCGTTCTATGAATGATTTTGGTCGAAAATGGTTAGGTTCTTTTAACTTGGTGGATTACGATTTTAGAAGGTTTGTATGAAAATTTGAGAAAATGAATTATGAATGATCCAAGTCGCGGGGTATTCTATAATTATTTAATTATCATATGTTCAGCACAACCCAAGTTTTGACACGGTTGAGTACTAAGAGGTTGAGTGACTCTAAAATGTGAGTGAATAAACTTACGCATTAACATCTAAACCCTAAAATTAAACAACTAGTGGTGTTTATAGCCTTATCTGTGGTTTCCGAATCGATTATCTACATTGATTCAAAAGCCATAAATGAATAATAATATTGCTGTGGCATTTGGCAATAGATCCTAGTTAGCTTTGCTCACGTTACGATGGATCGGCATGTAATCAATGGTTGTCTTTCTTAGGATCTGCGATTTTACCTGACATCGGCACACAACATCAGCTTGAGTGGAGAGAATATCGATCAACTTTCCTTTCCCTTCGTCGCCCCACTGTGCTCCTAAGACCACAGTGACCTTGGTTTTAGGGCCGATAGCTTTTTTCACTGTACGTGTAGGTTCATTTGCGATGGCTGCCATTTTTCTAGAGTGAGTAGATCTCAAGGTCTAATATAATATAGCTTGTAATAATATCCAGTTCTTGTTACTCTGGATGTCACAGGTTCAAGCAAAGTTTAGGCGTGAAGGAGCGCCTAACGAGTGTTGCAACTGGTCACGCCCTAGCAGTTTTCAAGAGTACCATTGTCTACTCGTCAGTTTCGCGTTGCTGAACCCGTCGTATCGCTGTAGTTCGCCTCCGGGTTAGCTCAGTGGTTAAGCGCCGGTCTATTGTGCGGGAGGTCGCGGGTTCAAACCCCGGCCGGACCAACACTCAGGGTCTTAAAATAACTGAGTGGACTGAGGTGCTGCCTTTGTGATCGAACTGCAAATGGTTAGATCTTCACGTCTTCTCGGATAAAGACGATAAATTGTAGGCCTTCGGAGACCTCCATAGAAGGGCTTTAAGCCTGTTGAGGTTCTCCGTCCAACTTCGAGTGGGAAAACAGAATAAATGTAAAAAAAAAAAGAGTTCCCTCGAGTGTGACGATATGTACTTCCGGTGATGTCATCACCAGTTACGTATGAATGCAGGACCCATGCATTCCGATTCACAGTTAGCCTGCGTACAGCATCCCTTAATTGAGAGAGAACGGCGATTTCATCGTTTCCGTTTCTCCCCATGCGACTCAGAGTCTGCAACTCATAGCCCAAAACCGTGTCCGTGACGTCACTTCCAAATTTTTGGTAATTACCTATTTATGCATAACGAAGTCAAAACAAGATGACGATTGAAATGAGATTTCGAAGTGTAAAGTCCGTCGCAGAGGAAATTTCTCTCAAATTTGGAATTCCATGTGAACAGCTTAATATTTTATGTAACTTTTTTCGTGGGAAAGATGTGTTCGTGAACCTTCCAACAGGATCAGGAAGGTCACTGATATTTTCAACAGTCTAGTTTTAGACTGCTTTTAATGTTTTTTTGCTTTTGCAGTTTTGACAGTTTTGTTTGTACCGATGGAACTGAATGAGTGAATCGGTTAAAATCTCTGTTCAGACATTTAAAATCCATGCTCAAATATTCACCTTAAATCTACGACTATGTAAGCGCTTCACTTGATCCTTCATGAGGGCAACAAGCGGAGTAACTTCAATGACTTATGCATTTTTCTTCCAAAAGCCCGAACCTGGCCGCGAGTTGGTTTGAAGGGGCCGCCAGTTGAAAATATCAGTGACCTTCCTGATCCTGTTGGAAGGCTCACGAACACATCTTTCCCACTAATAAAGTTACATAAAACATTAAGCTGTTCACATTGGAGAGATGGGATTCCAAATATGAGAGAAATTTCCTCTGCGACGGACTTTACACTTCGAAATCTCATTTCAATCGCCATCTTGTTTTGACTTCGTTATGCATAAATAGCTAATTACCAAAAATTTGGAAGTCACGTCACGGTCACGGTTTGGGCTCTGAGTCACAGACCCTACATGGGGAGAAACGGAAACGATGAAATCGCCGTTCTCCCTCAAGTAGGGGATGCTGTACGAAGTCTAGTTGTATAGTAACATAGCTACCAGTAAAGGCAGTATTCGCTTGTACGGAAGTGATTCCAATACAAAGGAGTTACCCTACGTGTTGTGTACTGCCATATCCTGTACCGATACATGGTGTGAGAAGTTAACTAGGAAGCCTCTGCTGGACATAAAAGCGAAAAAACTTGGGAAACCGACGGCAAATCCACCAAATGCGTTCTTCCTACGAGAACACATGGTCAAGCAAACAGTTAAAACTCAAGACGACAAAGAGGTATAATAACCGCACAAAACATCAGGAAAACTAAGCTTGAAAAGTCAATGCGAAGAAAGCTCCCGAAGAATAAAATATGTCGGACGATGAAGGAGAAAATTCGCCACAGCCAGTCATGCAGCACAATAAACACAGGCAGCGGCGAAATTTATACAAATCCCGGTAATCATTCCATTACCATCTAAACTAGAGCTCGAAAGAAACGTAGCCCTAAACTGGAAGAGATTTATTAGGGCTTGGGAGAATTATGAAGTGGCATCACGCCTTAAAGATACAGAAAACCCAAACTCAAAATAAAGCATTTAGAACTGCCACGTTGTCATCTTGCATCGGATCAGACGCATTAAATGAGAGCTTAGACTTCGACGATGATGATCAGAAAAAAGATAAAGACATTGCTGTTGATAAATTGCAGAAACACTGCATATGAGAGACTAACGAGACGTATGAACGGTATTGTTTCAATAAAAGGGATCAGGAGCATAGTGAAACCTTACATGAATATCTAATTAGCCTTGAGAAACTAAGCAAAACCTGTAACTTTGGTGCACTAGAAGAAATTCTAATTAGGGACAGGATTGTAGTTGGAGTGCGAGACACAGCTACAGGAAAAAGGCTGCTACAGCAGCCCAAGCTCAACCTGAAAGTGTGTACAAATATATGTAGATCATAGGAGACAACTTTCTAACAGCTGAAAAAATGAACCAATCAGTGTAGAGGAAATTAAAACGTAGACAACAACCAAAGGGTTCAAAGAGACCAAAGGATATCAGTACTAAACACCAATTAGTGTAAATTCTGTGGAAAGAAACATCCCTGGGACAAGCTACAGTTCACAGCCTGGGGAAAATATTGCTTCGGCAGTTCTAACTGCTCTGCTCATCTGTTAGGCTCCAGGCAAGATAAGGGCTAATACGAGTTATCACTGACCTATATGTCACACCATATTCTAGTCGCTACACGGACGTATTTTTTCACTCTCATATTGCAGTCAGTTCAACAGAATCGTATATAACAAATTCTTGTACAACTTACCATGGTTCCGTTTTTGGTTATTTTATATTTGAAACAGCTTTTGAAAAGAACAAAATCAAGAAATCGACTACATTTCTATTTGATATTTACTTCACCTATTGTTTGCTGAAAGGTTCGTGGGTCTGTCCTGAAACCCAGCGACCTTCTTATTTAGATGTCTTTGTTCGCTTTTTTCAACTATTACCGTGCACAAAACACAATAGAAATTGCAATATGTTAATCAACCAGCCAATAGAAACGTGTGGGTTCAGTTTTTCAGGGGACGCTAATGAACTATGACCGTGAACAGCCTTTTGTCTTACCCCCTTCCAACATAAATCGCAGCGCTTTTGTTAGCCCCTTTGAAGTTTGCCGGTTCCACTCTATTAATAATAATAATAATAAATCTTTAATTTGCATAGGTAAAGTACTTATCTATGTTACATTTGTATGGTGGGATATATTAAGAAATGTAGCAATAATAGACGTAATTGTAATTTGATGCGCTTGCATGAGAGTAGGAAACTATATGGCCAAACCATATTTAAAAATTAATCTATTTATATAACTGCCCTTGAAGTGTTCTGTGTTTAACACTAACAGCTTCTTCCACGTCCCCCTCGTATAGATTAGAAGAGGAAGTAGACAAGGCCAACTACTTATACGTCCCTGACTTAGACGGTCAGCGGTCGGGATGCCAACATGGCGTGTTTATTACTCGGGCCAGGCCTTTGGCCGGCACGAGTCAGAAAATGCAAGCCGTTTATTATTACTCGGGCTGCCTGTGGGCAGGCCCGAGTCTTAAAATGCAAGCCGTTTATTATTATTATTATTATTTTTTGTGTCGCTGATTTGCCTCGGCAACCAATCAGATTGTTGCACTGGTCACGTGACACATTGCGCTATGCGTTCGCGTCAATCGATCTTACACAGGAGCCCATTGTTCAATCCCAACACGTGACAGGATCAACCAATCAGATCCGACACCCGCCAGATCGCTAGCTCGGCAAAGCCAGCATGCAACGTAGCGAAGGTTTGGGTTCATTCTGAACCATTATTTTGCTGAAACCAAAGGTTTCTTCGAATGAAATATCAAGATATTCAGTTATTCTAGGGCTGACAGGACTTTTAGGGGCTTTCGATGGAAAATTCTCACATTTACGAAAGGGATGTGGCGATCGATGTGGCGATCGATGTGGCGATCGATGTGGCGATCCAAATATTGCACAGTAAGCTAGTCGCGGAGGAGTGATGGTTTTGCCTTTTGGTCCAATAATCCACGGAAACTGAAAGAAAATGCCTGTACTGCTGCATCTAAGTGCCATACGATTTCAGTGTTGCGTTGATATTGTTGAAATGCTCTTCATTACCATCACACACTGTGAGGAGGTCAAATCAGTGAGGGATTGATTGTTTGCAATGTTGGCTGTAATTGTTTACTGCGAAGTCCTCTCTTGAAAATGAAATACTCTTGAGATTACACAACTGGGAAGTCTTGACTAAACCAGTCAAACAATGCCGAACTTTACGAAGACTTCAATTCAAGAGTCGGAAAAGATGGAAGTGAACAGTGATTGACCCTTGGCTTTGAACGCGAACGGAAATCAGAACTGGTGAGGTTGAAATTATGTGTTTATATATGTTCACACAAATCTTACTTGTTCCCCACTTTTAAATTAAGTGTAATGGTGACTGTAATTCGAACTGGAAATGAAATTGTCCGTAAGTTGAACTGTATGTGACTTTATAGAGACCAAGAAGGAAAAAGTTAAAATCGATCGTCAAAACAATAACAGAACTCGGAAGATACAGAGGCATTCGAATTTACTACGAACAAGAGCCCATCTGGGCTTACACTCGGGCCGTGAAATATACATCAATGCATCTAAACACTGTTCTCAAGTGAACACACAAAAAAAAGACCGCCCACGATGGAATAGATTTCTGACAATGACTCATTGAAAGTGATATCTCTCCTTGTCTCGCCTTGTCTGAGAGCTTTGAACTTTCTTATCTGAGCGCGCCTGACGAGATCTACCCTTTGATGATAATTCGATACCCGTTGATATCCAAACGTGTTTGGATATTGTATTTCGCTTACGTTTCTAAATGTACATTGGATCTGTCCAAACAGCGCTGATCGAATGTATTACGGCTCCTGGTTGTTCATGTATTTTTATGGTCAACAAGAGCGCCAGTTGAAATATCCTGAGCCTGTTGGAAGGCTTTCGCCCTCGCGGGTCGACCATTTTGATGACCATTTCTTCAGCCTCCGATCCGAATGTTTTGTTGATATTTAAGATATATTCAAGTGGCATTGGCCATAAGATTAAGATCATTTCAAGGCAAAGCTTCGTCAAATTCAAACAGATAATCGCTGTTACAAAAAACAACGTACAGAATACTATAATATATTTGAGCATGAACACCCTGAACAGATTACTCACATTACAATCATACACAGTAATCCACAATAAAAGACCAAAGTAAATCTTTAATTTAAACTTAAGTTTACCTTCACAGTTGAATAGTGCTTGTCTCATCATAATTCTGTGCGGAAATATGTGTATATTTCTGCCTTCCTGTATACCGTTAACGTTGCTCTCACAGTTAAGGAATTCAGATGTTTTCAGACTTCGATAGAGTACAGCAAGCTATAAGTGCTCAACCACAGTTTATATTTTGCTAGTAAATCGTTATATTTCGCTATAAATCAGCTATTCAGTATACTTGTATAGTATAACGTACACAAGTTTTTATACGAGATCGGTAAAGCCGCCAAAAACTCGGTCACAATTATTTTAGTGTTGGCCTACCAATCACGGTGTTTGCGCTGGTGTGTACTATGACCGAAAGTAAAATGAAATATGGCATAAAACCTACCAAACGTACCTCAAACTCGGCTATGTACGACCGCTATGTACATCCGTCCGTCAAGTCCACCGGCCATCTTGATTTTGCTGTATTCACTTATGTAAATACATTTAACCTGGCGATTGTTGCGTGACCAGCACAGTGCAATCTGATTGGTTTGAATTTGACCTTTAACGCATGCGCAGAAGCCGTCTGACATGGATTAAAAAAAATAACCACTTGCATTTTAAGACTCGGCGCTGCCACAGGCAGCCCGAGTAATTATACCCATAAACAGAACTGGATATGACTTACAAACCGAGAATACCGAATTAAAATTGAATTGAATGTGAAACTGTCAAAAGAAGAGCAGAATTTGTTGTGTAAAGCCATACTGGAGAGTACAATTATATAAGTTATGGCGGGAAGAGGGGCAGGTTTGGAATTGATAGACCCCCCCCCCCGGATATTTGTAGAGCATCAAATGCCCCACTGTGGAGTCAAGTGCTCCATGGTGGGGCTTTGGTACGGGTGCAAATCTCTTATCAAATTCACTATTTTGACTCTTTCTACAAATGAATTCCTCACCCTGCCAACTTTTGTTTGCTCCAAAATGTCTCACCCCTGGGACAAAAACTCAGTCAAATGCCCCACTTATGCCCCCACCCTTGGGGAAGGGCAGGTTTGGAATTGGTAGAGCTATACACAGATACTGGAACTGATTATAACAATCATAAATAGAATTGGGTGTGGAGATTTATTTACCAAGCGAACACTGTTGCCCTGAAAAATATGTTGAAAAGTCAACTTGAAATACTGAAGAAAGAAGACAAAGAAGTATTTATGTTTTCAGATAACCAATTGAACTGATATATAATTTATATGCTTTCACTTGTATACTGATATTATTATTACACTCATGAACAGACAATATTTAGCTTCATTAGTGACATATTTTAATTGATATTAATCTAAATCATGTTCCACACATTTCTTAGCCTCCCCCGCAGTCGTTTTTAAGGGCTCATAACTAGCCCCTAAAAACGACTGTGGTGGAGGCTACGCATTTCTATGTGTGTACTAGTTGGTGTTACCCTCATTAAATAAAGTTAATTTTCAATGCACACAATATTTTATTAAACATTAGGGACTGGTCAAAAATGCTCTTTTGACATTAAGAATAATTCTTCAAATATGGCACCATTTTTTTTATTTCTACTACATGTTTAATAACACAATTCTCTGCTGTACAAAAGTTATTAGAACATTGTATTGACGATTTCCTGTCTTAAAGTTTGGAAACGTAACACATGCATTTAATGCTAGAAACTAATTTCAAGTGCCATTTTTAATGTTTTCACAAAGTCATCAATTCTTTACATGAATTGTTTTAAAAAAAATTGCCTCCTCCCTAACTGAAAGCCCGAGTATAATGCCCAACGGGCGTCTTGTTATTATTTGTTGTGTCGCTGAAATGCGCCAGCAACCAATCAGATTACACAGGAGCCCATTGTTCGATTCCCAACACGTGACAGGATCAACCAATCAGATTCGACACCCGCCCGATCTTGGTTATGGTCTGTCTTGGTTTATACTTATAGTGTGCCAAGTCAGCATGCAACGGAGCGAAGATTCGGGGCCATTCTTAACCATTATTTTGCTGAAACCAAAGGTTTCTTCGAATGAAATACCAAGATGTTCAGTTATTCTAGGGCTGACAGGACTTTTAGGGGCTTTCAATGGAAAATTCTTACATTTACGAAAGGGATGTGGCGATCTAATCGTACAGTCAGCTACATGTAGTCTGGCCGGCCGGAGGAGGAGTGATGGTTTGGTTTCGATGGTTTTGGTCCAATAACCCACGGAAACGGAAAGAAAATGCCTGAACTGCTGCATCTAAATGCCATAGGATTGCGGTGTTGATATTGTTGAAATGCTCTTCATTACGATCACACACTGTGAGGAGGTCAATGACTAATGAGGGATTTTGATTGTTTGCAATGTTGGCTGTTTACCCCGCCAAGTATACTCTCCTGAAATACTCTTGAGATTATACAACTGGGAAGTCTTGACTAAACCAGTCAATTAACCAATGCCGAGCTTTAATACAAAGACTTCAACTCAAGAGTCACAAAACCTGGAAGTGAATAGTGATTGACCCTTGTCTTTGAACGCGAACGGAAATCAGAACTGGTGAGGTTGAAATATTTGTGTTTATAATTACGCACACAAATCTTACTTGTTCCCTACTTTTAGAATTATATTAAGTGTAATGGTGACAGTAATTCGAACTGGAAATGAAATTGTCCATAAGTTGAACTGTATGTGACTTTATAGAGACCAAGAAGAAAAAGTTAAAATCGTCAAAAGAATAACAGAACTCAGAAGATAGAATTGCAGACCACAAATTATACCCATAAACAGAACTGGATCCGAGAATACCGTATTAAAATTGAATTGGATCTGTCAAAAGAATAGCAGGAGCCGTAACTAGAAACCGAACTGTCATAAAACAAGAACTGGAAAGTATAAATTATGGCTCTGCCCACAGTATTATATTATGTCGTCACGCAGTTTTTTGTTTGCCGACGATTGATACGAACGGGCTTCAAACTCCGGCTTTGTTTTCTCATTTTGCTGCTGCACAGAAGACCTTGAAATATAAACCGTTCAATAAATCTACCTTAATTTATCCTAAAGAAAACTTTGATTTATCCCCTCGAAGAAGGAAATGCATTTGATTTTCTCTACTTCGCCTTCCCTTGCCGTTAACAATAGGAAATGGATAATCTGAAATGTGAGGTAGAGAATGAAATCAAAAAGTTTAAACAATATATACGGTAACCCTCCCTGGACAATGACTATGAAATATTTGGACCCTTTCTCCCCAAAAAACAACCCTTTTTCAGTTCCCCATGATTTATGACCTTCCATTTTTGGGGATTCAAAAAAAAATGGCCCTCCATCTCAACCGTCTCCCCCTGCTAATTTCTGACCAGTCCCTTAAGCGACAACCCTCATGAAACTCCGATTTAATTATCAGTAAAACTTTGTAATTAGAATCTCCCGTAAGGGACTGTGACCACCTTTGGTGGTTTTAAAGGATTGGAAGAAGGTGGAAAATAGCATTTACAAACCGGTTTTGTTAATAACACTACTGATCTCATACAAGTACTTTAAATATATGAATTAAGATTTGTTTGCTATCTAGTACAACCATGTGATTGTAATGTAAATTATCACAAGCATGAGTAGTGAATCGATTATCTTAGCACAAACCATGTATGACACAAAAATATCATTGCTGGAACTCCATGTATTAATTAAAGGTGGCCCGAGTTAAGGCCACTCAGGGCCTCTTGTTTTATTTAGTTACCTCTGTGTCTGTGTTTGTGCGTTTGAACATTTCGACCGATATCTTTACAATTTACATAATGGCCATAGAGCTCGATTAGCTTCCAATACAGTTATTCCGGATGGAATTTTACCATTCGTGTCGAAACAAAATGTATATATAATTCTTGAATTATGTAAATAAATTGTTGTTGCCAAGGACGCGGCCGGGATTCGAACCCGCGACCTCCGCACTCTAGACCGTGCCCTACCAACTGAGCTAACCAGTGAGGCGTTCAATAATACTGGTAAGGCTATGAATAATTATCAGTTTTCAACTCTATTTTAGTTGAAAGTGGAAAGCGTCTCTCCAGTAATTAGAAAGCTCTTCGCCAATCATTTCTCGTCACAGTTTAAATTAACGGTGACAAAAAACACATAGCAGAACACATAAACCTCTGAGACAAAGAAAAACTACTAGAGTTGCTTCAACCGTATTTAAACACCGACAAGAAACCGCCGATTATTGTGCAAGAGAGAGAACAATGGGCCGAGGCACTGAAGTACAACTATTGAATACTCCACCACTTCAAAAGATCACTCGAAAACTTTCTAAACTGTGATAAATTCTCCATTATAGTGCAGGTGTAATGTAGAGTCGTTCTATGAATGATTTTGGTCGAAAATGGTTAGGTTTTTTCTAACTTGGTGGATTACGATTTTAGAAGGTTTGTATGAAAATTTGAGAAAATGAATTATGAATGATCCAAGTCGCGGGGTATTCTCTAATTATTCAATTATCATATGTTCAGCACAACCCAAGTTTTGACACGGTTGAGTACTATGAGATCGAGTGACTCTAAAATGTGAGTGAATAAACTTACGCATTAACATCTAAACCCTAAAATTAAACAACTAGTGGTGTTTATAGCCTTATCTGTTGTTTTCGAATCGATTTAAGGCCATGGACTAAGTGTGATCTACATTGATTCAAAAGCCATAAATGAATAATAATATTCCTGTGGCATTTGGCAACAGCTCCTAGCTAGCTTCCTAAGTTTGCTCACGTTACGATGGATCGGCATGTAATCAATGGTTGTCTTTCTTAGGATCTGCGATTTTACCTGACATCGGCACACAACATCAGCTTGAGTGGAGAGAATATCGATCAACTTTCCTTTCCCTTCGTCGCCCCACTGAGCTCCTAATACAACAGTGACCTTGGTTTTAGGACCGATAGCTTTTTTCACTGTACGTGTAGGTTCATTAGCAATGGCTGCCATGTTTCTAGAGTGAGTAGATCTCAAGGTCTAATATAATATAATAATAATAATAATAATAATCTTTATTTATATAGCGTTATTTCTACTATAAAACCAATAGCGCTTTACAATGCTGCTACTACTACTAATAATAATATAAGTAATAATGTAAGTAACTATAACAAATATGTTTAAATTATATACAAATGTTATCCTTAAAATTACAATATTGGTCTAAAAATAATTAATTAATATTTACTCAAATAAATTACGTTTACGTAGCCGAATCAATCAAGTATTTCAGGTATCAGAGTGATAATAGCGTCTAAATAAGTAAGTTTTAACTCTGCTCTTGAAAGTGTTTAGAGACTCAGTAGTCCTTATAATGTCAGGCAGATTATTCCATATAGCTTGTAATAATATCCAGTTCTTGTTACTCTGGATGCCACAGGTTCAAGCAAAGTTTAGGAGTGAAGGAGCGCCGTTGCTCTGGATTTTGCAAGTGTTGCAACTGGATTTTCAAGGACACCATTGTCTACTCGTCAGTTTCGCGTTGCTGAACCCGTCGTATCGCTGTAGTTCGCCTCCGGGTTAGCTCAGTGGTTAAGCGCCGGTCTATTGTGCGGGAGGTCGCGGGTTCAAACCCCAGCCGGACCAACGCTCAGGGTCTTAAAATAACTGAGTAGACTGAGGTGCTGCCTTTGTGATCGAACTGCAAATGGTTAGATCTTCACGTCTTCTCGGATAAAGACGATAAATTGTAGGCCTTCGGAGACCTCCATAGAAGGGCTTTAAGCCTGTTGAAGTTCTCCGTCCAACTTCGAGTGGGAAAACAGAATAAATGTTTAAAAAAAAAGGGTTCCCTCGAGTGTGACGAATGTACTTCCTGTGACGTCATCACCAGTTACGTATGAATGCAGGGCCCATGCTTTCCGGTTCACAGTTAGCCTGCGTACAGCATCCCCTAATTGAGGGAGAACGGCGATTTCATCGTTGCTATTATTATTATTGAATAATAAAACATTAGCTTGCCAAATGTCACCTGAATTTAAAGAAATAAATCTAACTCAAGATAACAATTAAACCACAGTACCCGGGTTTTTAATAATGGTACAATGTAGATCACAGTCAAACATTTATCAACAAATAGCAATGATAATAGCTCCATGTAATGGAAGTATTGGAAACTATTAAGGATTTGGTGCTACAAAACTTTTTTTCACAAAATATCATACATAAACTCAACTGTTCTCTTAAACTATCTTGAGCTGGGTTAGTACTCTACCTTATCAGTGTGTCGCTTAAATGACTGGCCGGTTCCCAAGAGCTAGTGTGTACAGGCCAGTCTTTCCATTTTACCAAGTATTCCTTTTCCTGTAAGACATACAAGCTGCGGCGGGTGTGTTTTGCAGAATGCAGAATGCAGAATGCAGAACGGCGTCTGCAAAATATGGTAAGCGGTATCACGATGAAGTGTCATATTTCTCACACATGCGATCTCTCCGCGTTCTGCTTCTCTAGCTGTCAAAATGGCTGAGTCGGACACGAGCGAGAGGTAAGGGACCATTCATTTTTTAGAAGGGGGGGAGGGCCGGAGGAATCCCTATAAGCAGTAATGTAAAATCTTTCAGCCCCCCCTATTTTTTTGCATAGAAAAAGTGACCCTCCCCTCGGTAGTTGGTGATTTTTTTTGTGACCCCCCCTCCCCACCCTTATGAACTTCCCCTCAACAAGTAAATCCACTGCTGAATGCATGGTAACCCAAATAAAGTATATATTTCTTGGACATGGGCACAAGCACACCTCTATCAACTACAATGTAGAATAACGTGACTTCCAATGGCCGACTCTTCTACCGTAACGGTTTACTCCATCATTTGCTGCTGCTTCTGGAGGCTAGTCCTCTTTCTCCTCATCTCCATTTTCATCTGAATCATCTTCATCTGAGTCACTTGTTTCACCAAATTCAAGCAGTACGTCATCTTCACTATAGTCACTTTCAGAACCCTCACTGTTCCCATCTTCTGGCTGCAAGTCAGAGTCTTGCACTACTGACGTCTCACGAGCATTTGTTATAATTCTTTCGCATATGCCTTTGCTTATGTGAGCTGACAGAACATTAAGTTTTTCCAATTTCGACATCTTTCTCTTTGGCAAGCCGTGGTGAATTATATACTTGTCAAGCTCACAAACCTTGAGCTTTTTTAGCTCTCCTGATTGATATAATCCCTCCCAATTGTAGTCATGGTAGCCTTTTGACGTCTCATCTATCTTTGCCTGGCACTTCTGCTGTGTGCGCACATTTTTTCTTAAATTAAATTGCGCCCGATACAGGCGTAAATACGCCTAGATTTTTACATTTTACGCCTAACGTTTTCCACTTAGGCGTAAAATTACGCCTAAATTTTGGAGAATTACGCCTAAAATTTTTAAGCTGGGCGTCAAATTACGCCTCCTTTTTTTTCTTAATTTCGAGCCCTGGTTAAACGTTTTATGTCAGCTAAATACTGGTAGAGCAAGTTAGTAAAAATGTCTTGACCCCCCCTCTATGTAGTGTGAAAAATACGATGACCCCCCCTTTTTGACTGAGTAAATATTTAATGCCCCCACCCCCCCTGGATTCCTCCGGCCCTCCCCCCCTTCTAAAAAAATGAATGGTCCCTAAGCAAAGTTTATTTGTCTCTCATTTTTTTTTTCATTGATCCTCCATAATTGCAAATGATCTCATTTGATTACGCCACTTAGTCATACTATACCTTTATGAAGTCTAAAATTAACACAATCGCCCTTTACCGGTTGATTCTGAAGTTAGATATTTCATTCATAGTTTATATAATTTGTGATACTACCATTTGCAGGCTACCGTTATTCCGCGTTCGTTTATGTTTGAAACTAGACGTCTAGCGGCCCAAACCTTAGCAATTCCTCGGCAAACTAATTAGTTTCAACCTTGATGTTGAAAACCTTTGATATGTCTTCTACCGTCGTGCAACTCAGATTATGCCAAGAGACAGTTGTTGTCTTGCATCTCTCGTAATTCTGAGCGTCCAAAACTTTAACTTAAACCGACATTTATATGATTTAGCACGTAGCGCGAAGGAAAATCTAGCTGAAAAGTTTCCAAACCTGAATCCCACTCGCTGAAACGTGAAGGCGGGACATGTCAAAGGTTATTATCGCGGTTAAATTGCAAAGGTTTGTGCCGCCAGACGTCTAGGTTTCAAACATAAACGAATGCGGGAAAAGGTTCACGCTTAACGGTAGCTTGCAAATGGTAGTATCACAAATTATATAAACTATGAATGAAATATCTAACTTCAGAATCAACCGGTAAAGGGCGATTGTGTTAATTTTAGACTTCATAAAGGTATAGTATGACTAAGTGGCGTAATCAAATGAGATCATTTGCAATTATGGAGGATCAATGAAAAAAAAAATGAGAGACAAATAAACTTTGCTTACCTCTCGCTCGTGTCCGACTCAGCCATTTTGACAGCTAGAGAAGCAGAACGCGGAGAGATCGCATGTGTGAGAAATATGACACTACTTCATCGTGATACCGCTTACCATATTTCGCAGACGCCGTTCTGCATTCTGCATTCTGCATTCTGCATTCTGCAAAACACACCCGCCGTACAAGCTGCCTCCTCTAAGCTTAAGAGGGGAGTTAAAAATAAACTCAAACAGAAAAAAAACGGCACTAAAGAGGAACAAATCTCTCAACACTTAGTTAACATTTCATGGGTTTGTTGAATATTTGAGCTTATGCTTAATACATTCGACTTATGCTTAATACATTCGTTGTAACAATAGCTTGCGACTGTTCCAGGCCACGTGGAACAGAGTCCGAGGGATGGCCGCGGGAGATGAACTTACGTTTTGTCCTTCTTTTGAGGAAATGATTCGCTCAACTTCATACACGCGAGGCAGAGTTACTACCTTTCTTTTCTTTTTTGGTCTTTCCAATAAATTAGTGGACGAAATGGAGTTCAATTCTCTGTAGTATCCTACTGAATTCTCAACTCTTCTTCTACGCGCCGCCATGTTGGTAAAGTCGACTGCGCATGCTCATGTTGTTGAAGATAAAACCGCTGGAAACAACTGGATGTCGCCTTATTCTGGAGATGTACCATGTAGATTTACGCCACTTTTTAGCACTACCACCTTCGCAAAGTCACTAACGTTCAATCCAAGGCATAAATCCAAATTGTTTACTCCTAATAGCACAGCTGATGCGGAGAAGCAATACTGGTTTAGCCGTTGTGTAATCCATATAGAGTTGATTACTGCGAAACCCACCATTTTCCTCATCGACTAGTCTTTCGCAAAATCCTTCGGTTTCTTATATGTATTTTGCTCCCAAGATTTATCTATACTCCTGTTGATGAAATGTCCAAGCTATAGAAATACTAATAATGACGGTGAGTTTGAAGCAAAATACTCTGCGCACAGCTTCAACATTCATCCTGGCTGTGAACACGGACTTGAATGGCAGACTAAATCAGAAATAAAACAATGCATATACTAAATTGCTACCGGAATCAAAAATTAACTTCCCTACATCCCTGGCATTAGCCAGGCCTAGCTTTACTCGCCTAACTGTCATAATCATTTAAAAGGTAAATAAAACAAAAATGTTATTCGATTTCTAAACCGTGTGACGTCACTTCATAGCAACCAGACCTCACGCTGATTTGGATTTCTGATGATCTCTGGCTCGTTATGCTCCTAACTGCTAGCCATCATAGCGTGAACATCTCAGCATTTCTAAAGTTAAAATCCCTCCCCCAGTCCCGTCTTACCTCCTTAAGAGTGACCTCTTTATCTCGAAGTTTGTTCGGTTGTATGATGTTTGTCTGTTCCCACTTTTGTTGAATGATATTTATCCTCAACACCTCATTGAGATAAACGGATTAGTGATTATCGCGATACTTGAATAAATGGCCACGCTCGTGGCAAATTAATCCCAAGCTGGGTGGTGTCGCGAAGTTGATGTCTTCATTCACCAAACTGAGCTTGCCGCTGGCATACAAAGCACATTTCACACATAGAGGCTGTGATTACACAGTAGCTTTTCTGGGCCCAACATAACAAGAAGTGAAAGAGAAAATGGGTGTCTATAAAACGAAGACCAACAAAACGGAGAGACCAAAAAGGAAGACCCAAAACGAAGACCCCCACAAATAACTGATTTGCAGAAAACTTTAAAGAAGCTTTGCGGGTATTCAGTTCCTACACATTACCTACAAAGAGTAAATTTAGCGCTTAGGGTCTTCGTTTTAAAGATCTATGAAACGAAGATCCCATTTTCCTCTCTCAGCTTTATCGTAGTTCATTGCCCTAGTCGTAACCTAACTAAGAAAGTCACAAATATTTAGCAGAAAACTTTAACTGAGAAGCTAATCGTATGTGGGGTCTTCGTGTATCTGTATCTGTCTGTATCTGTATGTTTCATCGGTAAAGCTTGTTGCATTACAAAACTGATAGTGGCAGACACCATTTCTTCATACTGCATTCGGCCTCATGCAGTATTCATTATTCTTCGTTCATCGATCGTAGTCAGCGAGGGCCTGTATTTGCCGAGAAAGAACGCACATCCGGTCTCTAACCTAAATTAAATGTTAATTTGTGATATTATTTGGCAAGCAACAGTGCGTGATTCGACCAGCCGTGACGTCAGTTTGAAGAGGGTTAAACAAACTGTGCCTCGATCGAAACAATTCAGTGATTCAGGACGCGGTCAATATGGAGCAATAAGAATTGGAAAACGCTTTACAATATCATTGCAAATTAAGTGTAAAAGCACGCTTCTGCAATGAAGTTGTATCTGAATAGACCAGTTCGCGAAATACGGTGTTTGTATGGGGCCGAGTCCGGCGCTTTCTCACTGTAAGCGATGCGGTTAATAATTCATTTTGTCAAATTTTCATACAAATCTTCTGAAATCTAAGACCCAAATAAAACAAACCTAACCATTTTAAACCCCAAATCATTCATAGAACGACTCTAAATACACCTGAGCTTAAATCTTTACCGTCCGAGCCTGTAAATAGGAGACGTATATTAGTCCGTTACTAGAAAAATTATTGCATCACATCTAGACATGCTGGAAAGACGATGTTGCGATATTATGCGAAGGGATGTATGGCTTCAAAGTCCGAGCTATAACAGGGATCACTCGACTCTTTCACTATGGAGAAAAGCCCATTTGTTTTGGCGATTGTTTTGTTTCTTCGATTTTCACGAATTTTAAGGAGCTAAAAATCGGCTCAAAAAAACCTTCCCATTCGCACTTGAAATCAAGAGCAAACACAAAATAAACACTCAGTCGTTGCAGTACCTTGTTTAATCTTTCCAACCAGCAGGTTTGTTTTCACAAAACACACCAAGCGACGGTGAACCACGCCGATGTTTGCACTGCATTTCATTCGACCACATTTTCCTTCTCCCACCTCCAATTGCATGCTGGAGCGGTGATTTGGACTCAAGCCGTTGCTTTAAAGTGACAAAAACACATCCTAATAGGTTGAGCAGGGGTAAAAGACTGCCAACTGCAGGATTCCAAGGATTTCATTGAAGAATTTTTTCCTGTGTCTCAAAGCACAAACACAACGGAAAAACCCTGTGAAATCCCCTCACAAAGCCTACTAGAAGCAAACCGAGTACTTTTCAGCCATCCTCAGACTTAATGATGTCTTCAAGCTCTCTGACAGTGGCATATTTCTCCAAAATTAGAGTACATTTCATTAGAAACCCTACCGAAGCAGCCATACCTACCGTCAACGAGTGAACATAATTCTACCAAATGGCATTGTGGGAAAAGTTTGAGCCCTCGGCTTAAAAAGTCAGCAGTATTTAACTAGCCCGGGCTAGCTAAACTTGAACTGAGGGGGAGGGTTGAGTTAGCACTCAGGATTTCACCAATTGAGCTCACACACGATCGGACGACAAAGAGTTATACACCACCCTACCCATGCATATAATGTGACCTCTTCTGTTTGCACTCAAACTTATTTTAAAGGATGTTAGCATCCATTGTAGTTGAATAATGTCAATTGCATGTGAAATGACCTTATATTTTGGACAGCAGAATTTTTTACAGGTTATCTATGGTTGGAGAGCAAATATCCTAATTATGGACAAGAAGAAGGTGTGGCTGATCACATGATTGGACTCATCAGCAACATGTCTCCCAAAAATGAAGTCACAGCAACTTGAAGATACATATGTTGTGCTTAATACAAATCTTTGTAATGAACTTGAATTTTTAACCACCCACTCCAACCTTAGTGTGGTTCTGAATTAGTGTCCATTATAAGAGAAGGCAAGGGAAGTACATTTTTGCCCTTAGCTCCTGTCTGGAAAACAATTATATCAAAAAACCTGGGCAAATAATTCGTTACTTGGTGAATATCCAATACACCGATTCTGTCGGAAAAGAATGGATATTTATAGATTTTCAATTTTTTTTGTTTAACTCTTTACGGTCCGAGCCTGTAAATAGAAGACGTATAAGTCCGTTACTAGAAAAATTATTGCATCACATCTAGACATGCTGGAAAGACGATGTTGCGATATTATGCGAAGGGATGTATGGCTTCAAAGTCCGAGCTATAACAGGGATCACTCGACTCTTTCACTATGGATAAAAGCCCATTTGTTTTGGCGATTGTTTTGTTTCTTCGATTTTCACGAATTTTAAGGAGCTAAAAATCGGCTCAAAAAAACCTTCCCATTCGCACTTGAAATCAAGAGCAAACACAAAATAAACACTCAGTCGTTGCAGTACCTTGTTTAATCTTTCCAACCAGCAGGTTTGTTTTCACAAAACACACCAAGCGACGGTGAACCACGCCGATGTTTGCACTGCATTTCACTCGACCACATTTTCCTGCTCCCACCTCCAATTGCATGCTGGGTAATTGACAAACAATTCACAAGGGGTCCCCCCCTCTGGGACTCCGGTAGGTTTTTTTTATAAGTCTTTTACCCCTACAACCAAGAGCGGTGATTTGGACTCAAGCCGTTGCTTTAAAGTGACAAAAACACATCCTAATAGGTTGGGCAGGGGTAAAAGACTACCAACTGCAGGATTCCAAGGATTTCATTGAATATTTTTTTCCTGTGTCTCAAAGCACAAACACAACGGAAAAACCCTGTGAAATCCCCTCACAAAGCCTACTAGAAGCAAACCAAGTACTTTTCAGCCATCCTCAGACTCTTAGTTTATAATTAGCTTTCTAGTTATTCTGAGCCTACCAGTACCAATTATTGAGCTTTTCATTTTTCCAGTAAACCTGTAAATATTATTAATTCCAGTACGAAATAAAATTTGTTGTTGTTGTTGTTAATGATGTCTTCGAGCTCTCTGACAGTGGCATATTTCTCCAAAATTAGAAACCCTACCGAAGCAGCCATACCTACCGTCAACGAGTGAACAGAATTCTCCCAAATGGCATTGTGGGAAAAGTTTGAGCCCTCGGCTTTAAAAGTCAGCAGTATTTAACTAGCCCGGGCTAGCTAAACTTGAACTGAGGGGGGAGGGTTGAGTTAGCACTCAGGATTTCACCAATTGAGCTCACACACGATCGGACGACAAAGAGTTAATGGAGAATTTAGCGAAGATTTCAAGTGTTGTACATAGACATATATAGATATATTGCCTTTATTTAAACACGATTATAATTAAAGCACATTAGGCTTATGGGGTCGTGTGTCTACTTTAAAAAAACTACTACTATGAATAATTTAACTGTACTTCTATTTACAATACTAAAAATTACTAAGAAAACTTTCAAATGCAATAACTTCGTAAATAAACTTCAAATTACTAAATTAAACTTACTAATCAAATGATGATGCTAAGAATACTACTACTAATGATGCTAGAGCTGCTATTTAAAATGTTTTTCTAAAATGCAATAAATTCATACTAGGCCTCAGTTAATGAGTGAACTCATAAGTAAATAATGAAGTCATCACTCTTAAATCTAGTAGAAGAGGCAGACGTAGTGTTAAACTTGTAGTGTTAAACAAGTGTACTTTTGCTTTAACAATTTCAGGACATGCTTACACTGACAAAGTTCCCCGAATCCGATGTCAAATAATTTCCGTAAAATCGAACTTCTGAAAATAATATTCACTGTCTGCAAACTGATACTGGTGAAACCTTCATTTGTATATATATACATTGTATACATTGAGAAAATGCCGGGAGTACCCACGGTTACGTTCTACAATGACACCAACTATATAGCTGCGTTGCCAGCGTGGTTGGTCCTGATGGTGGACTAGTATAGGCGAATCCTTGGTGACGTCATTGTTTACATTTTTGCCTCATTAGCATAAATTAAACTTCAAGCTACTAACAAACAATCTACATCAGTACCGAAAATGTGAGATAAATATGTTAAATATTTACGGAGAAATTCACTTTTCAAAATTGTAAAATCGGCTGGGGGGCAAGAGTTGCTGACAGCCATACATTCTTTGTAAATTTAGAGATTTTTAAACACTCATTCCTCAAAATATATTTATCATATCACACTCAAATTTTTCGATTTGTGCACTCTGTTTGTTTGTATCTATGTCGCTTGAAGTTTGTGTATGCTAATGAGGTAAAAACGTAAACAAGGATTCGCCTATACCGAGGCCGTGGGTTGAAATCCCACTCAGGGCACATATTTTCTCTTTCACCTTTATTCTTATTATATTTGTATTCATATATATACATATATATATATATACTAAGGATTCGGAGTATTTAAATTTTTGGTTGATTCATATTTCGCTCTACAATACTGTTTCGTGGGGACCAAAGTCCTCACTCGTCAGGAGTTACTCCTTAGTATTATTGCTCTACAGCATTGTATCGAGCACTGTTTGATAGAATTAATCGAAACATTTATTTATCTATATATATATATATATATATATATTTGCGCCGTGAGCAGCCTCTACTAGTTTACATGTCGGGTATCTGTATCTGTCTGTATCTGTATGTTTAATCGGTAAAGCTTGTTTTGTTGCTTTACAAATCCGATAGCGACGACAACGTTTCTCGGCGTGTCTAAAACGCGGGTAACGGGTAACGGGTAACGGGTAACGGGTAGCGGGTAACGGGTAGCGGGTAGCGGGTAACGGGTAGCGGGTAACGGGTAGATGAAGGTTTTTTTTTGGTACAAAAATATTATCTGGCACCCGTTTACGGTGTGCCACACAGGTACCCCAGACTCATTATGCGTAAAACGGTTATTTCCCGGATATTTGAAATTACAATAAATGTATGAAGTTTTAGCTCGCATGCCCGTTGGCTCTAAAATAAATTTCAATAAATCGTCAAAATATTCTTACCTGTCTCTTGTGTATTTCTTTCAGTTTCTCTGAAGTTTCAAGCCATTCCGTTCAATATTGAGTGAGTTACGGGAATTTTCCTTCCCTTAGTATATTTATTGGGAAGGTAGCAAACTCTTGGCCGATCAGCCGCTCGAATTCGCATAAAAATCTCGTACATCGCCAAAATTCCTTCAAATAACGGTTGCCCAAACAGAAGTCCTTCACCACACTCAGCTTCCCTTTCACTGGTTTACTTCGAGTTTCGCGGATGTTCTTGTCCATCTGTCCTGCAACGGGCTCAGACCTCAAACATATATATCAATGTTTTGTTTATTTTTAGTGTAGAAAGCGGCTCTAATACCTTAAAATAGACGAAAAGATTAAATAAAAATGAGAAAAGAGAAAAAGAAGTAAAAAAAAACTTGACCACTAGACCGCTTGTTGAAATATCATTTTAAAAATAAGGTACATGTATATATGTTTGAGGTCTGAGCCCGTTGCAGGACATCCGCGAAACTCGAAAACTGCAAACTACGTGGCATTTTTCTCCCGTTAAAGTAAACCAGTGAAAGGGAAGCTGAGTGTGGTGAAGGACCTGTGTTTGGGCAACCGTTATTTGAAGGAATTTTGGCGATGTACGGGATTTTTATGCGAATTCGAGCGGCTGATCGGCCTAGAGTTTGCTACCTTCCCAATAATTATACTAAGGGAAGGAAAATTCCTGTAACTCACTCAATATTGAACGGAATTGAATGGCTTGAAACTTCACAGAAACTGAAAGAAATACACAAGAGACAGGTAAGAATATTTTGACGATTTATTGAAATTTATTTTAGAGCAAACGGGCATGCGAGCTAAAACTCCATACATTTATTGTAATTTCAAATATCCGGGAAATAACCGTTTTACGCATAATGAGCCTGGGGTACCTGTGTGGCACACCGTAAACGGATGCCAGATAATATTTTTGTACAAAAAAAAAACCTTCATCTATCCGTTACCCGCTACCCGCTACCCGTTACCCGCTACCCGCTACCCGTTACCCGCTACCCGTTACCCGTTACCCGCTACCCGTTACCTGCGTTTTAGACACGCCGCAACATTTCTTCATACTGCATTCGGCCTCATGCAGTATTCATTATTTTTCGCTCATCGTACAGTCAGCGAGGGCCGGCCTGTTTTTGCCGATAAAGAACCCACATCAGTCTCTAACTCTTAAATAAATGTTAATTTGTGATATTATTTGGGAAGTAACAGTGAACGATTCGACCATCCGTGACGTGATTTGCATAGGGTTAAACAAACAGTGCCTCGATCGAAACAATTAGTGACTCAGGACGCGGTCAATGTGGAACACTTTAGTAAAGAATTGGAAAACGCTTCCTTTCAACAAAGAATTCCGTATTAAGGTAGAAATCGAGTGTAACGGTACAATGTCATTGCAAATTAATTTGAAAAGCACGCTTCTCAGTACCGAAGTTGGCCGAACTGGAGGTCAACCACAATCAAAACATCTCATGCGAGGCTGTCATGCTGCTATGGGTACCAGTTTGCCGTTAATTCCGACATTTTGAAAGGACGAAATACAGTGTTTGTATGGAATACGATGCCAAATGATTTCCGTAAAATCGAATTTCTGAAATATTCACTACCTGCAAACTTAATATACTAGGTAAAAGATTAACTGATCGAAATTTGAGAGTTGTAGCTGTACTGGGAAGCGTGCAATCGTGTTTACAGTTTTTCATACCTTTGTCTGTAAATTTTTCCGCGGACTTGTTACAGACAAACGAGTCTACTGACGTCTATATTCAAGTTGTGATTTCCAGATCTTAATTTTGTAAACGTTCTTCTGTGTTTTATATTCTTATTCATGTCGAGGCAATAGAATAAGAACTACTAGTATCGTGTTTAAAAGTAGAGTTTTCTGTTTAATTTAATAAGTTTTATCTGATGTAATTTTTATTCGTTTATTATATTCAACTTAATGGCAGATAAACGCTTATTGATTGACTTCGACTTATCGATGGTATGCTTACTCTCTTTACCGGGTGACTCAAATAATTCTAAAAGCTTATTTATTGAGGTCATGAAACTCGGTTTTCTGGACGATGCTAGATTGTTTGAAATATGAAGACATTGTTTGGCAATACTATTTCAGGGAGATGCTGGAGGTGTAGCCAAATATGTAACATATTGCGATAAATCAAAGATGTCGAATCACAGGCAGCCCTACCCTGGATACCAGAGGCTCGAAATCGTCGGGGCGAGCGAAGCGAGATCAGCTGAAATCAAACTCCTTCGGGGAATCAAAACTCTTTCGATCGCGGCACATTACAGTATATTCGTACCTGAGCCCCTCTGGAACCAGGGTTAGGCACTAGGCAGCCCAAGCTCAAGTTACGAGCTCAAGTTACGAAAATATAAGGGTTTGTATGGGAGCGTAGCGAAGTCCGTTTACAAGCCAGAAATACTGTAAAATATATGAATAAAATGACCTACCTTGTCACTGTGATGTCTTCTGTCGTGTTTCTCTCCTTGTTGGGTGGTTTTAAGCTGATTTCAGCCGGGTTTTTCTTTTTTAAGAGAGAAGAGCTCCGAAAAGAAAAACCCGGCTGAAATCAGCTTAAAACCACCCAACAAGGAGAGAAACACGACAGAAGACATCACAGTGACAAGGTAAGTCATTTTATTCATATATTTTACAGTATTTCTGGCTTGTAAACGGACTTCGCTACGCTCCCATACAAACCCTTATATTTTCGTAACTTGAGCTCGTAACTTGAGCTTGGGCTGCCTGTGGTCCAATATAGTATTTTGTAAAGGAGATTAATTTTGATTTTGTAAAACTACCGTTACTCGAAATCGTGGATCCCAAGTAAGTATACTCGAATGATTAGTAATTTGTGAATCGTTCAAGAAGAAAGTATATTTCTTAAGAGTAGATCTGAAAGATTACGACTTTAGTCTTCTTTTTATTGACTGATAACATCCAGTGCTGACAATACTGCTGTAAAGTGTTAATACTTTTCTGAAGCCCTGCAGCACTAGTTGATATTAAGACTAGATCATCTGCATAAATGAAACATTTCAGGTAAGATAATCGAATCAAGTCCTCTGGTGTTTTGTACGATGGACTGTAAATCACTCAAGTATAAATTCAATAGCAGTGGGGATAGAATACATGTCTGAAATAAGCACAGGCAACCCAAGCTCTAATTGTGTGTATTTGTCAGTATAATATAGGGGAACTACTAAACGGGGGAAATCACGAATTTTACTACTATTGATAGGTTACAATCAACTGAAATAAACGTACCTTTGCTCTATTTGTTGTCTTTTGTCGTTTATTAGCTATTTGGGCCTATTTTCCTTTTCGGATCTCCTCTCCCTAAGAAAGAGACAAGGCAACACACTCGGATTTCGACATCCCTGCACTCGAAGCCGGTTTTTTTTCACGAAAATCGGTCCCGTGGCCAACTTTTCCTTTCTCACACGAAGGCCGAGAATTACTCTTCTCCAAAAAAAATGTTCAGATTTCAAAAATCTTTCTCCAAACCCTTCGAAAAGTCCTGATTTCGATGTCAAATCCATAGCTTTCTTCTTGCCGTAATGCTTAGATTAACAGCCTCGCCACCGAGGTTCAAATATCGAATTAGCGGCCAGGCCTGCTGTCAAAAATCACTCTCCAAAAATCACTCTGGGATGTTTTGTTTGAAGACTTCTTGTCCTGTCGCATTTTACAGTAACTTTTGGTTTAAACCAGGAGCCCATTGGTTTAAACTGATCGCCATCCTGAATTTTATAATCAGCGCAAATGGACGGCGCTTTCTCCATCATGAAGACGAACTTTGTTGATAACCTTAGGCAACATCCGGTATTATATTACACTTTCAACCAATCAAGTCACAGAGAACACCAGGTATCATGTTCTGTAATCAATCAATTACCGGTAACTTGGCGCCCAAATTCATCTTGTCAACTGTCATCTTCAATGTGAAGCATATCAAACAACGAGTGTTGATTTAGAAGTCTGGGACCTAGAAACCGCCATTTTCAATGTCCTGGCAGCTCTTCCAAATATGGAATATGGAATTTTCCTAATATGGAAGAGGCCGCGGGAAGTTCAAAACGACACTTTTGCTTGCTATTTTATTGATATGTCAAGTCCGTTAAAGCTGCAGACTGTCTTTTGTACCCTGGTTCCAGAGGTTATTTTTCCCGCCGACACACCGAGCGGCTATTTGCGTCATGTCTTTTGTTGTGGTTTTAGTATTATCAAACAATCTCCTATCCTGGTTCCGTTCCAGAGGTTTTCTAGAGAGAACAGCCGCGGAGAAAACCTCTTAAAGTGCACCTAACCCCTTTTGCAATTTTTACACATATGAATCTTTGAAAGGTTTTGAGTACTTCTGCGAAGAAATGTTTGGCTTACAGAGAATATTCTATGTTCTAGGCTTGTTTGAGATGGTGAAAATTTGACCTTTCCTGACCCATGACCGCGTAAGAAAAAGCCTGGGTCGATTCTGGATCTTACGTCACCTCATTAATGCATTATTCTCCATGGCGCCTTTCTATCACAACAATATCGATATATAGAGAATATACACAGTCTGTGAGTTGTTAGTAAAGAAAACAGTTATTTTAGACAAAATGCTAAACATTTATTCAACTTATTGCAAAGTCGAATGAATTAGATGACGTAAGATCCAGAATCGACCCAGGCTTTTTCTTACGCGGTCATGGGTCAGGAAAGGTCAAATTTTCACCATTTCAAACAAGCCTAGAACATAAAGTATTCTTTGTAAGCCAAAAATTTCTTCGCATAAGTACTCAAAACCTTTCAAAGATTCATATGTATAAAAATCGCAAAAGGGGTTAGGTGCACTTTAAACCAGGGTAACAATCTCCAGGATTCCTTGAGAACCGAAGATAAGTACATTATTGTCAATTTCGCTTAGAAAAGCATGTTCATTAATTACAATGTTTACAACCAATTTCAGTGTTTACGTGCATCGATCCATGCAAAACAAATTGTTCTTGAAGTATGTTGAGTATTTGGAAAGAGCACTTATTTAGCTATCACGAGTCCTTGCTCCCAAATTTTATCTTCGAGTTTCAGTTTTTCTATAAATCTTCACGGACTGTCCTTCACTCCGTTCAGGGCCGCCATATTGGTTTGGCTGCTCAGCTTTCACGTGACTGTAATACATGCTCTGATTGGTGCATGTTTGCAGAGGCGGGAAAATGAACCTGTTTTTTTTGCGCGGAGCGTGGTGTGCTTCCAGTTGTGAGAGAAAGTGCATTGCGGGATCATGAAAAGATGGACGTTCTCAATGAATTTTTCTGCTGAATCCTGACAAACAGCAAGCTGTTCTCCAGTGCAGGGTTTCAAAGAATCACTCCAAACCACTGTAAGTATAAAACTGCCATTTCGCCAGTGACACTTACCGGTATAATTATTTCAGTTTCAATAAGACATTGGGGTTTGCGGTGTGGGTCAGTCAGTTTTAGTGCGGTATTTCGGTGAATTGAATCCTATATTGCGGCGATATCAAATCCTGTGGTGCGCGTTGTTTGTGTTTTCAAACCTGTGGTGTTCGGTGAAACGTTTATTTTCGATGTCAAGTCCATGTAAATTACGGGACTCTTAAAAAAATAATGCGTCATTGCGGTGTTGGTACAGGTATTTTGTCAACGTTACGGTGTTTTTTTTAGGTGTTGCGCTATTGAGAGCCCCCGAATGTCCCCCACAATAACTATGCATTCTCTTATATAGTCTACTTTCGCTGTTCCAGGCACTGTGCAGCTAGTATTTTTTTTCTTGGAAGGCCGTTTTTTTTTTACACTCAATAACAAAATAATGTGTATAAACTTACTAATATATACTGTAAATTATGTCATCTGTAAGAGATTTAGTGAAACCTTGTTAAATGAAGCACTGTTGTTATATTCATAGTTTACTTGACAAACACAAATGGCAATGTCAGCTAGCTTCAAGTCCTCCGCCATCCCAAGATCAAAGCTAAAGTTAATTAGAAATCAGAAGAAAAATAATGTAATTGAGCCGAGATATATCAAAAGCTAATATCTTGCCTCAGTCAGTTTTTATATCAACCTGAACAAATGGAATAAATTTATTAATATTGTCTCAGTGATCGTGAAGAACTATTAGCATTAAGAAATCTACAACTTTTAGTTACAACTACAAGTAAAAATTGTTTGCATGTATAATGTATTTGACAGATCAAGAAGCTGAAAGCTCTAAGTATCATGTACTTTAACACTTGACTCAGAACATTGCAAATGCTCCACCGAGGGGTTAGCTCAGTAAGCTATCATGTGGTGTCTTACCACGTAAGCGGTGGCTCTAATGACTACTTTTGATGGCTGCCTACAAGAACTGACTTTATTGAGTACATACATAACTGACCAGTAGATAGATACTGTACACTCCTCCCCTCTTAGATTCAGGGACAGGTGAATTAAACAAATGTCAAATGCAAAGTCAGATCAAGATGTGGAGGAGGCTGCCTGTCCTTGATTGATCCTTAAAGGGTACCGTCTCTTCTGAGGTGTAGGCTCTACTGAAGCCGCTTGAGGTTCTGGAGCAGCACTCGGTGGTTGGTTAGTTGATTCAACAACTGCATCTGTTTGTATCGGTACATTCCTTTCAGCAGAACTTACAACCTGTAACTCTGGCACTTGTGCTACTGGGGTAGGAACTACAACCAGAGGTACTGCTGGAATTGGCTTATCTTCATCCACATGAATTCCAGCATGTTCCCTTTCACTTATCAAACACCTGTCCCAAGTAGTATGTACTTGCCTTGATTTGACTTTTTGTCATTTTAAACTTAATTTCACATAATTTGTAAAAGCAACTCGAAGCTCTGCTACGTTGGCCTCTTATATGTAACTACTTTTTCATATTCTAATTTTTCTTCCTTGATTTAGTACCTTCTATTCTCATATTGTAACTTGCTCTATCGATAAGTGTAAAATAAATTGAATTGAATTGAAGTTTAAGAGGCAATTTTTAATAAAATATTTTTAAAACATTTTTTTATTTAAACGACTAATAATTTTTATATTCAGTGAACTTTATTTAAAAAGATGGTCTGTCAGTTAAGTGAGTGAGTCTTTAATTTTTTGACATTTAAGTCATGAAAATCATCCTTAATTGCAATAACATTTTATTTTAAAAATATTATCATACAAAAGTCTGTTTTTATAGAATTTTACAATATTTTATATGGGATAACGTTATAAAAAAATGTAAAATTTTATAAAATGACTCTATACAAAGCTTGCCATTTTTTTATACTAGGGTGCAATTCTCGGCCTTCGTGTGAGAAAGGAAAAGTTGGCCACATGACCGATTTTCGTGAAAAAAACCGGCCTCGAGTGCAGGGATGTCGAAATCCGAGTGTGTTGCCTTGTCTCTTTCTTAGGGAGAGGAGATCCGAAAAGGAAAATAGGCCCAAATAGCTAATAAACGACAAAAGACAACAAATAGAGCAAAGGTACGTTTATTTCAGTTGATTTTAACCTATCAATAGTAGTAAAATTCGTGATTTCCCCCGTTTAGTAGTTCCCCTATATTATACTGACAAATACACACAATTAGAGCTTGGGTTGCCTGTGATTTTATATTTGAGTAATTTCATTAATAACCAGGATGCCATGCTGAATCGAACGCTTTTCGAAAGTCTACAAAACAGAAACATAATTTTCCTTTATTCACGTTAAAGACGTATTTACCAATCAGTGTTCTAAGGAGAAAATGTGATCAGAAGTTTGTTTTGAGAAGTGTATGCACTCTATTTTATTAAGGACAAACAAAATAATTTGCCTAAGCAAGTAGTGACACAAATTCCCTTTTTGAAGTTGTATATATAAAAGGTTTTTCTCATTTATAGTAGAGTGGAATTCCTGCTTTTTTGTCTCAGAAGTGATTTAATAATAATAATAATAACTTTATTATCCACCGAAAATCTTTCAGCAGACGCTGATTTCCAAAGATGGTGTGCAACAAAATTTTAAGAACTAATTACAATAATATTAATTATTACTAACTTACATAACAGGTAAATAATAATTAATTGAATAAAAACTATAGTAAGAATTTCAAGAAAAAATGTATATGTTGTGGGGCAAATTTGATGACTGCTTCAAATATTTTTGAACCGGGGCAAATATTTTTGAACTGAGGCAGAAACATTTGAACTGGGGCAAATATGTTTCCCTGTTAGCTTAATATGTTCACTGACCGGTTAGCATCTTTTTTTATATTGGGGTAAGCAATTGTATTTTGATAAATACAGACAAACTCACATGTTTACCTGTGAACTCTAGTCACCAATTAGCTCTAAAAACCCGTTGTTTACCTGGGAGATTATGTTCACTGACCGGTTAGGTTTTTTTTATATTGGGGTAAGCTATTGTGTTTTGATAAATACAGACAAACTCACATGTTTACCTGTGAATTCTAGTCACCAATTATGTTCACTGACCGGTTAGGGGCTTTTTAAATGTATATGGTAAGGGTTTGGATTAATTCACAGAAACATTTAAGAAGCATTATATTTCAGTGTTGTTTAGTGATTAGCCCTAAAGAACCCTAAATTAGTAAGCACCGTTGTTGACGGTTAGTTTTTTTTTAAATGTATGATAAGGGTTTGGATTAGTTCATAGGACCATTAAATCGATTTATAATAGTGTTAGGAACGAGTTTACCTGGACAGGGGTGTTAACTGCATGGCTTTAATAAATCTGCTTGTTATTGGCCCTAATGTTCCGAATGGAAACGGTAAAGTGAAACATAATTGTTGTTAGTTCTATATCATTAATCCATTTATGCGTCTTTTCACATCCTCTGTTGGCGGTTCTTTGATGAGAAAACAACATAATATAATACAGCGTTTCTTAGTCTGTGTTTTTATATTCCATCTGAAAAGCCGAGTCTCATAAACAAGCTTACGAGAGGTTACTTTAAGATCCTCTGCACTCGTGACTTTCCTGGGATACGCCGGTTTAGCACTTTCGTGAAAGTCTTAACTATAGCTTCTTGATAAAATATTAGAGGTGATTCGCTTTTCATTTGCCTTTATTTTAGCTCTGTCAGTGATCTGGGTGATTACTTTGTAAAACTCGGTTCGGTTTACACAGTTTGTTTCGAACATCGACCTGCTTCATCCTGCGTCAACCCGCGCCATCCTGCACAAACCTACGCCATCCTGCGACAAACTGCGCCATCCTGCATCAATCTGCTTTATCCTGCTCCATCCTGCATCAAGCTGCGCGATTCTGCAGCAACCTACGCCATCCTGCATCACCCTCTTCCATCCTGCGTCATGCTGCTCCATCCTGTTTTATCCTGCTCCATCCTGCGTCACTCTGCGACAACCTGCGCCATCCAGCATCATCCTGCTTCATCCTGCATCAATCTGCTCCTTGCTGCGTTAATCTGCTCTATCCAGCTTCATCCTGCTTCATGCTGCATCAACCTGCTTCATCCTGCATCAAACTACATCAACCTATATCAAACTGCGCCATCCTGCATCAACCTGCGCCTTCCTGCATCATCCTGCGCATTCCTGCTTCATCCTGCGCTATCCTGCATCACCCTGCGCCTTCCTGTTTCATCCTGCGCTATCCTGTTTCATCCTCCTTCATCCTGCACCATCCTGCGTCAACATACGCCATCCTGCATCGACCTGCTTCATCCTGCGTCAACCTGCGCCATCCTGCACAAACCTACGCCATCCTGCGTCAACCTGCGCCTTCCTGCATCATCCTGCGCATTCCTGCTTCATCCTGCTTCATCCTGCGCTATCCTGCATCACCCTGCGCCATCCTGCGGCATCCTGCATCAATCTGCGCCATCCTGCATTAACCTGCGCCATCTTCCATCAAACTGCGCCATCCTGCGACATCCTGCACCATCCTGCATCAATCTGCTTCATCCTGCGCCATCCTGCATCAACCTGCGCCATCCTGCATCAACCTGCGCCATCCTGCTCCATGCTGCGTCAACCTGCTCTATCCAGCTTCATCCTGCTTCATGCTGCATCAACCTGCTTCATCCTGCATCAACTTGCATCAACCTATATCAACCTGCGCCATCGTGCATCAACCTGCGCCTTCCTGTTTCATCCTGCGCTATCCTGTTTCATCCTCCTTCATCCTGCACCATCCTGCGTCAACATACGCCATCCTGCATCGACCTGCTTCATCCTGCGTCAACCTGCGCCATCCTGCACAAACCTACGCCATCCTGCGTCAACCTGCGCCATCCTGCATCAATCTCCTTTATTCTGCTCCATCCTGCATCAACCTGCTCTATCCTGCATCAACCTGCGCGATTCTGCATCAACCTGGGACGTCCATTGTCAAACTGTGCCATCCTACATCAACCTCTTCCATCCTGCATCATGCTGCTCCATCCTGCTCCATCCTGTTTTATACTGCTCCATCCTGCATCGATCTGCGCCATCCTGCGCCATCCTGCATCAATCTGCTTCATCCTGAGCCATTCTGTATCAACATGCGTCATCGTGCCTCAACCTGCGCTATCCTGCGTCACTCTGCAACATCCTGCGCCATCCAGCTTAATCCTGCTACATTCTGCTTCATCCTGCATCAATCTGCTCCATGCTGCATCGACCTGCGCATTCCTGCTTCCTCCTGTTTCATCCTGCGCTATCCTGCCTCACTCTGCGCCATCGTGCGGCATCCTGCATCACTCTGCGCCATCCTGCATCAACCTTCGCCGTCCTACTTCATCCTGTGCATTCCTGCTTCATCCTGCTTCATCCTGCTTCACCCTGCGCTATCCGGCATCACTCTCCGCCATCGTGCGGCATCCTGCATCAATCTGCGCCATCCTGCATCAACCTGCGCCATCCTGCATCAACCTGAGCCTTCTTCCATCAAACTGCGCCATCTTGCGTCACCCTGCGCCATCCTGCTACATCCTGCTTCATCCTGTTTCATCCTGCGCTATCCTGTTTCATCGTCCTTCATCCTGCACCATCCTGCGTCAAGATACGCCATCCTGCATCTACCTGCTTCATCCTGCGTCAACCTGCGCCATCCTGCATAAACCTACGCCATCCTGTGTCAACTTACGCCATCCTGTGTCAACTTGCGCCATCCTGCATCAATCTGCTTTATCCTGCTCCATCCTGCATCACCCTGCTTCATCCTGCATCAACCTGCGCTATTCTGCAGCAATCTACGCCATCCTGCATCACCCTCTTCCATCCTGCGTCATACTGCTCCATCCTGTTTTATCCTGCTCCATCCTGCATCGATCTGCTTCATCCTGCGCCATCATACATCACCATGAGCCATCGTGCTTCAACCTGCGCCATCCTGCTTCACTCTGCGACATCCTGCGCCATCCAGCGTCATCCTGCTTCATCCTGCTTCATCCTGCATCAATCTGCTCCATGCTGCGTCAATCTGTACTATCCAGCTTCATCCTGCTTCATGCTGCATCAACCTGCGCCATCCTGCATTAACCTGAGCTATCTTCCATCAAACTGCGCCATCCTGCGACACCCTGCGACATTCTGCGCCATCCTGCATCAATCTACCTCATCCTGCGCCATCCTGCATCAAGCTGCATCAACCTGCGCCATCATGCATCAATTTGCTTCATCCCGTGCCATCCTGCATCCACCTGCCCCATCCTGCATCAACCTGCGACGTCCGTTGTCAAACTGTGCCATCCTGCATCAACGTAACCTGCACCATCCTGTATCAACCTGCGCCATCCTGCATCAACCTGTTCCATCCTGCGTTGACCTGCTCCATCCTGCTTCATCCTGCTTCACCCTGCGCTATCCTGCATCACCCTGCGCCATCCTGCGCCATGCTGCGTCAACCTGCGCCATCCTGCATACACGTACGCCATCCTGCGTCAACCTGCGCCATCCTGCATCAATCTGCTTCATCCTGCTCCATCCTGCATCAACCTGCACCATCCTGCACCAACCTGCGCCATCCTGCATCAACGTGCATCATCAACTTGTTCCATCCTGCGTCAAACTGCTCCATCCTGCATCAACCTGCGCGATCCTGCATCAAACTACGCCATCCTGCATCACCCTCTTCCATCCTGCGTCATGCTGCTCCATCCTGTTTTATCCTGGTCCATCCTGCATCGATCTGCGCCATCCTGCTCCATCCTGCTTCATCCTTCTTCATCCTGCTTCATCCTGCGTCAACCTGCTCGTTGCTGCTTCAACCTGCTCTATCGAGCTTCAACCTGCTTCATCCTGCATCAACCTGCTTCACCCTGCAGCAACCTGTACCATCCTGCGTCAACCTGCTCCATACTGCTTCATTCTGCATCAATCTGTGCCTTCCTGCATCAACCTGCGCCAAGCTGCATCAATCTGCGCTATCCTGCGCCATCCTGCGTCATCCTGCGCCATCCTGCATAAACCTACGCCATCCTTCGTCAACGTTAACCTGCGCCATCCTGCATCAATCTGCTTCATCGTGCTCCATCCTGCATCAATCTGCCCCATCCTGCATCAACCTGGGACGTCCATTGTCAAACTGTGCCATCCTGCATCAACCTGTTCCATCCTGCGTCAATCTGCTCCATCCTGCCTCATCCTGCTGCATCCTGCATCAATCTGTGCTTTCCTGCATCAACCTGCGCCATCCTGCATCAACCTGCGCCATCCTGCTTCAATCTGCGCCATCCTGCATGAACCTGCCCCATCTTGCATGAACCTGCGCCATCCTGCATCAACCTGCCCCATCCTGCATCAACTTGCGCCAAGCTGCATCAATCTGCGCTATCCTGCGCCATCCTGCGCCATCCTGCATAAACCTACGCCATCCTGCATCAATCTGCTTCATCCTGCTCCGTCCTGCATCAACCTGCCCCATCCTGCATCAACCTGCGCCGTCCTTTGTCAAACTGTGCCATCCTGCATCAACCTGCACCATCCTGCATCAACCTGCGTCATCCTGCATCAACGTGCATCAACCTGTTCCATCCTGCGTCAAACTGCTCCATCCTGCATCAACCTGCATCAACCTGCGCGATCCTGCATCAACCTACGCCATCCTGCATCACCCTCTTCCATCCTGCGTCATGCTGCTCCATCCTGTTTTATCCTGCTCCATCCTGCATCGATCTGCGCCATCCTGCTTCATCCTTCGTCATCCTGCTTCATCCTGCGTCAACCTGCTCCATGCTGCTTCAACCTGCTCTATCGAGCTTCATCCTGCTTCATCCTGCATCAATCTGCTTCACCCTGCATCAACCTGTACCATCCTGCGTCAACCTGCTCCATACTGCTTCATCCTGCTGCATCCTGCATCAATCTGTGCCTTCCTGCATCAACCTGCGCCATCCTGCATCGATCTGCGCCATCCTGCATCAACCTGCGCCATCCTGCAGCTATGGTGAACATGTGATGTGTCATTTACATTTTACAATCGCTTCCTGATCAGTGTTATATATGGTGCAGTTGTGAAACTGGTAGCAGCAAAATCTTGTTATTGGGGGAGGGGAGGGTGTTGCTTTGTTCTTTAGGGACATATCTCGACAGTGTACACATGTATGACAAGTACATTTGATTTCTAAAGAACCTCTTTAATAGTACTTGAGCTGCTTTTATTAGAAGTCCAACACATAGAAAACAAAAGAAAAAAACGGATTTCTAGACTTATTTTTCGGGCGATTTTTCACCGCAAATGACGCGTAAACAAATTCGTTGCTCCTAGCAACCAACCAAGCAAACCTTGGAAACATGCAAAAAAGAGAACTCTAACCACTTAACCATAGAGCTGATTCAATTGAAAACCGGTTTCAATATAAGGTATATGTGAATAGTTTCTTAGCCCGTATACCTTTGGTAACTAGCCGTTGTCAAGCGTTGTCAACTTGTCCTGATCACGGATCCCAACGGGCGAGTTTGCTAAGTTGAAATTGTCTTCGATTTAGGCTCGAGAAATGGGGATTATTTAAATTAAATGGCACGAGGCTCTTGGAATAGATGCTGTTGTGCTATTATTTGAGGTTTAGTTGTGGTCGGCATTGATTTTGGATGAAAATTCGAGCGTAAATTACGATTAGGATCGAGGAATGGCGGCTGCGACCATTGCCTTCTTTCTTAGGTGGAGAGGTCGGGGGTACAATTTCAACAGAATTCTTGTGTCATGTTTCTCTCCTTGTTGGGTGGATTTAAACTGATTTCAGCTGGGTTTTTTTCGGATACTCCTTCTTCCTTCTTATATAAGTTATGCAACCCGAGTCAGTACCTTTTAGGGTGTAATATTGCTTATTTTCTATTGATTGATGCATTGTTTTGTACTAAATGCTATATTTTCATACCTGTTATGGGGGCTAGGATTCATTGTGGTTAAAGAGTGTGCCCTTTCCAATTTGGTGCCTACAAATTATACACACAGCTGTAGTTGCAGAATTTACATAAACATATTGGAAAAAAAAATCATTTCCTACTGTACTGTGAATTTTTTGAAATCAGTTTCTTTGCCTTTCTTTTCGAGGCAGTATTTTTTTTTATATCCACTCATTTGTAGCTACTTATTATAACAAAATCAAATTTCCTTTACACTAAAATGTTAGTTATACATTTTTTTATTTTCTTTCCAGATCATTTCACTCATGCTTCATGCATTGTCAGTCAACAAATTTTGGATGACAATATTTTGTGTCACTAGTCAAAGAGTACAGAACTGACATCATATTTGGACAGCTAGATTTCTTCAAACAGACATGTCAAGAAACAGAAAATATGATAGTAGCAATGTAATGTTCAACTTAGCATGCCGACATTTTTGACCAAAGACATGTAGCAGGCCAAATTCAAGTTCAAGTTTTGCCGTTTGAGTTTAAATAAAACAATGTTACATTGATCAACTGATCAATATATTATGACATACCCTTTGAAGGATTAATGTTTTCCTCTCCACATCCAAAAAAACAAACATTTCTTGATGAAGTGAGAAATACAAAAGAACTGCTTGTAGGGGAATTTTACATATTAACAAGAAGTACATATCTTTACTGATTCCCAATCAATCAATATAATTGTAACTCATCATGATTTACTTGAACCTTAACTACACCCAGTCGGAAATTGATCATCTGCTTTGCAGCTTAATTCTACCGAACATAACTTATGGACGATCTGTGTATGGAGCACCTGATGCAGAGCTCACAACAGTACAATGCTTTTTAGATCGATGTTACAAGCGTAGATATACATTTACACCTGTAGATGTACGTACTAATCTTTTAGAAAAACAGGACAGAAAACTATTAAAGAAAGTGGCAGCACTAGATAGTCACCCCCTTTGTTCTCCGATTCCACAAGCTAAAACCACGAACTATAATAACCTCAGGAAAAGGACAAGCCACCGCCCGAAAATTAATACCAACCGTTTTAAGAATTCTTATATTAATCGCGTATTTTTTAAGTATGACCTCGCTATATAGATACTTTACCATAGTATATATAATTAGCATAGAATTGCGCCTGTGCACAACTAAATCATGATAAAAGTATTAGTTTTAGATGGTTTTACATTTTTAGCATACCCATTGTAATTTTTAGCTATTTTCCTTATTTACAACTTGTAACATAGGATATGTATCTTTTATCTTATGAACTGTGGAAGTATGGTAACTGGAGCAACTTAAGACATTATAATGTACTTGCCCAATCTTCAATCTGGTATATTAAGCAAATTTAATGTTGAAACAGTTTTAAATAGACAATCACGTGCATTTATGCTAGGATTTGTAAATTAGAATGCTATAGTTTCACTCTGCGATGTGTTTAGTTCTAGTAGTCGCACTCTAAAACCAAAACAGATTAATGCAGTAAGTCACCGATCTTTGATCTTATGCCGAGCTTTATACCGATGCAGTAGACACATGTACCCACTAGGTACCTATTATACCAGACGACCTAAGAGCCACTAAAATACGTCTCGACACATATGCGTCTCTAGTATAAAGGCGCTAACAATGGTGGACGCATTGTTTAGGAGTCTGTAGTATAAAAACGGCCAGTCACTAATGTACGCACGCAGTTCATAGCGACTCGTTTGACTCTTCTCAATGCAGTCATACGTAACTATGACTTTATAATAGGCGTAACAATTGAGCTACAAGATAGTCGGTTAAGCCGCTGTCGCTGCAGGATATAGAGGTTAAACTCTTCCCAATGCAGTCATGCATGTGTAGCTATGACTATATAATAGGCGTAACAATTGAGAAACAAGATAGTCGGTTAAGCTGCTGGCGCTGCAGGATACAGGTTCAACCATCGGCATATTTGCCGCGGGGAGGGCTGGAATATTTTGCATTAGGATTTTTTATTTGCGCCTTTGCCCCTCCCTACAATCCCTCCCTCGCTCTACGGCCCGATGCGCGGTCTTGTGCTTCCTTGGCCTGCGGACTCGCATTTCCCATATCTCTATCCTACTCTGCAGGCCATTGTGAAGCACGAATGCAGTGGAAATTGAATACTGCGATGCGGTATGAATAACGCGCGGAACAGAACATTTTCAGTGCTTTTTCTTGAAGAAACAACTCTGTACTGGTTTGTTGAAGTTTTGTGCATATTTCGTATTTTAAACAGGCGTACATCTAAAATACCTAAAAGGAATGGCAAACAGAAAATGTGTGGTCGATGGCCTTGTGCGATTTCCCCCCTGATTTTTCACTGCTGACTATTGGCAATTTTTAACTTACTATGCTATATGTTATACACGTACATTTCTGTTCTTTTAAAAAACTTATGTATAAAATGTTCAGCGGCAAATGAGACGTTCAATGTACATGTCAATTGTATGCACTCGTTGGTCCGTACGTTCTGCGTCAGAAGTTAAACACTGGATTTATCAATTAACTTCGTTAGTCTCGAAGGGCTAGCGCTGGTAACATCACCTCGTCGATCATCCTGTAGTCGAGAAGCACACACGTTGCACGATACATGATGGGATAATGAGAAGGCAATGCGTCTAGACGTATTTGGGCAAAGAAAACTTGGTGTGTCTTCTTAGTTCATCGGGTATAAAAACGAACACAAGACACATTATGCGACTGGACGAACTGTTTTTATTGCGTCCAAAACGACTCACTATCGAACTTAGTTCGACTAGAAGGGTAATGCGTCTTGTGCCCGTTTTTATACTAGACGAACTAAGATGACGCACCAAGAAGATGCACTGTCTTCTTTGCCTAAAACAACGACACGTAGAACCAAAAGAGCATATAAAGTAACAGAGAGAATCTCGTAGTGTGTGACGTGCGATGATGTCTAATAAAATCTAGTTTTAGTAACTGGAAGCAGTTGAAGGAAAGTGGGAGCGCGCGCAAAAACTAAAAAAAATGGCGCGAAAATATTGGCCGTCAAACATTGATTTTATATGTAAAGACTGTGGTGATATGGCGCTATATAAATATGGCCACTATTATTATTACAGCCTACTTTGTCTTATTACAAATGAATGTTGGCCTTGCATAGCTGTCGAAATTCACAAAACATGATCTAAAAGTGCGGCGTTTCTCGGTTGGTGTGAATAGTTTTAAACGGTATGATGTCAAGTGAGTGTTCGGTTTTTGAAAAATGTTCTGAAACGGCGGTTGGTTATGCGAGATTCCTTCCGTTGATAGTGTTTAATTGATCTGCAATGTTCTCCAAATCTGTCACCAAGATTGCGTTTAGTTTCTAATATGTTTGGCAAGGTTTGTTTTCGTTCAAGTATACGTCTCGTGCCCATTTTTATACTAGACGAACTTAGAATACGCACCGACTAAGTTTTCTTTGTCCAAATACGTCTACACGTATTCAATATTACTGAAAGAACTTCAAATAATAGACTATATATTATGTAATAATTATTCGTAACAATTTGTAATAATTATTATACCAACCCATAGAATTACCCGAAAATGTATTTCTAGGTTAGTGTAATTTAATTATCCTTAAATGGAAAACAAATTATAAGAATGAGTTCAGAAACAGTTAGAAGTCACAATACCAATTTGAAGTATTATATACAGCAAGAAGCAAATAAAATGTTTTCTAAGACACCTCTAAATATACGGGAACTCCAGAGGTCCCGTAAATTTACGTGCGTTTTTCCACTTTTTTAGCCCGTAAAAGTGTTATACAACACCCGCAAATTGTGTTGCATAAACGACAATTAAGTACACACTTACGCAAACCTCAAGTCCTAACACTTAAGTGTACTCGGTAAGTAGTTGACGTAAGTTCTTTTATGCAACACCCGTAAGTACTAGTTACGAGAACACTTAGTATACGCGTAAGTGTTACGGGCGTTTTATGCAACCAGGCCTTGGCCTTCAAGGAGAAAAAAAGCCTATTTTCTTGTACTTCCAAATTTGAGAGAGAAACGAGGCTGGAAGTGCAAAAGTTATTGTTTGTAGATAAAATGGCGGCTGTAATTAACGTCTGTTAGTCGATTTGAATGTCTGTCATTGCTGATATGGATACGTTCCACGATCCTCAGTCCTCGATTTACACGCATTCGTTTTACTTTGAACTGCTTGCAAGTCCCTTCCATTCCACTAATTCCTATATACGCGCGAAGCCAATGGCTAAACATGGTTTAGAGCTCTGAACCCTGCCATGTTGATCCATGGCTTCGCGCTTATTTAGAAATTAGAGTAATCCATTCACTTGCATATTCACTTTATCGCAAGCCTACGCGTTGGTTCTCATTTGTACTCCCTCACCAAGGGAGAAAGTCACGCGCATGCGCTTTTGACGAGGCCAGCGCACGCGCATCCCATAGCCCACCAGTTTCCCGCCCAAACTGAAAGAAAACAAAGACATGCAAATCACCCGTTTCTAATTTCAGGTACGGGACATATTTCGTCAAAAACAACAAAGTTTAATTTGTAATTCACTGAGTTTTATACTGTTACAAATATTTGAATCGGTCAGCGGAGCATAGACGTTTTGCCGCGGTGCTGTTGAGAGCCCCAGAGCCCTCCGTTTTAGTTGAGCATGCGCAGTAAGAATAAGGTTATCGGGATGAGAATGGAAGAGTATGATTTCCATGCCATCTTGGATTAGACGCTAGCTAGCTACTAATCCAATTGGGAGAACCCTGAAGTGCCAAAAAGCATACTCGCTTCTGAATAAACTTCATAACTGGGCCTTTATTTAAAAACTCTTTAAGCCCCAAGGCCGTGATGAACATCTAACTTCTCTTTAAGAAGCAGACAGCTAGGTCATAAGAATATTGGAGTTGATAACCTGGGAAACGTTCTGATGGGATACCAAATTCTCTTTCCTATTCTAAATTCAGGCTCTTTAAAATGCACAGAAGACACTCGAGTCTCTCTCTATACACACTTTAACCATCCACAGTGTACAGCCTCTTACTCTCCATTTAACTGTTCTTTGTCATCTGGTGGAACTTGTTCTGTACTTTTCCTTATAAGGGGTTTGGAGAGGATCTCATAGCAAAACTGCTCTGTTGGGTCCCACAGGCTTGGTGACGTCTCGTCCACTTGATACCTGCAACAATTCATCAAAGATGATTAGTTTTATTATTTGATATAACAAAGCTGTACATTTATACCTAATAAGCTATATCCAGGATTTAAAGGGTATTCATTTGTTTGTAAGTTTCTAACTTCCACGGGATCTAAGTACGTTGCAGCCGATATTTCGAGTGAGAGCCCTTTGTCTTAGTTGATAAAAACATTCAGTCTTAGGGACTGTTTACATGAAGAGAGATTCACACTAGTGCTAGGACCAGCAGCATTGTTGTCGATATGCAAAACAGTCTTGAGGGATTACAGTACAATGAAGATAGCCCTAGTGCTAGGACCAGCAGCATTGTTGTCGATATGCAAAACAGTCTTGAGGGATTACAGTACAATGAAGATAGCCCTAGTCCTAGGACCAGCAGCATTGTTGTCGATATGCAAAACAGTCTCGAGGGATTACAATACAATGAAGATAGCCCTAGTTCTAGGACCAGCAGCATTGTTGTCGATATGTTAAACAGTCTCTAGGGATTACAATACAATGAAGATAGCCCTAGTGATAGGATCAGCAGCATTGTTGTTGATATGCAAAACAGTCTCAAGGGATTACAATACAATGGAGATAGCCCTACAGCATTGTTGTTGATATGCAAAATTGCTTTATTTTTACTTGTGTTCCAAGAGAAAATATTACCTTTCACCAAGACTACTTGTACGCAAACATTTGTTATTACCTTTTACATTTGGAAAATTGCATCTAGCCAACCGTCAATCAGACAAGTTCTGCCACAGGAAGCCCACACAACGTGTTTCTTTTTATCGGAAGTGTATGAGGATTACTTAAAGGTTCGAGGTGTAGCAAAATATTGCAAATAACATGCATATTTGGATACAAAATAAACATGAATTTATCTTACCTGGTGTGTTTTGTCATTCATGTGGCCTGAATTGACAAATCATAGTGATTTGGAGGGTAATTTTGCCATCATTATATTGTTTAAAGAAGATTTGGCGTTTCAGGACAAAACACAGCAGGAATGATAAATTCATGTTTATGTCATATTCAAATAATTATGCATGTTCTTCCCGATATTTTGCCCCACTTCAAACCTTTTAGTAATCCTAGTTCATATATTCCCTCCACAATTAAATACAAACACATTGTGTGGACTCCCTGTGGTCTAGGTGGTGTCTGCTCTCATACAAAGCTTTCAAAGGTGCTCCGCATTGGACTGACAGTCAGCTAAATGCAATTTTCCAAACACGACTTTAAACTTCCAGAGTTTTCAATGAAAATGTTAATATAACATAAATCTAGGATTAACACTTATCAGCCTTTGAACAACCAAAGCCAGATTGTCATGCATTATTGTTATTTATCCATTCACATCTAATAATTGGCATAATTATCAGCCAACCAAGCAATCCGTTAGTGAAATGCTCATCAAGTATTACTATCATTAGTCAGCCAGTTAAACATTTATTTAATAATCATTAATACATTGTTAAGGTAGGACAAGGCTATTTTTGGATAATTGGATAATTGGATAATTTGTTATGTATTTTTTTCATCTAAATGGGAGAGACATGTTTGTATTTTAATTGCATATTTACAACCATTAAAAATCATACAATTTCTCGAAAAAGGCTTTTGAGTCGACCAGACTGTGGTAAAAAAAGAGAATTTGATCCACCTATAAAACCAGTCCAATTATTACTGCCATACATGTATAATTATTGCATGCTTCCTTTGATGTAGCCATGCATTCGCTTTACTGTTTTTTTACTGAACCAATTCACACTTAGTTTTTAGATAAATATACTCCTTTATACAGGAGTCCACACTCATTCAACTGTTTTTTTTTATTATGGCATTATTATTTTTGTTCTTAAAATTGGAGAAATACATTATTCCTTCAAATTCAAAAGCCTTATGTTGGACATAAGCAGACACTGGCTGTTTTGTTTATTGTTTAGTTTTGTGTAATCGGAACAAATTTTGAACATAAATTATACACAAGTAGACTGAGTGCATAGTTATGAAGAAATTCAACCCAGATTCATAAACTCAGCAATTAATTATTGACCAACATCCAGTGATTTTCATGAAAAATGAGTGGTTTTGCCAACAAATCTTGCATTCGAAGAAATCACGTAAAAATTGGACAAGTCATGTTTAAATGTCAAAAATCGCAAAAGGAGGAAATCATTGGCAAACCACAAGTCCATTGCATCCAATATCAACTTTCCGTTTCAGTGCGAAAATCCTCTCATAGATAAGAAACTTTTACTGCATATAGCTCAATAAATATAGATGTACAGGTAAAACATCCCGATGTAATACTTTACAGAGAAGCTTTAATTTAAATACTAACTGTTTCAACAGATAAAACAAATTAACATTGAAGAAGATCATATTAGCCTCCAGTCCTAAATACCTTTAGTTAACTGATAAGCCAATCAATAAAACCATCTACTTAACTTGGATCCATATTAAGTATGTTCTATTGTTTTTCTTATTATCTGTTTAAACATCTAGGTATATATTGTACATTCCTTGCATATCATTCTATTATTAGTCTTTTGAAGTTCAAATTCAGTTTTGATAGTTTAAGCAGTTTCCCACCACGGGCTATATTTTTTATATGTGCACTAGCTAAGACAGTTATTTAGGATGGATTTCTTGGCTTTTCTCTTTCAAGTTTCTCCTAACAGCTACCCCTATACAATTTTGTGAGTACAGGTGTTTTCTGGAGGGGAGAGGTAAATTGTTTCCTTTAATTACCTTGTAGTACCATGAATAGAAGTTTAATACTGTAGAACGGTACTTACTTCAATGCCTTGGTAAAAAAGTTAAATGCAACACTATTTTCTGAAAGGTAAGAGAAGAACTACTGAGAGAAGGTTATAAGGATTAAAATAATAATAAGAGGAGAAATGCACAATAATAATTATAGCAAACATCACAGCTAGTGCACCTACATGTACTGAAACCTTAGACAATGAAAACCAATCACATCGCAGAATGAAAACAAAGCATTCAAACTTATGGTTACTTGAGCCAAACAGTGTTGAGTACAAGACAAAGCATTCAAACTTATGGCCAATCAGTGTTGAGTACAAGACAATAGCATTTCAACTTGCTTGAGCTTCAATCCAGTAAAAGGCAAATTTGGTCAACTGGTTCTGAAGTCAGTCTTTAGAATGAGAACATCACCTGGATATATGCTAGGATTTATACATGTGCTTTGGAATCATGCTTTATTTTCGTTCTGCAATGTGTTTTAAGTTCTCATTCGCTAAGTGGCCCTGGTTTCAGTATAGTTACTGTAAATAATGATTTTCCTAAGAATGGCCGCACTCAATGGAAGCAGATTGTAGTTCTATTCTTCTTTCTCATAATTTCATTGGTTGATACTCATATATTTAGAAATCCAGCAATAGGTAATATTAGCCCTTTCATATTAGGACTGGGACAGTGTGTAAATCTAATCGAATTTAATAAAATTCATAACATCGAAATTAGTATGGTTTTGGGGGAAGCTGTGCCCCCAAATTTTCACTTCTTACTTACTCAAATATCTTGGTAAACATAATAATTTCCATATGGCCTTTCTTGTGGTAGGGTACATTTTTTAAATAAAAGACACACTCAGTCCCAGTCCTTTCACATATAGTTTACGAAATGGCTAATACTTTAAGTAAATGCATGTAGATAACTTTTAAAGTTTCAATATACAGTGTAGTTTTGATCTGACTATGGTCTGATAAAAAAAATATCATATTTGGGTTAAGTGTTCAAATAAATTTGTGATTCCAATATCTTGTCCTTAATTCTCCCATCAGTAAAAACTCTTCACAGTAAAAATGACCAACAGCTTATACAATGTAGAACCATTTCCTTTTTGTAACTAAAGGCATTTTCTGTTTGCAAGGCATATTCAAGCAAATCGTATTTGGGGATCTGCTAATCGCCACATCCTATTGTCTTTTGCTCCAGTTCTCTGGTGAACCAATAATTTACTTAAAGAAAAATGTATAGCATAAGCCTGATTTACACAACAAGTATTTTGGGCATGGCAGTCCTAAATTTGGGTCCACAGGCCGATAAGTTTGCGACCAGCACACTTGATTTTTGCTCAGACTGTAAACGAAGAGTGTAGTGTCCTAAATTACATGTATTGGTACTCCTGATTTTTGTCATGTCAATCAAGAATGCCAGTCCCAAAATTATTGGCCCATACAATGTACGTGGGCTCAAATTTAGGAGTGTCAGGCCCAAAATACTTGTCGTGTAAATTGGAATATAACATTAACTGTTACCTTTGAATACAGTAAGAACGACTTTCTTCATTTGTGCTCTGTGTCCAATTAATTCAAGAATTTGCATTAGGAATTTTCCCAGTCCCTTGTGTTGAAGAGATGGTTCCACTTGGATCTCATAGCTGTTGATGATTATAAATAAAGACCAATTATTAATTACTATGGATCTTCAGAGTTTGAGGGTTCTTTCCAACTGAATACATGTAAACTAAGATTGAGAAAAATGAAGGTGCAATAAACAATTTCCAAGGGTAATTTGGCTGTTCACTAATGTTCTTTAATAGTACAACACTCAAATCAATAAATATTTTACTATTCAACTATTCACTTGATGTAGAATTAATATTAATGATAACAATATTTGACCATGCAGTAAATACAGTTTAAGCAGTGTTTATAGTTTCTTTTGGCTTGGTATTTCATAATTAGTTAAAAAATATATACATGATTGTACACTCTTTTAAAATATTAATTTTACAGAACTCTTTCTGTAGCTTATCTCAAAGATAAGCCTTGATTCATCAACCCCTTATCTTCAAGTGTTTACGGTTATAATGTTACAAGAATGACCTACCAATATAAAACTTCTTCCATGTTTTCATCCAAGTCAAATCTGAAGTGCGATAATGCCATTGACTTTCCTTCACTGTTCTTCACTAACAGGTACCTAGAAGTTGGAAAGAAAAATTAATAAGGTGTGTTACTTCTCTCATCAGTGGCTGATCGGGTGTCTTGAAAACAAAGACCCCCAATTAATGACCCTTTCCATTGCCGAGAATGTGAGCCTTTCAGGTTCAAGTCCCAGTCTGCAAAACTTTTTTTTTCCCTTTTTAAAATTATTGTCCTCTAGTTTCCTTTTAATGCCCCTTTTACATTGATTCACTGGCTTCTGTCATCTTTTATCTCGTTTTTCTCTTCATTTCTCCAGTTTCATTTTGGGACACTGCAAGCAAGCAGTTACTCAGTTCAAAATGATGGTTCAGTTCATGTTAACTGGAAAAGGCATGAAATGTTCAATAGAGGTACAAACCTATTTTCTTAATTCTCCACTTGAAATCTTGGGTTCCTTTTCATTTTTTTTGGGTCCTATAACAGTTTTTTGGGGGTCTTGGAGTCTTAGGGTCATTAAGGGGTCTTTGTTTTTGAGACACCTTGGCTGATCTGAGTCTTTACAAAGTTGGGCCCTGAGTGCAACTGGCACACAACGCGGTGCATGCTTAAACGGATCTATTGTGGCATTGAGCCTGATACAGTATTCGCCATTCAGCTGCCTGACCAGCTCCTCTGCAAAGACCTAAGGAAACTTTTCCACAAAACTTTCTTTTGACACACAAATGTACCAGCATGCCTAGTGTCACTCGTTCTACCCTCTATGGCATATACCAGTGCATTGCCTGTTTGCAGCTTGTCGATTGCATCGTTGTCAGTGTATATGTTCATGTCGACACAAGCCTTTCTGCCTTGGATTGGAAGGGTGTCCATGCTGTCAACGAGCTTGCAATCTACCAGTAATAGGCACTTAAACTGTACACCACACTCTTGACCAATGACCAGATTAAGTTTCAATCATCCATAGGCTGTAACATCGTTATTACTTGCTCAACATACTTTAAATTGTAGTCTCTGGAGGCTTTCTTGTACAAATAGCCCAGGATGACATTGCACTGCACTCCTGTATTGGGTTGGAAATTGAAACTGTTGCCTGATTCAAGTTTTAAAGTCCTGAGCTACATGTACGAGTCATCTAGCGTGACTGCAGCGATATCACTAACAACAAATATCTCCTCTGAGTTGGTTTAATCGGCTCTATTATAATGGCTCATACTGCCTGGGCTGTGGTTCGCTTTTTTCCTCCATGGCAAAAAAACAACAAAATGGTTCAGCTTACCACAGTCATTGCAGGTTTTGCCATGAGCTGGACACCTGTCTAGTTCATGCATAATCTGCCACAGTTGCCACATGCCTTTGTCCTGTCTGTTGTTTTGTCTCTGGCATGTTGTTTGTGATAGCTCTTTAACCAGTGTTCACTGCACTCACTGTCTCTCCCATGCTATGCCTGACAACCTTCATCTGAGCGACCATACTTTGCGATGCTCTACAGACTTAATCTGTTTTGTTTAAGGCTTTGTTTGGCTGGATCATCGAAATCACTCAAACGAAGGGTTGATCACGATCGCTGGCGATCACTACCATTATTTTGTTCACATACAAAGTATAATCGCTGGCAAGTTTACGTGCCAGTGCATGCGAGAGCCTGTTATATGGAAGTCAGCAGAGACAACATAGAAATGAGAGCCTTTATTTTTACAAATGGTCAGTAGCAGAGTTGAATAAACTGTGCTGGTGATGAAGTTGTAATAGGCCCTTTGCAGGACCTGGTCACATGAACTTTTTAGCCTGTCAATCAAAACAAATTGGCGCTAGAACAACATGGGTGCCAGAAATGGAAAGAGCAAGCCAAAATTAGTAAAAAGCCCAAGTGTTAGGTTCATATCTTTAAAACTGAAATTTTTTGAAAACTCTATAATTTAGCTTAATTAAACAGAGTTTGTCAGGCTTTTTTTTGCTGACTGGCAAGCTGTGCCAGTCTTCTTGTACTTGTCTTTATATTCTTTGCTGTATTTGTTATAAAGGCATTCATGTTTACGCAGCTCTCCCATACACTCTACTCCAGCGATTGTCAGAAATCGCGATCACTGACGATCGCTGGATTCTGAGAAGTGTTCACATAAGATCGCTGACGATCGATTCTTCTGGTGTTAATGACTGGAATTTGCAACCTTCGATTAACTTTTGCAGAGCCGTTCGGTGCTGTTCGTATGTCTCCCCTGGTTCTTGTGCATGCCGATTGAAAGAGTAGTGTTTGAATGACACATTCTTACAGGGCTGACAATACTCATCAAACTTCTTTATTGGGACCAGCTCGATTCTCATTCTGTCACCTTCTGCCCAGTTTGCGAATGTACAATACAGCTGTGTGCCTCTTCGCCAATGATTGTAAGCAATGTGGCAACTTGAATGGCTAAAGTAAACAATCTGCACTTTAAAAAAGTCATACTTGTCCAATACTCTGACAAATTGATGCAATTTAAGCAGTTTAAAGGGATACCCAAGTGAAAAACACATTAGGGCTCAAAAGCATCTTTCAGATGTACTTTAATTGTTCAGAAAATGTATAAAAATTTGATAAAACGTTTTCAGAGTTGAGAACGAGCCCCTCAAAGTTGGCCCCGCAAAGACCTGGGCGCCGCCATTTTGTTGGCATTAATTCCTTCGTCCCACCGGAGTCTTGCAGCTAACTTGTAGCGACTTGTTTTCTTTGTAGAATTTTCACACGCTCGGAATTAGAGTAGATTTTCATCGATATGGCAGAGCAATTTCGTACTAGAACAAAAATATGATGAAGACGATAATTATTGTGAGAGAAGCTCAGAAGACTGGGAGGACGAAGAAAAGCTTGTGGAAGGCGAGAATACCAGACGAACAACAAAAGGCAACTACCGAGCTGACGTGACGTAGTGACGTAAAAATCGTCACAGGAATTAATGTAAACAAAATGGCGGTGCCCAGGTCTTCGCGGGGCCAACTTTGAGGGGCTCGTTCTCAACTCTGAAACTGTTTTATCAAATTTTTATACATTTTCTGAACAAAGTACATCTGAAAGATGCTTTTGAGCACTAATGTGTTTTTCACTCGGGTATCCCTTTAAATTGTATTTTATTGTATTGCATCATTCTACTATAATTGTATTGTATTGTATTGTTAAACTATTGTTATATCGATATAATACAATACAATGCTATGCATAAATTTGTCAGAGTATTGGACAACCCTCAAAAAAGTGGTTGGTACAATGTATGTCGCTGGTACATGTAGGTGGTCGGTAAGTGGTCAGTAAGTGGTTGGTAAGTGGTCGGTAAACCTGTTGACTCGATCGCTACATTTTTACCTTTTCTTCACTGGACCAAAATACCACTTAAGAACTTCTTACGATAGCTGGTTCACAACATCTTAGTGTGGTTTTCCAATGTTCTGGGAACAATAACCCATTCGTATTATTAATAGTTTTTCACGATCGGTCACAAGCGTTAACTCGATGCCATTTTGTTTTGAACACATGGCATCACTGGTTACCAGTCCTCAGGTTGAAAGAAGCAAAAAATAAAAACAAAATGGCGGCAGTGAAACGTTATGTGGTCGAGTCGTTGGATATTAGGACTTGGAACTTAGCCTTGGACGTTCAAAACCTGAAAGAATCTAAAATAAAGGCAATCCTGAAGTTAAGTCTGGTCAGGCAGCACATCTTCGTGAACTTCAAAGGCCGCTGAATCGTTCAGTACTTTCGAGAAAAACAACAACTTTATTGGCAAACTTCAGAGCATTGCCGAACTTCAGAGGACTCCCAGAACTTGGACATGGAACCCTTGGACATTAAAAACCTAAAAGAAACTCAAATACAGCAATCCTGAAGTGGTTGGTACATGTAGGTGGTCGGCAAGTGGTTGGCCGACCACTTACCGACCACTTTTTTATGGTGCAGTTTGTTCACTTTAGCCAACTTGAATGGCCTGGGCTTTCTTGTTTAGCCCTGTCGTGAGGAAGTAGTTATTCCAGGCAAGGCAAAATCTCTTCCATTTCTCTGCAACATTGGCTTCATGAATATGTTGAGTGGGGGCAGGGGCAGTAGCATGAATGCAGAAGCCATGTTCACTTGGATTTCTGTGTCTGTATCTCGAGGTGGTTTGTTTACTCACTGGCTGCCACCATGTACAGCTTAGTGTCAGAAGAACATGGAGTTTGTATGTACATATAGATTTTACTAGTTATATTTTAATCATCCACTATAGCCTAGATTAGTACATGATCAAGTCCGTGCTGCTGACTGCAAGACCACATGGCTACACATTAATCAGGGGGGAAATTACATAGTCTATAGTGTGTGACACCAGATATCACATAAGACAGTATCTCATTACAGGCCCAGATATGTTGTCTGCCTATTGAAATTACAAGAAATAAGAAGCTCAATGTTTCAGCCCATTCAATCATCCATCATACATGTACTATACTTAGCTTCCTTGTAAAGCTTCACAAATTTAGTACAGCCAGTCATCCAATCACCTGGCAATATCATAAATCAAGCAAGAAGCAGATTGGTCCAGTCCTATACATGTAAGTATAAATTTACATTTTGATATAAAATAAAGTGAGCAATTTTTGACACTTTTACTCATTTATTTTATAAAGGAAATAGAAAACAATTGGTGTCCATGTTCCCATAATTATATTTAAATATAAACAGTCTTGTGAAAGATTGAAACTTGAAATATCAGCAGAAACACTCACCCTTCAGGCTCGTTTTCCCATTGCCACTCCTTGTTATCCCAAACTCCCACTCATCTTTCATAACTCTATGGGAACATAGAAATGTTTTCTATTTCTAATTATCATAAAATTATTAAGTAGTTAACTCACCATGCTTTTTCTTCCATCATCTCTTCTTTCTTCATCTTGTCATTCCATCCCCAGGTGCTCTCCTCGTACCTACAAATGTAGGTATTGTGACTGAGTGTGATTAGGTTTTGGAAATGACTGCCATGACATCAGCTGACAAAATGTCATCTGGGGGAAGTTCGGCAAGGGAGAGGCAAGACTCAGATTGTGCAGAATTTTGTGCCATAACGATCTTACCAACTTGGTTCGTTACAACATTGCGACAATCACACCAAGTACAGCACAATTGTATAGCTTCTCAACATCGTTATAATAGTATTTGACACCTCTAATTAGTGGAAGTACAATGTATCAGCCTGTCATGAGTAGGCAATTTTAGCAGTTGAGTATTGATTAAATAATAAAGCGTTGTTCAGTATGATCACCGACTGACTGAGTTAATGACCTACAAATCAACCAAGGGTGATCAACTGAGTATGAACTACAATACAAAATAAAATAATGTAAAATATGCAATGAACAAAATATAGAGGCCAGGAGAACCGACACAGCATTATTACATTGGTTTCCTACATGCATCAAAAATAAAATTACAATAAATATCCTATTTTCAATACTTAATTACAACCTAAAAGCAGCATCATGCCATAGAATAACGACCATACTCACAGTGCTTCCATGTTGCGCTTGGTGAGATCAAAGGCCCACTGGGTATCCTGTGCACTCATGTCAGTGACTCGCTGGCACTTTATCTGAAGGTCAAGCCTACAATACAATAATAATAATAATAATACATTTATATAGCGCCAATTCCCTACAGCCCATTAGCGCTTTACATATAATATAAAAATAAAAATCTTAAGAAAAAATATTTTTTTAAAAATTTAAAAATTTAAAAATATGCCTGTCTAAAAAGATAAGTCTTAACATGTATTTTAAAGCTTTCAACTGTTTGGTGGTCTCTTATAAAGTCCGGTAGTGAGTTCCAGAGCCTAGGCGCGGACACAGAGAAGGCTCTATAGCCATACCCTTTCAAGTTATATGGTGCAAATTCTAACAAGTTCTTAGAGGCAGATCTTAGTTGCCGTTTCGGTACATAAGGACGGACTAGATCTTTCAGATAAATAGGAGCTGTGTCATTCAGGCACTTATATGTAAGTAATAATATCTTAAAACTGATCCTATATTCTATTGGCAACCAATGTAGCTCCTTTAAAACGGGTGTAATATTGTCGTACTTGTTTGTCATGCATATTAATCTGGCTGCTGAATTTTGGACACTCTGAAGTTTCTGGATCAATTGTGTTGGCAGTCCACAAAGTAATGAATTGCAGAAATCCAGCCGTGATGTAATAAAGGCATGCACTAGTATCTCAGCCGAGTGCACTGATATATATTTTCGTATTCGCCATATGTTTCGTAGATGAAAAAATGCCGATTTACAGATTTCATTGACCTGGCACTCCATGGACATGGCTGAGTCGAAGTTTGCACCAATATTCTTAGCGGTGGCAGAGGGTTCAATAACCTCGCCACAGATAGAAACGGAAGTTATAGGGGGTAGGGGACGATGTCGCGCATTTAGAATCATAAGTTCGGTTTTGCCCCTATTCATTTTAAGCATATTCCGTGACATCCACTGGTCAATATCCTGGGTGCACGCTTCTACTTTGGCCCTAGCCAAGTCTGCAATTTATTTATCCACATATAGATTGTATATGCCTAGAAGTTACAAACTCATGTGAGAAATGAAAAATACAGGTATCTTCAGTTAACTGTTATATATTGTAAAATATTTGTGTGAATATACATGTACATGTATGTTGTAGTTCAAATTTCATCTCAGTTCAAATTTTTTTAACCAGTTCTAAAATTTCTTTGGGGTTCAAAATACTTTTGACCACTATAATAATAATAATAATAATAATGGCCATATTTATATAGCGCCATATCAACCACAGTTTCATGGCGCTTTACATATGACTGACATATCCCGTCAGTGAATTATTTCGGACTGCTTCACGGCGCTATAATAGCTGCCATGCAGTTTACAATGTTGAGTGTGGTTAGTGCAATGGCCAGGCTGCTGTACCGGGTGACAATCCCCTGCTCTTTTTCGAGTAGTACAACAGGTTCTTTCACGTCCCCTTCAAATACTGATTAGAAGTAGAAGGAGACAAGGCCAATGGCTTATAAACGTCCCTGCCCAAGGACGCGGCCGGGATTCGAACCCCCGACCTCCTGCGCTCTAGACCGTGCTCTACCAACTTCCTTATTCCCCCTTTCCCTTCCCCAGCCAAGTCCTAACTTCACTCATTAATAAATTATTACACATCACTATAACTACTTACTTTTGTTTCACTTTAATTTTCATTCACCAGTAGTGGGACTCGAACCTGCAACCCTTTGCTTGGAAGAATGCCTTGCAAGACCAGAACTTTACTAACTATGCCACAGAAACTTAAGTTGGAGATCCAGTCACGTTTTATTTAATAATATAGCTTCTTTTATGGAAATTAGTTACATGTCCCTCTCGGTCCCTTAAATTAATTTGGGCATGCGTACCACTAACCATGTTGGACTTCAAAAACATTGCTGAGCTCAATGCGAGCTGACTGCAGAACTCTCCAGTCAGAGCAAAATACTTTGACAAGAAAGTTATCGAAGTAAATCAGCTTCTAACCTGACAGTGACAGCAAGGAAGTTGTTCACAAAGGAATGCATTTCAAAATGTTCTCCTGTCATCAGATCTAGAGAATTATACAGTGCAGAGAGGATAAGAAAAAGGGGGCCGTGAATGAAACTACTCTCAGGTACATGTACATGTAACTCCAAAAGTTATCAACTGTCAGTTTTGTTGCACTGTGCCATTCTCATGATGTCAAACAAAAACTACATGTATTACAAGCAGAGTCAAACAAGAGTAAAACAAACATAATTATATTCCTAACATTGATAAAAGTGGAGGGGGAGTGGAGGGGACTGGGGAGAGGAAGAGGAGGGGAGGGGGACTGGGGAGAGGAAGGGGACTGGGGAGAGGAAAGGGAAGGGAGCTCCCTGGCCCTTTCCTCTCCCCATTCCCCCTCCACTCCCCCTCCCCATATGCTTTCCACGCAGGCTAACAGACTTATCAACTCACCCATTTCTGTTGTATTTCTTGAAAGCAGCAAAAGGTTCAAATGGGTCCTTGAGCTGAGAGAAAGGCAGCAACAATAATACATTGACAAAATAGATTCTTTAAAAAACTAGTAAAGGTCTGCATCAGCACGGGGAAGATAAACACTGGTATACATGTAAATAACTGAAAGTCGATGAAGGAAAACTAACCAATGCGAGAAGACGTTTCAAGTGTTTCGACTACGATATTGTCAGTGCACTGCATGCCCTGACAAAGGGCTAATGCTCAAAACTTCAGCAACTACTTGGTTTTCCTGGTGGTTATGTTGTAGTTCAAATATATATATATATTGGGGAATTTGGTTTAAATATATTTATGTCCCTCCCTGAATTGTGATTATATAAAATGACAAAGCTGTTACGTCGAGCGTAAGCAGCAGACTGATCTCACAAGAGTTGGACCTCATGCTGTATTGTAAGCCCCTGTAGGGGGTGTGAATAATTGACTCCCACTCCGCATGCATTGTGCACGTGCTTACCATGTGCTTTGTATAGTATTACATTACCAATACGGGTAGGACATAAAACTTTTATTGTCAACTTAGCCAATAACCTCTTTAAACCAGTTCAAAAATAGTTAAATGCTTTTTCAATGATCCTTTGAACTAATTAATCCAAACCCTACCCCTACATTGTCAAAACACCACCCTAACCATCAACAACAGGTCCTCACTAATTTAAGGTTTTTAGAGCTATAGTCACTAAATTAGATTTTTTTGGGGCTAGATCACTGATCAACACAGAAAAATAATGCTTCAATGGTACTATAATTATTTGTACCCAAAATGTAAATAAACCTAACCTTAGTAAACATTTAAGTTCCCTTTTTAGAATCTTGAAAAAATATTACCTAGTTAAAATTTTTAAACCAGTTTTATTAAAAAACCAAATTATTTTATTAAATTTAATTAAATTTTTCAACAAAAAAATTAACTGGTTCAATATTATTTTTTAAACCAAATGAATGTATATACTTGAACTACATCAATTACATGTACATGTTTACAACTTATTAATCAACTTCAGTTGATTATATCTGACATTTCTCTCAGAGGAATTGAGATGAATGACACTGCAATATATGAGAGGGGGCTGTTTTCTCAGGCTAGGCTATGCACTGATTGCCACCAATCGCACAAGAGAAAATATTTGATAGATTATAGGGTTTCAATAGAAGCCGGCTATACTTGAATCTTGGACTGCTGGCTGCTTAATTTGTTCAGCAGATCAAATTTATTTTCAGATCATTTTTGTCAACGTAGGTGATGTTTTTCCAACCTAGGTTAATTTTTTACAACCTACATGTACACTGTAGGTTATTATTTTTACCTACGTTATTTGTTGATCTAGGTTATTTTTGTGTACTAAAAATAAATTCACCCTCAGTCTGCTTTCCTTCCTCTACCCTTATCACTTTCTTCCCCTACCCCTCTCCCTATCTCCTCACAGTGCTACATTGTACCCATATACATTCAATTAACTATACTAATTACCATTAAGTCATATTAATTTACATTAACTGTCCTTGCTGGTACTTGATCCAACAACCATCAGATCTGTTGGTAAGAGTCTTAACCACTGTGCCACCAAAGGTGAATGATGTGAAGCACCATACTCATTTACTATACTGTAAACACTGGCAGATAAGCCGTACTCGCAGATATGCCACACCCCGAGTTTAGAAGCTCAAATTTTGAAAAAAAAAATTTGAAAGGGAAATCAAGATTTAAGAAATCTGCATCACCTTCCTTGCCCGTCGCACTTTCAACGAGGTTACTCCGTAGTTTACCCATAATTTTAAATCTGAAAGTGTTTAAACATTCCAGTAACAAACAAGAAACAGACAACACAAACGGCTCTTTTAGGAGCCACCAAGCTTGCGAAAGTGATGATTTAATAAGTGCTTCCTTTCTTTTTTGTTTTGTGTAGTTTTAATCAGTCCGACTATGTTTAAAAAAAAAGTTTTTATAGATGTTCTCGCAGATAAGCCGCACCCCGATTTGCAACGAAAATTTTGGGTAAAAAGGTGTGGCTTATCTGCCGCTGTTTACAGTATATGATGGCGCTACTAGTACCCAGTCCCCATGGTCTAGTCCAAATTTGCATATATCCATTAAAAACCTAATAATAGCTTGGTATTTCACTAAAACTGTGCACAAAATTGGTGGCACAAACCCATGAGTACCCCTGATTGTACCCCAAGTGAAAAAATACGTTCTGGCAAGCACTGGTGGATGGTCAGTTGAAGGGCTGTGTGCAAAAAGGGCGTAAGTGACTCTTGATCACATTCTAAATTCTCCCTTAGAAAACAAAGAAATTAAAGGAGAATTTAGAATCTGATCAGGAAACACTTACGCCCTTTTTGCACACAGCCCTTCAGTTACAACTTGAGTCTGGTCCTATCAGTCTGTTGTGCACAGAGGTAAAAAATACTGAAGTTAATCAAAAAAGTAACCTAGCTTACTGAAAAATATCCTAGGTTTAAAAAAAAAATCTAGGTTGCAAAAAATATCTAGGTTGCAAAAATAACCTACATGTACATTAAAATAAATAACCTAGGTTAAAATAAAATTGACCTGGAACAATATTCTACATGTACAGTACTTCACTTTGCTAACTTCTAGTATTTGTACAGCAACTTTTAAGGACTCTAACACCTACTTTCAAAATTATCGAAACCCCTGTAGATTACATGATTGTACAATATCGAAGTGTATAATAATGCCCAGAAAATAACATGACTGTGTACATGTAAGTGCACCCATATTATAAATTATGGCCATGTTCAGAGGGCCATAACAGCACCTGTAACATCCAGCGAGCTCAGCCATGACAGGCGTTACAGGTAATGGCCCTTAATGACAACACTGAATCGTGATGAGAAAATGGACAAACCTGTCAATAGTATTTAGGATTTGGGCAGCTTTTGATTACTGGGTCTAGCCGTTGGTTTCATATACTGCAAATTGTAAAATACAATCACGTGGTATGTTGAACCTGCCGTTATACAATGTATAGTGTCACCTTGTTCGCTATGTCAACCAGAGCTTGTGACGCATTAACTTTTGCCATTTCCTACAATGAAAACAACAGTAAACTTTACATGTGTGTAAATGCATACATTGTATATTGCACAATTAGAGATAACATGAAAAGGCCAGTGCTCAAAACTAGTAGTATTCCACTTGTCCAGGACTACCTTAAATTGAAGTTGTGTTAGTAAATCTCGATAGGTGCATGTACTTTTTGAAAATTGTGACCTCACACGCAAAAATGTACACTAACGGTTATCCGTTAAACGGGCAAATTTTAACGGTTACCTAACGCTTTTTCAGATCGTTTAACGGTTTGGCAAACCATTTAAACAGGCAGCCCTGAAAAGCTAACGATTTTCGATAACCGTTAAACGGTTTGGCTTGAAGAGCTAACGGTTTGCATAAGCGTTTAGACGGCCTAGAATTCTTTTTAACGATCTACCATATTGATTAAATGGTTTCTCTCTAAAAACTTATGCTCTGCATAAACGATTAAATGCATATATGGCCTAGTCAAAACTTCTTTCTCAGCACAAACGGCGATCTCAAACGATCTGCTGAAAGTCAACAAATTCTGGACTGAGAGAACTTTGTTGTGAAGTGGATTTAACCTCTCCGGTCATTTATGAAGTAAAGTGATCAAAAGCGATCTTAGAACTGTACTCGGAATCCCTGTACTCAAAAGTGCTAGGGATCCATATCGTATATTGTCACAGCAGACTTTCATCCAGTCTGAAAATGAACTACTTTGATGCCTATTTGAAGCTGTAAACCAACAGAGGAACAACGTAACTTAAACACCACTCGATAACTTTACAGAACAGCCGTAAAATAATGCACGGGCAAGAACTTCTTTTTGCGGCCACAAGCCAACAGGTTCTTGCGTGCAGCTTGCACTTGAAATTACTGAACTAACGCAAGAACTTAAGACCCGCAAGAAGTTCTTTCCGCAAGAAGTTCAACCCGCAAGAAGACGCAAGAACGTAAACTTTTAGAAGACCCACAAGAACGCTGAAGAACACGCAAGACGTGGCATATATATATGATAACCTTTGAGAACCATGAAAGTTTACTTTAATATCTTAAACTGTAGTAGAGATTAACTGGATACCCGCACACTTGAATGTTTTATGAACTCATCACAAAAAAGCTGAAGTCAAAACTCCAGAAGATTCGGTACAATAATTATCTCATGCAAATTATTAATCAGACAACAAATTAAAATACTACCATTTGCAAGCTACCGTTAAGCGTGAGCCTTTTTCCGCGTTTGTTTATGTTTGAAACCTAGACGTCTGGCGGCACAAACCTTTGCAATTTAACCGCGATAATGACAACCTTTGACATGTCCTGCCTTCACGTTTCAGCGAGTGGGATTCAGGTTTGGAAACTTTTCAGCTAGATTTTCCTTCAGGCTACGTGCTAAATCATATAAATGTCGGTTCAAGTTAAAGTTTTGGATGCTCAGAATTATGAGAGATGCAAGACAACATTACTGTCTCTTGGCATAATCTGAGTTGCACGACGGTAGAAGGCATATCATAGGTTTTCAACATCAAGGTTGAAACTAATTAGTTTGCCGACAAATTGCAAAGGTTAAATGGGACGCCAGACGTCTAGTTTCAAACATAAATGAATGCGGAAAAAGGTTCACGCTTAATGGTAGCTTGCAAATGGTAGTATCCAAAAAACTTATTCACCAGTGTATCGATTTGACAGAATAGACTCAAACCAGTTTTCACATCAGGTGGAAACTGTTCAGATGCGTAGATAAAATGAAACTTTCAAAACATTTGGTTCGGTAGGAAGACAATTTTTAGTACGATCTCAAAGCAAAACAAACACTGCGGAGCTCATTGATTATTCAAATCAGTTCACAGAAAATGTCACACATTCGAGACTCGGACTTCCTCTCCTTTGAAAAGGAGCCACATTAAATAGAATATTTATTTGGTAGAATTTATCATTTTCCAGTAAAGCTGAGAAGCTTGTGGTGCATTTTAACTACATTTGTACGCCGCAATAAAATCTCACTAGTTTGGAGATTGTAGGTGATTGTGGCAGAAGACTTCAGAAGATTCCAGCCTTATCTTCTTCTTAGAGTGGTGAGCCGAGGTGGATGAAAAACTCCCCAAAACAGCCTAAAATGGTTCCAAGACAAGAAAAACCACAAAAGAAACCACATGGAAGCAAAAAGGTATGTTTATTTATACATTGTACGGCAATTTGAAAGGATTTATAAAAGCCCATACATATCTTCTATTTTCATGCACAAACCCATAGATTGGGCTGCCTGTGCTGTTCGGCGATCGAATTATGTTTATGTTGGATTTTTGAACGCATCGAACCAAATCGAACTTCGTTCGATCGCGAAACCCCGTTCTATTTTCATTTTGTTAGAACACCAGGACTAGTGAAGTACATTTGTAAGACAATTTGTATTATAAATATAAAATACGTGTAATGTAGTTATTTTACGAACCTTCTTGCCTTGGATTTAGTACATGTAAACTATTAAAGTTTAAACCTATAAAGACGACCTCGGTCCTAAGACAATCACATCGTGTCTGTCAACTTACCTCCTTTCTTTTCATTTTCTTCTCCTTTCCCTTTGCTGATTTTCTCTGCGAAAAGTAAAACGACACTGATTAACCATCACCTAAACTATTAAACGAAGTGTACTGTAGAACTGATTTTCAACTAGTGAGTAGTGTCCACGCGTATCCATCTACAACACGTTGACAACAAGACGAGAGCGAGTAGTCGAGGCACTGCATTTAATTCGATCCGCGCTATTTAATAGTGGGGACAATTCATAAATCAACCAAAAAGTAACACTCTTTAACAACGAGCTTTACTAACCCCCATTGTGAAGCCCTGATTTTCCGATATAAGCTTGGGAAGTTATTTAAAAACGTGCTAGCGATGACTACGTTGAGTTTTCCCGCGCTAATCCGCCATTTTGTAACGACTGCACAGCCTTGTGGGTACATCCCCCCAGGTCTCTCCCGGCTAAAATATGACCAGGGGACTTTGCGCGCCCTAAATATGACAGCAAAGTATGATGGGTAATGACTCGCCCCATTCTCCCGCATGAGGTCCCGAAGTGACGTCACCCTTAATGGCTGCTTCCTGTATTATACCAGAAGAGCTTATATATGGTTTTTTTTCTAACATTTTTTCATAAAATATAGCATTTCCTCACTCGTAGAGACACCATGTCTAATGAAGACAAGGCTGTGGAGCTCGTAACCGATGCTGAGAAAAAAGTGAAGGCTTCCCAGGGTTTTTTCGGAGGACTGTTTGGGTAAGATTGTTGTGTAATATTTTTGTACCTCAACCTGTGGAATAAATATTAACCTGATTAAAGATAAGTTATGATTTAGAATATCGTAATTGGCGTCTCTGTCTTTCCAGGGCTGCGTCAAAACTAGAAGATGCCGTAGATTTGTATGTCCGAGCGGCTAACATGTTTAAAATGGCCAAGAAATGGAGTGGTACGTATATTATTGTGTCAAAATTATAGTTCACTACGTAATACGGTAGTCGTGTTCACTTGACTGACATGTACACGTACTAGGCTGCTGCTCAGTGAAGTTTTAGCGGAGCTTCTGCGCTAGCGAGCTGGTTACCACACACATTGCGAGTTGCTGCATGCATTTTCATCTGTCAGACCGAATCCCTCACCTCAGGTCACACCCCACCTCTAATATTCCCATCTACACAGTTGATAAAAAATGTACCCCCCCCCCCCTATCGAGGAACTTGGATTTCTTTGCATTTCTTCAGGGGTCTACCAAAAAAATTGTGGAATTCTTTAGGGGATCACCCCAAAAATATTAAATTCTTCAGGGATCAAACCCGATCAGAGCATGGAATTCTTCAGGGGGTCAACATCATCGGGCCATTTTTGGTGGATTTCTTCAGGAGTATAGCACATTTTCCGAATTTCTTCAGGGGGTTTGCGTTTTTGGTAAAAATATGTATCCTCGATAGGGGGGTGCATATTTTTAATGGTATAGCCCAATACAACTAGTAGTTTCAAATTGAAAGTGACATACATGTACATGTATGCTGTTGAGCGAATATACAGTAGTACCAATTGATTAGAATCTAAGCCATGTATTAAGGCCATCATATACCCATCTAATATTATAAGAGCATGATTTGAATGAATGAAAGTATTCATCAAAGCTGAACACAGAGTAACAAATAGAGTGTTGGCCACATGCTCACTTTTGATTAACCCCTGATATTCTTTGTCATACTTTATAATCCACACTAATTGGTTGTCATTTGCTGCTTTGTTTGCCTCAATGGGCTCCACCATAATGGACGGTACACGTGTGTATTTCCCTGGGATTGAATCGTAGATCAACGTAGATCATCTCTAATTCTCATCTCTAATTTGCCTTTCCTGTCACCGAGATAAACCCCTAATTGCGCTGTGTATCTGGATTTCCATTGGCTGAGAAAAACAAGATGGTAAACATTGTAGATTCATTGTAGATTTCTTATTCTCCATTTCCTATTGTTAACGGCAAGAGAATGGCGAAGAAGAGAAAATAAATCTTCGAGGGTATAAATCAAAGCTTTCTTTAGGATAAATTAAGGTAGATTTATTGAACGGTAATTTCAAGGTATTCTGAGCAGTTCAGCAAAATAAGAAGAAGACAAAGCTTGAGTTTGAAGCCAAATTATCATTTTATTAATAATAACCCCAAAAAATCAGCCTTTCAAAGCAATCAATCGAAAAACTTGCTTCAACCCCACTGTCTGAAATATCTCTCAGCTAGTCAATAAACCACAATTCCTAGAAATCATCCACTCTACTGTGATCAGAAATACTTGGAGCTCCACCTATAGGCTTGCCAATATATATATAATAATAATGTCAGTTTATTTTAACCCTTTCGCAGTCTTACACTGAATTATAGGGATGTCAGCATATGGCACAACGTTAACATAAGTATTATAGGGCTTATTATTAGTTATACCATGGCATGAGGGGTATTACGTAGTGATTCAAATTGCCCTGAGAGCCGAGGGAAGATTTGTAAAAGTCCCGAGGCCGCTTTGGGCAAGGGACTTTTACAAATCTTCCAGAGGCTCGAAGGGCAATTAATTTTAAATCACTAATACCCCGAAATGTCTAGCCTGGGAAACCAACCGACTGTTATCGCTCCCCACTCGCGAAAGAGACATCTGGGCAACAAGGCAGAAAATTCCATACTGATGACGTAGCAGATAGCCATAATACACAATGCATAACTCAGTTGCAATTCTCAGAAGCCGAATGCAAACAATAGAGTTCTTTTCAAGGAATATAACTACCAAGGCTGCTCGTTTGCTTGGCAGTGTATCACCGTCATGAAGAACCATGAAATTCAAGCCTATTTAGCATGTGTCGGTAGCTTGTTTGCTTCGTTCTTTCAGCGCTAGCAGCTAGTAAAGCGAATTGTTGTAAAGGCTATGAATAAACATTACATGTAAGTGCGCTACGAATCACGAACGTGATGGCCGTTCACCCAAGCAAACGGGCAGCCTTGGTTACTAGTATATATACTGTATGTACCTTGAAAATAACTACATTCTGTAGCTAACCTCTTCGGCTACTGACCTGGTAAAAGATAGCCAGTATTTGCATAAAATTATTATTTTGCATATTATTATTATTATTATTTCAATTGCAATTCATAGGTTAGATACATGTATTAGGTTTTTTATAGTGAACAAGCTGTCAATTGGTTGTGAAAAGCTATTGCTGGATTAACTATAAATAAAACTATTGTATTATTTGTATTGTATGAGCCTGTTTGCGGGCTATACTAGTCAATAAACTTAACTGTTTGTGTTAATAAAAAAAAAGCATTTTATTGACTGAAAAAACCCTGTACTTCACAGAATTCATTCATCTTTTGATCGGCCCAAGAGCTGACATTCTGGCTCGATCACGGTTTCTGGGAAACTACATGTACATGTATCCATCCACCCCTCCCTTGTTGTAGGTCATTTTAAAGTGACCTAGGTTGTTTGAAAAAAAAAACTATATATGTACATGTACACAACAGATGTATGTGTATTAATGATTAACCATTAATTTTAGCATGAAAGGGGGCAGAGGGATTTCCCAGAAACCCACTCACTTACCTATTAAAAATACTAGACTGCTTATTTTCAGATAGCTGGGTACGTTCCCCACTCACCTCTTTTACCCAAGTTTGATTCCTGTTCACAGTGCCACATAAGTTGAGTTTGTTGGTACACGTGTCTTGCCCTTGCAGCTCCAGGGGTTACAGTTTTTCTTCCTCCAGAAAATCCAACATGCTAAGTTCCAATTCAATCTGTGGTTTAGCCAGGTCCTGACTTTTATCAGCTCCTCGTTGTTTCAGCTAGGTCCCGTAAAATTCAGAGTTTTTTCTATTTGTACTTTATAATATTATTAACTTGGAGGAACCTTGTTTTATGAGTCAATTGAGTCAGGAGTCAATGTTAGGTTTAGTTTTAGGTTTAATAGGTTTAGGTAGTTTTAGTTGTAAAAATAAAAAAGACCCCTAAATTTTCAACTTGACTCATTGATTCATGAAACCATGGATCTCACTAATTTGTTGTTTCAATATTGACATGTATAGCTGCAGGTACTGCCTTCCATGAGGCTGCTAAGATTCAATTGCACAACCTTCAGAGCAAACACGAAGCAGCGCAGCTCTATGTGGATGCTGGCACATGCTTCAAGAAATCAGACAATGAAGGTAGGTACAGGTACAGTCAAAGTTAATACTGTAGGCAGTGATGGCCAATCCCATCCCCCCTTAGCCATTAAAGAGAACTGGGGCCCACATGCTTCCCCTTTTTGACAAAGAGAGAAAAGGTCCACACACTGGGCCACCTGCCTCCCAGACAGTTTACTGAAAGTCTGGATCTGCCACAAAATGTAAACAGGTAAGGCAGGGTCAACCTGTATGATGAGATGACCCTGTATCATATACATGTATAGTGACCTTTGGAAATTACATTTACAATGTAGTTTCAATAACACATGAGAATAGCAGTGTATTTCCCAATGCTGCTCCAACTAGTGTCAAAATAATAAATAATTGCAACAGCATCTACCAAACTAAATTTATATGCTGTACCAAAGTCAAACATGTTGAACCTAATTCATTCATACAGTGCACTATTGCCATACTTTATTCATCTATTTAATTTAGTTTGGCACAGTTGTGGGGTTGCAGCTGAAGTGGGTTTAGAGCAGATTTTGTATTCATGAGTTGGCAAGTTATTGCAATGACTTATGGCACAGTTTCTGTACAACATGCAGTGACATTGAAATTGTTTTTCTGATCCAATAAAATTACAGCACAGTTCTAACTAAAGTTAAAGTATGGTTATGGTAAGGTTATAGATATATTTTTGTCCCGCTCATAAGAAATCCACTGTAATTAAAGTGTATATATATTGTAAGCCCTGGCCAGTTATGCTTTTTTTTAAAGCTTAGACCTTAAAAGGTAGGGAAAAAATTCCGAAATGTTTAAATAAATATATTTTCATTAGTTTTTTAACGACTAAACTTCCAAATTTAGAATAATTTCCGTGCACGTTGGGCACTGGGACGAGAGTAAAATGTGACGTCATCAACAGAACTCGTCTCTTCGTGAGTATTGCTTATTTTCAAAATTATTGAATACTAGATAACCGAGAAAGATGATAATATCATGCTAAATGTTTTGGAGAGCTTTATTCGGCAAGTCCTTTATGCAATGGTGCATCAAGCGTGTTCTGTTGATTACGTCAAACTAGACCCAGTGCCAATTTTGTAAAGCACTCTTGTGCGCTAGATTTTCGTCCACAGGCAACCCAAGACACGTTTTTGGGCAACTTTGAACGGCCAATACACCATGACAAATAAATCAAATCAACTGAACTTTTTATTGCGGAATCCTTTGTCTATGGCCTCTAGTCTGTTCGTAAGAAATTATTTATAATTAGCCAGGGCTTATATTTGCACTTTAAGTAACTTATGCATGACTTGTGTTTAATATTACACAGAGGCTGTTCGTTGCTATGAAAGTGCCATTGACATTTTTACAGATATGGTAAGTATACAAGGCAATTAGAATTAGAATGTAGAGTGCAACAAGGGCATAAGTGACTTCTGATCACGTCATAAATTCTCCCTAAGAAAGCAAAGAACTTGAAGGAGAATTTAGAATCTGATCAGGAGTCACTTACGCCCTTGTTGCACACAGTCCTTCAACTACAAGTGCATGTATAAGTACTTATTAGGTTTAAAAAATACATGTAAAGTCAATTATTTGTAGTACATACATGAGTCAAACAGCTTGTAATTTTCTGTAATTATGCAATTTGTGCTGGCCATACATGTACTAGCCTGCGCCGGGGTTCAGTTCGGATGCGACGCAGGCTGTACATGTACATGTAGCCTCGGCTCCTGTCCCTAACAGGGTGGTGTTTGTAATAACAGCATTTAATTGAGATCCAGGGAGGGGAGGAGGGGGAAACTTGGCATATAATAGCAGTCTGAGTTCTTTGCAAAATCTGAGCTCTATACAGTCATATATAAATTCAATAAGGATATAAAAGGAGAAAAATAAACCAACAAATGTTCACACCACTTGCTCATATCCTGTCTGTGCCCTACTCAATTAAATCTATTACTGTTTGCAGGGGAGATTTACAATGGCTGCCAAACATCACATTACTGTTGCAGAAATCTTTGAAAGCAATGTAGTTGATCTAGACAAGGTATTTCAGACTGATGTAGTTACCATTTTATGGTACGTAGAGTAGCAGAATTGCCACATGAAGAGTACATTGTACAGTATTCCCTTGTACGTTAGCCCCTGGATAGAAAACCCAGTATTGTATTTACACGATTAGATGCTGGGTCTTGAATGAATGTCAGTCTCGAATATTAATGCCGGGTCAGCGAGGCCAAATTTTAAATAGAAGCAGGGGGTGTCTATTCAAGGTACCGGCATCTATTTGAGTCAGTCGCTATAAGTGATTTTAACTAAGGTTTTAAGCCAACCACGGCAACAACAGGTCATGTTCTGCTTTTTTATTATAAATTCTAGTGAACCAAGAAAGACAACGTTTATGCCATTTACAATAGTTTTGTTTGTCATTTTTTAAACTTGAAATTCTTTGATTATAAATGAGGAATCTATAGCAGTTATATGAATGTCGGAATTGGAAATAAGTGAGACTGAAAACTAATGAAAAATCTACCATGTTTTTAGTAAATGCCGGGTCTCGAATTAACACCGGTCACGAATAAATGCTGTGTTGACAAGGCCGAATTTTGAATAAAAGTAGGGACATCTAATCGAGTAAATGCTGTTTGACCTGCCCAGTACGTACATGTAGGTTGTAAAAAAGTCTTTCCTTGTTGCCACTTCAAATGTATAAATGTTGCAGCTCACAAGATGAAACTGCATGAAAGCACACAAAGGCACCTCAGGTAGCTGGTATACAGTTTCATGTGTGGCTTTGGAGCACAGTTTGAATTAGCTAGCGTAGGATTGGTTGAAATATTGAAGGACTCCATATTTCCTTTGTCTTAGTTTCTTTAAAGTTTTTGTACATGAACATTGTATGCATGTTGTCAGATCTAGACTAAGTTGTACTTTTCAGCCAACATACATTACTTTGAAGCTCAAAAATGTATTAATTTACTTAAACAATTCATCATTATCGTCATAGTCATCATTGTCATCATAATTACTACAATTGGTAGTCAGATTCAGTGTCAGCTGATAATCAAGACATTGTCCTCGATAGATAGTGATAGCATACCCTGTTTAATTGTCAACAGGCAATCTATCACTACGAACAAGCAGCCGACTACTACAGGGGAGAGGAATCAAACAGGTACATGTAACAAAGAATAGGTTGTTCTGTATGCCATGTGTACATTGTATGTAAGCTGCAACAACAACAACATTTATTACTATTAATACCAAGAAAGTAAATTAAAGCAATTACAATCAAAACACAGTTTAATTTACATGTACCATATTCACTCACGGATAAGCCGCACTCGCAGATAAGCCGCACCCCAAGTTTAGAAAAAATCCATACCCCCCTGTTGAGGAACCTCGGATTGCCCTTTTTTTTACCACTCCCCTGGAATTTCCGAAAATACTTATAGGTTATACCATGGCATGAGGGGTATTAGTGATTTAAATTGCCCCGAGAGCCGAGGTAATGTAAATCACTAATACCCCGAAATGCCATGGTATAAGTTTGTTATACCATGATCGCCGAGGAACGGAACAAATCTCTGAGAAGTTTAGTTTTCTCTGCCGAAACTAAAGACGTCGCAGTCGAGTTGCTTTCGAAAACGTTTTGTTTAATGCTTGACTGAGCGCCATTGATTAAACGACCCTGGCTTCCCCTGGGGAAAAGCGTGTTGTTTTTGAGAAGAATAACACTAAAATACAATGTAATTATGCGGTTGACTAAATATTCAAAGAGCATGAATGGATTTTAATTACGTCACGTTTATGGTTTTAAGTATCCCACATGGAAGAAGCGGGTTTGAGAAATTAAGAGAAGAATATGCAGATTGAAATACGTGATCCCACATGGATTACGTTGAAGGTTATGATGAAGACAGGTCAGTTTGGATTCAGTATTTTTCATCCGGGAGCGCAGGGCTAGTTGTGCCAGAGGGGAGCAGGAGTTGATGCTTTTGACCTTCTCACTTCCAGCCTGCATTCTCTTCTAATTTTCCCTCATTACGCATGCAGGGGAAATTTAGAAATATGCATTGTCTCGAAATTTCCCGCCGGGAAATTTCGAAACTGCATATTTCTAAATATCCCTGCCATCAGGGAAAATTAGTGCTTTAAATGTGCCTCGGAGAACAAAAGAATCCGAGGCTACCATGGTATAACGTAAATTATGGCACACCCCCATGGAATTTTCATCTTGAATAAACCCCCTCCCCTGGAATTCCACATATTTTTACTTAAAAAAGGTCTTGACCCCTTGGAATTCCAAAGAAAAGTACCCTTCCCCTGGAAATCCAGAGGTAAAAACAGCCCCCTCCCCTGGAAATCCACCTTCAAAATCGACCCCCTCCCCTGGAAATCCACGTAAAAAATCAACCCCCTCCCCTGGAAATCCAAGGTTCCTCAACAGGGGGGGGGGGGGGGGGGTGCGGTTTTTTTTTGGACTAGCCCATTCAGGGAAAAAAAGTTTTTTGGAAGAATATCACCTTTATCGGACTTTCAAACTGGAGAAAACTCCAAAGTTGTACCTGTAATTTCAGCTCTGAACTAGTATAAACTTCATGTCTACAATACTTAGATATATGATTTATCTTTCCATAGTGTTTGTTTACCGGGATCTGTTCATTCAGGTCACCTTTTAGATAGAATTTTACATGTCAACGAAGACAACAACATGCTCATGTTCGTCCGTAGCTTAGTAACCAGGCACCTGTTGGCAGAGAGAGAACTGGACACTAAAAGTTTTGTTTTCACTGAACGAAGTCAAAATTTGCTTTTTCATCATCTGTCTGTTGCTATCATGCCTAAAATTAAGGATATATGGAAGCCATCTATGGGAGAGGTGGAAGATCTGTTCGACAAAATTGCTGTTAAAGTACAAAGCTGCAAAGAAACATAATGATTGTGCCAATAATTTAGCGTGGAATTTAATCGCTTGCGGAGGAACAAATATTCACAACATAAACGGATCTATTAGGAGCCACCAAACTTGCAAAAGCAATGGCCATGCAGTGCTTACTTTCTTTTGGTTTGGTGTAGTATTTATTAGTATAGCTTACATGTAGTATTTCTTTTAAATGTTAATTTGTGGAAATTTCCGGACTTTATATTCAGTAGATCCTCTCGCAGATAAGCAGCACCCCCGATTTTAAACGAAGATTTCGGGTAAAAAGGTGTGGCTTATCCGTGAGTGAATACGGTAACTATTTTATATGTACATGTTAACTAAGATTTGGTATGGGCAACCTAGAATTGATCGATAGCGATCCTAGTCAAGTTTTGGAGGACATGATTTTGTAAGTTTTGGACAACATTACTTTGTCTGGGTAAAGTACTGTAGCTGGAACAGAAATTCCAGAGTAAAATTTTGCTAAATGCTAGCTCTTAAATTTGAAAATCCAGATGGTGCATGATTTTCAGCAAGTATTGACCAATCTCTGTGTGTCGTCTCCACAGCTCTGCCAATAAGTGTTCACTAAAAGTAGCCATGTACTCTGCACAGATGGAGAACTATCCTAAGGCTATTGAGATCTATGAACAGGTGAAGTTAAAAGACAATGAATACAGCTAGCTAGTGTGGATGTTATTTTTACATGCAGGGAGAGGTGCAATGTGTAAAATCATGAATAAACAAAATATTAACAGGCTGACTATGATAAGGAATTTGTAATTTTATTAATCCCAGTTTTCTCAGTGGTAAAGTGCAGGTCTGCCATGCAAGAAGTCGCAGGTTCAAACCCCGGCCAGACGAACATTAAGGATGCGTGCGATTGACAGTATTCCGGCACTACAAATTAATTTATATTGGGATTTTTTTAGCCATTGTAATTACTAAAATAATGTATCCTGAATATCATATGTCAGCAAGTGTTTGTAGCTTGCAGTGCAACATGTGCCTGAACCAGTGATTTCCATAGACTATAGACCCATTCGAAAAATGGCGTCCAATTTAAAAAGCTATTGTCCTGGTTATGTGAACATGAGGCTAGTCAGTACACACAAAAGCTTTAATTTGAACTTGTAAGCGAGGCTAGTCAGTCCTAAACAATAGTTAATTAAATTGGACGCCATTTTTCGAATGGGTCTATTCCATCTACATTGTACATGTACGGTATTCTAATTCTGGAATACAGTTAATGTCAAATATGGTATGCATCCTAAATACATGTAAGGGGCTTAAAAATAATGTAACTGAGTAACAGAGATTGAGCCAGAAATTGAGCCAGAAGGGACAATTTGGCCCTATTACCATTGAATTTCCCTTTGAAGTGGGACAATTTGACCCTTTTTTTATTTTTTTCAAGGGATCATGAATGCACTTTATCCCATTTGCACCGAAAACCAGTATTTTCGGTTGGGGATACAAATAGAATGGTTCATTCCACTGGAAAGTTTTCTGTAAGGAGGGAATACCTTTGGAGGTATTCCTCTTTTTTCCATTCCAAACGATGTAACCAAAAAATTGTATACCATTTGCACTAATCTACTTGTTCCATGTCCCATCTGCAGCCAGGTTCCAGCAGATTTTAATGGCGTAAAACAAAATGGTGGAGAATATACCAGATTTACCATTCCATGTGGTGTCTTCCATCCCAATCGGTTTTTCTGTGCAAATGGTAACCGCTCCTGGGCTATTGGTCACAGTGTTTGTTGCACCTTCCCATTTTCTAGGGCATTAGAAATAGATGTTGGTAATTATCTAATAATTATTATTACAATAATAATAATAATAATTTTATATTTTAGCATATTTCTATTCTTACAACTTATTTGTTGTAACTTATTAGCAGTAATCGTTTTAGTGGTACATGTAGTTTAGTAATTAGAAATTAGATCTAAATCAATTTAATTAACTGTAATTTATCGAAGTAATTTAGCAATTTAACTATATACATAATTTTAATTAGTGCTCATCACTTTTATTGTAATAGCTATAGGAGGGCCACTTGAGTTCATCAGTCGATGTCTGTAAAGTGTTTTTACCCTCGTAAAATAAAGTTATTATTAAAATAATATTATTGTTTTTAATTATTAGTTATTTAATAATTATTATTACAATAATTATAATCATTTTTAATTGTTAGTTATTTAATAACTATTATTACAATAATTATAATAATTTTTAATTATTAGTTATTTAATTAGTATTATTAACATGAGGGCGGTCATTAAGTTTTTAATCAGCTGCCGTAACTTGTGTATTAAAGTGCACCCTTACCATAAATTATTAATAATACAAGGCCATGTTTGGAGGGGCCATAACATTACCCGTAACATCCAGCAAGTTCAGCCATGACAGGTTTTCTAGGTACAGCCCTGATTATTGTCTGGTGTTATTCTCCTGTAGGTTGCAGCTGATGCAATAGAGAGTTCTATTCTAAAGTACAGTGCTAAGGAGTATTTTTTCAAGGCAGCTATGTGCCACATGTGTCTTGACGTACTGGAGGCTCAACGAGCAATTGAGAAGTACTGCGATATGCATGCTGCCTTTCAGGACACTCGGGAATGCAAATTGTTAAAAGTGAGTTCCCACAATCTTTTCACATGTAAATCATGAGGACAGCTGAACCTCTTGTAAGCAACCACCCTTAATTTTAAACAAAGGTTCACACGCAGTGGTTTCAATAACTTTTAAAGTAGGAGATATAATAAAGAAAAAGTAGGTGGCTGGTAGCTAGTACAAGGTTCTAATCGAGATACCTGACCCTCTAGGGAGTTCAAAGTGTAAACATACATGTACATGTAGTTGGCTGATAGTACAAGGTGCAAGAGATACCTGAACCTCTAGGGAGTTCAAAGTGTAAACATACATGTAGTTGGCTGATAGTACAAGGTGCTAGTCGAGATACCTGACCCTCTAGGGAGTTCAAAGTGTAAACATACATGTAGGTGGCTCATAGTACAAGGTGCTAGTCGAGATACCTGACCCTCTAGGGAGTTCAAAGTGTAAACATACATGTAGGTGGCTCATAGTACAAGGTGCTAGTCGAGATACCTGACCCTCTAGGGAGTTCAAAGTGTAAACATACATGTAGTTGGCTGATAGTACAAGGTGCTAGAGATACCTGAACCTCTAGGGAGTTCAAAGTGCAAACATACATGTAGTTGGCTGATAGTACAAGGTGCTAGAGATACCTGACCCTCTAGGGAGTTCAAAGTGTAAACATACATGTAGTTGGCTGATAGTACAAGGTGCTAGAGATACCTGAACCTCTAGGGAGTTCAAAGTGTAAACATACATGTAGGTGGCTCATAGTACAAGGTGCTAGAGATACCTGACCCTCTAGGGAGTTCAAAGTGTAAAGTAACATACATGTAGTTGGCTGATAGTACAAGGTGCTAGAGATACCTGACCCTCTAGGGAGTTCAATGTGTAAACATACATGTAGTTGGCTGATAGTACAAGGTGCAAGAGATACCTGACCCTCTAGGGAGTTCAAAGTGTAAACATACATGTAGGTGGCTCATAGTACAAGGTGCTAGTCGAGATACCTGACCCTCTAGGGAGTTCAAAGTGTAAACATACATGTAGTTGGCTGATAGTACAAGGTGCTAGAGATACCTGAACCTCTAGGGAGTTCAAAGTGCAAACATACATGTAAGTGGCTGATAGTACAAGGTGCTAGAGATACCTGAACCTCTAGGGAGTTCAATGTGTAAACATACATGTAGTTGGCTGATAGTACAAGGTGCTAGAGATACCTGAACCTCTAGGGAGTTCAAAGTGCAAACATACATGTAAGTGGCTGATAGTACAAGGTGCTAGAGATACCTGACCCTCTAGGGAGTTCAAAGTGTAAACATACATGTAGTTGGCTGATAGTACAAGGTGCTAGAGATACCTGACCCTCTAGGGAGTTCAATGTGTAAACATACATGTAGTTGGCTGATAGTACAAGGTGCTAGAGATACCTGAACCTCTAGGGAGTTCAATGTGTAAACATACATGTAGTTGGCTGATAGTACAAGGTGCTAGAGATACCTGAACCTCTAGGGAGTTCAAAGTGTAAACATACATGTATGTAGTTGGCTGATAGTACAAGGTGCTAGAGATACCTGAACCTCTAGGGAGTTCAAAGTGTAAACATACATGTAAGTGGCTCATAGTACAAGGTGCTAGAGATACCTGAACCTCCAGGGAACTATATATATGTATGTCTTGCAATAAATACCAGTGAAGCATTGTTTCTTCCAGCTTTGTTTCTCACCCTTGGTCTGAGAGTTTTTCTCTGAGGTCTCTGGTTTGTCCTCCACAAAAACCAACACACTAAATTCCAATTGAATCTGTGAATTTAAAGCTGGATCCTGGCTTTAATCCACCTCTTATGGTTGTTTCAGGTCTCATTAGAAATTGATTGTTTTAGGTTTTCAATGTCCAAGTTCTGGGAGTCCTCTTTAGCTGAAAACCACACATGGACAATCTATGTATTTTGTGAAGTGTTATTAATAGTTATATGAACATAGATTAAACTGGTTGATGATCAGTGATATTTAAGGACAGATTATAACTGATAGAAAAGATGTAGCTTTGAGAACATGGTCTCATTCTTTATACTCGCAGTTCTCTCATATGGACCTACACTAAAAAATGTAAGCATGCAGAAGCTCCTCTACTACCAATATTATTTGCTACAGACTATTATTCACATGTTGTGCTTTTTACTTCTCATTTTAGAATTTACTTGAGGCACAGGAGGAACAGAATGTAGAGGCATTTACAGAGGCCGTAAGTATAAGATTTCATCTTTGTTTTTTTAACATGCAATTGTGGTATAAAAAGGCCATGGGCCTGATGCCACTCAGCCTCTAGGGTGTAACTTACATTGTACAATAGATAGTAGGCCTAATTTTAATAATCATATCAGTACAGTATGCAAGTCAGAGGATTGGTGTGATTATGAGACTTAGAAATTTAATCTCAACTGTGGCTAAGTTACAACTATTTAAAACAGCCATCCTGCCCCACCTTACGTATTGTCATCTGGTGTGGCACTTATGTAGAGAAAGTGACACTCGTAAGTTAGTAAGAGTATAGGAGAGTGGCTAAGAGCGGTTTTTAGGGATATAAAACAGTCCAGTTAGTCGCAATTGATGCCTTTAAGGCTCGAAAAATAAAACTGACTCGTAAAAATACCGAGCCGTATTACACAACTTTTCGTGTAATAACCTCTTTATACTACACACTAAACTGTCAAATAAGATATAAGATATATAACTAGTCGTAGCTATCGCTAAAGTGCCAACGAAAACAAAAACCCAGAAAATTTGCCTCCGCCTGATCTGAATATGATACGCTGATAAACGAGAATAGCAATTATATTTATAGTTTGTTTATATTTTAATAAATCACGATGGAACACTTTGTAACTGTGCATTAGAAAACTTAACTGTATATTTCACTTCATAGTTATTCCTGACATTTTACTCTTATGGCACTTTGAGAATACATAAAATACAGTGCCTTGCAGCATATAACAGCCAGGCGATGAGGGAGAGCAGACGAATTTAGAGCTGTAGAATAAGAAATATGGTTAGAGCCTAGAGGATACGGAGTGCTCGACACTGAATGTTTTGAAAGTTTGTCAGAGGGGATATTAGTGCTCCAACTGGGCTTCAAGAAACAAGAGAAAACAAAGGGTTTATCATGTTTATTGTATTTATTGAAATCATTGTTAACGAAAGTCATTAAACAATTACAAGTATAACACATCTTAAATTGGCTCTGACTTTGGTTTACAGGACATTACATTACATTACGTTACATTTTCACAGAGTGATCGAGATTTTTACTGCATATCCACATATCCTCTACCCTGGATACCAGAGGCTCGAAATCGTCGGGGCGAGCGAAGCGAGACCAGCTGAAAGGCTTGATTTCAGCACGAGTCGCGAAAAAGAGTAGGCAAAACAAAACTCCTTTGGGGAATCAAAACACTTTCGATCGCGGCACATTACAGTATATTCGTACCTGAGCCCCTCTGGAACCAGGGTACATATCCTCGGGCATCGGCTCTATATTGCTGCTGACTCGTTGGCAATATTAAAACCCAAGTGTTTACAGATGTAGAAATAATTCGCTCGGCTGACTCGTTGGCAATATTAAAACCCAAGTGTTTACAGATGTAGAAATAATTAGTATCAAAGAGATTAATTGTTGGGTTGACCATGAACTCAATGTTCACATCTCTAGTCCTCTAGGTGTCTGAGTCAATGTAAACATATTGCTGGACTAACTGGAACTAACGAGAAAGAGATATCAACCTTTGTAATAACTTTTGAACACTATACGTTCGATGTGAACACGCTGGTTCGATGTGACCACGCTGGTTCGATTTTAGCACTTTTTGCTCGATTTTGAACCAAATGGTTCGATTATTCACGGTACAGAATTACTCACAGTTCAACACCACAAAAAGAAAGCAAATTATTTAAGCAAATCAGATTTTTTTCAATGCGAAGAAAGGAATACTTTACCTCGTCCTCGCTGTCGACATTCGTATTCAGCACCGCCACTTCGACGATCAACACGACCACGTGAGATTCCATGACGTCACACGCAAAAACTCGCGCTGTGATTGGTTTTATTTCCTTCTATTGTTACATTACAATTTTCGATCGAGATTTTTTCTGCCTGCAAAATACCTTGTGTGCCTCGTACGCGCATCGGCTCTATAATGCTGCCGCCTCGCGATCCTCGCCTCTTGGCTCGGATCGCTCGTTGGCAATTATATACATGTATACACTAAACTCTCTACTAAGATATGGTATATACACTAGCACACTATAAAACTGTTTAATAAGATGTATAATTATATACTACATATACATGTACATGTACTACACACTAAACTGTCTAATGAGATACTGTATATGTACATGTAGCTGAGTTCAATAATTGTGTTATCATTTGACATTAAAATAAAATTATAACTTTATCTCCAGAGTTTCAACACTGGAAATTTGAGATAAATATAAAGTATTCACTATTAACTGTCTTAAAACTGAGTTCAAATAAATTGTGTTATCATTCAACAAAATATAATTTCCAGAGTTTCAAAACTCGAAATGTGTGCCTATGACAGCTCTGTCAATCAAGCTGTCGTGTTTACAAGACGGATTGGTTAATAATAGTATGCATACTCAGAAAATTATTTGCACACAGTTATTTGCAGGTGAATCACCCAATCAAAATTCGGTATTGGAATAAGTCAAATGAAAAATCTTGTTATACAATGGAATATTGGGGAACTTGCATCTTTAAGTGTATTTCATTTTAAGTTAAATACTATGTTTGACAAATGAAAATATATTCATGTTTCAGGTGAAAGAATATGACAGTATATCTCGACTTGACCAGTGGTTGACAACAATGCTACTAAGGATTAAGAAAGGCATGAACGAAGAACCCGACCTTACTTAAAGTGATGCAGGGAACTGTGGGAAGGGATGAGTCACCAGACACAATTATAGAATCATTGACATTGATGGGTAATGCAGCAAGGTGCATGTACAATGTTTTAAGAAAAAAACAAATCAGGATCTTGAAAAAGAACATTGACTGAAAAATATAGACAATAGTGGCTGAAGTGTGAACTCTCAGTATTCATGTGAAGACTTTATGAGATTTTACTCGCATTTTACAAATGCACAAGCCTAATGCCCAGCCTGGCAATTATTAACCCACCATACTTAGTAAGTCCTATAACTAACAAAATAATTACCTGTCTTTTGCATCCTCGTTAATTAAGCGACAGGTCAATATAGGATAACATCTTAGATTAATACCACTTATTAGATGATTTATTACATTGCGACTACTATAACACAACAAGAACTAAACACATTGCAAATGAAAATAAAGCATTTCAACATATTCTAGCATAACCACATTATTTTCTTCATTCAAAAGACTTCGACTTCAAAATTAGTGCACCAAATTTGCCTTTTACCAATACAATACAATAGAATAATACAATACGTTATTTACCCACGTGTCAACTAGGAGCTATATAACTCGTTAAAACTTGAATGTGAACTTAAAAATAATTTAAAAAATACAATATATATATGTGTATAAATATACTATTAAAATATATAATAAAATCTAATAAAATGTATTTCACCCCTTTATTAATAATAATAATGTGAAAAGTATCCCCTCCCACATTGCAACCAACCCCTTCCCACAAGAAAAGAAACACCCCGATGGCAGCCCCCCTTCCCCCCCCCCCCCCCTCCCAGGGAAAATAAGACCAACACCCTCCTCCATAGACAATTACCCCAATAATTTACCCTAACCCCTAACGTAAAAATACTATCCCTACCGTACCCCTATAAAAGTATTTTCTCCTGAGCCGTGACGTGTCTGTTAGTAAAAAGTAAAAGCAAAGAAGAAAAAAACTGTATCAGTTCTTAGTCTGAAATTAACAAAATCTATAAAACTAAAACGAACCATAAAATAACACTGTCAAGTTTGAAGTTCCAGCAAGTTGAAATGCTATTGTTGTGTACTTGACATAGCAAGGAGAGAGAACGTCTGCACGCAGGCTATACTTGACACTGATTGGCTCAAATAACCATTTGTTGGAATGCTTTGTTTTTGTTCTGCCGTATGATTGGTTCTCGTTGTCTACGTGGCCCCAGTTACAGTAGTCTCACAGTAAGGACTGATATGTTGCGAGTTGCATACAATTGTTTCCAAGCCCAGCAGCCGAGCAACAAGGGAAATGCCAGTCCTTATATGGATACAAAAATACTCAATTCTGATTGGCTGAGCATTGACATGTTAATGACTAGCAGCAGTGCAAACACAGTGAATTCGATGCAAAAACTACAATCGTGGCCAAAATAGGTTTTGAGACACTTGTCACCTGTATGTTATCTCAAACAATTAAGTAATGGTCCAGATAAGAACTGTAGTGGAATCCATTGTTCTGCGGCAATGAGCCTCCCCCACATACGATTTTGCTTGAATATGCCTTAAGTGCTTTAGGAGGTATCTACAGTCCAAACTACATCTCGAAAATAAAGTATTTTTTATGCTACTGGCTCTTTTTTCTGTGAAAACGCAGAGAAGCCACCATCCAGCCAATGGGATATAGAGAAAACAAAGGATTTTTCAATCGCAAATTTGATAACTTTCCCCACATACGATATTCTTCGAAATTAAACCATAGTTAGTTCGATCAAAAATAAATTCAAACCACAAAAAAATATTGAATGAAAATGCATTATTTCGATGGGTTTCTATTGAATTTATAAGTATCAACCAATGAAATTACGAGAAAGAATAATAGAAAATTAACACCTTTTAACATTCCTTGCCGTAGACACTACAGTTCTTATCTGGACCGTTACTTAATACCCTAATCTATACATTCTTGACAATTTTTGACAATATTTATCAAGAAATAAACGTACCCCCTCCCCCAATCTATGTTGTGATAATAAATCATGACTTTCACAAAACAAAAACCAACATTGAGTGGGAGGCAGGGAACTGTGACAGACAAAAAATATCTTTATGAAAAAATAGTTGTGTCCCAGCCCTTTTGACCAGGATTCTAGTTGATGCAGTGCAAACACAGTTAATTCGATGCAAAAACTAGTTAATTCAGTTCTCCTTTTCATTTTTGCGTCTCTATTATTAACCGGTAATCATTAGTGTGCAACATTTAATTAACAATAATATTAATAGTGCTTGTGATGTTTGAAAATTCCACAAATAACACTCGACCTGTGGACTTGTGTTATTTTGTTAGAATTTTCAAATATCATTCACTATTAATCGTTAATTGAACTTGTACACTAATGATTACCAATACAGATAATATGATTAAGAAATATTATACAGCTTATTTCAATAACAATAATCATTAACTTGAAAACTGGTTTCTAGAAATGACACAAACCAGGAAATCCAATAAAATTACAAACTGGTTTAACCAGTATTGAACAATGCATCATGGGAAAACTAGTTGGTATAATGTACAGCTCCATGTCTGCCTTTGTGACCTTATTTGGTAAATTGATGACATTACAGTTTAATCAGTTAAATCTCTTATAGACCAGTTTACGGTAGCCTGAATTTCAGCCGTCTCCGGTTCGTTCCTCCCGAGAGAGACGTCTGAATCCAATAGCCGATAATGCTGTCCAGTGACGTCAAGGCGGATTAACAATTTAATTTATGCAAATAAAACTGTCACGGCGGTAGTAAGAGTTCGTGGGTCACAAAAACAAAGCCATCGCTCGCCTTGAGAAATTATTTGAGATCATGCCGGCCAAAATAAAAGCCATTCCATTTGCTTCTCAAGTGCCTCTTATGTTGTGAAAACCTTTTCAAAGCATCAAATCGTTATATTATATTTGGAGGCAAAGTACAGTTGATCTTTGTCTTTCCGTTGATCTTTGTACATGTCTCGCGATCTGCCGTTCGAATCGACACAGCTACGAGATATTACCTATGTAAATGATGCAACAGAAAAGTAGAAAAACATGAAAGGATAATGGAGAATTTTCGAAGAAATACGAAGACTCTTGCGGAAAAGAACAGTTCCTTGAAGAGAGTAGTGACATTCTTTACCACTGCAAGTGTGAACAAATAATCGATTATCAACAACCCCGCGGACGCGACGCGATAAAATGTACATGTTTACAGGACAGTCGGCCGGTTATGATTGTGCAGGACACTTTCAATCCATTTCCAGATGTTTTCCTTACGAATTCAAGGTCTTTGCCAAAGACAATCACTCCGCTGAAACTCAACGATCAACAATCGCGAGTCCTGCTGTCTTCTCGGCTGATAATTATGCGAAATTATAGAATATGAACCAATCAAAGATCACTACCAGGTTTTCTGGTAGTGACATCACTGGACGGCATTATCGGCTATTGGATTCAGACGTCTCTCTCGGGAGGAACGAACCAGAGGTGACGGCTGAAATTCAGGCTACGTTTACGGTTCATGTGCAGTTGTTCAAGTCTTTTGTTTCAACTGGCAGGCCTGCCAAATAAACAAAGGATTTTTACAACTGCGCATGAACTATAAACTGGTCTATAAGACAGTTTAGTTATATTTATGCAGGAGTCAGTATAACCCCCCCACCATCCCATGCATATGGCGATTTATACATATTAACCATGACTTGCCCTCAAAAAAATAGCTTCGTTTCTGCAGCATACACTATTTAGTTTCTAAACTGTTCTTTTATATTTTTAACATGTGTAGAATAACTTGTAAAACTCATTATAAAATGCCACAGGGGGTGGGGGTATTTGTTGAATTTTGTCTATTTGGGTGAGGGTAAAAACACATCCCCACCTCGTCCCAGGGTGGAGGGGTGGGGGTTTATGTTGACTTCTGCATTAGTTCAGTATTTTTGCTCATTTGACTCTGCAGGCCAACTAAAATGAGCCACGCGACTCCTAATGTGCTTCAGCCATCCTACACACCGCAAGATAACGCGTATAAACCCCCCGGTTATAGGCCCATAGTAGTAGTAGTAGTTTATTTATCCACGTAGTCACTAATGAGCATAAGCTCGTTTACAATGTGTACGTGCAAAAATCCCTCCTAGTTATAAGCTCTCGGATACAAGCGACCCTCAGATCAACCCTGTTCTTATCTCTTTAAATTGACTGAGATAACAGTGTATCGTAATGTTGCATCCTTCAATAAAAGTAAAGCAAAAACATATAATAAATACTAACAAATTTCGTATGGAGAGTAAAAAGATATCAAAAAGCGTTGAAGTAGTTTTCTGGAAATGTATTTTGGAACAAGGCAAGACCGCTTTAATTGGAAAACCTTGTGATTAAGTGTACATCGGTTTGGGCTCCAATAGATTGTATAGCTTTTCTAATTTCAAAGTTTTCGAAAAGAAATTTAGCTAAGAGGGCTTTAAGTTTTGTTGGGGAATTAAGTCTGTATCTTTACCTGATCTTTACCTATTTTGTTGAAGAGATTTTTTCTATTTTCCATATGAAGACCACATTCAATCAAAAAGTGTTTTTCGTCTTCCATGCAAGATTGGCAATTCAGGGGCTAACGTACGTTTTATTATAGAGCGGTTTTCAATTGAGTGTAGTAAAACCAAACGCAAACTACCACGGCCAGCCAATAATAGGAGCGAGTAATCACAAGTTACTCATAAATGGCTTCCCTGTGGGCCAACGACAAACCAAAGCAAAACCAAAACCAATTTGCGTTTGGTTTTACTTTGGATTCTGATTGGTTGGTTTACTTTCTCAGCCAATAGGAGAGCTTAGTAAACGCAAAACCAAAACACTTCCGACAGTCAATTTAAATCTGCTCTACGGGCCACGTTCAATGTCAATAATGTGGTCGCTAATTCTAATTGGTTAGGGCCCTTCGATGTTCTGTGTTTTTAACTTCCGATAAATAAATCTCAAATTTATATTCGCTTGAATTCTCAGTATGTTCTTAATTTGTTTCTACCTACAACTATTACTGTCGTCGAAAAGGCTTGATCTCCAATTTTGTAGTTCTATGTCTCCTACCTCCGTTCAAAAACGTTTGAAAATCTTTTTAATTCTATATCATCAAAAATTGCAGTTAGTTGGGAATCCCACATTTATCCAAATCCGTTTTGAAATATAAGCATCTTAACTTGCGAGGCCCAATAGATGGGTTGTAGTCAATCCCCACAGATTCAAATGACAAAGGGCATGGCGGCCATGTTGGTGTACCAAACAAAAGAAGCTAACGAAGAATCTATTGTTAAAGGTACACCAACATGGCCGCCGTGACGTCATATGCAACCATCTGTTTTTCGTTGGACTATTAATCATATCTAGGTATGCGTTTTTCACGTCTATTTTCATTTAGTGTTAAGATATGGGCCCAGAAAGTGACTACTTTAGATTTTATTTCGGTAACAATGGGAAATCGCCCGAGTTTGGCACGGCAAGCCTTGTTCAGACTGCTTCGTTGGTTACTCAACGAAAAGTTGTTTGCAAAATTTTACGTGCACCTGTTGAATGGGATCACGGAGTTCATTGTATTTCCCGTCAAGTCCCCAGATGACTTCGCTACAGTATGAAAGAATCAGCTTTAGTTAATTAATGTATCGAAAGAGGTGCATAGAAAGTAATACATCCGTCCTAAAATGGGTCAATAAAGGTTAAATTGTCACGATTTCAAACATTTGTCGAGGGGAAACTCGTTATTTCCGGTTGACAACCCGATTTCCCGAGGGTAACAGTCTGTTTTGTTATACCTCCACAGTCAAAAATAAAACAAATTACATACATATGGTTTCCGAATTTTATTCAACATTAGGGACGATCCTACGCAACCATGGCGGCAACGTCAAGGACGACGGCGAGAAACCACAATCGATGCACGTAAAAATGTATGTCCAAAGGTCAAGTTTTGTTTCCCTAGGGATTGGCTTTGGTACATTACGCCACAGGCAGCCCAATCTCATGATTTGTGTATTTATACGCTTACAAATATCGCTTGAATAGTTCATATTATAAATCCTTCCAAAACATGCGGCTCTTTATCGCTGATCGCGTCAATTTTGGTAGTTGTTGGATTAAAGATTATTAACTCAAATGCCTGTTGGTTATCTCTAATTAAAAGCTTTACCCTCATTCCCAAAACTTCAGTCTGCTCATTACATTACAGAACTATCAAGGGAACTGTTGGAAGCCTTTAATTTCTCGAACCGAAACCTCGGCCGTGAGAGGATTCTTGTTTAAGTTTACCTTGAGAGTTGAATATTGCTTGGCTCATCATAATAATTAGAATTTCTGTCTGGCTTCGTGTTGGCGAGTGACAGTGTTGCTCTCACAGTTCAGGAGTTCAGATGTCTTCAGACTTCGATAGAGGAGAGAAACCCATAACTGCTCAACCACAGTATATATTTGCTAGTAAATCGCTATATTTCGCTATAAAATCAGCTATTCAGTATACCTATATAGCATAACGTACAGAGGTCTCGATACGAGATCGGTAAACCAGCCAAAAACACGGTCAAAATTATTTTTGTGTTGGCCTACAGATCACGGTGTTTGCACTGGTATGTATTATGACCGAGAGTAAAATGAAATGTGGCATAAAACCAACGAAACGTACCTCCAAACAAGAATAGCGATAAATCTGACAGTGCTGAGTGTGTATAATTTCTGGCTTCGTGTTGGCGAGTGACAGTGTTGCTCTCACAGTTCAGGAGTTCAGATGTCTTCAGACTTCGACAGAGGAGAGTAACCATAACTGCTCAACCACAGTATATATACTTGCTAGTAAATCGCTATATTTCGTAGCTATTCAGTATACCTGTATAGTATAACGTACACAGGTCTCGATACGAGATCGGTAAACCAGCCAAAAACACGGTCAAAACTATTTTAGTGTTGATAGGCAACTAGTTCCTGTAAAAACTAGTGTTGGTCTGCGTCGGCGGGGAAGATAAACACTGGTATGTAATCAACTAAAGTCGATTGAGGTATGCTAACCGCCGTGGAAAGCGAGTAGCAGCTGACGTTTCGAGCGTTAGCCCTTCGTCAGAGCTATTTTAGTGTTGGCCTACCGATCACGGTGTTTGCGCTGGTATGTATAATTACTACGGTGGCCCATAGGGGACATGCTGCATGTTAGACGAATTGCTGCAAGTAAGAAACAAGTTGCTGCAAGTAAGAAACAAGTTGCTGCAAGTAAGAAACAAGTTGCTGCATATTAAACAAGTTGCTGCATGTTAGAAACGAGTTGCTGCATGTTAGAAACGAGTTGCTGCATGTTAGAAACGAGTTGCTGCATGTTAGGCGGGTTGCTGCATGTTAGAAACGAGTTGCTGCATGTTAGAAACGAGTTGCTGCATGTTAGGCGGGTTGCTGCATGTTAGAAACGAGTTGCTGCATGTTAGACGGGTTGCTGCATGTTAGACGATAAGCACTGCGCGCGCAGTTAGCCGATTGGGACTGGGTTCTAGAAGAGCTTATTTACCTGGCAAACGGCCATCTTGATTATTGTAAGTAAAGTAGACTATGTTATTCGCTATATTCGCTAAGAAAATCACTGATAATGGTGTGCATTGTGTGTGGCGTTGACAGCGATTGTCATGCAGACTTCTGCTATAGTTGTGGTGCAAATTTGGAAAACAGTACCGACTCCACTGACTCCCTGATAAAATTGTACTTTCATCGTGGATATCGCTACGACGACATTGTTGATTAGCTGCACAAACTTGGAATATCGATGCACGTGAGGACTCTGGAAACGGGAAGTTACAGGAAATGGGCAGTGGGCTTCCACCCCACTGGTGCATCATGATAAAATTTGATCACAGGAGCAGTACCAAATCCAACAGCAGGAGACTATTAGTAGCCCCTGTAATGAAACTTAGAACGTTTCCGGCCAAGTGTGAGCTTTGTTGTAGAATGTTCGTTTCCAATAGTACTCAACAGTTCCTTTCTCTATTTCTTCCAAGAAGTGGTTAAGATTAAACAGAATCTCCTCTTCTTTATCCCGTTTTATCTTTCCCACCGGGGAAAGTTCTGGTTCAAATATGCTATCCAAGATCTCTGCTGTGAGAGGTTCAGTGTTGCCTTGAAACAGCTTTCTGCACTGTCTGGTTCGGATGTGACCTTAGAACACTGAGGACATTGTGCAGTTCCAAACCCTTCATAAATTGGTTTAGCTCTGCCTGACATGAGGAAACTGTATAATTAAGTATAATACATCTCTCAAATTCATCCTTGTCAACTATCTGTATGACTGAGAGGCTTACAGTATCCGGCAGAAAATCTTTCGTTAAAATCATATGAGGCTAAATCTTCAAACTCTTTTGAGTCAGTGATATGCCTTTACTTTCATTAATTTGTGTCGTACTTCATAATCTGGCACCTACTCAGCATATGCATTAATCTTGTAGATATCTCTACCCAAAATACAACTGGTAATTAACACTTGGGGAAAAACACTTTGGTCCAGGGGAACCCTGAAGTAATGACATTGCTACGCACTGCCCATATAAGAAATATTCATTATTTTGTAAAGAAATCATATTGTGAGAAAAACTTTTCATCCCTTCTTCGCCAATCATTACAAATAAAAAAAGCAGACGAACAAACAAGGCCGCCGTCAAAACTGCGTGGCTGCTAAGTTAGGGTCCAGTCTCTTCTTGGCTTACCACAGGCAGCCCAATCTCTACTATTAGCTGAAACTGAAATTAGCATATGGGTACGAAAATAGAGTCAAATTTCAAGCGATTTACGTGTTCAATAAAATATCTCAAAACTTGGTCATATAAAGACAATATGATCTCTTATGTTCCTTCTACTGTTATTTATTTTGTGATTTGTCTAGGGAAAAGGCTTGTTTTCAGTTTTTTTTGTAACTACCCCCACCACCTAAAAAAAATGTAAAATCACAAAATAAATAACTGTAGAAGGAACTCGGGAAGGAACATAACATTGTCTTAAAATGAACTAGACTCTATTTTCGTACCCATATGCTAATTTCACTTTCAGCTAATAGTAGAGATTGGGCTGCCTGTGGGCTTACGTTTGACCGGCGCGCGCAGTGCTTATCGTCTAACATGCAGCAACTCGTCTTACATGCAGCAACTCGTCTAACATGCAGCAACCCGTCTAACATGCAGCAACTTGTTTCTAACATGCTGCAACCGGTCTAACATGCTGCAACTCGTTTCTAATATGCAGCAACTCGTCTAACATGCAGCAACTCGTTTCTAACATGCAGCAACCCGTCTAACATGCAGCAACTTGTTTATAACATGCTGCAACCGGTCTAACATGCAGCAACTCGTTTCTTGTTACTCGGGCTGCCTGTGGCAGCACTGAGTCTTAAAATGCAAGCCGTTATTTTTTATTTTTTTAGTTGGGTGTCGCAAAATGTCTGCGCATGCGTTAAAGGTCAAGTTCACCACCAATCAGATCGCACTGTGCTGGTCACGTAACACTCGCCAGGTTAATTTATTTACAGAATTTAATACAGTAAATCAAAATGGTCGACCCGCGAGGGCGAAAGCCTTCCAACAGGCTCAGGATATTTCAACTGGCGCTCTTCTTGACCATAAAAATACATGAACAACCAGGAGCCGTAATACATTCGATCAGCGCTGTTTGGACAGATCCAATGTACGTTTAGAAACGTAAGCGAAATACAATATCCAAACACGTTTGGATATCAACGGGTATCGAATTATAATCAAAGGTTAGATCTCGTCAGGCGCGCTCAGATAAGAAAGTTCAAAGCTCTCAGACTAGGCGAGACAAGGAGATATCACTTTCAATGAGTCATTGTCAGAAATCTATTCCATCGTGGGCAATTATGCAATACAACCTAACTGGCACAGCTAAGGCATGTTTTACGACACAACAAGAGCCCATCTGGGCTTTCACTCGGGCCACATGAGATTGAAGATGAAATACACTTTCATTTGAAATCCTTTTAGTAATAACCGAAGGGAAGAATTATTAGCTGAATTTAGCAGTCTTTAGGAGTGGCCGGTAGCGCGGTGACATGCATTCTCTGCTCCCCTAGTATATATATTTCTCGTGTATGCAAATTAAAGAAGTTGACCTCTACTTATTCATGTACCGCACGCTTACATGAGTGTCTCAAATATATGTTTATATTTGTCCCATGTTATAAGTTGTATTCCTGTCCACCTATGATGGAGCTATCAAATGATATATTTCTCTACTGTTCATTCTACCCTGCGGCTCTTTATCGCAGCTCGCGTCCATATCAGGTATTTATTAACTGAAATGCCTGTTGGTTATATACCCTCATTCCCAAAACTGATCTGCTCATTATATTACAGAACTATAAAGGGAACTGTTGGAAGCCTTTAATTTCTCGAAACAAAATCTCGGCCGTGAGAGGATTCTTGTTTAAGTTGATATTGCTTCGCTCATCATAAATTATTCTGTTCTCCGGGGTATTTCTGACAGCCAAAAACACGCTCAAAATTATTTTAGTGCATGTTGGCCTACAGATCACGGTGTTTGAGCTTGTATGTATTATGACCGAGAGGCATAAAACCTACGAAATGTACCTCAAACAAGAATACCGTCCGATGGCAAAATCTATCAGCGCCACGGAGATGCGCCACGAGGTCAACAAATCGACAAAGAAATGCATATCTATATAAACACGCAATGATTTCAACCTCACCGTACCTTAATTCATGACCTGACAAGACACTGTTCAGTTTCACTTTCACTCTCAGCTTTGCTCTTGAGTTTGAGTTCGGCTTTGTTAAAGACTTCTTATTCAGTTGTATGGTATTGTGCAGTATATTTGAGTATACCAATCCACAGAGATTCCAATAACAAAGCCGTGGCGAAAGAGAAGCTTAAACGAGAAATATTTTGTCCTCCTAGAAAAACACAACATATTGCCCTTTCTATCGAAGAAGCCTTGGTTTCAGCAGAAAGGAAAACGCTAAATTCCAATTCGATATGTGTGGATCTTTGAGTCCTTCAGGTGGTGTCGTGTCGTACATCTATATAAAATCACAGGCCATCTGGGTAAAAAACGCGGTCCTTCGGCTCCGACAAGAGCGCCAGTCGCAATATCCTGAGCCTGTTGGAAGGCTTTCGCACGAGTGAAGTTAAATAAAACATTAAACTGCTTACATTTGAGAGATGGGACTCCAAATTTGAGAGAGATTTGCTCGCGGATCCACCATTTTGATTTACTGTATTAAATTATGTAAATAAATTAACCTGGCGAGTGTTACGTGACCAGCACAGTGCGATCTGATTGGTGTGAATTTGACCTTTAACGCATGCGCTGAACGCGTGCTACACTGAATAAAAAATAAAAAATAAAAAATAAATAACGACTTGCATTTTAAGACTCGGTGCTGCCACAGGCAGCCCGAGTAATAACCAGAGTCTTTCTACTGGATTGAGAGCTCGAGACATTATACATGTCGGCTAATATGGGGAAAACTGAAACAAAAAATGAACTTTGACGGCAGAAACCCTCAATTGAGCCAAGCGGAATATTTACATGATCCGCTAAGATTTTTACAAATCTTAGTTAAGCAGATGTTTTCAGTGTATGCCAACTGAAATGCGGAAACTACACGAACAAGAAGCCAGTTTTAGCCGGACATTTCCCCGAGTTTTTGATCTATTTTCAATCAAATTCAAAGTCTGAATATGTCATTGTATTGTATTTATACACTTGAATTGCCAGTATTCTGTTGTTCGAATCCTGCGTTATCATAGTCATGTCATAAAAGCGATTAATAGACCAGTCTGTTTTTATGACGTTCTCACTGGCGAATTAAAGCACAACTTGTTACTAAGAGGATTTCAAATGAAAGTGTATTTCATCTTCAATCTCATGTGGCCCGAGTGAAAGCCCAGATGGGCTCTTGTTTAAGTTTACCTTGAGAACGGAGTTGAATATTGCTTGGCTCATCATAAATTATTCTGTGCTGAGCAGTGTGTATTTCTGGCTTCGTGTTGGCGAGCGACAGTGTTGCTCTCACAGTTCAGGAGTTCAGATGTCTTCAGACTTCGATAGAGGATAGTAACCCATAACTGCTCAACCACAGTATATATATTTGCTAGTAAATCGCTATATTTCAGAAACCATGATTGTTCCTTGTCCGAAGATTCAAGTAAATTTGTTGATTCTATGATTAACAAATAACCACACTCGTGTTTTTTCTAGCCTGCAATGAAATCGCGCTATATTTGAACGAGGGGAGGACAAAAAGGAAGTAGGGGAAGGGGTGAGAAGGGAAAAAGAGGAGGGGGAGTGGGAGGGAATAGGTAGTTAATGACTGAGTGGGATGGCTGGACGGGAAAATATTTGGCTCGAGGTCATGACGTACGGACCGAGCGCAGCGACCGAGAGCCAAATATTTTACCGTCCGGCCCGACCTAACTCAGTCAATAGTTTTTTTATCATATGACCATATTCTTTTGTAGATCAAACCGCAAAGCAGCAAGACAAAATTGTGCAGTGTCGGTCGGCTTTTTGCGGCCCGCTCACGCCACACACGTCCGGCCCTCATCACGTGACATTTGTAAAATGGTTTTGAAAGGAAAGCGCGCGGGGGGCCGTACGGGTCATATGATAAGTGAAGGTAACACCTGCCGGCAAGCCTTGTTATCCAGGGGACGATTGGCCCTGCAGTTTAAAATGTCGGTTATTACACCTAAGAATATTTTAGGGCTACTCGTATCCACAGGTAAGTATGGCCTTTTTGAAAGTTTCAAAAGCTATACCTGTGGATACATGTAGCCCTAAAATATGCTTCGGCGTAATTTAACCGACATTTTAAACTGCAGGGCCGAGATTTAGCGTCTAAAATTTATCAGTTAGGGAACGTATTACAAATAACTGAGGTATTACTGTTAAAACTCTAAATGGAATGGCCCCTATGTATATAACATAACTTTTCCAACGTTATGCTCCTGAGAGACGCTTAAAGCCGATCCTCTTCAAAGAACCTCCTATAAAGGGTTCCTAGTATACATAGCTCAAAATATATGGGGACAGAGCCTTTCAATCGGCGACTCCAAGGCCGTGGAATGCTCTCCCAGCAACAATTAGACAATGTTCATCTATATAGGGGATTTTAAAACCCAGATTAAACAAGCCTTTGTGTAAATTACAACCTAGTTTTATCTTTTTAATAATTATTATTGTTATTGCGGCTTTTTTAAGTTTATTAGTATAGTAAGTTATATTATTGTAAAGCGCCATTGGGCTAGAATAATGTAGATTATTATTAGTATACCTGTAGTAGTATCAGTTGTGTTATATATGTAAGTATTTATTGAGTTATGTTTAGTTCGTTATAAAAAAATAATTAGGTATTCACCATTATTATTGTGTAACCTTATTTTTTCAAGTAAAAGCTTTAGGCATACATGTATGAAACCGAGGCGGACCGAGTATAAATAGAAATACAAAAAGACGGCAAAACGGAAGTCAAATTTCCTCCTTTTGGCGCGATTTGACGTCGTTTCGTGGGCACGTAACGCCAAGTTACAAACGTTAAAATTAACAAGCTAAGGGTCTTCTCGACCCATCCATGTTCAGGATCGACCAGCAACGTAACCGATGTTCTTCTTTCAGTCTTGTGATGTCCATGTTGCGAAAAACATCTGGTGTTTCTAGAAAAGCTCTCTACCGTGACTGTACGGTAGGGCAATTTAACACAACCGAAAATAATTCTTGGAAATAATCTGGCCTTGTAGTTAAGTTTCCCTCGTTGTCGTCTTAGTACTTGCAGAAAACCGCATTATAAATGAAGCGCGTTTATTGGCAAACGAGCGAGAACTTCGTGGCTGACTGGCTTGTCCAGCAAGGCCGGCTACAAAAGCTTGTTGGCGTATTTTTGAAAGTCCATATTTTCTCGTTAATGCCAGTTTTATTGAAGCGTTCCTTTGAACTATTTTATAAAGTCAAGCCCGACTCCGTATTCTTTTCACTCTGTTTCAAAATACTCGTACTCGGGCCGGGAAGGTATATGGATGTGCTAGACAACTTGCTATATTAATGTATAAAATCCACAACAATCTTTCTCCATTATATCTGAGAAAGATTTTTAATAATACTTCTAATGTCCACTCCTACAATCTGAGAAATTCTGAAATTAACTTGCATATTCCAAGACCTAAGTCAGAAGCAGCAAAATGTGGCCTTCACTACAGGGGGTCTGTCCTCTGGAATAAAATCCCTGTGGAAGCAAGAGATCAAACTAGTCTAAATGGTTTTAAATCACGCCTATTAAATAAGACAATATTTGATAAATTACTGTAAATTAAGTTATTCTAGGAAATTTATTGTAGGAAATTTATTGTAGGACTAATAGTAGTAGGTTTTGAATGTATACATAGAAATAATTATAATGATTCTTATGTAAATTTTACTTTTTATTTCATTTAGTATTGTAATTAAGCTTAACTCACGGCTCTCTGGAAGACCATATTTGTGAAGTGACTCCGTGTTAAAATAAAGATTATGATGATGATGATGATGTGCCCGCGCCGGGGGTGGGGCCCGGGGGGGGTACTCCTGTTTGTGACGTATTATGTATGTGCCGCCCGGGTGGGTCAGGGTTTTGAGCTCAGTTTGGGCAGGTAGGGTCAGGGTTTTGACCTGATTTGGGCAGATCAGGGTCAGGATTGGAGTATAATTTGGGTGCAGTCAGGGTCGGGGTTCAGTATTTTTTAGGCAGTTAGGGTTAAGTTTTTTTGCTACTATGTCGAAAAAAATACATTCTGTTGCCGCATTTTGATCGCCTGTCCACATGCAAGCACTGAGGTTCCCTTACATTGTGACGCCGCTAATTCGTACTTCAGTACTTATCTATGTACTCCATCTGCTGATTTGTTTACCCAATACCACGTCCCGACTTGAAATGTTCCGTATTTTGCATGCAATCCCGGTACGCGGTATACCGGCCGGGATATATATCCGACCGTGTTTTGAAAACAATTTAAAGAAGGGGCAATAAGGGTTTTTTTTCCCTAAAAAGGGGGCAATCAGGGTTTTGGAGCTCGGATTGGGTCAAACAGGGTCAGGGTTTGAGTCTCTTGGCCTCACATACATACCCATTTTTCATGTAAGTACCCCCCCCCGGGGGGTGGGGCAAAATCTTTTATTTCTTTGGCTGAACGTGGGGCATTTGAACACCTTGCATCGTGGTCCGTGGGGACTTTGGATTTATTTTAATTTTTAAACGTCTAATGCCCAGGGCTTGGCCCGGAGAGGGGGGAGTTCTTCTTCACAGAGTCAGAGTAGATCACTTTAGAAAACTTTAGTGCTATCAAAGACTTTTATGTGTTAGATAAAGAATGAACTGCCGATCTTTATCCGATTTACAAACTCGAGCTGAAAGCGAGAGTTTGTAAATCGGATAAAGATCGGACGCGAATTCTTTCTTACTTATCAAACGTCTAGACGTAGAAAGTCATGTTTTCAGTTATTTTGGCGATACGACTTATTTTGGCCGAGAAAATCGAAGCCAAAGTTTATGTAAATCAGGACGAAATCTGTATCAGATTTACAGATCCCTCCACGTTCATTGATTTCCTTTGTTTTTGCTTCATGAATTATTAATGAGTTTGATAAAGTCTTTTATTGGCTTTTGTACTTTCTGGATTCAGGTTTTTGTGAAAAAGTAGAATTGCCGGAACCGATCACTGATTCGATCAGTAATTGCTTTATTGTAGAGTTCAAATTTTCCCGGCGCAGTAGCCGGCCTACCAATCACAGCGCACGAGGTCGCACGTGTTCATCACGTGAACAAGAGCCGGCCGCGAAGAAGTGCAAAGGTAAGCATTTCATTTTCGATCGTCAGGTCAACCTTTTGAATATTTTAGTTGCTTCAAATATCTTTTTAAAACGACTTTTGTTTGGTCGCGGGAGTTCTGTGTTCAGTCTACCGGAAAGCCTGACTAGTTCTACTGTTTTTACTTCAGCTTGTTCTCATTCCTGGCAGTGGAAAACAAACTGAAATCCTGCTCAAGTAGCTCAAGGTACGAGTTTGTAGAAGCATTGCCTTCTTTTTTCAACGGTCAGTATATGGGGCGAAAAACGCTCATTAGTACAGGTTCAACTTCCCTTCTAGTGTGCTAGCACTGGCTATCTACATGTAGTTGTATTTTACAACGTAACCCCTTGGCTTGAAACTGTTTTGCATATCAACAACAATGACAACTACATGTAATAAGCCATAAGGCCATTAAGGGTCAATCTTCTTTCGTGTAAACAGGCTCTACTAACCCAGGACGTTATGGCTTTTGTTAGAGTTTATAGGGTCACATGTAGTTTATTGTCCATAATTATATTAATAAAACGAAAATTATGAGGCAGTGGCAGGAGACAATCTCCTACTCTTTTGTTGTTTTGAAAAAAAGGGGGGTGCTTAATTGCACATATCACTGGCTATCCCCAAGGGTATACCCCGGGACAACCAGGGGGGGGGGGGGGGGGTGTAAAAAGGGTAGAGCAAACTTGGTTTACATTTTCCTTAACAGAAAATCCCCCTCATATGAGATTACAATCTTACAAATTCCTCCTCCTCCATCTTGGAACTTCAAACAAAGTCTAGAATGTTCCCTTACCCTGGGGTGAAAATTCCATTCCATCCCCTTTAATCCTCTGGTTGGCCCAAGGTAGCTGGATAACAAGCAACATTAATCTGCATTTAAGTTTCTTCTTAAAACCAAACATGAGTACCTTGAGTGCCAGATCTAGAGGTTCAATAGACCCTTCCACAGTTTTTTTAAAACTTGATACATATGTATAACTGCAATACCGTCAATACTGCTGAAAAGAGCACCTTGAAGTTAGTCAAAATCCCATATTTGGGAGTTATATAAATTATCTTGAATAGGAGCAAAGTTATAGACCCTGTGCATACATTGTAAGTCCTGGTAACTAGAATGTCAATGAGGCCGGTAGGTCCTCTGGAATGTTGAAATTGAAGCGCCCAGGGAGATTGTGAAATGCACTGAACGAATGTTCAGTGAAACAATGCCGTTAATTTTCTATGCGCCTGGCTGGTTGTACTATAAAGAAATATAAAGGATAAATGAGGACAGATTAGCAACATTTTTTCAACTAAACAATCATGTTCAGCACGTTTCACACCTCCTGCTAGTATTTCAACTTCAACATTCAAGAGGACCTACCAGCCTCTTTTTCGTGTTGTGACCGCATGAGTTATGCATAGTGTGCATAGGCCCACAAACTCGGAAACGTTTACAGACGTTTGTATGGAAATTTTGACAGGGGGGCAAGTTTGTGCAGTCGAAATTTCCATACAAATGTCTGTAAAATTTCCCAATTTTTTTGAGTTTGTGGGCCTGTATCTTTGCTCCTATTCAAGATATAACTCTCAAATTTGGGATTTTGACTAACTTCGAGGGAAATGTAGTGAAGAAATGGTACCTGGTCAGAATAAAACAAGAGCAAGAGGAAGCTTCAGTAAATGGTTCTCCATTTATTTTCATGTATGAGATTACTAGCATATAATAGCTGTTACAATTTATTATAATAAACTTGCTTGTTCATGTAACATCAGCAATGTCCAAGTGCCAAAAGTGCACACAAAAAGAAGTATTGCAGACTAGCTGCATGGCTTAAAATAATACTCTTGTTGAAACTAAGTGACAGCTATGCAGCACTGACCCATACTAATTATTGGAAATACATTTTTGATAGAAACCTTAGTTTAAGAACACTGCAGGAAAAAAAACCATTGCATTGATGCAAATAAGTCTCAAAGTTGAGATGTAGGTGCCCCATGTTTAACTTCCATCATTCAAAGGATATCTTATTTTAATGGTCAGTGTTGCTTTGCAGTGGGTGTATTAAAGGAAAATATGTTATCTCATGATCTCAGTGAGTTCCATTTTCTCAAAATCTGTAGCTGTGTAGTCCTAGAGATCCTTTAAATAATAGTGGTCACTTTTGACTGATGACATCCAGGGATTTTCTTGGCATTTTATTATGTTAATTATTGTCCTAGCTAAGGTTAGATTAATAGGATAATTTAGAAGGGCATGCAAAAATCTCGAATGGAAGGACACACAAAGCAATCAGACCAGTTTCTGCCATGTTGAAAATCTATAGGACATTTTTGTGACATGATTGATCATAGCCGGCTGTCCGATGATAATCTCAATCCCTGGATATGTGTATGAGGAGAGATCTTATCAGTTTTGCTTTAGGCTTGTTTTTAAGGATACTATTCAATCAGACTTCATGACATTCAAACCACCCCCAAGGTTCTTGCCTTTTCATAAAAGAATATGGTGACAACAAAATTAGAAGCATTGCAGTCTTCATGACTAGGAACTGGTAAGATCTTTCATATGACATCATCACTCAGAAGTGGCTGCCATTTAAAAAAAGATATACATGACTTTGTATAGACTGAATAATCTATTAATGATGATTGTTATCCCTAAATTACCAATAATTTTTAACATTTTCAGACAGATTGGCACTTAATTTCTTGATAAAAATAATCACGTCATTTGCAACTGACGAAAAGAGTAATTAAGGTTTACACATGACTGCTGTCAATCAAGGCAGTACTTAACTGGGTTCCAAACTCAAGTCGTACACAGCGTTGTGTCAAATTAACTGTTGCTTTGTTTTACAGGGGCTTAATGAAAAACCACTGATAGAAGCAACTTACAGTCAAATGCAATGCCAACAAGCCTCCGAAAGTCCTAAGGAAACTTGACTTGGTAATGATTATCATTTAGAGAAGATTTGGTATGAGTGGGAAAGCTGTGGCAATGACTTACATGTATGGCAAGGTTACCATACAGCGTATGCAGTGACATTAAAATCTTTTCCTCATTATTTTTATCCTTCTGATCCAGTGAAGTTACAGTATATAGCAGTTACTGTATACTTTCAGTACAGCTGTAGTCTTGCTGTATATTTCTTTCTCACTCATACAAAATCTTCTCTATATTAATTTCAGTACACTAGAAATAAGTTAACATTACTTAGTATAACTACTACTAGATACTACTACTACCATATAAGAACAATCTACTATTAATATTAATTACACCTAATATGGTCCAAGAGAATTATCTCCCAATGAGGCTCCTATCTAGACTTGCTCCAAGTCGAACTTGCTGAGTCACTGGGTAAGCGATTATTGGGTCAAAAAGCGAGCGCGAGAATCGAAGTAAGAGACAAGTTTGACTTGTTTCACTTGCAGGAGATTGAATCAGGGGATTATGTTTTGGCACGAAAACACGTTTCAGGGTTCGGAGCTTACATTTCGTGCCTTTGACAAACTCTTTCTGAGTACAATCAAGTTGTAAATACCACATCCACAGTCGACTGACTTGACACGTCAACATACAATGCCTGAAGAATTGTCGCTTTGTGATTGGGCAAATCTTAGTACATCATAAGCTATGCCTCCGGTTGAAAAATCAACCAGTAAATTTGGCGCACTGCAAGTGGGAAAAGTCCTTTGTGTGGGGGCTAAGAAGGACTTTGAGAAAGTCTAGCTCCTATCCTTTATACAGCTATTTCAATTAATATAGCCTGGGAGATAGGGAATAAGGCATTAGGGAATAAGGGATTTTTAAAATGTCAGATGGCTGTACGCAGGCCAAAAATGGATAAATAAACCGTAAGCTAAGTCGACTGAGTCGTTCAGGTCATATAAGTCATATAACTTGTAACCATAATTCATTTTGGTGTGTGAATACCCTAATGCCCTATTTCCTAATACCCTATTCCCTAATGTCCTATTCCCTATCTCCCAGACAACGTTAATTGAAATAGCTGTATATTGCACTTGACAATAATAATATAACTCTTATTGTCTCCATGCAATAATACATGCCTCTTATTCAAGTGTTTGTGCCTCGTGGAATTATCACCCAATTCAAAATTGTTAACCCTTACCAAATATAACCAAATGCTCTTCCAACATAAGAAACACTAAAAAATTATACCCAAAGTAAATTACCTTCATTAATTTTTGGTTTAGCTTTCTTTAGGCCAAATAAAAAGATATAATTTTTATGTGGGTTCAGATTACACTTTTAAAAAGATAGCTTCGGTAGGAAGGCACTAACTTTGTTTTCAAACTCTTTGCAGCAGCTGGATTTTTTTTTTGCAGATTTCAAGAAAAAGCATAGAAATTATCTAATGTCAAGCTTGCATGTAGTTGAAAGTTTGGTGGATAAAGTTGTATGGTCGACAGGGGAACTTTGAAAAGCTTTTTCCTGTTCTTTCATGTTTCTATAGATACAAAACCTTCAACTTGAAGACAGACATTGAGTTTGTGATTTTGTATATAATTATTCACCTTATCCTGCTAATTAATAATGGTATGTAAGAGAGGAATTCAATGTTTATTTTTGCTAGCATGATATTTAAAGTCCAGCCTCTATGACATTTTACAATAATATTGTTTTCAACTTAATTACCTTTACAATAATTATAAGAAACAAATTAATTGTTGCTTTGGCCTACTTGTAAAGTTTCATCTTGTAATGTAGCCATCGGGCACAATAAATTATGGTACTGGTATCTCCAGTTTACTAAAGACATGTTCGTTTGGGATATTAATATTGTTATTCTGGAATAGGATTATTCTGCATCCAGGAGCAGAATGTACACAGAATGTATTCGCTGAATTTCTAACAAGACCTGAAACAACCATGGGGGCTGATCAAAGCCAGGTCCCGGCTAATCCACAGATCGCATTGGAATTTAGCATGTTGGTTTTTGCGGAGGGAGGAAAACCGGAGAACCCAGAGAAAAACCCTTGGAGCAAGGACGAGATACCAACAAACTCAACTCACATATGGCGCCGCACCCAGGAATTGAACCTGGACCACAAAGGTGAGAGGTGAAGTGCTTAACCACTGCACCACCCCGTATTGTGCTTACACTGCACATTCCAAGTATTCCAGAATAAGAACAGCTCCCAAACAAATAACTCTTATTCCAGAATAGTCCCAAACAAACATGCCCTTAATAAGATAAATTAGGATGCTTGGGAGCAGTTGCTTTGAAACACTTCTCAAAATTGACACTTTCTACCACACATTTAGTAATTCAGATAATTATTCAAAGCTCAGTAAATATTGTAAAGAAAGCAAGCCAAACTTCATTTAAGTCTAAAAGGATTTCTTGATATTAAATCGAAGCTGTTGTAGAAACAAGAAGCAAGTGAAGCTGACTATAGTATCACATGGTTGAGATGCCTGTTATCAAACATGTTCAACATCTGAAAATACACTTTTTTTAAATAGTCGAACATGATACAGTCTGTATATAGGTATCAAAAAGTGTTTCTGTTTATTTGAAACGTAACTGGGACACACTGTTTACAGTTTATTGGCATTCCAGTTTTATCAAAGCATTGAGCACTGCTACCTACCATTTGCATGCAATTGCAGTCACACACATGGTGCCGATGAACAGCAATAATTTTTTATCTGTTTCTTTTGGACATTTTAACTGTGTCCAAAGATCTGAATGGAGCAAAAACTTTTCAATCTTCATATTTTTCCAGTCCTTGTTTGCCTTACATTGTATATATTGTACATTTTAACTGATTTCACTGACTATTAATCCCTCCCTTCTCAATTGGAATACCTAATACCTCAACATTATTATTGGTTTGTGTAATGTCTGACACATAAACCCCCTTACTCCTTTCTCTTTTTTCTTTCATCATTAATAAACACTCTAATTTGAATACCATCATGATATTACTACTAGCATTACTGTCATCTTGAGATATTTTAATACATGCACTTTATACGTTATTGTACAAAAAAACATACCTTACATGTATGTCAGGTGCACTGTTCTAAGACACTGGACATTCCCACAAAAAAAAAACTCTCAAACAAAATATTAGTCAGACTTTGAGACACATAAATGTATCAACTTTTCAATGAGCTGACAGAGTTTACAGGTACATGGATTTCAAAGTTATTTAACTTTATCAGGGGTAAAAATAACACCTACACTGCACATGAAACATGACAATGACAGGCTAAAATTTCTGTCAATAAATTAAACAAGTCACCACTGTAACAGGTGACGTTTTTTTCTCTTCTACCTATCTTTCAGTACATGCTAAATTTGATCTCAAGTAAAACATCAGCAATGAAATCACAACTGTCCAACCAAACAACTAAACATTAGTTCAGAATAATACAACAAAGACATTTTCATGAAAAGGAAGTTTTAATCTACATAAATGTAGAGTGAAGACACAAACTTCTTCACACTCACATGCCAATATTACTGATTGATCAGCAATTGCCTGGAATTGCTGTAGTTCAGATTTGGCAATATTGCTGTTTCTGAAATTTGGTTGTTGCAATTTTAGTACCTTGTGAATCTGTTGACAAGTTTAAGACAATGCTTTGCGTGACTCGAGCACGTCATTATGATGTGAAATTCCAAGCTTGAAAGTGTGAAAATAATAGTGACATTATATAAATTTAGTATTGTTTTTAGTATTTGCAGAAGGTATACATGTATGTACATGTACGTACATGTATGTATTAAGAATAATATTAAAAGCATAACGGTTGACAGAGTCTTTAATCTCCTGTCCTTCCATCTTACAATGTACTTGCAAAAAGTAAGTAGTAACTTTGAGAGAAAGCCAATTAAACAAATTAACCAGAAGTTCTATTTTTTCCTAAACAAATACTTTGATTTATCTTTGAGATACACATCTGCATGCACCAAATATATAAAAATACACTCTTGAATTATTACGAACACGTACATGTAATGTTATAGTTATCAACAAATTCCCAGTGCAGGGTGGTTATTACGTAGTGAAACTAGTGACTGGTTTAATACTAACTACGAACACCACCTTACATGTATGTAGGAGTTTAGAGGATTCTATTAATTAGTTTCATTAATTATTTTAATGTGTCTGTCGATAAGGGTGTTGTTTGGTTGGAATGCTGCAATATTTTGGATAGTTTCTGGGAAATCCCCACCCCTACCCCCTGTTTCACCCTACATGGAATGGTTAATCATTAATTACACATGTACATGTATATATATCCCAGGGAAGGGTGGGTGGATAGTTTTCCAGAAACTGATTGATCCAATATTTTCTACAGAACTCCCACACAGTTGCAGGAAAACAATTCCCTGGAATTTCACTGACCAAGAAGCATTAATTTTTTTCACTGACCTACAGCACATCCTCGTATTTTTCCAAATATTCAATTGCTATTTTGGGACTGTCAGCAATGTCAGTGAACAAAACAGCCCAATAAATAGGTATGCAAAGCCTGAAAATAAAAATTCCCTGACTTCTCACTGACTTTTCATTGAAATTTGGGATTTCCCTGACCAAATCCTAAATTCCCTGACCTTGAAAAAAATGTTTCCCTGACTATGCGAACCCTGTTCTAGTCGTATAGTACAGAGCTATTTAATATAGCAACATATACATGTACATCTTGTTGTGAACGCATCATGTTAGATGACATTATGACATTATTACTGGTTATTCTGTTGGCCACTCCATCGTAGCCCATAGAATACGAATTGACGTGAAATTGGCACCTGATAAATTATTATTAATGTAATTATGTGCTCAAATGTGAAATGCTTAAATGGGTCCTGCCATTTTAGCAGAAATACTTTGAAAAATTCTTCCCTTCTTGTTATCTAATCTTATATAATAATACACTAAGTGTTCGTCTGTCTGTGTGTAATGCTCATACTGCAGGCAGCCCAAGCTGTCAATCTGCGCATGTAAAATGGGCACCTGCTAGTAACATTATATTATACATTACCAGATGTAAAAGGCTGAAGCTATAAATTTGAAAGCCATTGCTTTTCAATTAAGCCACTGTTACACATAATTAATTATGTGCTAGAGTGTGTCTTTTTTAATGCATCGAGCATAATAAATCAGATTGTTATATAGCTGTGATATTTCCAGATATAGCGCACACCCTCTCTGATTTATTTAGGTCACATGACAGATAACAAACCAACTGTTACCTGCTAAAGTAAATACTTTTGAAAACTATGACATCAGCGGGTAACTGTTGCCTACTAGCACACATGACCAGGGTGTGACAGAAGATGGCATGATGTTGTGAGTTTTGGTTATTCTAGTCTTTCAAAACGTTTTTGTTTGTATTTTTTGTTTGCTTTTTTCTCTACAGTATGGAATTAACTCTTAGTTATATAACAAATCATTTATTACTGTTTTTGATTAAGTGCAACTGTGGGAAAATGGCATTTAGCCAAACGTCAATCATAAAGCTTTCAGACGTACCCTGGTTCCAGTGGTTTTCTTATTTCGGTGCTTTGGAGGGAGAGACAATGTACTGCCTAGACCTGATTAAATCTAGGCTGTACTTATTTGCTTAACGGTCAGCTGAATGCAACTTTCCAAGTTCAACTTGAAACATTCACAGTCACACTTCAACAAAAACGGTTACAACTGGACCGTTGGGAAACCAGGGAGTTTTGTTTCTCTCAAGTCTCGATGTTTAAATATCAAGGGAAACAAAACTCACTGTTTCCCTCAAGACCAGTCATTAAGTGACAGTTTATTATTACAAGGAATCTGAAGTCTACTTTAAATAAATATTCTCACATCAAGGTACTGCAGCAGTAACTGGTACAAATGGTCAAGATGTTAGTGTTATAATCCATCATAAATTTTATTTTCTCTCCCACATGATCGGCAGAATTGTGTCACGTGACCTGTCTGCCAGATGGCAGTATTATCAGTGAATAATGTACCTATCAATGTTAAGCTTGAGTGGGGGAGGGCAGACAGGCAAGGGGTGGAGATTTGACATTTCCTACCCTTGCGACAACACCTTTGGTCAATAATGGCAAAATTCCCCACCCCACTGCCCTACCTACCTTATGTTTCCTATAAAAAAATTCCCTGCCTGGCAGCGTATTTCAAAATCCTCACCCTTGGGGTAGCCCCAAGGAGGATTGAAAGGGCTTCCCATCATGGTACTTTGAGCGCTCACATGGTATTTTTACAAGTTACAGAGATTGAAAGGAGAGGTTTGCGCAAAAATTCCCTTCTATTACAAGCAATTTTTCTTCTCTTTTAGGAATTGAAGGAGAATCTTTTATATACCAATCGTCTCTTTATTATTCATATTATGTGGTACAACATTTCTTTACAGACAACTGTCATTGCATTAATTCATGCGAAGTCATTTTGTTATGCTTGGATTCATAATAGCGTCCATTGTTCAAAGTTCAAGGTGACTGACTTTCTCATGAATTGAAGTTTCTTCCTAAATCACTGAATACCTGAAGAGCTTTTATGTATCAGATATATTATTCAAGTGTTCAACAATACTCAGTATTCAAATGTATTCTAATTATGTACTCACGTTCTGCTGGAGTAATCATGTCTGCATTAACCGTTAAAATTTGGCACGAAATGGATATTTTCAAACCACTGCTGCGAATTTACGGAAACGCCTGCTACGCAGGCTAATTCACGGTCAAATTCACCCACGATGATTTTGCAAATCTTTGCTATATATACTTGTGAAGAGGAATCTGTTTGATTTATCCTTAGGTGTTAATATTCAAATGCATGAAGATAATATTGGTAAAAGACCACATATTGAAAGTGGAAAATCAGTAGCTTCTCTCTCTGCACAAAACTCGGTAGCAAACTTCGGTAGATGACTTTCCGGCCAGCAGCAAACCCGGTAGTCAACTCGTTTGGAAAACTGAAAATTAACCTCCAGACATGGAAAACTTCGTACTGGGGTAAACTTCTTTGTACTTTGACCATATAATAGATAAAATAGACATAAATAAGCTCGCGAGTGTCAAATGGACTAGGAGAGAACAGTCTTACAGTATCTGAACGCCAGCCATCTCAAATGAGCAAGTCACATGTTTTTTGTCGTTGATAATATATTTGGTTGCAAAGGATCATGGGAAGCCCTTTCAATCCTCCTTGGGGTAGCCCTGCCTATCAAATCCCCACCCCTTGCCTGCCCTCTCCGTCCCCCGTCCCCCCCCCCTCGTCAGCTTAACGCTTAACATTGATAGGTGCATAACCTCCAAGTAAACAAGGGTTCTAGTAAAATATAATATTTGATGGATTATAAATACAATAACCTATTTGTGGCATTGAAATATATGATCTGATCCGAGAAGAGAACAGTTACAGAGAGCTGTGTCAAAGGACAAATATCAGGGCATATTTCGATGCCACAATGTATGTTATTGTTGTTATCATCCTTCAAATATTTTCTTTGACACACGCTTTTACGCTCACAGGGTGTATTCGCTGATATCTCCCACTCACGGAAAGAAAATATTGGGTCACAACGCATTTAACCAATCATGTGCGAGAGAAAATATGTTATGGGTTAGCAGACTAACCTCCTTTGCAGTTTTAAAATAATAACTAATATTTGTCCTTGGACATTATCTGTTCCTTGAAACTTAATAATAATAATATTATTAAAGCACAAGAAGAGTAACATTTTGAGAAGTGTCATTTTGTTATGTAAACTTTAAGGAAACATATTGGGTCTATTATAAAAAGGATTCTCCTGTGACAAACTTTGATCATGTTTGCACTAAACCACCTGGAAGTTTGTGCATGGTGCTATTGATAACCTTTTGACTTGCAGTACACTTTATAATAATTCAAATTAAGTTATTACGTTACAAATGAAATATAAACATTACTATCTTGAAGCAGATTACTGTTACAGTATCTAACATGTTCATATTTAAAGAGATCTCCACTGATTTAGGCTGATTTACATTGTAATATCCTTTCTAATTTCTAAACCATTGTTTTATTTTCTGTTAATTTTGATATCGATGTAAATAACTACATTAAGTTAAAACTACTAGTGTTTCTATAGGCATGCTTGGTCATTTAGGCTGAGAAAAGCCCCCCCCTCCATCTATTTTTTTTACAAACGCTATTGGCTACACCATTGTTAAATTTGCAAGTTAAAATAATCCTAACCTCTCAGAGCTTGGGCAGTTCTATTGGCACTAATACAGCAGTAGTATTTTAGACATGAATAACTTCATGGCTAATCGAAACAAAACTTAGATAAATATAAATATATAACCAAAACTTCTTAAGTTTGTACATTTTATTCTCAGTGACTCGTAATTCCAAATGTAGGCTCTCCTTGTTCAAATAAATTATAATAAAGTATTTTACCTACTGCTCATACCAGACATAGAGCTTAAAATTAATGCTAAAATGAACTTCCAAATTGAATTCCCTTCCTTTAGTTCTATACATATCGAGGTTCTTTTTTTACTTTGGTTGGTGGCTGGTTTACTTAATCTGGAAAACTTTGAAGTTATTATTTGAGCAGAACTAGTAATAATTACGTCCCTTCAAAATGTAGCATAAACCTACGATTGCCTAGAAGTTTGTTCTTATGTAACAGTAAGTTTTCAAGGATGATAAGACAATGTAAAGCACCCACAGGGAAACTAGCATGACCGATGTGATAATCTTAATATTTCTAGGGCCACCAAGCTCACCTCCCACTTTGGGGTGACGACGTACCATCATTATACCAATTGCAATACATGCAAAAAGGCAAAATATCACTACAGAAAATCCTAGAGAGCCTTCCTTCACTATAAATTTTTCTCCTTTGAAAGCATGGTAGATTGCTGCAACAGACCATGCTATTCCGATACCGAGAAATACATTGACAGAGTTGCTACCGGTTACATTACCAATGGACGAATCAGCGGAATCATCATTTATGGCTGCGACCTTGCTTGCAAAGGTATCTGGAATGCAGAAACATATAATGTCATTGAGCAATTATTGGTCATAAGGAGTTAGGCAAAACAATATGATTGTAATAGCTGTTATTACGGCTGAGCCAAATTGTCAGCGGTTTCACCCATCAGTCCTCATGAAAACAAGGCTTTCAGGTCAACCATTTCAAAATGGTACAGAGATGGAGTCAAGTTGAACAGAGATCACCAAGAAGATGATGCCCCAAACGATTATTTTCTAAAGAAAAGCAAGAATAAAAGTTAAGTGGTGTCTGTCCTTGGCCACTGGAGTGAGTTTACAGAATTGTTTTACAAGCCTTGTCTTCAGAAGCTTCTTGGGTTCATAAAGTCAACAAGTCACACAATAACTCCTCTTCGCATTCAGCCTTACGAAATCGGTTAGTCCATCCTTTGGCCATCCAGGGTACAATCGCTACTAGTGCATCGAATGAAGCGACAGAAATGATAAAGCAGGGTAAAACGAGGATATTTCATGGAAAATTTCACTCAAACAAGCTCAAAGCTGAAACAACCTCAAACGAGTCGATGACCCGATAAGATGGGTGAAACTGCTGACCGTTTCATGGTATGTTGGCTCAGCCGTAATAACAGCTATTATTGTTACATTGACAATCGTCAAAGTATCAACCAAATGGGGATTGATCTACAGTTTCCTGTATCTTTTTGATTTTGTATCTAATAATAAATTATTTTGTTCTAAAAAAATCTGATTTCTAACTGGACCTTACCTGAAACAACCATAGAGGCTGATCAGGGCCCTGCTTAAATCCATAGATCGAATTGGAATTTAGCATGTTGTTTTTTATGTTGGAAGGAAACTGGAGAACCCTGAGAAAAACCCTTGGAGCAAGGGTAAAATACCAACCAACTCAACTGGCACCATATCCAGTGATTGAACCTGGGCCACAGAGGTTAGAGGCGAAGTGCTGAAAGAGCCACTGTCAACAATGATCCCTCTCGCATCTAGTGCGCCATTTTCTCCTTCACGGAAAATGGTGATTCAAGCGTTTTGAATAGCAAGCAGCACTGATTGAACAACATTCGATAGCATAATGAACAGTCGTACAGAACGGTGGGGGGTGTAACGAAATTGCAGACATACACAACAAAAGAGGCGTCCGAGGGATCATGTTGAGAGTGCCCTTAACCACTGTGCCACCCCAGTTCCACTGTGCCACCCCAGTTCCCTAATTGTATGGTACATGCATGCATGTAGCACTTATATAGTTTTATAAGCCCATGACTGAGATACATTTGTATAATGAATCTATACATGCATGTACAATCTGCATGGTGCTAAATAATCAGAAGTGCCAAATAACAATTCATTCTCTAAATATTTGAAATATTAAAAATGCATCGCAACATCGTTCTTGAATCAGATTTCTTTTATTCATTAAGTATTTATGAGAACAACTACATGTACATGTATATGTACCAACGAGAGCTAGGCCTCGATTTGTACCACAATTATGCCATACTTTGAAACATCTGCCGAATACTTTCATGAAGAGGTCAATTCCACTTTAAAGTCTGAAGGCTTTGAGATTCAAACTACTAGGACTTTGAAATTGTCTACATCCTGTCCATAATAACTGGGAAACTAACATGTCAACAGTAAATAAGTGACGTGACATACATCTAAAAAAAAAACCTGCCTCCAATGGGATTCAAACCACTTTCTCAGAACTCGTATAAATTATTTCTAGTCAGCTCTCTTTAGTTACCGATGTTCTACACTACTAAAATTGCTTGTTGAACACTCTGGTCCCAAAAAGAAGAAGAATCCATGTGTGGGATAACTTTACACAATAGTTCAACTTACAATACTCTTAATTACAAACAATAGAAACAATGCGTACATATGCATAAAACATGTACATGTATGTAATAATTAAAGAGTAGTAGAAGATGTTTAATATACATGTACTCATCACTGGATTCGATAGAGCCTTCAAAATCCTCATGACAAATTTCAAATGCCAAGGGAACATGAAATTTCATGTAGATTTTGAAATCCCCGTAGAATCTGATGACTCTTATATTAAACATTACTTCAAAGCTAATCTTCCGGGATTTTGTAGCACTAAAGCTTCAGTCCAACGGTTTCAACACCGGTACAACATTTGTTGAAATGGATCTTGAAACAGCTTAAAATAACCTTTAATCAAAATCAGGTACAACATTTGTTGAAATGGATCTTGAAACAGCTTCAAATAACCTTTAATCAAAATCAAACTCTCCAACGTGCTTTCAATATCTTTGAACACCTTTCAACAATAATATTTTCAGGCCATTTCAAACGGTTACAAGTTAGATCAGCTTCAACAAATGTTGTACCAAGGCTTAATTAACACACACAGTAATATACATGTAGGTCACAGTCCGAGTTAATGAGATCCAAACTGATGTACACATGCAATTTTCAGGTGAAAGAGAAGAAGCGAATATTCAAGCCTTGATTTACTCGATCCCATCGACACTGCTCGGGACTTAATGAGTCAGGCAATAATTGTGCAGTGTTCGTGTGGCCTGTGCAATCTGATTGGTTGATGATGGCCTTAACGGTTCAGTGATATCACCAAAGTTCAGTGCTAAAAAAATAAACACTTGCATTTTTATGACTTGGTTCCAGCAGAAGACCACTGGCCCAATGCAAGTAGTAAATATACCTATTTGTTTAATATGGGTATTACGTAACGGCCGTAACAGATATTTCATTCCTTGAAAATCTGTGACAATTTTGTTTAACCTGGAATTATTGTTACAACAAAATAAATAAGTTCTTAAACTCTTCAATGATATGACTTTTCTTATAACATGTCCATTTGAAATGTGGCTAAATACAAATTCTCATAAAATTATGTGGAATTGGCCAATTGAAGGGTTCCATGCAATAATGATGTAAGTGACTTTGATCAAATGTGAACTTCTCCCTACTAAAGTATAAGGAAATAAGTAAATGTGCTTGGGAGAAATGTTATGTTGATCAAAGTCACTCATATTGTTCTTGCACGGAGCCCTTCAATTGTGTGTGTGTGTGTGCATGAACACATTCAGTTGTACATAAATATAATAATTAATAATATCTGTTTATTTACCATATTTGCAGCTAGGGCTGAATTACAATGGTGGCCATAATTTACACTTAATTAAATAATACATGCATGTATATTATACTGTAGGTAATCGTCAATACAGTGTAAACCTTGTAATAATCATCATTGATATTTAACAGTTAAGAAATCATTGTACATGTACATGTAGTTTTACCCACAATCTTCCATGTTCGACTTTGAGACCTGCAGAGCGCAGGCCAAATAATTTATAAAGTAATAAGTAAGTTACAATTCAGTCAGATGGAACTGAAACAATTTAGTGTGAATGTGTCAGCCATATTTTTCTATTGATTCAAAACTAGATCAATTGGAACAGCTCTAGATGTGATCACAAGCTTTGAGTTCATTGCTCCTCTAAGTATTTTTATTGAAGAATTCACATGTTCTTTAATTGCCCAAAAAATTGTGAATGCCGATTTTGCAAGTAATTGAAAACTCAACAAAATTAATACAAAAACACAAAATAAGCAAGATATTTATTTCCTTACAAAGTTACCAGCTAACAAATTTACAGACATTTGTACATTTATGGCTTGCCCACGACACAAACATCGGTCAATTTTCAAACTTTGTTAGCTCATGTAACTTTATCGGTATCTAAAATATCTGCTCAAAACTTTGCACAGTTGGTCATTTTAATGCTCTCTCCAGCATGTTATTAGTTTTTGTCTCATGAGTTTTGATGCTTTCTCAAATTACCAGCAATTAATCCCCAATTGTTTAACAGTACATGTACATGTACATGTAGATCTAATGCTCTAATAGAATTATTGATAATAGACTCACCAGGAAGACTTGTTCCCAGGGCCACAAATGTGATGGCAACTACACTGTCAGCCATGCCTATGGTACAACCAAAATGTGATGCCAGATCACCGATGACGGCCGTCAATAAGCCAATCATGGAAATTGACACTGCGAAGCATGCCCATCCACTCCAGATGTCGGTGGGAGGAACAATTGCAAACAACAGCTTCCAGAACACTGTGAGGAAATGCATCATGTAGTCTCCATAGCTTGGTGCCGACGGCTCTTCACATTCATTATTATCTTCACTACCACCTACGGTGAGTGCATCTTTGAATTGCTCCCTCCAAGTGGAGGTGCCAACGACCAGTGCTAAGTTGGCTTTGGCTAATAGCTTGTCCACTGTGTTCTTGAATTCCTTACTCTCTATAACTGTGACCTCAACTTTTTTGAACTCCCCTACAAAGAAACAGCATCAGTGTGTTAGATAGTACATTTTCCTAAATACTCCTCGAGTCCCTGACCCATAAACACAAAACAGCACTTTGCGGTGGCAGGTCCTGGCCCACAATATCCACTGTATTATCATTATCATTGATAACCACAACATACATCTGTAATTTATAGCTTGTTTACAATTCTGAAAATGATTAGATAGTTGACAAACTTAATCTAAACACTTGAAAATCGAACTTGTAAACTGTTGTAACTGAGACTATCCTATCTTGTTGAAAACCAGAACCACACTGGATCTGACTCTGTCACTTGACAGTTATAAACAATATGCAGAAACTTATTATCATAACAAGGGCTCCAGGCCCTCTCGTCCCTTTAGGAAACTATTTCTCTTTACACTACCTATTCATTGCATTCATAGTCCATTACAAGAGAAATATATATTATTTTATGTAAGGACAATGTTAGGGTCAACTGTTAATTGTCTGGGTCAGATCCAGTGTTTTGTGAGGGGGGTTGTGTTGCGGGGGAGGGGAGGGGTGCAATGCAAGTGCTGAAATAATTTTGTATTCCCCCCCCTCCCCCAAAGGATTTGCCTCCAGAGTCAGCCCAGCAACACCAGAGGTTTTCTCATTTTATCACTGCTGCACAGATCACAGGGCAGCCGTAGCTACAGTATGTTCGATTAGGCTACCAAAAGACAAATTCGGTGTTTGAATAATAAAGGGTTATCTTATTGGTATAGAAATGGTAGGAATACCCTTTAAACCTGTGGCACATCAAGGTTACCTGATACCTTTGGCATGCATTTCCAGTGTAAATTATGTAGCACCTTGAGGAAACATATCAAATATCATTTTAAAGCTTATAAAATTGGCAACAAGAATATATAAAACGTTTTTGAGTTATTTGAAAATCTCAAATTTTTCACCATCATGTATCTCCGGTCTAGTGAGATATACATTGTATAGCTTTCAGAAGCTCGAGCCATGCTGGAATTTTTTTTTAATATGTTTGCTTTAAATATATAATTTTGGAGGAATTGTATTATAAAACTGTGTTGGGGAATATCAGATTTCGATTTAGATCAAAAGTCATAATAATGCTTTACGTGAAAAGGCGAAAACATAATCTGAGTACAGATACCTGGAAAAAAGCCATCAAGAGCTAGATGTTTTTAGAATGTTCAAATTCCTCAACAATGTTTTGTAGCTGAGATATCAATTGACGTTTTGTGAAAATTTAAGACAAATCGAGCAAATTCGTCTTCAGTTGGATGAAAATCAGAAGTGCAGAAAAGAGCAATATTGAAAAATCTAGCTTTCCATCATGCGTGAATCTGAAGCCCTGCCTCTCCAACGATACTTATTAGCAGTCTCTTGGCTGATCATTCACCATCACAGTGTGACAGTGTGTCAAAATTTCCTGCTGGGCTAGTAAAGCTTGTTCCTTTCGCCATGTAGTTTAGGTTTTTCTTTCAGTGCCGGACAGCTATTTTGTTATTACATGTAGCTCGTTTGTTCCTAGTTTTCTTCTTGTGTTAATGGCTAAAATTGGCTGGGAAATGTGAACAACTAAAAGACCTCAAAAGAGAAATGGAACATCTATAAAAGGCAAAGAAAGGTCAATGAAATTGAAGGTGAATGCCAGTGCCACTGATAAGACAGCCATCTGAAACAACATGGCAATACATGTACATGCTTCTAAATTTGCGGAGATCATGTTGTTGGATTCAAGCAAGTCAGAGTCACCATCAGACTTTGTTTCCATCTAAGCTTTTTAGGAATATGATATCACCATAGGAATCCTGTAGAAATCTTACACAAGGGATAAATTGTGTTATGCATTTGTAGCTGAGGTACAGTTGTATGCAATTGTTACCCTTGAGTAAAATAATAATGTATGCTTAACTTACCAAGTCTAGGTCTTCCCAGCTCCTCAATGCGTTCTTTCTCAGCATCATATTCTTCCTCATCTTCGATGGCAAATTCAGAATCTTCCTTTACTATCTGTGGCTCTCCCAACACTAAATCAAATGTCTTGCTCTTTTCATACTCTTCATCATCAATAATTGCAATCTCTATGAACTTACTGCAATTAAATAAACAAGTCTAGAATAAGTATAAGCAGGATTTCATGAGCAATAATTATTGAAAGGATACTGTTACATGTTAATTGGAAAGTAAAAGAAGCTTTTAAGATAAAAGCAAAATTTGGTATGAATTTTAGGAATGACTGTATGAATTACTTATTACATGTACATGTACTGTAGCTCTAACCCTGGTTAGGGTTACCCTCCTTTCCAATGAATTCACAGAGCGCACGAGGAAAGGAAAGGAGTGCCTGATACAAATACATGTACTGTCTTGTTGAAGTGCATGTAAACAGACCAAATTCTGGTCTTTTTTCTGATTGGTCGAAAAACAATTTATTGTGGTATTCTGATTGGTTCATATATTTAAAGTGCAACTTCTGGCTCACATAGTTGAATACAGTTTGATTGGCTTGGATGGCTCGTGCAAAATTCATGACATGATTTGTGACAGGGAGGGAAAAACGACTTGACAAGCATTTGTATCAGGCTCTCCTTTTCCTCTACCCTTCTTTTATTTATTGATTGATTGATTGATTTAGTGGAAAAGAGAGCCTGATTGCAGGTTAGGGTTAAGTTTGGGGTTAGACCTAATGTCATTGTTTAAAGAATTCCACAAAGCTGCACCTTGATAGGCAAGAGACTTCCTCAAAAAGTCAGTTTGAGGTCTAGGTAGAGATAAACACATTTTCTGTCTGAAATTATAGTTCCTAATATGCTTAACATACAAGTCATGAAGGGGTACAGGTGAGAACCTAGCTATGGTCCATTATTATACATGTAGATGTACTGGTACTCCTTCGCGAATGGAGCACCATTGACATAGCGATTGATCAAAAATACCACTGCACGTATGTCCATCCGAATCCCTCACCCCACTGTGCATGCCCCCATGTCTAATATGTGTAACATTTTTCCCATCCACATACTTTAGTTGATGATGCTTTGAAAGCTCAGATGGCAGAGACTTTGCACGATAAGCATTCATGAAGTTGGGGGTTCGAGTCTTGAATAAGACACCTTTTTTAAAAATGGACAAACGTTTTAGCTCTCCTTTTCTCATTCTGGTATTTTTCTTTCTTACCCTGGAAATTTTAATTTTAGTAATAACTTATAAAATCATAGCTAGCCTTTGAATCACTTCTGTAAATTATTTAACTGTAAGTGATGATATAGTGACAAATTTCTGTTTTGAAGTAAAAATTAACAACCACCATCTTACAAAAGGTCAGTCCCGTGCTTAACATTTCTAAAAGGTCAACTAGTTCACACTAAGATATACATGTGTACAGTAAGAAGGGCTAGAACAGTAGAAATTTCAATCCCAATATATTACATTTACATGTATGTCAATTATTGTTCTGTTCGTTCAAGACATTTAACAAATGTACCATGGTGTGTCGATCCTTATTTAACACATTTGGCATCAACACAATCATTGTTGTGGATTCATGAGGGGTATTGCATGAGCGATAACACAATTGGTGGTATGTCCTCTTATTGCTATGTCCTCTTATTGCTAATAGGGACCTTACGCAACCAGGACAGCAACGGCAGTGACGACGGAAGGTAGAAAAGTGTTTTCTCCCAAAATCTGGTGTTTACTATTTCCTTTATTCGTTTATAATTACGTTTCACATCCAGGTCTTCTAAAAATATGATAAGCATAAAGTTTTGCTTACGCCGAACGAAAAACAGAGTGATTTACTTTTTTACATTTGCGTTCTCTTGTAAACTCAAACTTTGGGGTTTTGATGTTGTGTTTTTCCAGACAACGGTTGAAATGAAGGCGACTGCGTGCATTTTCATGTGCAGTTATTGTATTTTATGCCGTCGTCCTAGACGTTGCCGTCCTGGTTGCGTAAGGTCCCTAATGCCAATAACCCAGTCACAAAATGGAAAACTTAGCAGTTGTTGTAAAGTGATATTACATAGCCCTACATTGTATTGCAAAACATTGTCAAAGGGAAATCTGTGATGACAAATCTGAGACTAATTTGATTAATCAGTGACATTAAAACAAAACAAAAACTTCCTAACAATAATGGCTTCATTGATTGTTACCATCGCTGAAAAAGTACTCGGCAATTGTACAAAATGTAGCAATCATACATAAACCACTCTCCACCAATCAGCAATTGCAATGATCGTGATTGCTGGGATAGAACTATTGTGTATTAATTGGCCTGATTCCCATTTGATTGTTACAATCACCATGATTGCTGAGTACTTTTTTCAGCAATATTATTGCAGCAATTGTAATGATCATAATAAAAAATTATTATGGAAACCAGGCTTCACATGACTCTGTTCTACATAAACAGGTCAAACAGTGTAGAGATGAAAGTTCCAAACTATAAAATGTTTGTGGTACATGTAGCTTTAATTACCACAAATATAACTATTATTGTATTATTTACTTTTGATTAACTTTCACTATATTGAATTTATTTTATCTGATTTAATTAAGAACACCTTTCTTGCCGACATGCATCAGTTAAAAATGTTCATACCAATACATTTGTATTTCAAAACCTTGTACCATAAAAATGACTGTTTATATGTGAATAATCATTGAAGGGGTCAGAATGAAAACGACGTATGTGACAATTTGAAATTTCACTTTTTGATTTAATTTCTCTCCTAGAATGTTAGGATATCACTTGAAATCTCAAAGAAATGAAATAGTGCTCAAATTAAGCAAGTCATTTCTACAGCAAAAAGATGTGTATTACTGTTTTGCTATTCTATTGGGGGGTGGGGTTAGAGAGAGCTAGTCTATTAAGAAACAACATTGTCATGCACACGCTCATTTGCTGTATGTTTCGGCGGGAAATAGCTTACTGCTTAATACAAACTGAATCTCAAACAGACTTTTGCTCTCTCTGAAGTCAGATGCCAAGCTGGAGAGATGGTGGAAACAGTGGAGATTCTTGTCAGAATGGCAGACTAACTTCTCAAAAAAGTGAATCTGTGTAAAGTGCATTGAACATCCTAAAGTTGCTGCTTAGCTCATGATCGAACAAAGAACTATGGGACTAAAAGATGATTCGTTATCGCTGGAGATTTACACAGAGTTGTGTCTTCAGGTGAAGCAAACTGTAAATATTTTGGAGCTAAGAAGGCCATTTCGGTAAGCCAAAACGGAATGACCACAGCCACTGATAAGCAGTATCGCTCCGCAATATCTTGTAAACTATCTCGGTAGGAGAACCCTGCGAGTGGAGCTGGAGAGAGGGTAAGAGAAAAGAACCTCTGCTAGCAACCCGTAAACACCCGTGTATAAGCCGCACCCGTAGATAAGCCGCACCCCAAGTTTTTAGGGAAAAAAACTTTTTTTGAAAAATACAAAAAATTATTAGAAAATCTTTTGTCCGAGTTCATAAACGCTTGTACTTGATGCCAATCTTCTTCCCAAAAAAAGAATAATCTTTTGTTGGAGTTCATAAACGCTCGTACTTGAAGCAAAACTTCATCAGATTGTCATAAATACATAATCGCAACTTTAGGCCAGATAAAAAAAATTGCTTGTTTAGCGTCCCCGCCCGACCTGAGAAATGTCCCCGACCTCTAATTTATTTTATTTTTTATTTTTCATAAAAAACTTTAGAAAGTGTAAATGCGCCCGCGAACACCAATTCTTGTACCCAGACCCCTACATGTACCACTTAAAATATGCGCCGGCGCATTAAATATTTTAACATCGACGCCATTTTGTTTCTACAACACGAGGTCATGAACACGAGGTGCGGAATAATGTCTAGTCAAGACAAAATAAGCTTCACATAGAAAAAAAAAAAAAAAAAAAAACCTCCCTCCCTACCTGGAAAAATTGAAACGGGTGGACGCTAAACAAGTATTTTTTTTTATCTGGCCTTAATTCGATCGAATATGGTTCAACTTGCCTTGTCATTTCTTGTGTATATTTCAACCTGCAGTCTTTAAATCACTCCAGAATTCTTCCGCTTTTATTCTCCCATTAACTAACAACAATTCCAAGGAACCGCTTTCCTTTAATCGCTAGAGCAATAAAGTTTTCTGGCGAAACTATACTTGCACAAGTAGGTCTGAGGTCCGCCATCTTGGATTTTCATTAACTAGTGCCAATCTCCCACGTGTAAAATTGCGAAGAATGCCTGGTTGTTTAGATGCATGCTTTGACAAGTGCTGCGAATCAGCCTGTTTTGGAAGGTAAATAAGCTTAATCACGTTTAAATATTCACGAAATTCTAATATATTAGGTCTAAAGTAGGTCTTAGGAGAGTTTTTTGCTTTAATTCTTTCAAATTGCATGTTTTCCAATGATTATGCTTAAATTGCTATATTTATACACGATCTCCCGCCCCGATCGGATGCGATTTGAACCTGATTGTAATATATGCACCGTCGTATAATAAAAGCTTCATACAGGTTCATGATATGTAAATATATGTTAATGTTGGGTCTCCTTTCTAGGTGTTCCCGTAGACAAGCCGCACCCCCGATTTTGAACGAAAATTTTGGGTGAAAAGGTGCAGCTTATACGGGTGTTTACGGTATATATATATATATATTTTACCTTTTTTTCTATAATCAGCATTTTCATATAGTATTACACGACCTTTTGTAAAATTCGACCGAAAAAGTAAAAACGGAATCGAGTGATGCAAATTATAACTTAAGTCGTTTTCATGCTGACCCCTTCAATTGTATAATTATTATCAAGAGATGAATTTAAACCAATTTAAAAAAACTGTGATCCAATAATTTTCCATCCATACATTTGGCTTCTGGGTGAATGGTAATATTATGCAGCGCCTAATGATAAGCATAATTCATTAGCACAGGGATATAAATTTAACTTTTTTTGCCACTAGTAGAAATTTGGAAGTTCTTTTTTTAAGCTAGCAAACTAAGAAAACAACTAGCAAAAAGTAAAAGGTCTAAATAATGTTTTATGTCTTTTACTAATGCAAGTACATGTTAAAGTACTTAACAGGTGACCAAAGCATTGGTAAAGTGAGCACATTTTCATTGTTTAAGTAAATAAGTTGATATGTACAATGTATATTGATATGTGTTGATATATTTTTGACAGTTTGTTTACACTACTGTTTGTACGTTTGGAAATGTTGTGTGACTTGGGTTGACTGTTTCTGTTTCGCTATATTATATTCTGCACTAGCAAAAATTTGCTACTGTAAATAAATCCTACTAGCAAACAGCATTCTGCTAGTTGGCTACCACTAATTTGGGGCTTTCTCGATATATCAACGTCCTGAAATTCAGGACAATGAACAACTCTATTGTTTTCGTTCGTTCTTTGTATTTCAGGGTATTGTTTTGCTGTAGTTCATTGTATTCTGGGGTTAGGGTTCTTTGTATTTCAGGGTATTGTTTTGCTGTACTAGTTCATTGTATTCTGGGGTTAGGGTTCTTTGTATTTCAGGGTATTGTTTTGCTGTAGTTCATTGTATTCTGGGGTTAGGGTTCTTTGTATTTCAGGGTATTGTTTTGCTGTAGTTCATTGTCGTTGATACATGTATATCGAGAAAGAGCCACTAATTTCTACCCCAGTAGCACCTATTGCTTTATTTTCTTGTGCTATCATTTATTTTACTAGTATGCATCAGCCTTATACTGTTTGGTTTCTTAGAGTGATAGCAATGGCCAATTGCAATAAACTAGGGAAACAAAATCTTATAGTCTAGTTAGATGCAAATAAATAAATAAAAACAAAACATTCACAGCTTATGTTTATTATTCTAGGAACTGCTTTATGGCTTTGTTGCAAACCATGTCCTTCTTCAATGTTTGTTGTTCATTGTGATAAAAATAATTGGAAACAAGAGCCCATCTGGGCTTTCACTCGGGCCACATGAGATTGAAGATGAAATACACTTTCATTTGAAATCCTCTTAGTAATAACCAAAGGGAAGAATTATTAGCTGAATTTAGCAGTCTTTAGGAGTGGCCGGTAGCGCGGTGACTTTCATTCTCGGCTCCCCTAGGATATATATAATTAAATATTTTTGTTTTTCTCGTATGTAAATTAAAGAAGTTGACCTTTTAATTTAAACACTACTTATTCATGTAACACACGTTTACAATTTAGTCTGCTGTTCTGTTATACTGCAGGTTCCGAGTACTAATAGATGATTGTCTCAAATGTATGTTTATATTTGTACCATATTATAAGTTGACGTATCCTGTCCATCCTGTGATGGAGCTATGTCAATTGGTGTGCCTCTGTGTAATGTTATCTGCTGTTCTTGCTAAACATGATGAGCCATTACGAGTCCATATTGGTATTTGTTGGATTAAAGATTATTAACTGGAATGCCTGTTGGATCTCTAATTAAAAGCTTTACCCTCATTCCCAAAACTTCAGTCTGCTCATTATATTACAGAACTATAAAGGGAATTGTTGGAAGTCTTTAATTTCTCGAACCAAAACCTCGGCCGTGAGAGGTTTCTTGTTTAAGTTTACCTTGAGGGTTGAATATTGTGCCACGAGTGCGTGCATAATTTAACGCATGTGCAAAAATTTTGCTGCATGAAACAAAAAAAACGGCCTGCAGATTTAGACTCGTGCCTGCCACAGGCAGCCCAAGTAATAGGTAAATATTTACAATGTAGTTGTTGTGAAAACAGCCTAGTACAAGTATATCAGTATTAAGTATTTAACGCCATAAAGCACACAGCTGGTTTTCGCAGCAGAACCTTTAAATAATAAATGTGAAAAACAACTTTAAAATACAATTACCATTGCTGCCAATATATAACCTTATAGTCCATTGCAATTATTCGCACTGCATTTTCATTTTATTCATGAAAATGTTCTGAAAAACATTAATACATAATATCAAGTTGTTTTCCTGTTAATACAAAATTTTACGGTAGGTAACTTAGATTTTTAGAACCATTGAAAGAGTGAATTGATTGTTACTGTCAAATTATTATTTTTAAATGAAGTGACAAATTTTATAAACTAATTATAAAATTTATTGCTGGTTCACACAGACAAAGCTAAAGCTAATAAACACCTTTAGTAACAATCCTTTGTGATTGGTTTTAAATCTTAATTGGATTAAGAGCTCTAAGTAAAGATCTGTTTTCATTTACATGCAAATAAGCACTGCTAACAAATGGTTGAAACCACAAGTAAACTACATTGTATTATGAAGTCTTGTTTAAAAGAGATAACTTCAACTGTCACAGACTGGGAGGACATGTCAATAATGATTTATTAATGGCGATTATTATACTACAATACCTTAACGACTCTGGCAATTTATATTATTAACTCAGTCATGCCATGCTTTAGATAATATTTATTCAACAAACTGAATGAGAAACAGTGGAAATGACAACAATAAAAACCTTCCAATAAAGTGAATGTATTTTAATTATCATTATTAACTACAGTTGTAGTATTATCAGAGTCATAAATCTTTTTATAATTCTATGTTTATGTTTATACTTAAAATAGTATGCTTATAATGATAATCAGTTATTTACATTTCTCTTATATTAATACGTTTATCTATGTTTTTGTCTATCTAGTGTCATGTGGACTTTTAGTTAAATTACTTGCAGTCATGGCTCGAGGGATGGTTCAAATTGGAGACCAGACAAGACTGGCTTGGGGAGCATGACTTCAACAAAGCTATGGAAATTTCACGGTACTATTGAAAGGTGAAACACAAGCCCATACCATAATTCCAAACTTCCACCTGTGTTAATTATATTACTACATGTATGGAAACACAGTAAACTTTTTTCTATCTCATATACATTGTATGTAAATAGAATTGGAAAATAATTTTGATAATATGGATAGTATTTCACCTATATGAAAATGGAACCAATAATAATATTCTATTTAATGAGGATATGCAAATAAAGCTTACACTTGTTTCCAATCTGGTCCTCCTACATGTAATTATTATATACCAAGATAGAAACATTATATAATTACATTATATAAAATATTTCTTTAACTACTCAAAAAAAGGTAATATACATTATTGGGAAGATAAATTATGAGAAAGATTCAGTCTTAGGTTTAGGTAGGCATAAGTTATTATTTACAACATCTCTTGTAGAATAATGCATTAGTCTTAGGTTTAGGTAGGCATAAGTTATTATTTACAACATCTCTTGTAGAATAATGCATTAGTCTTAGGTTTAGGTAGGCATTAGTTATTATTTACAACATCTCTTGTAGAATAATGCATTAGTCTTAGGTTTAGGTAGGCATTAGTTATTATTTACAACATCTCTTGTAGAATAATGCATTAGTCTTAGGTTTAGGTAGGCATAAGTTATTATTTACAACATCTCTTGTAGAATAACGACAGGAGCGGGGTGGTGCAGTGGTTAAGCGCTTCGTCTCTCACCTTTGTGGCCCAGGTTTGATTTCCAAACGCGGTCCCATAATTTTATGTGAGTTGAGTTTGTTGGTATCTCGCCCTTGCTCCAAGGGTTTTTCTCTGGGTCCTTCGGTTTTTCTCCCTCCGAAAAAACACACACGCTAAATTGCAATTCGATTTGTGGATTAGCCGTGTCCTGGCTTTGATTAGCCCCCATGGTTGTTTTATATCCCTTAGAAATTCAGATTTTTTTAAATATAAGTTATTTTATGTAACTTGCACATATTACATAGTTTTTACGTAAAAAATGTGTCTATTTAACTGATGTAGTGCTTTCACAGTTTAGTTGAGTCTGCCTTTGTCGAGAATTGAGACTAACATGTAGAGAGTACCAAAATTTTCTATTTTGCCAAGTGAGGTAGTTTAGGGTACCGAAAATGTGATACATTTCTTTTTGATGCTTCATATATGCACTTTAATTTAAGGCATTGAAGAGTAAAATGCTCATGTATTTCTACATCTTATCTAGGGTAATGACAGCCAAGGGAAACCAACTCTCTTACTGCAATTTATAATGAGTGCTAGCTCAAGTGGACTGTTTAAAATATCACTACACAGTCTGTAAATGATGGGAGATTGTGTTACTCTCAGCTTCATTTCCAGGTTAAACAATGTTTGACAAAAAGCAATAAGCCATGCATAGACCCCAGGTTTGCCCAGCAGCTTTTTTTTGGCATGCCCATGATTATTTTGTACGGCAGCGTTCACAGTTCTAAAGCTTTTCTATGACAAAAGTTGGTGTAGGCCTGGCAAGACTTAATATTATTAACCAAACTGTTACCAATGTCAGTTGGAATCAGGTTTATACTGTTAGTTATTTTGAAACTAGTATGACGTGGTATAAAATTGCAGTTGGAAAACCTTGGCTGTCATAACCCAAGATAAGATTGTAGAAATGCATGTACACTTTTATTCTTCAATGCTTTAATTTAAGGTAGGTACACACAAAGGGGCAAGTCCCTCGTCTGAACTAGGAAAAATCTTGTTGTGGGGACAATAATTATTTTGTCCCTGGGACTTCTCCCTTCAAATCAAACTGGTTTGAATTGAGGGGACAAGTCCCGGGGACAAAAATTAATGTGATTGTCCCCTCCTGTGAACTGTTCATACAACATGTCCCTGGGACAAAATGAAAATAAACCAATCGTAAAGCGTCATTTTACTTTCCCACAAGCCCTTACGAACTCTATTTCAAGATGGCATCTGCTAAAATCACAATGTCCCTGCAACACGTCTCCTCATCTGAACACAACAAGGGATTTGTCCCCAGGACATGTCCTTGGGACTTGTCCCTTCGTGTGTGCTGACCTTCATTGAAGCATGGGCAAAATATCTCAACATGTTAGTCTCAACTGACTCTCAACAAAAAGGCAGACTCTGTGAGTTCACTTCACTTCATCTCCATAATTTTTAAATAAGATATCACTCATTAGCTTGGGATATAAACTACATGTAGTTTACCTTCCTGTATCAAAAACAATTTACTTCCTCCATGTACTCACTCATGAAAATTAATATTGTTTTACTAGTTGAATATAAACTTTGCATTCACTTATCTATCAGAAGATATATTATTAACTACAATAAATTCTCCACTGAGCCAATATAGATCTTTAAAATAGATAAACAATGTGTGTTGTGTTTGGCTTCGGAAACTAGTAGTCAGTCTTCATCAAAATATTTGAAGAAATCACAAGAATTAATTTCAGAGGATTATAAATTTCACTGGGCCTAAAAATATCACAAGAAGTACACTAATTAGTGAGTCAAAATGTAGAAAGGCTGTACATTGAGAAGAATCCCTAAGATTCCTAAAATGAATTGCCACTGGGTATATCACCCACTGTTTTTATCAATGTAAATAAATTATTCATTCATGAAATCTTAGAACTGTGAGACTCTGTGTAGAAAAGCCTTGAGTTAACAACATAAAGATCCATTCATGAGAACTTATTTATTAAAGAATCCAGTACAGAATTGAGAATGCTATTATGTTATGGTAACATAATTTTCTAGTAGAATATAATACACAACAACAAAATCTTTATCACAATATCTGAAGCCTTGCAAGAGTTATTGAGTTAATGTGTTTCTAAACAGTTCATATGGGACTAGAATAATTTAAAACCAATACTTGCTTTAATATATTATGAAGTTTCTACTCTTGGAATAACAATCGTTGCAATGAATTGAGGTTTCCTAATCATTCAAAATAACATAAATAAATACAATTTATGATCAAAGAGAGCTTGTTTTGATCGAAGTACAAAATACCATTAATTAAAAATGAACCATTTTGCGAAAAAATATGACTTGCAAATGCTTTAGTCGCTGTTCTATTATATTGCTAATAATTGCATTTATATAGCATGCTGGTAAAAGGGAAATACTAATTACAGTCATAAATTCTTCCTAAAGTTGACATGAAATCTGTCACATGTATGTAGAGGTGAAATTTATTATTATTATTAATGTTATGTTTTGTTTGTCTGAAGTTTTAGTATTCAATTTATTTATATAAACCATTTGTCTTGAGGCACTCGTGGCTTGAAATTCATAAAATTAAGTTGGTCATGGTAACTTAACATCGTAATAAGACATCTCAATCATATATTAAATCATCGCAACCTCCCTTGTCACTTTCTGTCACCTATAGTTACCGACTAAAAACCGAAAATAACTAAGCTTTCAGTAACCTTAAAGCAGTAGATTGTCCTCCGAGAAGGCATATAATGACTTAAAAACCTCAGTGATAACTTAAACATTTGATTTCTTTCAATACCTTTGTAAACTGATAACCCCTGGGGTTTTTGGCCCATTCAGAATTTATTCTAGAATCACATCGCCGGATTCTGCAAAATTTGAGTTTAATTAACTTCAATTTCTAACGATATATTGCAGTTCCATAAAGTAACTGTTGGAGCAATATTTTTGTGACTTATTGTACAGTTTTTGCAGGTTAAAAAAAGCTGAGGGAAGGGGGACCGTGAGGGTGTATCATTGCAACTCAGAATCGTGCCTACATGTACGTTACTGAGATTTGCATTAATTCTCTGGGATTAGACCTAGGAGTCTTCAAAAGAATCTAACATTGATTTTTTTCTGATTAAGATAACTTAAATAGTTTGCATTTAACGCATTATAGCGAACAAAACCTCTCGGGTCTGTGTATTGCAAGGAAATAGCGAGCAGAAATGAGAAGGTTTGATTGACAGGCACTTCCTGCTGTAATATCCAATGTCGGATGTGGCGAATTTATGAGACAACAACTTGAATATATATCTGTTGCATGAAAAAACCTTCAACCATAATTGCTTCCTCGACGTCTATAACAGGCGATTCGGTTTGATACAATGGAGCACTTTCGAGCTAAAACGCTATACGGAAACATTAGAAAGATTCAGTGAAATAGAAACAGAACGGCCGGTCATCTGGCCGGTCATCTTGTCTGTTCCTTCGGCGTGATTAGTGATGGAGCGAATGGTGTTATTCCTCAAGAAATGTTGTGTATTCGCATGTAAAATCTGACAGAATGTTAATCTAGACTAATCATGCAGAAACGCCCCCGTATTCAATGCGGCAAAAAAATACAGAAAAACTTAAAACCAACATGGACACGATCAATCTTATCTGCCTTCGAGAGGTACCTTGGAGCTATATTACGTGCACGGAGAGTGATTGAGGTAATGTTATTAAGATTCACTGCCTTGCAATTTAGACGAACTCCCCAAAGTCAATATGTTGTTATATGTATGCATATCTATATTATGGCTATTGGAAAATAAAGCATCAATTCTCCTTTGCTTGTCAAAATTAATACCGAACTTGGCGCAGTTTCCACTAAGAATATGTCATTGCATAGCTACCCCAAAAACCCAGCTCTGAAGTCGTAGTAGATAAACAAAGGATTTTACATAAGATTATTATGTTTGCATAAACATATTGTCCATGGCTCAGAATCGATATTCTCTTCAAAATGAATGGTTAATCTTTTAGGCAGTTATTTTAGCACAGACTGGCGGCAATAAGTATTCAGACATTTATTGAAGGGTTTCGTGCGGTGAGCGACCTCCGCGTTCGACAAACAGAGGATGTTTGACCACACAGTAAATGGTACATGTTAAAAATATGGATTTTCATAATGTCACTCATGGGAGGGGGGGGACCCTTTTGACAATAACTCATCAAGAGCATTATTTTAGTTTCGTAAAACAAAGCCCCACATAAAAAGGACGAAACTCGATATTACTCGCGTACTGTTGTTTCGGGTGAGCAGTTGTTAATAGGAAGTGAATAAAGTATGCGCAAAGCCCTGGGTATTATGGAGGTAACATAATAAAATGGCAAAGATGTTCTTACTGTGTTTCGTCGTTACCAAACTCAAGTTCTCCCACGGCGTCCTCGTAATCCTCGCCACCACCTTTCGCTGTCCCTTCAACTGTGTGGTAAGGCACTCGTACGATACCTCGAGCGCCAGTATTCCTATTGACCAGCACTTTTACTACCCTGTCAGACTCGGAAATAGTTGCTTTATGTTCATCGAAAGTGAAGATGCCCGGGTAGTCATCGTCTAGGATGACAATTACAGCTTTGCCACCTTTGGCAATCTTTCCCGGAGGTCCCCGGTAGGTGTTTCTCACCAGATCTCCATCGGGTCCAGCGATTCGTACGTTTCTGAGTGCGACGGTGAAATGCTCGTCTTCTTCGAAGATGTCATCATCGATGATCACCACCGAAATGGTTTTGTTGGTTTCTCCGGGTCTGAAGCAGATAGTACCCTCCGTTTTGTCGTAATCATCGCCTGCTTTAGCAGTTCCATCCTCGGTCCTAAAATCGACGAAGACCGTGTTATTTATGTCTCCGCCAGCCCGTGCAATGTTCATATAAACACTGCCACAGTTTTCTTTCACCTCGTATTCAACGGGGTCATAGTAGACTTTTACAACCTCGGGGTCGTCGTACTCGACATCCTGGATATCCAACTTAACGTCTGCCACCGAGCTACTCGCCTTCTCGAGTTTGTCATGCTTCATTTTCAGCACATTGCCGCTGCCAACCATTTTGCGGGTCGCTTCGATGCGGTAGAAAGCTCTACTTTTTGGCTGCAATCTCAGGTTTTCTTGTTCAAGGAGGCGTTCAACCGTCTCACGGTCCGCGTCCGGATATTTCTGTCGTATTTCCCTGAGCACTTGTATTGCTTTGTCACGCCGTTCTTCGGTCAAGTCATGCAGGCCGAATTCCTCCTCTAGCACCGCATCTCCTTCGAGTGCTTCCAACGCGTAGCCTTTTTCATCCGTCTCTGCAACGGTGCCATCGGTATAGCCGTCCTTCTTGATTTGGACCCCAATAACATCGAAGTCTCCAGTTTGAATGACCGATATTCCGCCTCTCTTTTGCTTTCTTTTCTTGCCCCTCAGGGCCCGGTAGAACAAGAGTTTGCGGTCGGCAATATAGGCACTTCCTACCAGCAAAGGGAAGAACAACAAAGTTAGAATTCCTTCCCAGATCTCGACTTCTCCCTTACTGCTAACTGAAATAATTATGTACAGCCAGACGTACGCGAAGACCGACGTGGCTGCTGTTATGGCAAACACTCGCAGATGCTTTATTCGTCGCACCTCATCGTCTGGTATAACATACACGCATATAGCTATAATAACGAAGAGGTTGAACGCTGCCGAGCCAACAATAGTGGATGGCCCAAGGTCTCCAGCCTTGAACTCATTCCCAATGATCTCGATAACAGATAGTAAGATCTCGGGCGCCGACGAACCGAGCGCCATCAAAGTTAGATTAGACACAGTTTCGTTCCAAATTTTCACAGTTACTATTCGGTCTTTCCCCGTGGTTTTATCCTTAACTTTAATTTCCTTCTCTTTGGATGTGATAATTTCTATAGCTGACATGAATCGATCGGAGATGATAGAAACTCCGAGGAAGAAGAATAATAGAGAAAGCAGATATACAAAAGCTCTCCCGATCCGAGCTCCCGTGGAAGGCGCTCCCTCCCAAACAGGCAGAATAACTCCTCTTTTACAGTCCGTTTTCAAGTCGCAAGTACCGACCGCAAGTACAGTCTGTTGTAAAACACAGCAGAGAAGCACATATGGAAAACCGACGCGCAGGACGAGTTTCCTCGCTTCCAACATATCGGTGATATCTGTCGAGGAATATAACCCTAAAGTTGAATCTCTCAAGCGTTCATTCGAAGTTTTACGACCAAGCAGGCCGTGGCCTTTGTTGTTGTCGTGAACAGATCTCTCAGTACGCTTTACTAAAGCAGAAGTATTTATATCGTTGTGCTGAGTTTCAAACGGAGTTCTTGGGAGCGTAGAACGCACGGATGTGGCCTTTCACATTCAAATCAGCACAAGTAAATGGAGCAGCTGCATTCATTCTAACTGGCTGACAGAAGAATACAAAGGAGTACAAGCAAACGTTCGCTCTCCCCATTGACACTAATCTGCATAAGTATTATTTGCGAGGTTCTAGAGGCGTTCCCGGATTGGCGCCTGCGCACTTGACTTTCTTTATATTGTTTATCTTTGGATGAAGCTGGCATGAAGAGAGCTGACTGAACAGTATCCCGTCTAAGAACTGTGAATTCTGAAGGCATTATATACTGGATTACTGGCATTCTAAGTCACATTGAAGATTTAAGAGAACGTGTTGAACAGGGACTGAAAATGAAAAACCTTCGTAAATTATCAATGAAAGAGGTTTTTACATGACATAGCTTAACGAAATTATCTCCTAACACCCTTAAGTGAACAATAAAAAACTAGAGCCCGTCAATGCTTGGGGACAATATATGTTTCCTCTATTTCAACAGTGCGCCGCGCGAGCCGTGCTGTTGGGTTGAGTAGCGGAGCAGTGAGGTATATCAACGCGAAGAAATGAAAAACGGCTCCACGACGATCGTGAAAATGGAATGTTAATAGATTTCCCTGCCTTGGGCAGCGATGGAGCAATACAAACCTAACCAGATAACCTAGAAATGTTTCTGCACAGCAGTAACAGATACCTGCATCCGCTAATTCATCCAAGTAATTCTAGACCACCTCTATGGCGTTGAAAAAGGACTCATCGATATTTTGTATTTTATTCGAGGCGCAACAGTTGGCTCGTGAAATTTTCTATCGCTAAGCTTGAAATAAAGAAGTCGTAAAAACAGTAGATAATTAGCGAGTAGAACTTCTGTAAATTTGTGCTTGAGGTTTTGGCAGCAATAGTTGTACATGTATTCCATTTTTTCTGATGGAGATTATTCCCCCCGTACGAGTGGAATCCGAGTGGGCGAATTGCTCCTGATAGCAATCGTAGAAATGTTTGGTCCGGCTAATATAAGGATTGTGGTCGTATGACCGGGTTTGCAATCAATGATCCCAGTCGGCTTGGAGCTTCTTCGCTGATTGTCTCAAGTTAGCGCGACGGCGAAAATAATCATTAGTGATTAGATAACTGCTATAAGATTGCAACATTGAGTAGATCGAATCAAATCCTAAGTAATAAGAAACGGCGATGAACTATGTACATTTGGCGTACTCTTCTCATCCCAATGAGTGAAGTGAAAACTTCGGATGACTGTGTCAGTGATTGAGTTCGACGCAGCAAAATCGAAAATGCCGCTAGTTTTTAAGCGATTTAAGATAGCCCTCCATCATCGCCCTAAAAGCTCATCTCAAGAGGATATGGATATGATAATAATGTATTAGGCAATCTTTGGCGGGAAAAAGGTAAACGGAGGTGAGTAATTAGCCTACAGCTGTGAATATGAATCTTGTCTCACTCATTTAATTGCGTTACTGTGAGGTTATTGTCGTAGGAATAATATGCTTCTGTGTTGATTGTTGGTTGTGGTGCTGGCCGATTGAGTCACTCGCGTTACCCGAGTGTGAACAATAGGAACAAAAAGGTCAAGCCGGGTTAATTGTTTTTTAAGATGTGTCCTGTTTTCTGCGAATAAAGATTTCCCCAATTTTGCTACAGTGGGAATAAGAATATGACTGGCATTTTGCTTAGCGACAGAGAGGCAAAGCGAATCGTCATTGAAATCTCCAGGAACCTCATCGTCCATGCAGTAGAAAATCCGAGTCCTAATCATCGGGGTAACACACTGATCCAGTTCTGAAAACAACTGTATTTGTTTCCGGTGTACTCAAATTTATTTGTTCTGATGACGGCAAAAGACAAATAAGACTGCCCAGCCGTTATGCATTCAAACGCCGATGTCTTTATTGTGTCTTTATTGTCTCTCATCCGTGACAATAAAGACATTTAATTTCTCCAGTTATTAAAAGTGGCATCTCATTCTAAAAGTGGTTTCAAAGGAAGGTTTTTTTTCCTGCTGCTTAGGGGGCGGTCATTAATTACTGGGGGGGGGGGGGGGGGGGGGGGGGGGGGGGGGGTCAGGGCCGGTAAAATATCTAAAACGAGGACCCAAAAATGTTGGCCCTCCCCAAAACATCAGCCCAAAAAATGTTGGCCCTCCCCAAAACATCAAAAAATAACGGGACATTTCCAGGGTGGAGCTGAATGGTCGATTGAAAAGTAGCCTAAAAATATTGTAAAAGTTTCATTGTTAAAACAGGCGCCCAAAAAATTGTGACCCTCCCCAAATCGAAGCCCAAAAAATGTTGGCCCTCCCCAAAACATCAAAAAATAACGGGACATTTCCAGGGTGGAGCTGAATGGTCGATTGAAAAGTAGCCTAAAAATATTGTAAAAGTTTCATTGTTAAAACAGGCGCCCAAAAAATTGTGACCCTCCCCAAATCGAAGCCCAAAAAATCTTAGCCCTCCCCCTAAATTTACCCCCCCCCCCCCCCCCCCCCAGTAATTAATGACCGCTCCCTTATCTAACTGCAGCTACGTCACCAAACTGCGACAACGGTTTATCAAGGTTCCAGACTTCAGTCCTTGAGGCAAGCGTTTGAGGCTTTTCCGTCGCAATAAATTAACCACTTCACTTTGGCTAATTGCAATGGAATATTCTAGAAATGACTGATAGCCCCTTCAGTTTACAGCCAGTGTAAACAAGTTCTTTAGTGTTGGTTCTGGCTTTCGTATAATTTTGTACGCCTTTGAACATCTAATTACATAATGAAGAGAGAGCAGAGATTGTAGTAGGAAATAAAGAATCGAAGTTAGAGTTATTTTATAGAATAAAGAACAATAATATTTTTGAAACCTATTTAACCAAAGTCCACGATTTTGAAACACGTAGAGCTGTAACCAAGTTACGAATCTCAGCCCACTGTTTCCCGATTGAACAAGGTCGTTATAAAGGTATCCCTAGAAGTAATAGAATTTGCACCATTTGTACATCTGGTGAAGTTGGTAATGAACACCATTACCTTTTCCAATGTGATAATTCTCACATGGTGCAAACTCGTGTTTCATTTATGAATAAGTTATTCTTGATTAATCCTTCTTTTTCTAACTTTGATCCTTGTAATTTATTTTATTATTTAATTTCTATGAAAGAGAAAATATTTTGAAGGTTAGCAGTTCATTCATTAAAGACATTATTGATAAGTATAATGAAATTGTAAATTGACATAACGTCCGTTATCAATCTTGTTATTATCTCATCCCCTATTTTTGTAACACTTATCCCATTCTATATATATCTTAAACACATGGTTTTATTATTATTGTAATTTTATTTTATTGGGTTTATACCGATGTACACGTTGTTTGTATCAAGGTTCCAATAAATAAGTATTGTATCTAATTACATAGCGTACAAGGCCACTAGCTGTGAACTTCCGCCAAGGACCAAAGGTATCACGGAGCAGGAGTCGGGACCGGTATCGACATTTAAACCACATCTTCTTCTTGGGGCATTTCTGAAAACAATACCTACGTCATGGATATGGTTTAGATTTATTGAGTTGAAGAGCTTTTCAGTTTTTAGTATTCTGGAGGGTTCTGTCGACGAGCAGATCATTGAGCGCGTTGCATTCCTGTTTAGCGTGTTCTTAGTGTGGCCCCCGCACGCTGATTAACATGTTCGCTATTCACACGGGCTGTTTTGTGGTGAAGCAGTTGTAAGTGAAAATGTTTATCTTGGGAGTGTGGGGAAATGCGGGTACGTGGTACAGAACAGTGGGTGAGCGTTGTGCGTACCGATAGCAGGATCAAATGCAGTCTTCAGGAGGACCTCTCGACTCTTGACTAAACTCCAGCGCACGCTCCGCGCCGTTCAGTGCCCTCGTATCTGCGTGTTCAAACATTTGTGCTTTCCAAACAGGAAATATAACGAGGTTCGAAGCCCCGTTCGTTTATCGCCTCTAGTGAACATGTAGGTGTTACAGTTGTTTTATTTGTACTGCTGTGTTTGCTGGACCGCCCAGACTTTATAGCTCTCTCTTGATGTGACGGCTTGACGTGCCAAACGATCAATCAGTCAACAATGTTTATGTCTGTTGGTACATTCTATTAATTGCCGACACGGAAGATTAGCCTGTGCAATACAGTAATCCAACATTGCAAATGTAAATACATTGATTTGTTTTAGCGATATATGTAATGAGGCTAATGTTCTTCAAATCCATATAGCACGGGCTATTAATTAGATCCACGTAGAAGAGAGGCCATTCTTTGCAGAATAATAATACAGAGGTAGAACTCAGTACCGTAGGAGTTTTAGTTCTTTGCATGTCCAGACAGTTTTCAGTAGAAATTACAATTAGTATGACAGCTTTGAAGTTTGAGGTAATTAAATCCTACTTTGTGGTTTCCTAACCGTCAACTTGACAAGCATCATATGTCATCAGATGCCTCTCGGACAGTATGTGACATACAACGATCCAACAGAGGACAAACAACTTCAGGGCGAAGATAAATTAAACAATTCAAAACTTTGGGACTGATAATCTTAGACTGAACTAGGTATCACGACAAACACTCAGGGTCTTAAAATAACTGAGTAGAAGGTGCTGCCTTTGTGAAACTGTCTCGTTCACGAACTGCAAATGGTTAGACTTTCGCGTCTTCTCGGATAAGGACGTTAAATCGTAGGTCTCCCGGCGTCGGCCTCAAGTTTATCGGTCTTTCAAAACTTTTTCGAGTTCTGCTTTAGACAGTAGATTATGGAACTGCACTACCAGGACTTTTCATTACATTACTATTTTGAATTTGTGAGCTACGTTGTCGATATTGTGAGCTAGGAGAAGCGGATTTCCAACCTCTGATCCAGGGTAGCTTTATCGAGAGTTAAACAATTAAATTGTTCTGTTGGGACTTCATGAAGTGTCCGTAATAGCGAGAGTCATTTTCAGTCAAGCCTTTGTAACTTTAGCCGGGGGGCTGGCTTTTGTCCGTAATACATATATGTCTGTGTATATGTATATTATGTAAGCGCATTGAGATTCTTAAATGCGCCAGATAAGAAAGTACATTATTATTATTATTAAAGCGGGGTGTACGCAAGACGAGGGTTGGCTGTATTGCAGCCTAACCACTCCCCCAACGGCTAGTGTACACCCCACACCAACTAATAATCCTGTTTAGTTAAAGTGAGTTTATATATATCCCCTTTATATGTGCGTAGTTTCACTCCGGGGGTTACACAGGGTTAACCTAGGTGGTTTATATAGTTAATTACGATAGGTTGGTGTGAAACTAGTTTAGCACCAGAGAACATGCAGTGTGAACAAGTATTATTTTAAACTTGTCAATTAAACAGCTTTTGAAACAGTTTTAGGCCCGATTCAAACGTCGAACTTTTCATGCGCATAGACCAGTTCGCGGTTAATTTCGACATCAGTTTTGAAAGGGGTGCAAACATGGCGCGAAATAGTGTTTGTATGGGAATCCGATGCCAAATAGAATCCGTCAGAAAATCGAATTTCTGAAATATTCTTCAGATACAAACTTAAGATACCAGGTAAAAGATTAACTGATCGAAATTTGAGGGATGTAGCTGTGCTGGGAAGCGTTCAATTGTGTTTTCAGTTTTCCATACATAGTCTGTAAATTTTCAGAAATTCCATCAGTACGGATTTATTTGTTATCGGATTCCCATACAAACACTGTATTTCGCGCCATGTTTGCACCTGGTCTATTATATCAAACATGAAAAGTTTGAATCGGGCCTCAGCTTTGTTGTGAAGAGGAGTGTCTGTGGTCTTGTTTCTCGCTTCTCATACTACATTAGATCATTCATGGCACATCGGCCAATGGAGATGCTTGCTCGAGGTCACGTGGAGATACTTTGAAACCCAGGCGGATTGAACGACAAACTAAATTATGCAAGAGGGCGGGCTTTGAAGCTGAGGGAAATTTAGGGGTGAAACAATGACACCATTTCCATATTTACCATATCTAGAAATCATTTCTCAATTCGAAAAATATGCAAATGACCCACAACTGTAGTCTCCGCCTCATGAATATGAGTGTCTCCGACTCGGCATATATTGTTTCCTGGACCAACGCATCCTCGCTCTACAATTACCAATAATCAATAAATGGCAAACGCTTGAAATACCGATTATTGGTATTTATACGACAAATCCTAACCCGAACCATAAACCGAACCCTAACCATCGGACGAGTCACGGGTAAACGACGGGTTCTCACCTAGAGCTGGGTTCACAGGTAAACAAGAAGAGAAGGTAAACGAGAGAGAATTTTTTTTCGAGCGCTCCTACTCGAACTCGTCGTCGTTTGCGTGTAGTGCTTGGTAATGCAGGCGTCACGACCACTACACTAAGCGCGTCTACCGCCGTTCGGATTTGGACAATTGTTTATCTTTATCCTTGACTGGTTTTAAGAATGTCTGTTTAATTTGCGTTCTAGAATTAGCGATTATTGATAGTTGAAGAGCAAAAGCCAATTACTGATTATTGGTAATTCTTGAGCGAGGATATGTTGCCAACACACTGGCTCGGATTAGAACCAAAATTTACGCATGTTTAGCCACCGTTATGTTGTCTAGAGAGTTGGACTTTTCTCTAAATCATCTCGGCCACCTAAATCAATCCAAGGACTAAGATAATTCCATGTTCTGATATTTAGGGTGATGACGACGTTACACGAGACTATGTTTAACGACGAATTTTAAGTAATACAGATAGAGAATCATCACTGATAGTAATAGAGTATGGAAATTACAGTGTTTGTATGGAAAAATTTCCGTTCTCAATTTTCGACACAAATATTTCATAAAAATCCATCCTAACCTTACCGTGTGTATCTTGATGTGGTTGTCCTTTTAAAATGTGACTGAATTCCCTGAAACTCTGTCCACATCAAGATACACGGTAAAGTTGATGGATTTTTATTAAATATTTGTCGAAAATTGAGAACGGAAAATTTCCCATACAAACACTAATTTCCATACACTGCTGAAATCGAGAGTTTTTAATCCCATAAAGCACGGACACGAATTCTTATGTCTAAATGTAATCTTGTTTTCAGTCAGTATTTTAATTTGGCGATGCATATGCGACTTATTTTGGCCGAGAAAATCGAAACATCAACCTCGTCCCCAGGGTCTTCTCGGTCAGACCCAAGATGGCGGCTACTCGGAGAGAAGACCCTCCCAGATATTTTGGCAATCTAAGATGGCGGCCAAGCTAAATATGGGAATAGTTCATGACGTGTACAAACCATAGGTATCCCAATCCGGAGTGAGCGAGAAGCGATTAACGGTATAATTTTCCACGCGACGAACGATGCAGTGAAAACAGGTCTACTAAATGGCTCGAAATGGAGTTTACTTCGATAACGAACCAGTGGAATGGTATCACAAAGCTGCCAGGATGTATCTAAGCTAGAAGAGAATCGTACAAAGCCGTTCATTTCCCATTAGCGTTGAAGCGAAGCGATCGATACAAGGGCACCCAACGAGTACTTTTTGAAATTCGTTTGAAACCAATTGTTGCAGCTTATTTAGCCATTTTAAGGCACCTACTATATCTTTTGACGTATTCTAGAAAGCTATTAGCTGTCAGTCGGATTTTCTAGGTGGAAATCACGTCAACCGAAAATACTATGGCAAAATATTCCCGGCCTACGAATTTGTTAGTAGTCTAGAACAGAAACAAGAATTTTCTAGCCCAAGTAACTCATGTTGCAAAGTTTTGTGGAGGTACGAATTTTTTAGGGATTCTTTTTTCCTTTAGGGAATTCTTAGGGAATGAAAATGTGTTGTTCTGACTCTATTGAGACGAATTGGGACGTACGAATATTTTAGGGGAAACCTTTTAGTCTCCCTTTTCTTCTATAATTTTCTAGGGATTGAAAACAAATTTTCTAGCCAGTATTTCAGAAAACAATTTCCTAGGGACAATTTTTTCAAATCCGAAAGTTTTAGGCTAACTTACTCTCCCGAACAGCTTTTTAACCGAAAACTTCGTTGGGAATTGGGTGCCCTTGTCGATAGCACATGTTCAGGTTTAACGGCTTCTCCTGGCTTTCCCACTGATGAACCTTACCAGAAAACCACCCAGTAATGCACTTCATCTATTGCTCTATCTACAAAACGTGTTAAGCGGTTATTTAAAATCGTTTTATTTATCAAATTTGGGCAATCTAAGCTATTTTCAAGTTCATCTCTCTGGACTCGGTCCGTTTGGCCAATAAAAAGCATTGTTAGAACAACCCTTGCGTTATAATCGAAGAGCCAATCAGAATACGTGACAGTTCAGCGTTTACCAGGGTCTTCTCTCTGAGTAGCCGCCATCTTGGATCTGACCGAGAAGACCCTGGGGACGAGGTTGTCGAAACATATCTATATGTAAATCGGGACAAAATCTGTATCACATTTACAGATCACTTATCGCTTCATGCTTTATTAATGAGTTTGATAATAATAATAAGTCTCGATGCTTTTTACGATGATAGACTATCTGTTAAAATTACATATCTATCAAATGAATGCGATCATCCAAACGTCTAATTGTAATCTAATAACTTTAGAATAATGTCTTGGTAATCAATAGATAAAATAAACTATAACCAATCCGTTACAAAGATCATCTGTCTATTTAGTCATACACACTAGCGAAATATTAAAATTGCAAAATAATTAAAAAATGGTACATCCAATCGGCCTTTCTGTGTACTATTCGACGAAAAATCGTCGTTAATTATCGTCGCTTGTAACACCTTTATTTCTCTGTGTTGCGTATCTATGAGAAGTTTTCAAGTAGTCGAAAAAATAACCGATTCTCCACTGATAAATCTAGATTGTGTGGCGGCTCGATTCAGTGGAAATTTCCCCACATCGTACGTCACGTACCAAGGAAAAAACAATCACAATTCCAGCCGTTTGTTCAGCTTTTCAATGCCGAGGACAACGTGGCAAAATCAATATAGTCCCCCGTACCTGACGTCGCAAATTACAAGACTTGAGCCGTCTGTACACTGCGGAGGTTGCGAGGAAGTTTTCAGATTTTCTCTTCATAGACGCGCAACACAATAAATTGAACTATAATCTAAAGCTCTTGAAAAGAGTGATTTTAATATAGTTCTCAAACTCATGAATAATTAATGTGATATTACAAAGAAAATCACAAGCGTCAAGGAGTCTTGGGCAATCCCTTTATGTAGGACGACACGAATTTTTACCAAAAATACAATAGAATACAATACAATTCAATACAACAATAGAACGAAACACAATACAATACAATAGAATACAATTTGGTAGCAATTCGTGTCGTCCTACATGAAGGGTGGCCGAGTCTTGATATCATAAGCAAACACCAATCAGCCAACCAAACCTTCATCGTTTTCTCTTAAAGTGCATATAAGCTCTAGCCAGTTATCTTTGATATAGATTGTACATGAAGTGGATCACTGTCCAACGGTAGAATATTTCTTGATTTGGGTGTTGCGTCTACGAGATATAAAGGTTTATATTTCCAATATGCTAATGTTGATGTCAGCACCGACATTTGCTGAATTTATTTGTGCTTGTGAATTAGTTATTTTCTAATTAAGAATTTGTAAAATTTGTAAAATCACTTAGATAAGCTTCAAATATAACTTAGAATTTAAAAATAGGTAATTTGTCTCTACCAGCATGCTTTTGTATAATAAGTGATGTCAAGTGTAACTAATTTGGGTTTATATGTCCGTTTGAGAAACCATATCAAACACCTCGAACTGAGTTAAAAAAATCTCGGCCGTGCGTCGGGTTTCAACTTCAGGTCTCAGTGTTTTGATCTCGTGGTGAAACCCTTGTTACTAGTGTTTGATGCAACGTTGATCTAGGATTCATCTTCCCTTTAACAGGTTCTCGATGTATAAAGCAGCAAAAAATACCCGTCGCGCAAGTGTGGATGTGCCAAGCTAAAGTGCACGTGCTAGAAAAACGTGCATCCGAACGGGCAATGAAAACGAGGTAAATGAGAATTGAAACCGATAACCTTTTAGAGTTAAATCAAAGCATAGCCATATACAGTTATTCGTGTGTGATTTTCGGTTGGCTTGTCTTCCACGCGACAACCAAATGAATTCTCGTCAACAAACTAGTTTCCCTGAGACTTGGCAACATTCACCAGACAATGTTCTTAATTTATACAGAGTACTCAGAATGACAATAACTGCACATTTTCACCATTAACTACATCGCACATTGCTGTTGTGTAGTTGCACGATCCAACTTTGCTCGATCTATCATTGTTCATCCGGTTTCTCGCCCAGGTATTAACTATTGACCGAAAGGAGACACAGAGAAAGTTTTACGCAAGTTCTGGTTAACACTTCGCAGCTGAAATGACTACATTGTGTATACTTTCCTTTGCTCTGCGCTGTAGCCTCGACCTTGGGTTACGGTGATGACGTCACACCCCTACTCATCGCCAGTCCCCCAATATTCTCCAGAATTGTGTCTTGATCACGAACTTCAAGCGCGTAAAAAAAAATTAAGAAAAGATCAAACACAATTTTTTTCACTGCAATAACTCCTTTTGAGGTTTCTACTTTAAAAATATATATAATTAGCCAGGGCTCATATGCACTTTAATTTATACAGAGTACTCAGAATGACAATAAGGGAGCGGTCATTAATTACTGGGGAGGGGGGGGGGGGAGGGCCGGTAAAATATCTAAAACGAGGACCCAAAAATGTTGGCCCTCCCCAAAACATCAGCCCAAAAAATCTTGGCCCTCCCAAAAACATAAAAAAATGACGTGGTTTTTTTTAACAAAAGAGGAAAGCATTTCTTTAGTTTTACTCCTGAAAACCTCGTTATCAAGCAGAATGTTTGAGGTCTCGAACGTTGCCATTAGCAGCATCCAGCACGCGCTGATTGCTGGTTAAGGGACATTTCCAAGGTGGAGCTGAATGGTCGATTGAAGTAGCCTAAAAATATTGTAAAAGTTTCATTGTTAAAACAGGCGCCCAAAAATATGTGACCCTCCCCAAATCGAAGCCCAAAAAATCTTAGCCGCGCCCTCCCCCTAAATTTACCCCCCCCCCCCCCCCAGTAATTAATGACCGCTCCCTAACTGCACGCAAAATGTAAATAGTCGTTCACATTTTCACCATTAACTACACCGCACATTGCTGTTGTGTAGTTGCACGATCCAACTTTGCTCGATCTATCATTGTTCATCCGGTTTCTCGCCCAGGATCAACAATTGTATGAAGTTTGCATTTGTTTTTCAAATGTTTGACATCGTTTTGTTGCCACCCCAACATTTTCTCCCAATCGTGCAATCAGCAACAATGTTCCGGCGCTAGATTGAACAGGGATTCACTTCTTGTGTCGTTTGACTTCACCAAGGACTGGGAAATGCAAATAAAAGAAGAGAAACGGTTGACCCGCCGCGGCTTCACATTCGTTGTGTGTAAATATTTCAGACTCGTCTATCTCTTAGGGGAGCCGGGGTGGTGCAGTGGTTAAGCGCTTCGCCTCTCACCTCCGATGGCCCAGGTTAATTCGATCCCCGGACGCGGCGCCGTATGCGAGTTGAGTACTGATCTCACCCTAGCTCCGAGGGTTCAAGTTCTCCGGGTTCTCCTGTTTCCCTCCCTCCACAACACTGAACCAACACGCTAAATTCCAATTTGATCTGTGGATTTGCCGGATCCTGGCTTTGATCAGCCCCTATGGTTGTTTCAGGTCCCGTTAGAAATTCAGAGTTTTTTTACAGTAGTTTCAAACGGCAGTATTATAATTTGAGAGTAGAACAAGCTAGTGTAAATTAACTCCTATTTGGCTTTCATGTGAAGTCCTTTATCATTATGATTATTATATATTTTTATAAACACTGTATTTCTTGTTGCTATCTTAAAGAGTGATATGTAAACACTAATCACATAGGGTGCACGAGCTCTTAAGTTAACCCCCTAGGTTGAATTAGCAGCCCATATACAACCACGAGCTCCTAAGGAGATCGAGGAATCGCTCACTTAATTAATTCATGAAATTACAATATAAACTAAAACCCTACCCTAAACCATAAAAAAAACCTAACCGGGTCAGTAAACAAGATCTTACCCACCTAGAGCTAGGGTTCTCAAGAAAAACCTCTCAAGAAAATGGTGAGGTAAAAATATTTGAGAGATTTTCTGGAACTCGTACCCCGCTCCTCCTACTCGTATAGCAAACGTCGCAACTACCACCAAACAACCATCGTCACTCAATTAATGTCAATTTTTAAATTTTTTAAACTACTGCTAATCTGTGTATTTTTAGCCAATCACATGCAATGAGTGAGCGATTCCTCTCCTTAGGAACTCTGCATATAACCAGGAGCGTCCATATCTCGGTGTCACTGCGTTTTCACAAGTTGTGCTATTTATTTTTCCCGCCAATTAGTTCCATGATTAGGTACTTTTGTTTAATATACCAACAACATATTTTATTCCCTTAAATGATTGCAACCCAAGAATAGCGGGACGATGAAACCGTTCTAAAAATAACCTAACTTATGAAAACGCTGGTTGAACTTCATACACCCTTCACTTACTTTCTCTCTTTTGTTTCTCTCTAAATTGTATTCATATAATGGCAATAAAAACCTTTGAAGTTGGAAGTTACGAACTGGCTCCAACTCGGACCGTATTTTATAGCCATATAAAACGGATTACAAACATGAAGACTGATCCTAACTGAACTGAGACCGTGACGTACAAGCAAGCCTTTAGAAGGGAATTGCGAAGCCACGGGAGATTATATATAGGAGTGTGTTAAAAACATTACGGTTGCAAGTAAACATATTTTACCGTGGCATCTGCGTCATTATATAATCGTTGGGGTTTACTATTTGAATTTCACGATTGTGTACATTCACCGCCGAAATCTTACACCTGCCAGCGTTTCATTGCGTTAGTGTGCTTGGTATTTTTTATCAATTAACCAGATCTGATAAGGCAAAGTGCTCCTCGCGGGTGTGAACAGCTAACCGATTATCATAAAAGCACGATGCTCCTCTCACTAGATCAACAATAAAACCATAGGAAAAACAGTACATTGGTCTCTTAACGTAATCGCTGTAAACTTTATGCCCACTGCGAAGGCTAGAGATACGTTATCACGCTAATATGTGTTACTGAGTCCTCCCACGGCTCGCGGTTTTTTTCTCTTCCTGTCAGTGCCTGAAAGTGTTTATTTCTCGTCTTAATCAGTGTACCGAGCGAGATAGAGTGCATGCAATGATCAATTCAATAACATCTTGAATTTATTATTTTTATATACTTGTTTCTCGAAGTCAATTCAGTTTCTGTGCCAGATTCTGTTCACTATTTTATCATGCTCTAAACAATCATCTCCACTCTAGAATAAAGTGTCTTCTCCCAAGGTATTTGGGCTGTGTCATTGGTAACACAATTAAGGGTGCGTTCCGGAATAAGAATACATAGCTAGAATGATCAAATCGCTTACATCGGGATTTTTTACCACTGGAATACTAAATGTATCCTGAATATCATATGTTAGCAAGTGTTTGTAGCTTACGGTGCAAAATGTACCTGATTAGTCTTAATCAGGAATACGATCCGAATCGAACGCACCCCACATTCTTGAAACATTGGCTTATTTATTGTAAGGCCAGAGTCGAACATTCATAACTTCCAAGCTCTCCTACTTAGATATGTACACGAACTTAGAGCCGGACTTGCAGTTGCTTCTCCGTCTCGGAAAGTTTGATCGTTCATTAGCGTAACTAAATATTGTTGAGAAAAACAGAAATCCAAGTCGGTGATATAGTAATAATTTTATTTTACCATGCAGTAATTACGAAGGCAACAAAACCCCAAATAGTATAAGTTATTTGCTTACACCAACAGACGCTATACTGTCAGTGTCGTCAGTGTCACAACTTTAATTAATGTAAAATGTTTATTCTAATCAATTAAGGAGGAATACAAAACTAGGGAATTGCGTGAAGAGCCACCAATCACAACCGGCTAATTTAGCGATTGTAAATTACTTTTCTTCGGTTTCTGATGCTGTCTTCATTGATTTAGCTCTCGTTGATCCCGTACCTTCCGCTGTTAAAACACATTGATTGTGTTAGACTACCCTCTAGGATATCAGAAAAGCCAATAAGTAGCCTCGCTTGTAGGGCTTTTGAAAGAGCTTACAGTTAGTCTGGGGATTATACTCCCTCCAACTGATCTGAGACGGTCGCGAAAAGAATACGCTGTTTGAAGTGCTTTAGGGTTAAAGTAACGGCTGACAATGGGACAAATAAATTTGGTGTTAATATTTCCGTCGTTCGCTTTTATTGCATTTTCGTAAGCAGATTTTCGAAAAAGTGAATCTCGTTCTCTAAACTCAAGCCTGATTTGCACGACAAGTATTCTCGTCACGGCACTTCTAAATTTTGTCATGTAAATAGAAATGGCCCAGGTACGCGTGCCTGAAATCTAGGGGTTTTGAGACCCTGTGAAAAGGTACGATAGTCTCGACACGCCTGTTAGGAGCGCCGTGCCTAGGTTAGGAGTGCCGTGTCCAAGTGAGTTCCGTGTCCAAGTGAGTGCCGTGTCCAAGTGAGTGCCGTGTCCAAGTGAGTGCCGTGCCTATATAGGTTAGGAGTGCCGTGTCCAGAAAGTTCCTTGTAATATGCATTTTTTAAATGTTTTTTTTTCTGTGTATTATGCCTTTCAAAATATCCCCTCCCCCCGGGACTAGGTAGGGATTTTATTTGAAAAATGCTCCAATGTAAGAAAACTCCTCCCCCGGGGCACTTTATGCAGTCAAATGGGATCAACTCCCCACCTCTAGAACCATTTTCTTTCTTGTCTTGTGTATTTTCATAGCACTAAAACTAACGTGAATATGTTAGCTGAGGCCGTTTCAAATATAATTATTCCCAAACCGTACAAATCAGCCTTACATCGTTCTGTTATTACTTATACAATTTTGCTCATTAGATCCCTCCGAGGAGATCCGGTCCTTCTACTTCGTCTGTTGGTCCTTGCAAATATTTACCGAGGTATCTGAGGCTTGATTGTTGAAAGTTCTCGTGTTTAATAAATTATAACACAAAATACTGGTGTGGATGTACATGTCGCCTGCGAATACTGGTGTGGATGGACATTTGAAATACTGTTCAACTAGTTTGCTTCAGTATGCAGGTGTGACAGAACCACTTTCCCTGAGGCTGCTCTCCCTCTTGTAAGTGTGGTCGGAACCCCCGGGGGGGGGGGGGGGGGGGGGGACTCCCCATAAAAATAGACGGGGGTGCTCGACGTGATAAATGAAATTCACCCCTAAAAGATAGCAATATGGGCGTGGCTCACAAAAAAATTACCCCTAAAAGATAGCACTCCATAACCTCGTCTTTAATATTCGGATGGATCAAACTCTATATCGAAGCCGTAAATACCGATTCAACTTGTGGGGTCTCATGCTCGAGGATCCAGCGCTATTTATTCTCGGCCACAAAAATGTTGGGTCTCGGAGACCCCTAAAAGATAGCAGACCTTTGGAAGACCCCTAAGAGATAGCACTGCTAACAATTTTAACCCCTAAAAGATAGGTCGAGCACCCCCGTCTATTTTTATGGGGAGCCCCCCCCCCCGGGGGGTCGGAACCACTCTATTTTGCATCCTGGATTGTCACATTCAATCACTGCACTTTAATATACTTCATCTGGTTTCTGGCATAATCTACAGTTGGAATTTTTGAGCGAGCCACGCCAGCTGGGACTTTGATGGTCCAGTTGCTGAAAAAAAATTGTGTTTCCTAATAGTATGACTTTTTTTGCGGTATAGAAACGAAAAACAATAACTGGCAAAAATCTTGTAAGGCAGCCAACTCAGCGTGCGTTCGATTGACCGTATTCCGGAATAGGAATATATGGATTACACTGTTATTTTCAAGGAGTTATTTTAACTCCAAAAGAGTTATTATGTACCATTTGTTTTAGTACAGAATAACTCCTTTGGAGTTAAAATAACTCCTTGAAATAACAGTGTAGTCTCTGCAAATCACTGGTTCGGGCACATTTTGCATGGTAAGCTACAAATGCTTGCTGATATATTATAATAATATTCAGGATACATTTAGTGTTCCAGTGGCTAAAACATCCCAGTAAACGTGATTCGTAGTGATCATTCTGTGTTTCTTATTCAGGAATACGGTGTAATCAGCCATTTCACAGTCAATGTCGATCATGAGCCCATTACCCGAAGCGTCCATCTCCCATCACTATATCTTTGAGTTGGCGTATTAACGCCTTGGGCTATTTAGAGAGCCAGGTTTCATTGTTTTACAGACAATGTCCCAGACTTGCGAACACTGAACGCATGAACGAACGATACAGGCTATTATCGTCGCCGTAAATTTTTTTTCTTTCGAACAAAGAAAACATATTTATTAGTGGGAAAAAAAACACATTAAAGAAACACATTTATTCGTGGAAAAAAACTCTAAAAATAGCCCAAGGTGTAGATACGCCAACTCGCATATATAGTACATATGGACGCTACGGGTAATGGATCCTGTCGCTGTGGAGGTTCGAGTCCACAAAAACTGGTCAATTACCATCAAATTCTGTAGCTGCTATTAGGAGTGAATAAAACCGCTACCAACATCGCCTGTAGAGCCGAATTGTGTAGATTCCATTAAAAGTAAGACCCATTAAATAGTGGTTTAAATTACTTAATCCAGAAGTGAGTACCTTTATATCACGCGACACATCTAGATCAGTGTATCGACTCGAACAACAAGACCGACTGGTACCAGAAAACTAAGAAAAATCTCTTTGAATCTATGGGCGATTCAGCCCGATCAACCCTGTCAACAGAAACGCTATTTAGAACTGATCAAACAGAGATTAGAAGATATTGAATACCAGCCTTGGTTGAGCGCAATCACAACGACGACAGGAAAGATAAAGAACGAAGTAAGAAGCTACGCACTTACCGCAAGTTTAAAACTAATTACAAGCTTGAATCATATCGCTCGAACGTTTACAACATTGACCATAGAATTGCCTTTACCCGTCTCAGAATAAGTAACCACTGTCTTGAAATTGAGAGAGGGAGACATGAAAAACAATACCGTAATGTAAAATTAAGACAGAATTTGTGCAGTGTGAAAGAAACTGAAGACGAATTCCACTTTGCAATCAGATGCCCAATTTAGGACTCCCAGAGAAACACTTGATCATCAATGTTGTAAACAGTAAACTAAAATACAACAATACAACTTATTATGACGACCACATTATTTTTAACATGTTAATGAATCCACCTCCAGCAATACAAAAAGAAGCAGCAAAGCACTTTCATGATTTTAAATTACGTAACGAATAAGCGAAACCTATTCCAAGTATAGTCCTCAATGTTTCATTCGTCAATTTCAGTTGTACAATTATATATTTTTTCAATCTAATTAGTCTGTGTATAATGTATTTTTTATACTGAGATAGTTATTAGCTTTCTTGGATCTCAAGACCAATGTACACAAATGTATAAGGTGCTAATAAAAGAATGTATGTATGCCCCACCTATGCCGGGGGGGGGGGGGGGGGGGGGGGGGGTAGAGATTTCAATTGATAAGTACATTACTGACTCCTTAGTTTTCCTCCCAAATTTGCTCACCGATTTCCGTTAAGCTGGGAGGAGTAAAACGCGTTAAAAAAAGTTTATATTAGCATTAGGATTTATCAAGCAGAATTAATCTTGGCCGGAAATTCAAGTCGTCTACTTTTTGCGTAAAGTATAAGTAGAAATATGCCGGTCATTTCAATGCATCTTTAGTTTAGGAATGGGTTACCATCTACGTCGGGATGAGGTTAAATCATATATAGCTCGCATATCATTCAGAGTGTTGTTGTTTTTTAAGAGAGGAAAATCGATCCGGGAGAAAGCCACCACAAACTGGCCTCTCACATGTCAGTAATTTTCCGCGTAAACCACTTTCCTGAGTCCCACCATCCCCACCCCCCTCCCCCTCTCTTTTTAAGGTCTTACTTAGGCTTTAACTTGAATTTCCTATTCACCGATCGCGATTCCTGGTGATTTTTTTCATTGAAACTATTGAATACACATCCGAGTTGAAGGCATTCGATTCTTTCTACATCGGACTGTTCTTCTTAATAGACAATTTTCCGGCTTTTATTATCCACAGGCGGATCACCTTTGATGAAAACAATCAAAATGTGTTTATGAGGTTTGTCGGCAATGGATTCTTAAGTGTGTATACCAGATCACAACTGAACGGCACCACTGGTGTAATCAGTTATCTAGCTTAGTTCTCCAATCGGAGTGAGCTACGCGATCAAATAAACACAGAAAACAAGACTTTTTTGTTCCTTCATCTTTTAACTGTAGGATGCAGATTTCCTCCCTTCGTAAAAATCAACCGTGAGTCGAGTGTAATGTGTCCAAAACAGTTACTGTAGTGGGGGAGTGTGTGAGGAGTAAAAGCAGGCCCCCACCAGCTGTAATACTCAGCCTGCTATAATAAATAAAATATTTATTTATTTTCTAATTTATTTAGGATAATACCTCCTTGTGGGCGAAATATACTACCATCAAATAACTCGTTGAAGTGAAGTGAATTTTCTTGATGGGTATTTAATTGTTTGTGATTCCCAGCAAATCGCCATGATTGGGTAAGAAGAACTGGGCGACAGGATCGTGGGCTGGTGATGGTGTGAGTGTAGGGCGTGAACAAGTTTCCTGCGTAGATCTACTCTTCGCTTTGGAAGTAAACCCGACAACAGAATTCGCATTAAAGGCGGCGAAGACTAAATAAGAAACCCAGTTAAGTGTTTATACTGACAGCTGATTTCTGCAGTGGGACTAGTTTATATTCAAGAGATTGATTCACAACAATTAGGATATATTTTTAAAAGGGTAATCCCACGCAACTTAAGGCGAAGCCGCAGCGATAAGTGTAGCCTGAATTTCAGCCGTCTCCTCAACCAGATGAGACGGCTGAAATTCAGGCTACGTTTCGGGCTCCGTGGAAAAATCGATAGTTCTCAGAAACATCACATCACATATCTCTGCGACGATATGAAATGACTCCTGAACAGAAATGACATATTGCCGTTGTCCCACAGCTATCGCATCGAGAACTGACTCACCGACGTAGATAGCGGTGAATTCAAAGGTTTCATGATGAATTCAACGTTCCGATCCATTCCCACCAAATAGGACTCAGAGGTTGTGACAAGTTGTTTAAGTTGGAATAAAAAGGCGGACATGAATGGAAAGAGGTAGTGTATGATTTTTGAAAAAAAATCGATAAATCTCCGAAGAACCTTCGCTGGACGTTTCTAGTGTAAAAATCAATATGCGACGCTTCCCTAAATGAGGGATGCTATTTTCGTTGAAGTGCGACTCTGAAAGTTTCAAATTTACATTTAGGGGCCGTCGACATATTCGAAATGCCCCGCTTAACGCACAACGGACGTTAAGGTCAGACCCCCTCCCCCCTCCCCTTTAACGTCCACCCATTGTTTTATGCTTTTTTTAGGTCAAGAAAAACAGTAATGAAATACACGGGAGTTCACTTATAAACAAAGTATAAAACAAGCTTAAAGCTTTAATAGCTGCAACTGTACAGTCAGTCAGTACCTCGAATCCCCGTACGAGCTCATTTCGGATCTTGACTAAAATATCCATTCGGACACGACTATAAAACTGAGTTTCACTTACCTGGAGCTTTGAGGTATTTCATGATACTTCTAATCAAAAGACCTTGTTGAAATTTCCGGAAAATTCAACAGAAATTGCGCTCTAATGTAGATCTAGCTGACTAGAAACGTTCTAAATGCCCCACACTAACGTCCATGCCCTTACCCCCTCCCCCCTAAACGTCCGTTGTGCGTTAAGCGGGGCATTTCGAATATGTCGACGGCCCCTTAGCCGACCACCAATCTCCGAGTCTAGTAATTAAATTTTAACGGTCAGCTAAATACAATTTTCCAAACGAGGCTTGAACTTCCACGGTCGCACTTCAACGAAAACGACAATAAAGAACGTGTTGTGCTCTTCGTGAAGTGAATTGTTGCTCGGTGGTACTTGAAACTGGAGGCTGCCTGTTGTATGCTCGGCTTAGAATTAATTGTGGTCAAGCTGGAGGACTAAGAATCCTCAAAAACGATTATTTTTTTGTTACCGCGATTGTTGACATGTGTACAGACAGGTTGAGTACAAATTGGATCGAGAATATGATTTACCGGGATGATCTACGTCGGTAGTGAGATTGTGACAGCATTGACGCATAAAATGTCGAGTTTGAGCGACTCCATCCGACAGGGAATACTCTATAAACAAGATAAACCCCATCAAAAATACATTTCTTTCTTCAGCCAAAGACCTGTCAGTCTTTTACGTCAGACGAAAGCTTTACAAACTCTGCCGGCAATAAATATGATGAGATTGCATGACAAGTCGCTGAATGATTTCCTCTCCAGTTCGCGGTCAATTCCGATATTTTGAAAGGTTGCAAACATGCATACATACATTCTTTTATTAGCACCTTATACATTTTTGTACATTAGTCTTGAGTTCAAGAAAGCTAATAACTATTTCAGTATAAAAAGATTATATACATAGGCTAATTAGACTGGAAAAATAGATAATTCTACCACTAACATTGAGGACTATACCTAGAATAGGTTTCGCTTATTCGTTACGTAATTTAAAATCATGAAAGTGCTTTGCTGCTTCTTTTTGTATTGCTGGAGGTGGATTCATTAACATGTTAAAAAGAATGTGGCCGTTATAATATGTTGTGTTGTTGTGTTTTAGTTTACTGTTTACAACATTGATGATCGTGTTTCTCAGGGAGTCATAAATTGGGCATCTGATTGCAAAGACAGTGGAATCTTTCAAACACTTTGCACAAATTCGGTCTTTTGCTTTGCGGTATGGTTTTTCATGTCTCCCTCTCTCAATTTCAAGACAGTGGTTACTTATTCTGAGACGGGTAAAGGCAATTCTATGGTCAATGTTGTGAACGTTAACGTTCAAGAGATATGATTCAAGCTTGTAATTAGTTTTAAACTTGCGGTAAGTGCGTAGCTTCTTACTTCGTTCTTTATCTTTCCTGTCGTCGTTGTGATTGCGCTCAACCAAGACTGGTATTCAATATCTTCTAATCTCTATTTTATCAATTCTAAATGTTTCTGTTCATAGGGTTGATCGGGCTGAATCGCCCATAGGTTTCCGAGTCCTATTTCAAAGAGATTTTTCTTAATTTTCTGGTATCAGTCGGTCTTGTTGTTCGAGTTATATGTATATCGTTATATAGGATTCAAAGAATTGGTGGTTTTTCCTAAGACAAGTGTTCTAGACGACAAATTGTTATCTTATATTTTCCATGACGTCGTACATTCTGTCTGCGTTACCGCTATATCACTAAAATGTTCGCTAGGATCGCATTTTCTTTGATCAATTGTTAAAATCTGTATTGAAATTTCTAAGTATACGATTTTTGCCAGCATGTGGAGGTCATTCAGTTCGCATTTTTCGACCAGTTGGAATACAAGAATCACGAAAGTGAACTGATTATCGAATTAGAACACATGTTTAGCTTTGAAAGCGATTTCAAGCTAGGAACCTGTGGTTGGGTGCTTCAAAACATCCTTGCTTGAGAATACCAAATTTAAGGAACGTTATCTTATGAAGACTACTTTCCAAGAATTATAGTAAGCCCAAAATGTTCCCTTCCTATTTTTGTCCTTTTTTCTGGAGAATTAAAATGCCGAACTTTGACTTTTCAACAAAATGTTAAAAATCGAGTTCTTCTGCAAATTAATACACAGTTACATTGTTTTGAACAGGCCCTTACTTCTAATAAGAATCTGATTGCATTCACTGATTCATTTATTTCGAGGCAATAATCTGCATTTAGATTACTGACTTCAAAGCTCTCTTACTTCAGAATTAGCTACAAGTTTTAAACTTTTAAACTCTACAAGCAGTTAAATCATTCAAAATATGACTTGTGCAATATTTCACCAATTGCACCGAAAATATAATCTCTACTTATTAATAGTAACATGACAATTTTCACCAATATTATTTAAAATAGACCCTGAAATATCTGCGATCTTACTTTTTACACCTACAGCATTTCCACCGTCAAGAGGTATATTGGAAATTTACCCGGGTAAATTCGTGTTTTCGTGTTTAACCGATTTCCCCAGGAGAAAACCAACCTAGGTATATTTCCATATTTACGAAAGAAAGAACAATGGAACTTTCCCTCGATAGCACCCCAGATAAGTCTTAGGGGTCGCTGCAGACCCCAGATAGTTCAGCCAATGAAATTTCGAGGATCTGACAGTACACTAGGCCTTCGCGCCACAAAGTTACTGGGGCGTGGTATTCAACGGTCTTCGTGTAACCGCTGTACCCAGGTAAATTCAAACCCCAGATGGATTTTATTGGAGCCAGTTTTACTGGGTAAACGACTTTATCTGGGGTAGTGTAACCGCAGCTAATGTCCTTGGACAATCTTAAGACACTTCGATTAGCTACGCCACTCAGCCCATCTCTCATACACTCTGTATGCCCTTTTGGTATACACGGTTTACGCCTTGTCTCTAGTATTGCGTGGAACAGACCCTTCAGCCAACTGCAGTAAACCCTTTTCTTCACGAAGGGTAAAACGCTCAATTCGGGTGTCCTGACTAGTCACTGAAATAAAAGGAACGGCACATTAATTGAATCCAACATTATTGAACTTACACAAAACTAAACAAGGGAATAGTCATGGTAAGTAGCAATTACCTTTTTTTCCCTTTTTTTTAAACTTCAACCACGCTTTCTCTCCTCTCATTGGTAAGACGGCTCGCAGGTTCAAAATCCTTCCTATTAAAATATTCCAACATGTCAACAGACTGCGAGAGAATTTCATCAAATCCGTCGTCAATGTCGACACCTTCCAGAATAGTCACTTTTTGTCCTTCAAACTTGTCCACAGGTTGAGAAAGCATTTCTTACCAACCGTCATCTTCTATGTACATCTAACAAATCTTGCTTTCAAACGGGTGACCGCTGACTGCATAGCTGTTTTCTTTTTATTGACCGTTCTTTACAATATAAATGTCTGCATACAGGTGAGGAATTCTAGTGCGTTTTTCTCTCCTTTTGGTATACACGGTTTACACCTCATACATGCAACATCAGCCGATTGCAAAATATTCTCTTGACAAAGCTAACAAACCTTGTTTGTTCTAAAACAATGGAACTGTGTATTAAATTGGATAATGCTTCGCTCTTCGGTCTTCTTAGAAATAATGACCTCGAGCTTCGCGCTCGGCCATTATTTCTTAGAAGACCTCGGAGCTCATCCATTATCCTATACATAACGGGTAGAAAATCACTGATGGCGCTCCCTTGCATTTAACTTTTCAACAAAATGAATTTGAAATTTGTTCTATTGCAAAAACTACTTCAGATAACACAATTGTTTCTTTATCCTCTGTTATTATTCATTTTATTATATCTATTATGTTAGTTATATTATACTAGTAGATACCGCTAAAGATAATCCAACATGCATTGAATGTCATCACAACCTCGCGAACCGACAGCCTTCCGCAGTTCATGCCGCATTGCAGTCGTCGCGTCGAGTACAGAAACCATGGTTTTAATTCTGCCACATCACTTAATCCATTTCTAGTGGGCGAGGGTATGGTTATTAACAGGTAATGCATATGATTTACCACCCCTCCCCCATCAGTTTTTCAAGGTTTCCAGATCTTACCCCAAATTTGCAAACAACATGTTATGTTCGTCGTGCTTAGTACCAAAACTATGATTTTAATGCTTCAACTTTATTTAATCCAGTTCTGGACTGCGAAATAGAAAATGAAACTACCAGCGATAAGGTGGGCTATTCACAACTCTGTATATTATTGGAGTTTCGAGTTGTACACCTTGTCGCTGGTATTATGCATATTAAACTTCAGAATGAGACTAAAACCTGTATAAATGTGTCTGTAGAGTCACTGTTTCAGCGGTAACTTTCGAATACAAAACTGGACTATTGATACAAATAACTATGCACCACATCTGAACTAATTTACTGGCTAGTCTCGTACAAGATAACCTGCCAAACTACTAGCCCTATGTTGAAAGGTAAAGACCTGTACCCAATCAGAGCCGGTGGGATTACAAACTAAAAAATGCCACAAGTGAACATTTGGGGTATGAAGAACTTGTCCAGAGCTTTCCAGAGCTTTCCAGTTTTAGTGTTACCATCGAAGTATTTCGATGAGGCATTCTAGCACAGTTCATTTTCTTCTGACCTTTGACGAGTTAGTCCTTTTTAAACACGTTTAATAGCATCGTTCTTTTTACCATTAACATTTGATTATTCCACCATTTGCCGGCCACATTGCAGTGTGTTCAGTTCACTAAATGTTCCCTGATCCCAGGTAGGGACATAATTTACAATAGACAGGCTATTTGATTGATGCTTTCGCCCTTCCTCATCGCACATGGAAATGCATGTCTGGCCCAAGGAGCGGAAGGCCCCAGACTCGATCCTTGTGGTTCTCTTATGAGTGGTTGTACATCGGTTCAGGTTTATGTGGCATTCCTGGTGGATTTGTGTCGTGTATCTCGGGTTTATACGTCAGGAGAACTAGTAGAACCCATGCATGAAGCAAAACCTGGCAACAAGAATACAGGTACTTTCAGTAAGCCTGAAATACAGTCGCTGCCTCAGCTTGTTCTAAGGGTCCGCTCCGAACCCTTGGGACGAGCTGAGGAGGAGGCTATATTTCAGGCTAATATACAGCATTATCCTATAAATATTATATTTCAGCCAATCAGAGCTCAGCTTTACTATGCAATACAGGGCGGTATTTCATGGTTTTTCTATGAAATACAGCGGTATTTCATGGCTAGATCAAGGCCAATAAAAATGCAGGAAATTTCGCGGCCTTTCTTTATCAGCCAATAAGAATTCCAGATTTTGAATACATAATTAGTCTGCACACGCGTCCGCTACTCGAAGGTTTTGTTTTCCGGCGAGAAAATTCGCAGTCTATCGTCCGGTAAGTTACTTTGTTTCGTGATAAATCTTCCCGTAAATTTGTTTTATAGGATACTATGGTTATTTCATGGTTTTCTATGTAATACCGGCGATAAATTCACTCGAAATTCATATTTTAACAGTGGAATACAACTCGCCTTTCCAAATAATACAAATTTCTCGTGAAATATTCGCCCGTATTCCATAGAAAGCCATGAAATAACCAGTAAATATTATTATATACAGGAATTTGCAAACATTTTGACATATATCCACATATATATCAAAAATATATCTAACATTATGGGATGTCGTTGCTGGTATTGTTTTCAATGACCTGAAAAAATAGAGGTATCTCATAATGTTTGATATATTTTTGATATATATGTCGATATATGTCAGAATTTTTACAACAGGCTGTATACCATGCATCATTGGTATATACACCAATACAGTTATTTCAAAATAAGTATTTAACTCGTTCATAAATTATTATCCCTTACATTCATAGAAACAAGCGACGTTTGGGTCAAGAGTTCCTCAGACAATTTCATGTTCATGCTTAAAGGGGCTGTGTCACGATAATAGACTTTACATTCGCGTTCCGGGCCGGAAACAGCTATTTCCACCGATTTTGATATGAACTAACGAACCTCTCGGCCATGTGGGATGCTTAAAATCAAAGCAAATATGCAAAAATGACTAACAAAGAGCGTATATAAACAGTCTCCAGGGAAACTATTGAAAATCCTTTCAATCAAGCATTGAGGGAGGGAAGTCCAATTAACAGCCACCAACCGAGCGATTACTCGATACATGCGCAGTACCATGACATAGCCCCTTTAACACTTTCAGTCACATGTTTACTCGGTACACATATGGCAAGATCTTGCCACACACCATGAATTTGTAAATTTTGTACCTTTGAAGAACCGCTTTTTCCAAAACTATTCAACATAATCTCAAATTTTCGATAATTACTAAGTGTGATTTTCTCTTTTGTTTGCAGCTTGAAGTATGACTTATGCTAATGAGGCAAAATGTAAACAATGACGTCAGCGGCATATACGGGACATTCACTAAGCGGTCACGTGACCTTGTCAATTAAAAACTGGCGCTAGCACCATATGAATGCTAGATATGTAAAGAGCAAGCGAAAATTAGTAACTAAGGCATGTGTTAGGTTCATATATCTTTAAAAGAAAGCAAAGACAAAGTTTTGAAATCGCCAAATTTCACAGAGTTTTTCAGGCCGGAGGGCATGCTTTTTTGAATGACAAGGCGACGTGATCGCTTAGTGCAAGTGCTCTATTATTTTTCAGTCATTTGATAGACAAATCACCCTTGCGGCTCGTGCAATTTTGGCACAATTTTCAAACATCACTCGTGGTGTAAATCATTAATTGCACTCACGCGTGTTTTACAATGTACCCACACAAACACCTTTATAATTACAAACCTTTTTCATGAATGCCTATTCATATCTTGATACTTTATTCACATGTACAGAAAACGTTATCATTATATACCATGTGAAACAGCACATAAATATTCGTGAGTGGTGAAATTGGAGTGTTACAGCCTTAAAAAGGAGTAAAGTCACAGCGATTTGGAATTCGACGCTACCTTATGAATAAGTTAGCATCGTTTAAGTTTTCATCTAAGTACAACACTCGTTCTAAACCAACATATTATCTATACCCGTATACCGCGCGCATGCGCAAGACATTGTTCTATGATACGGATCAGTCACTTCATGAATACACTACCGCTTCATTACTTAAGGATTATCTTAAGTTAACTATGAAATATTACTATGCTGACACTTTTAAGGTTACCAGACTGTACTCATTAGTATGATAGAGTTCTACTGACTATTGCCTATCCTAAATAAAGTGTTATAATTGTTAGAATCGCATAGCCAAAGCTGAATCGCACGGTACATTTGCGAAATCAGACGCGGATTGGCTGAGACGGAGTGGTGATTCAGAGTGGAATCATCACTGTAGACTACGCGCGCTATTTATAACTTAGCAAAATATCAACAAAAGCACTAAATCTACAAGTAATTCATCGGACTATCGGTTTTCTCGTGCAATTTAACGTGGAATTACCTGGTCAGGCATGTGATTTTCCTATATTATTAGTATTAATATTATTAAGAGATTTGTATGAGAAAAGAAACGGGGGCCTTTCTAGCCTCGCTTCCAATTTTTTCTCTGCATTTGAAATGGCCATAATTGAGCAACAATTCTCCACCGATTGCCTTAAAACTTAACACGATTACTACATAATTGTTCGGAAGCCATCAGTATGGATATGGTCAATTACGTCATGGGATGCAGCAGTCAAAACAACATTCAAAATTGGTTATCCGCATAAAATCACATTCTTAAATTGTGGTCCAAAAATAGCGTGACAACTAACATGCTACATGGTAGATCTTAACAGAAACAGGCTTGAAATTAGAGGAATTTTCCACTGCTAGTTGTCACTAATTCTTACTAGCAACGTGGTTTGGAACACTAGCAATAGCCATAAAACCACAAATAGCCAGCCTGTGATGCCATTAACTTATTTTAATTGGAGAATTTGTTCTATTTTTGAAATATTGTGTTCCTTGAATGGAACCGACATCGACAATCTGTTCTGAGGGACAAAAGCATGAGGAGAAATTGGGAAATGGAAATAGAAATTTGTACATGGACTTAAAAAAGAACTTTAATTGCCTAACTCGTTATTACATGTACGTATTAAACTTCGGAAACTACATTCAGTTATAAGCATCGTCCGAACTGAGTAGTCTCCAAATCCCCATCGTGGAAGACTTCGAGTATATGGAGTTAAGATATCAATTTATTCAACCCTTAGAGAGCTAACTGGATCAAAGTAAAGCTAACGAAAAACGTTAAGCATGGTTTGCACAAATGAGCCCCTGTCGTCCTCTGCTGCTGTACAAGTCTAATTGTGGTTTTCTTGTACAATTGCACTAATAAGATGAGTTCAACACATCACGCCTTCGGGAAGCAAGCATGAACATGGACTCGTAATAATAATAATAGAAGGTTTATAAAAATTCTTTCGCACCGAACGGTGAATTACAGCAATCTTACACATCCTAATTAAGTAAGTTCTAAATATAAATTACAATCATATGGAGCTGCTAAAGGACTGGTAATACTATCAATTAAACTTACAAACTGTGGCTGGAGTTACGCAACGCGGCAAGGCCATGCCAATTGGCCCTGGTCGACGGCAACAGATAATTAAGGTGCGAGGATGGATTTGCAACTTTGGCAAAGGACTTACTGCAGAGCGCGTTACGTCGGGTGTCCAAACGAGGAAGAGCCGAAGCGTCCAGGGCAGTCAAATAGGAAAGATTAGGATATAGAATACGTAAAGCCCGAATTTTCTCCAGCTTATCCGAAAGGTAGTAAGGAATACTAGTACTCCAGACGGGGCAGCAGTATTCAATTATAGATCGGATAAGAGAAATATAAATGGTAATAAGATCGCAGGGCGGTACATCAGAGTTACGCAAGACGCGAAGAATGTGAAGCCTCTTAGCCGCTTTCCGCGTGACAGCATCGATATGGGAGTTCCACTTCAGGTCGTCTTGAATCGAAGCAATAGGCCCTTTGCAGCTAACAAATCACGTGTTTGTACTGGATGACAAAACATATCTGACTTCATTTATTTAAAGGCCTCGTACAAGATCGGTATTGTTATTAGCAAAACCTTTATATAAATGCTATTTTCACTTCCAATCGATTGTCGATCTTTCTAAAATAAATTAGTACACACCTATTAAATTACTTCACTATCCACTCGAGAGCACATCAGGTTTAATAGCAGACAATCCCAATGAGAAATAGCTTAAAAACTACGAAAACGTGGCAAAAACGCGCATTCAACTGTAATCCCTCTTAAGCTGTTTTATTTATTTTTAAATTTGAAACAAAAAGGCGACAAAATGCCCACAAAATACTAATTTCCTCAATGTAAATATCGTCATGAATGGGTGACTGAATACACGTGAGGAATTTGTAAGAACGCTGATGAAATGTACAATTTTGCACATAATAAGGAAGCTCAGGAGACAGGGCTAGGTTGTTGCCATATATAGAATCTACAATGACAGGTTCTTACCATATATAGAATCTATAATGACAGGTTCTTACCATATATAGAATCTATAATGACAGGTTCTTACCATATATAGAATCTATAATGACAGGTTCTTACCATATATAGAATCTATAATGACAGGTTATTACCATATATAGAATCTATAATGACAGGTTCTTCAGTACCATATAAAGAACTCTATAATGACAGGTTCTTACCATATATAGTATGACAAACATTCTTGCTATAGGATATCTCCTTAGGAAAAGGCCAAGCCGTATGCTGAAAGAGAAAAAAAGATATAAAAAACCTTCACCAAGTCTACTTTAGATCTAACAGGAACAATCCTTTGAGAATACCAAGTGAATAGTCCAAATTAGCAACATGATCTCGAGTTTGAAATTACGATAATCGTAATTCTCGTGACCAATCAAGGATAAAGATAAAGATTTGTTACATTCCGAACGGCGGTAGACGGGCTTAATGTAGTGGTGCACAGGCAGCCCAAGCTCAAGTTACGAAAATATAAGGGTTTGTAAACAAGTGAGTCACTTTATATATGAATCGACATTACTTAAGAAAAAAGATATTCGATCTTTATCTCGTAATCTCGAAAAACTCTTACAATATTTACTAATTTCTTCAAACGTAGACTTCCTTAGGTCGGATGAGAAACACAGTCGAAAAAGAAATGAACCATTCACGAAATGATCGTCGCAAGGAGTTCTAGTACTCGTAGTATGTGACGTCAACAGGCAAATTTCTATTGCGGAGTGTTAGAAAGTAATTAGGTGATTGCTTTTGAATTTTGGTTAGTTATGCATGATTGCGTTTACTTTGCCTCGTGATTGGTTCAAGTACAACCAATCACGAATTACTTTAGTTCGTGAATGGTTCATTGATGTTTAACTTGCTGCCGTAATTGGCTCTGGTTTTGGTTTTACGACACTCGATCGAAACCGCTGTACCGCATTGTGTGAAACTTCCATATATAATTTTTCACGGTGCTAATTATCAATATTTTCATAACTCACGTTATGTTGTCCCATAACGGTATGCGATTACACACTAGACCAATCCAAGGTAATTTCCACCATCTTGTAGGGGGTGCAAACATGGCGCGAAATACAGTGTTTGTATGGGAATCCGATGCCAAATCATTTCCGTAAAATCGAATTGATGAAATATTCTTCAGATACAAACTAAAGATACCAGGTAAAATATTAACTAATCAAAATTTGAGGGATGTAGCTGTGTTGGGAAGCGTGCAATTGTGTTTTTAGTTTCCCATACATTTGTCTGTAACAACGCGGGGAAATTTACAGACAAATGATTAACAATTCCCGCCTATGTAGATATTGACAGAAATAAACTTCCCTTTAAATGAATACAAATTGCTCTAAAACTACTACAACCAAAAGGTAGTTTAGTAGTTATACTATAACGCGTATTATCCTATACTTACAAAATATAGCTTACCTGCATTTATCAATTTCGTTGACTGCTCTTTTTACTCTCTTCGAGTCATTGATTTTCGAAGGCATAACAGACGTTATCGTCCTCACACGAGATACTGTAGAGAAATAACAAATGTAACAGATTATATCTTAGGCAGAGAACAGCCCCTTCAAGAAATTCGGAAAAAAACACGATATTTTGGCAGAGTGAAGATTGAGCGCGAGTAGTGTCAAATGAGCTCGGGGCAGGGGGGTGGAAGAGGGAGACAGAAAAATAAAGGGACTAGCTCGTTTGACAACAATCTCGTATCCAGACCCGATTTGTTTCTTAGTGCGCATGGTCAGATTTTGTCGTCGAGCATGCGCAGTAAGAAACAATCGAATATGAGCATGCGCAGTAAGGAACAAATCATATCTGGGCATGCGCAGTAGGAAACAATCGAATCTGAGCATGCGCAGTAAGAAACAAATGTCTGGGCATGTGCAGTAAGAAACAATCGAATATGGGCATGCGCAGTAAGAAACAAACCCATGCGCAGAAGAAACAAATCGGGTCTGGGTACAAGATTGGTTTGACAACTCAAGGTGTGACGTGTTGTGGTTGACTTACAAGTATTCTCATCACTGTCCTCAGTAGACTCCAGTGCGATGGCTGTTGAGTTCATATGTCGTGCTGCTGATGCCTGAACATCTCTGTATTGCTGCTGCAAGACCAAATATTCAGTTTACAACAAACATGTTCAAAGCTCAAGTCCTTTGTTCAAGTACGGATATTCTTGTGTACGATGTGCGACTACTTTACCGGGGCCAATCAGACAACGAGAACTGAACGCATTGCAAAACGAAAATAAAGCATTCCAAAGTAAAAATCCCTGCAATGTGATTGGTTCTCGTTGGAATGCTTTGTTTTCGTTCTGCAATGTGATTGGTTCTCGTTGGAATGCTTTGTTTTCGTTCTGCAATGTGATTGGTTCTCGTGGGCCCGGTCTCAGTAGTCGCACTGTAAAGGCGCTGTATCATGGTGTTGTGCATGTGTGCTAGGGACGTCAGTTTATGTGAAAATCAATGAGAATAAGTTTGTTCCAATTTCATCAGTCGCACTTGGCACTGCTGTATTTCAGTCAGCGGAAACCCTGAACAATAAAGTCAACATGGTGGAGATAAAGAGAACAAACGGAGATTTTTGATTACTTCGCCCACATTATGATACTTCGCACACATTATGATACTTCGCAGACATTATGATACTTCGCAGACATTATGATACTTCGCAGACATTATGATACTTCACAGACATTATGATACTTCACAGACATTATGATACATCGCACACATTATGATACATCGCACACATTATGATACTTCGCAGACATTATGATACTTCGCACACATTATGATACTTCGCACACATTATGATACTTCGCAGACATTATGATACTTCGCAGACATTATGATACTTCGCAGACATTATGATACTTCGCAGACATTATGATACTTCGCAGACATTATGATACTTCGCAGACATTATGATACATCGCACACATTATGATACTTCGCACACATTATGATACTTCGCACACATTATGATACTTCGCACACATTATGATACTTCGCACACATTATGATACTTCGCAGACATTATGATACTTCGCAGACATTATGATACTTCGCAGACATTATGATACTTCGCAGACATTATGATACTTCGCAGACATTATGATACTTCGCAGACATTATGATACTTCGCAGACATTATGATACTTCGCAGACATTATGATACTTCGCAGACATTATGATACTTCGCAAACATTATGATACTTCGCAAACATTATGATACTTCGCAAACATTATGATACTTCGCAAACATTATGATACTTCGCATACATTATGATACTTCGCATACATTGATACTTCAAATACATTATCATAATGTATGCATAGATTCGACACGACAGAAATGCGACGTCTGAATCAGTGTCGCATTTCTGCCGCATGATACGACAAGGCCAGTCGAACGTTCGACAGAAATTCGACTAGTTTATTCAAACGTCGAATTTCTGTCGAAGTTAATTCGTGAATTGAATTCGACTCAGCAGATATTCGACGTTCGAACCGGGTTTAACAGCAATACTTGTGAGCCAACATAACACGGTGTTTTTTTAGCTCATTTGTTTTTAGATTGAGCTACCTGTGCACGCCCCATTTTGACCGCGCACCACAGGTATCCCAATCCGAAAACAAATGAGCAAAAAACCCACCCAGAAGAGCTGATAACTCGGAGAGACGCTAGCCGGGTAAATAATTATTTGTATATCGAAAAGTATTTCCGTGCACACTATGCTACGTAACGTTCAATATATGTTTAATGTTTATAAACATTTCAACTGTAATGCATTACTTGAATCATAAAGGCTGGTTCACACTTGCGACATAAGCAGGAACTCGTTTCTTTTTCTTATGTTTATGTTATGCCACAAGTGTGAACCGAACGACATAAGCATAAGAATAAACATAAGGTAACACTTGTAAAGTGTGAACTGGGCAACATAAATGTTTGATTTTCGAGTGATTCGCAAACCCCCATGCACTTTCCTCCTGTACTAATTTGTCAAGCTTGAGGAGTTTTGACCAGTGAGAGGAAAGCAGTCCCATGGTAATTAGTATGCAAACGACGAGCTAAATATGATAACACAGTGGAGTCAATATTAGACCAGCGAGATGCAACTTGGATCATGCGTACATTTCTTTTCTCCGTTAAAACCTGTTTTCGAAACTGGTTTGACTCGTCCATGATTGTGGACGGCGGTTGATCAAAGAAAGCGTCGGATGTCGGCAGAGGTCTCTCTCCCTCGCCTTCCATTTTACCAAGACAGAGAGACCTGCTAGCAGGGAAGTAAACATTAGTGACAACTAACAACAGTTGCTAGTAGAATATTCCTCTACTTTCAAGCCCAGGTGAGGATAGAGCACATTTCCTATGAGTGGGACAAACTACGGCAATGACTACGGCACGGTTACTGTACGGCATGCCGTGACTTTGAAATGGTTTCCCATTGTTTTTATCCTGCTGATCCAATCAAATCACAGAAATACAGTATAGCACGGTTACGGTAACGCAACGGAGACGTCGTGGTTTGTCCCACTCATACGAAATCTGCTCTATAGTGACACGGTAAACATCGCCATTGCCTTACCTCGAGTCTCTCCAGTTGAAGTACCAGTGAGTTCTTCTCTGTACTCAGTGCCTCTATCACGGTCTGTTTCTGGATGAGGTTCTCAGTGAGTGCTCGTACTCGGTTTTCAAGCTCGGCTTCGCTGGTTGAAGTCAGTGCTTTGGTAGCAAGCTGTGAGACAGCAGCTAGCGATGTTAGTGATGGCCAGAGCAACACAAGCATGAAATTTATACAACCAAAAAGGCTACAATGGGTGTTACATTGTTGATACTTGTGAAACCTGTTATGAAACCTGTTATGATAACTATGAAACTTGTTATGAAACCTGTATGATTGTTATGAAACTTGTTAAGATAGACATTAAATCTGTTATGATAGTTATAAAACTTGTTATTAAGCTATTAAACATAATAGTTATGAAACTTCTGATAGTTGTGAAATATTATGAAACCTGTAACGATATAGTTATGAAACACGGCTGTTATGATAGTTATGAAACCTGTATGTTATAATAGGTATGAAGCCTACACAAACAACATTTGAATGTAAGAACTACAGAAATATTTTCGTACTTCCTACCTGATTTTTTAGTCTTTGTATTTCTGTTTCACGCTCCTAAAATAATAATGCAGAAAGCGTAAAGTAAACTTGGCATAATGCAGCAATATAGTAAATATATCTATAATACAAACGTGTAATGCTGGATGACAGCAGCATTACCATATATGGGCATACCATATATGGGTATGGACACCACACCCACCTGTATGTGGCCCATCAAACATACCATATATGGACACCACACCCACCTGTATGTGGCCCATCAAACATACCATATATGGGTATCACATCAAATTTACCATATATGGGCATACCATATATAGGCATCAGACATGGACACCACACCCACCTGTATGTATCCCATCAAACACACCATATATGGGCATACCACATATGGGCATCAGTCATGGTCACCACACCCACCTGTATGTGTCCCATCAAACATACCATTTATGGGTATCACATCAAACTTACCATGTATGGGCATACCATATATAGGCATCAGACATGGACACCACACCCACCTGTATATGGCCCATCAAACACACCATATATGGGCATCTGTCATGGCCACTATACCCACCTGTATGTGTCCCATCAAACATACCATTTATGGGTATCACATCAAACTTACCATGTATGGGCATACCATATATAGGCATCAGACATGGACACCACACCCACCTGTATGTGGCCCATCAAACATACCATTTTTATGGGTATCACATCAAACTTACCATATATGGGCATATCATATATAGGCAGCAGACATGGACACCACACCCACCTGTATGTATCCCATCAAACTTACCATATATGGGCATACCATATATGGGCATCTGTCATGGCCACTATACCCACCTGTATGTGTCCCATCAAACTTACCATATATTGGCATACCATATATGGGCATCAGACATGGACATCACACCCACCTGTATGTGTCCCATCAAACTTGCTTTATTTCTTTGTAGTTCTTCCTGCGAAAATCTCAAGTCCTAGAAAATGAAAGTTAGAAAACAATATTGATAGCAGCAACTTTATGAAGTATTGCCAGGATTGAACTGGAATCAATATGACATCCAAAGTCACTGTAGTGTACATTTATGTACTCACTGTCTTCAAATTAACAGATTCTTAAAAGTGGGTCAGACATTGACTTCAGAATTTTTGGAAATTCTTACATTTAACTGTTTATGACCGGTACTACCATTTGCAAGCAACCATTTAGCGTACGTAAAGGCTGGTTTTCAATAGCGACGGACGCAGAAGCGTAAGAAAGTTATGTTCTAGTGAAAATAAACACGAAGCATAAGCCTCACTTGCACGCGATATTCACGTTGCTCAAGACCCGAGAATGAACATTCTGACTGGCTAAATACTTCTGCTTACGTTTAACTAGTTTTCACTGGAACGGAAGCTCGACGGAAGCAAAAGTAGAAACGTAAGAAGGAATCCTTCCGTTCCTTCTGCTCCCGTCGAGCTTCCGCTTTCGTCTCCGTTTCTTGATTTTCAGTAGAATGTAAGCTTCCTCGTGCTTCCGCTTCTGCTTCCATTGGTAGTGTATCCTATCCTATCCTATCCTATCCTCCCCTCCCCTCCCCTCCCCTCCCCTCCCCCACTAAGCCTGATACTCAGGTTATCGGTAGCGAAATCAACTAAAAAATCCGGAAATTGGGCTCCCTGTGGCGAAACTTAGGTGGGAGAGGGACTAGGAATGAAGGATCTTTTCTTCCACAGGCTTAGATCATTTCACTTTTGCAGCTTACATGTAGATCATTTCACTTTTGAAGTTTAGATAATTTCATTTTTGAAGCTTAGATAATTTCATTTTTTGCTTATGTCACTTCTGTTTTGCTTACATCATTTGTGTTTTGCTTAGATCATTTCACTTTTTGCATGCATGCATGATTTTGGAAATGATCGTTAGATCACTTGTCTTTTGTTTAGACCATTTCACATTACACAGTTTCTTGTTGTTGTATTTTTGGTGGTAACAGCTTCCCAAACATGCGTAATTGTACAAATCCTTGGTTTCAGCTGGCGGGGCCACCATTGCCTAACATCCATCATCATCATCATTTTATTATTTAACTCATGTGTACAAAAATAGCAAGATTATACTAATACAAATATTAATGATAATAACATTTACTTACAGTTTTGAACAAGTTAGTTTACAAATATAAGTACACAATTGAGTAAGGGCCGCCCTAAATAGCAGAGCTAATCGAGAGGATGACCCTTTTAAGCTAAATTTTTTTTAAAGAAGAGAATGCGATCAAGTTTATACACATTTTTTTTTATAAAATAGTATTTCTCTAGTAGGAAAATAACACGTACATATAATCAGTTAGTGTGAGTATAGTTATCTATTAAATGACTGAAGAGAAGGTTACGGAAAGAGGAGAGAGAGTTTACATCTCTAATGTTCAAAGCAAGTCAGTTCCATGTTTTAGGTCCAATAATTTTAAGCGATCGTAATCCATATTGAGTCGTTGTAACAGATTCCAAATATAGATTCTTCTTCTTAGATTGACGGGTACTATAGGAGTGTACACAGGAGACATATTTAAAAGTATTTTCAAAACAAATAGGAGTTAAATGACGAGTCCATTGAAATACAAAGCAAGATATTTGGAGAGTAATCCGCTAGATAAATAAAGGATTTGTACAACTGCACATGATCTTGAAACCGAGTCATAGGTTGTGCAAGGTCAGCCTCAAACTGAGCAGTTTCAGAACGAGGTTAGACTGGCTAAAACAAAGGTTTATCCAGTTTATCCTTCTGGGACTCAACATGGCTGTCATGAGAGAAGAGTTAATTGACCAATCATAGCACGTTTTGCAATGCTATAATATATATTTGTCCATGTGTATTTTACCTCCATGTGTTGTCGTATCTCCTGTTCACACGATTCTCGCCGTTTCTTCTCCTCATCCAGCAGCCCTTCCAGCGCCTCCACCTTCTCCTGAGCGATATCTGCTTCTGACTGCTGTTGTTGTTCCATGTCCTGTTGAGAGGTTCATGACGTCATCAGCACATTTGACGAGCTGCTGCACATCCTCTAATTACCACCAAGTGAAATCGCTATACATAGACACTGTACGCCCTGCTGCCAAAACTACAAAGTTATATCTAAACTGGACTACTGCTGTGTCATCTATCACGCTCACTATCAACCCCTAAATAGAAATTGTTACATGTCATTAAGAGCTTGATATTGTTTTTATTCACGAGTTTTTAATGCCATATTGCGAACAAGCGAGTCTACTACATTACATGTTTAGGATTAAAAAATCTTGAATAACGCCAAGTCTTGATTAGTCTTTCTAGCGGTGTTTTTGTTTTCATTTTGTTGAAGAAACCGTGTAATTTCTTCTTCAGAAACGACTACAAACCTCGGAACTAGTTGAATCTGCTATTTCTTTCAGGAAACAGCAAAGCAAGCGCGGACGCGCACGTCAGGCCTGTTTTGGCGGGAAACTGACGTCAGCATTCGGCAATAAATAATACAAGCAATTTGATTGGTCTAAGTAATTCATTACGAGAAATTTGATTGGGCAATACAACCCGTGAAGTGATATTACATTACGACCATAAATAGCCAAACATATTTGAACAAGATTTTAAACACTTTACTGCGCCCAAGTCAATTCTTACTGGCTAGCGCTTATAGGTGCTCAAGGTATGTTGACCGCCATGACAAGCAAGGTGTGGCTAACATTTTGAGCACCAGCCCTGTCAGTGGCACCTTGCTTCCCACATTTATAAAACCAACGTCCCTCAAATACACGGAATGTAAATGCCTATCCTTTTAGACCACCTAGTGTCAACCTTTTTAATCCCCCAATTCAGGGCTCGAAATTGCGACCGATACGGTCGCAAATACGACCAAATTACTATCACTTGCGACTAAAACTTTTCCAGCAGTCACAAATTTTGCTACTAGTTTTCGCCTAAATAAGTGAATAAATTAATTAATAAAATGTCCAACAGTCTCGTGTGTTATGCTTCATTTATTTTTTCTAACTTTTCAGCAAAATCATGAACCATTACCTTCATTTTCCCATTTTTCTTTTCTTTTAATCAAGTGACACGAACCTTCACTCAGATGCCATTTTAAAGCGGTCTCTTTAAAATATATCGCGGACGCAGCTTTTTGTCGTAAGACCGCTGGATTCCGATTTTTTTTGCGACTAAAAATTGAAAACTTGCAACTACCGGTAGTCACATTTTGCGACAATAACTTGTGTTTAATTTCGAGCCCTAGAATTGACCTTATTCATAATGGCATCAAAACGAGGCCAGGTGTCTCAGCTTGTCACAGGAAGTGACTGGCTTCAATTTGCAATTTTTGGGACAACTGCCCTCGCTCTGGTAACATTGTTATCAGACGTCTTCCACGTAGGCATATGAGATAGACCCTTTGCAAAAAGGCGTGGCCTAATTAGCATAAATTCTGAATTTAAAGAAATACAGAAAAAAATATTCAGACACCTGAAAGAGCAGTAAGAAGTTGTTGATAGTATGTCGTTTAATAGTTTTATAACAATTGGTTCCAGAGTTATTAGCATTTAAACCTTTGAGAAAACATGAAAACGAGGCTGATAAGGCCATGGCTGACTTATTTCATACAAAGCTCCCTTAATTCAAACCTCCCTTAATTCAAACCTCCCTTAATTCAAACCCTAATTACTCTGTAGCAATGAAAGCTGACATTCAAATTTCACAGGATTACTTATTTTCGCATGCTGTTTAATCTGACAAGGTTGATTTCCTCATCTGATCATTGTTGTCCAATGAAATAAAAACAGTATTATTACATAAGGTCTATGAATAAGTAAGGTGGATATTCAAGGAAGTAACCATGGAACTATCAATTTGAAAGTATTTCCAGCATGTCTGATCTGATGTCCATACCTGCAGGTCGGTTTTGAGTTGCTCCACCCTGAAGCGTGTCTGGTTCAGGTCTTCTCTCAAGGCAGCCTTCTCCTGACAAACCTCCTCAAACTCGGCAGTACTGACTCCACCTGATACATCATCACTCTGTTTTCCCTCTCGCAGTGTTGTGATCACCTTGTCTTTGGCCTAAAATGAGAATAGGTCGAAAACTGAGAACTACTGTCAAGTCACTACCTAAACTTAAGAATTCCCGTAAATGTATAAGGAAACTAGACATTGCTGACCTTTCAATGGAAAAATGTAATAACTGTTTTATATGTTGCAACTAGATTTTAATTGTAGATATTCAAGTTTTTAAATAATTTTCAGATAATTTTAAAGATTTTAATTGTAGCTAAATACGTTTTGATATTGCTTGTGTACAAAATGTAGGCATATAATTATATGTCATTTGTTTTAGAGATGGGGAAAATGGGGGAAACAAGAGACATATGTTTCTGTGGGTGGTATTTTTTGGGGTGGGTTTTATATAAATTATATGTACATGTATATATCATATTGTTTTAAGATAGAATAGTGTCCGCAATTAGTCAACTGTATAGTCTGCTATATTTCCATATAGACACTTAAATAAAGTTTATTATAAAAAAAATTAATATCCCAGGCACGTGATTAAAAGTTCTCATCAAAGCATATGGTACTCCAGCTGATCAGTCATACCTGCAAAATGCGACCTGCTTTCTCCTTGTAGTCCTTCATCTCCTGTCTGGCTGCCTCTAGGTTGGCTTTCGCCATCTTTAGGGCTGAGGCCTGATCACTTGCTTTATCTGAACGAATGTTAAGGAACAAACTTGCCTAGCGAGGTCCTCTCAAGGGCCTTTAACTTCTAACCCCGGCTGGACCAACACTCAGGGTCTCAAAATAACTGAGTAGAAGGAGCTGCCTTTGTGAAACAATCTCGTTCTCGAACTGCAAATAGCTAGACCTTCACGTCTTCTCAGATAAGGATGTAAAATCGTAGGTCCCACGTCGGCCTCAAGTTTATCAGTACTTATTACTTACTTATTAAGACCTTGTGAGGGCTGTTTAAGAAAATTAATGGGGAAAATTATGTGTTTCCATTTAGGCTTGTGTTCCCACTATCATTTCTTGTCAGTTCTCCACAAAAACTTCCACCCATGTTTCTATAACTCGATAGACCCTGTTTATAACTATCTGTTTCAATAGTTGATCCACATGTACAGAAAACATTATCATTACCATGAGAAAAAGGCAATGTTAAAATTGGTGATCTTGTGAAAATTTTGTGCTGTAGCTTAAAAAGCAATGAAGTTTAATACAGCCATTTGAAATTAGAGAGATTTGTATGAAAAAACAACAGGGGCCTGTCTAGCCAGTCACTTTAGCGTTTTTTCTGCATTAGAAATGCTCATACATGTAACTCAACAGCAATTTCCCCCAACAGGGGCCTGTCTAGCCAGTCACTTTTAGCGTTTTTTCTGCATTAGAAATGCTCATAACTCAACAGCAATTTTCCACTAAAACTGAACACAATTATGCAAATTAGGAAGTGGCCATTATGAACATTTTCGGCCAATGGAAACACAGAAAAAAATGTTCTCTCTTTTCTAAATAAAACAACTCTGGATACAAAACAGGAAAATGCTCATTCACTTTACATCTAGCTCAAGAGTGTGTGCAACTTTCTATGTTTCCACATAGTTTTAGAAAATGGTTTACAAGCAATCGGAGCGCTTGTTGTACGTAATGGCATTATTCTATTTTAACAGTAATGCAGGCTCAAGGCCTTGAAAAGCTGCGGATGCACAAGTGGTAAGCAAGTGCATTTATCAGCTTTTCAAGAACTTCAAAGTGCATTATTTTTATAGGAATACAAATTTAGGAACCATCTTCTATTTTGTTTTATAACAGTCATAATCAAGTGTGCATTTATAAGAAAATAGTGCACTCTCAGCAGAAGTCTTGAAGTTAGCTAATACATTGGTTAGCTCTTCCAGTTGACAGAGCACGGTCTAGAGTGTGGGAGGGCAGAGGTTCAAATCCTTGGGTAGGGATGTACATGTACATGTACAGTTAAGTCATTGCATGGCCCTTCTAATCTATATGAGGGGATGCAGTGAAATAACCTGTTATGTTATTTTGAGAAAGAGTAGGGGATTGTCTCCCGACACAACAGCCTGGCATTCTGAGTTACTAATAATCACTCAATCATTATAATTGTAAACTGCACAGCAGCACATTGCGCTACAATAATAGCAGTCTGTATCACAAAATAACCTTGTGAAGCGCATTTGAATATACTCGTATAGAATTTGTGCTACATGTACATGCACTGTAATGAATAACTGTACCTTTTGCATGTAGCAGTCATTAGGATATCATTAGGATATCATTAGTTGTTAGGAATAATAAATATTATTAGGATAAGGATACTCTTTTCTTCATTAACTTTTTTCTGCAGACTCTTCAAGGACTCAGCCATGGCCTGTTGATCTTGTTCAAGTTTGCTTTGCCTTTCCATTGCTTCTTGCTATTGGCAAGAAAAAGTCATTAGGGATCGGTCGTTATTTAAGGGGAGTACCGGGTTGGATCAAACTAACCCGGTCGGATATTTTTCCAAAAAAAATCAAAGTTTACCCCGTATGAGTTTTGACCTGAATTTTTCATACCCCGTACGATTTTTATCCAACCCGGTACTCCCCTTAAATAATGGCTGCATGGTCCCTTACACAGACCATTTCATGTGTTCAAAAAATGTTCTGTGTGACTTGATGAAAATGTTCATTTCTAATGGTGATAATAATAATAATACCAATAATAATAATATATAATTTATATATACATGTATGCATACATGATCCTAAAGTTCTGAGGTGCTTAACATACAATTTACAAAAATAATAAAGTAACAACGTTAAAAAGTAAGAAGAAAAGGTAATTAAAAACAAAAACTGAAAAAAACCTGACTAAAATGATGTGTCCTAGGTTTAAAAGAACTAATACTACAGAGCTACATGTACATATTTATCTACATGTAATGTGAATGGGCAAGCCATTCCGCAATCTAGGAGCACCGACAAAAAATGCAATAGGTTTTAAGATGAGAAGAAGGAACCTGAAGTAAAATTATGTACATGTACGTTTAGATGATTACCTTACATGGATAACTGCCTAACAGGAGCATACAGTACCTACACTGTATTTAACAAATCACTAAAAAAGTAGGCACCAAATTATTAAGTGCTTTGAAAGTAATTAATAAAATCTTAAAAATGATGCTCAAGTAAATAAGTAATAAACAAGTGTCAGTTTAATACCTGTGCCCGTTGAGTAATAAACAAGTGTCAGTTTAATACCTGTGCCCGTTAAGTAATAAACAAGTGTCAGTTTAATACCTGTGCCCGTTAAGACAGTAATAAACAAGTGTCAGTTGAATACCTGTGCCCGTTAAGTAATAAACAAGTGTCAGTTGAATACCTGTGCCCGTTAAGTAATAAACAAGTGTCAGTTGAATACCTGTGCCCGTTGTCTGGCCTCATGTTCCAGAGCCAGTTTTCTCTCGGCATCTTCCAGTTTGACCTGTACTACGTCCAGCGCATGGTTATGTACACCAGAAGAGTCTGTGTGGTCTTTAAGCAGTCTGGAAGAAAAGAACAATAATTGCCAGCGTGAGGACAAACACTGTTAGGTAATTATTAATAGTATAATAAGGAATGTGATATTGGTACATGTATGAATTGTAGGAATCACTAATTAGCCCTAAACACCCTAAAACCTGTGTTAGGGTTAAGTTTGGGGTTAGGGTTAGTTACAATGTACATGTAGTTAATTATGTTATATATAGGTCCAATAATTATAATTGTCAAAGATTGACTGAATTTTTACAGTCTGTACTGTACTCTGAATAACTCATCAGTGCCATTTTATCTACCATTATACATGTAGCAATACTTCATGTGATGTCTCCTTTTTCCTGAAGCAAAGCTTTATTGTAGTTCAGTCTTTCTTAAAAAAATAATTTAGTCTGGGGGGTTTATACATTTTAAGTTTGCATAACAGAATAAATGCTTGTAAACTCTAAAACAGGCAGCCCATAAATAACTTACTTACCTTTCCCTCTCTAGCTTGAATTCTTCCACATGCTGTTTCTTGTTGTGTAGCTCCTGATCTGCCTGTTGGATTCTCACTCTCAATACAGCAAGCTGGGAATCCTTGGCAGACAGCGCTTCATTGAAATCATCCTCAGCCTGACGCTGTTGCCGTACAATGCTTTCACTGGTAGACAACTGCTGCTGTGATCTTGTAAGGTATTGTTCAATTTCGTGTACTCCTAATAACAATGAAATCACAAAATAACATGAATGTAAGTATAAGCATTAAATGTAAGCAGCCATGTACTGTTACAACATTTCAATTTTTTGTATTAATTATAAAAGCAGTGCCCAAATGCTAGTGGTCCCTGCTTTATAATGCACAAAGTAAAGACATAATGTATGAAGAACTGTATCCAGAACCTATACAGGACTCAAACATTAACACTCGCAAACTCACAACGTGCTAGCAGATTTTTTTAATTTGTGAGTGAAGAAAATCTTCACTGTCTAGCAAATTTCTGCTGATGGATCTACATTGTACTAAGGTACAACTTGGAATATGAAAACCTCGAACACATGTGGCATACATGTATTTGCAAGAGTTTGTATAAAGCTTACAAATGTAATTCTTACCCGATGCATGATTAAAAGTAAATTATATAAAGTGATACTGTGAATGTATAGAATATCAGTATGTGGCATTTCATTTTGCAAGTACCCTGCGATTATTACTAAAATATCCTACTAGCAGGCACTTGCTAGTGGATTTAGAAGTTAAGTTTGAGTCTTGCATTAGTACCATGTGTGTACATGTACAGTATGTATTATGATAAATACCATAGGAAAAATTACTACAACTGTTCATATAACTACCACAAGATTAATCAGTATCCACTATTTTCTCAAGCTACAGTGTAGGTAAGTAATTTTTCCCAAACAAATTTAGCATTATTTTATATAAAACAGTTCACTTTTTACTGGAAGCCTTGAGAACACAATGTTACATCGGTTTGGGCTCCTGAAATGTGGGAGGGAGGGAAGGAAATCAGCTCCCTCCCCCCCCCCCCCCCCCCCCCCAACAAAAATAACGACTGATCCCAATTAAATGGCTGAAAACATGCATCTAATTATCATAACATGCAGAGGTGCAGGGGATAATTAACAATTATTCGGCAAAGGCGAAGTCGATATTGGTGATTATAACCCATCATATATTTTCTCTCGTGCGTGATTGGTTGAATGCGTCACGTGACCAGGTATTTTCTCTCCACGAATGGGAAATATCAGTGAATACACTCTGTGTGAGCATAATTATAAGCATGCGTCAAATAAAATATTTGAAGGATGATAACATTACAATAACCTACATTGTGGCATCGAAATATGAACTGATTTTGTCGTTGGACATTAATCTGATCCTCAAAGCTCACAGTTTCCCTCGAGCTTCACTCTCGGGAACTGTTCTCTTCTCGGAACAGATAATGTCCATGGACGAATTATCAGGGCATATTTTGAAGCCACAAATAGGTTATTGTATTAATATTCACCAATATCGACAAAGTCTGAGACGAATAATTGTTTTAGTATATACTGTACAACATGGGAACCTCAACACAAAATGAGAATGTGTTTTTTTAGTTTTATTTCTTAAATAGAAGGCGTGACAAATGTAATTTTTGTAAACAAAGCTTTTTCTACAGCAAAACAAGTTGTGACAGTTGCTTTTGTACATTTTATGCAAACATTTTACCTTGAAACACTTGAAGGCCATATTTTGTACATGTAGCTCTTTTAGTGCTTTGGGCACTGCATTTTGTTGAATTTCCGGATCGGAAACAATCGCAAAACGTGAATTTACACCTGCCATTTTGTTTCAAAATTATTCTGAGTTTTGTAGGTAACATTAATTAATTACTAATTAACGAGTTGACGTCTACCCGGGAATCGACCTACATGTAGGCTTTTTCTTACGCGGTATAAAAATTTCAAGAAGGGTTAGAAGCACTTTAAGGTATACATAAACGTTAAAATATTTAAGAAGCAGAACAGGGTACAAGTGGCTATTGCTCATTATTCCGAGATAGCGAGCCAATCAAATTGCATAATCTATGTAGGTTCCTGTGTTGTATATACTAAAAGGGCATTCAATCAAACCACCCTTTCTCTCGACTGAACCCCCTTTCTCTCCCTCCCTCTCCCTCCCTTTTATAAAGAGAACAAAGAAGCTGCTGTGATTGAACCCCCCACCCCACCCCTCTCAGAGAATCCTGGATCCAAGACATGATTCCCATACTGGTCATATACATACATTGTATGTGACATCATTATCATAAAAGGGCTGTGTCCAACAAGGACATAAGTGACTCCTGATTACATTCCAAATTCTCCTTCAAATTCTTTGTTTTCTAAGGAGAATTTAGAAGTGTGATCAGGAGTAGCTTACACCCTTGTTGCACACAACCCATTAATTAATACACATCTCTCTCACTTCAACCTTCTTACTTTTTTCTGCATCTTTAGCTCGCTGTAGCTGGGACACCATCTCTTCGTTAAGTGAAGACACTTCCTTCCTCAGTAGCTTGTTCTCCAGCTCTAAATTAGACACCCAGTCATTAGCTGGGTTATGGATGGCAGGTGCTGGCTGGCTGGGTGACTCATGCAGCATGGTCTGTGATGGTGGTTCATTGGATGTGTTGAGATCAAGGCTGAGTCTGGTGGCTTTATCCCCAGAAGTTGGATCCACCTTCTCCTCCTGTGTGACCACACTCTCTGTTGCCACTAAAAATACATATATTGCACAGTTTACACATTTTATATTTATGCACCCTAGACTTTCTTCCAGGGTTCAAACCTGAACCTGAAAACTGAATTGAAAAAACTGAAAACTGAATACACTTTCATATCTAAACAAAATCCTGGACTTTATTAATTTCTAGGATTTTTTTCAGTCTTTCTGCAGGAGTTTTCCAGGAGTATTTTGAAATCACAAATAAATAATTCATGATTAAAACTGGCATGCTCAATATGTGAGGCAAAGCAACTCACATCTCCTACTTCAATCAGAGATTCCAACTTCTACAAGTTCTCGAAACCTGTGAAAACACTGCTAAAAGTACAATATTGTGTTTGACATACCCTCTGTGATACCAGCTTGTCCATCTGTGGCATCTATAGTGTCGGCAGTTGGCTGTGGTGACTCAGTAGCCTTCCTGGGCATACTAGGGCTGTCCTGGGACACCCTGGGTTTACTAGCTAGAGGCTTCCTCTCCTTAGCCGTTGGGACATTGCTGTTCAAGAATTCAAACAACTGGTCATCACTCTTCTCTCTCTTAGCTGCCTTGGGCTGTATGGGCCGTGGTGCTGATAGAGGCAGCCGAGGCTTGACAGGTGCCGAAGGTCCTGTGTTCAGGATAAACAAGTACATGTACCTGTTTAACTTAAACTGGCATAAATATTTACATCTGGAATCAGTTATTTATGATTTATTCTGTTTTACCACTCAAAGGTGGACAGAGAACCTCAATAGGCTTAAAGGGATACCCGAGTGAAAAACACATTAGGGCTCAAAAGCCTTTTGTTGTTCGTCTGATATTCTTGCCTTCTACATGCTTTTCTTCATCCTCCCAGTCTTCTGAACTTCTCTCACAATATAGTCTTCATCATATTTTTGTTCTAGTACAAAATTGCTCTGCCATATCGATGAAAATCTACTCTAATTCCGAGCGTGTGAAAATTCTACAAAGAAAACAAGTCGCTACAAGTTAGCTGCAAGACTCCGGTGGGACGAAGTGACGTAAAAAAACGTCACAGGAATTAATGTAAACAAAATGGCGGCGTCCACTGTCTGGTCTTCGCGGGGCCAACTTTGAGGGGCTCGTTCTCAACTCTGAAAACGTTTTATCAAATTTTAATACATTTTCTGAACAAAGTACATCTGAAAGATGCTTTTGAGCCCAAATGTGTTTTTCACTTGGGCATCCCTTTAAAGCCCCTCTATGGATGTCTCTGATGGCCTATGATTTATTTTCCTTAGCAGAGAAGATGTGAAGGTCTAACCATTTGCAGCTCAATCACAAAGGCAGCAACCTTCCACTCAGTTATTTTAAGACCCTGAGTGTTGGTCCAGCCAGGGTTTGAACCTGCGACCTCTCGCACGACAGACCGGAGCTTAACCACTGAGCTAACCATTAGTTATATATAGTTAAATACTGATGGATCGATCTTAATGATACATGTACAGTACATGTACCTGTCAAAACTATGTTAACACCACATGTACTATGTACAATTGATCCTCTAACATGTGGTATGTTTATATTACACTGTACATGTTTATTATGAACACTCATGTACATGTACATGTTCAAGGTGTTTGATTAACCATATTCTAAAATCTAATTTATTTAGTCTCTAGAAATATCATTGGTTGAGGTATATTTTGCATTATAAGCTACAAAGGCTTGCTGATTTATGATTTTTAGAATACAAGTCATTTTATTATTGTATTCCAGTAGCTAAAAAAATACCACATGTATGAGTTCTCACGGCTAGACAGTCTAGACTCCGGAATTGATTGACAGTCTGCTTCTTGCACTGTTTTCCAAATACATGTATGACTTGAAACTTCCAGGGTCGCACTTCAACGAAAAAAGTAATAAGCATACACTATTGAATCCTTGCCATTTATAGGTATTGACTGTTACAGGGGCTGTAAAGAAGCCTTTAACAACAAATTTTATTGATTTGTGTGTACATGTATAATCTACATAATTTGCAGTTTCAAATACCCAATTTTCAATATTTTAGCAAAATAGTTTGGAGGATCTTACTTTATTTAAAGAGCAAATTGCAACACCCTGCCTGTACCTAAGTAAGCTTACTTAGTGCATGCAGGGTCTTCCTGTAATTCAGAAAGGCTGTGTTCAACAAGAGCATAAGTACAAGCTTACAAGCCATTTGGGGTTTTTAGCCAGTCAGCCATCCATGTCTCCTTTTGTTTAATCATTATCTGTATCTTTTCTACTAACACTGTGATTCAATAATTATAATAATATATTTAATATCTTACATGTATTTACTTATTTATTTATCATTATATTGCTACACTACTATACAAAACTGCTGTAAAAAACTCTTGTAATATAATGGCAAAATAAATTGATTGATTGATTGATCACATTATAAATTGTCCTTTAAATTCTTTGTTTGCTACGGGAGAATTTAGAATGTCATCAAGGGTTACTTATGCCCTTACATGTTGCACACAGCCCTTTGATTAATATCTTACTTCCTTACGAAAAAGGTCTTTAGGACAATAACCAAACAATTAACAAGTGACAATAAATAATAATAATAAAATAATAAATAAATGGTTTATTTTACGTCGAAGATACAGGAAGCCGTTACTGGATCTCACAAGCCAGAGGCTCATATTTAAGTATTCCAACAAACTCCAGGGTCGAATTCTAATGTAGTATTCTCTAATTACCGGTACCTACAATATTCAATTAGTATTTCAACAGAATATGACCCCCTGCCCAAAAAATAATGTAAGTTGTGATATTGGGGCATAATTAACAAGCAACATTGCTATAATTCAAAAAACAACACTGAACTGCATGGAGGGAGGATAAAAATTTGTGATATCCTAATTTTTTTTTAAATGGCTGAGTGTCCCAACACTTTTGACCACAATCATGGCTACTTACCAATAAGGCTCCCCTCGCTGGCTGTTCTCGGAAGCCCCACCCTGTCCTCCTGACCAACCCTAGGACCAGATAGTTCAATGGCATTCACAGTTGGCCTATCCAGGGGAACATCCTGGAATTCTCCATTTTCTGTTTGAAGAACATTTGCTGCAGTATTGTCGACCTTCTGCAGCAGGGACTCTGCCTTGCCTGCTAAGTCCACAAGCCAGGACATGTCAGGCCTGAAGCAATACTCCCCTACAGGAGGGCCGAGAAGCGATACTCCCCTGTGGGAGGGCTTATTAGCTTGGTAGAATTACCTATAAGACAGTTGTTTTCATATAATTAAGGAACATAGAAGAAAATAAGGCCTCTTCAGGGGCTAAAATTAGCAGTAGCTGCAAGCAAGTAGGATGCTACACGTACATGTACATGTAGTTGACAAATTGATTTTGCTTGATGTGAAATTTATGTAGAGTAGCAAAGTTTTGCTAGTCAGAAACAGTAACATTTGTACCAGTGTAAAGCAAATATATAAAACCTTGGGACATTTTTAATTTTGCTAGTTTGGTTTCTTCCTTTGCTAGCTTGAAAAAAAAATATCTACACGACTGTAGCAAATTTTTACTACTGACAAAAAAGTTAATTTCTACCCCTAGCTACATGTACCTAGAGCTTTCAGATAACACTCCAGTCATATGCCAAATGCAGTTGAAACAAAAGATAAGGACTATATAGGCTTAAAGTGCCTATGAATTGAAAAAATCGACCCTGGTTTTATTATTATTAATATAACATGGTTCCCTCGGTTTTCATTGTTCCGAGAGGGCATTTAATCTATAAAATTAATGCCCTGATCACTGCTACTTATCTAACCTCATGCATGCATAAACATTAGGTACGATTAGTAACTAATCATACCTAATGTTCATGCATTAGGTATGATTAGTAACTTAGAATCATACCTAATGTTTATGCAAAAGGTTCGCTTATTAGAAGAGAATGCAGGCTGGACATGAGGGTCAAAAGCATCAACTCCTTGCTCCCCTCTGGCACGACTAGCCCTGCGCTTCCGGGTATAAAAATTTAATCCACACTGACCCATCTTCATCATAACCTTCAATGTAATCCATGTGGGATGACCTATTTCAATCTGCGTGTTATTCTCTTCATTTCTCAAGCCCACTTCTTCCATGTAGGATACTTAAAACCATAAACGTGATGTACCGCACCCCCGATTTTTAACGAAGGTTTCGAGTAAAAAGGTGTGGCTTATCCGTGAGTGAATACGGTAATTAAAATCCTTGCATGCTCTTTGAATATTTAGTCAACCGAAAATAACTAACTAATAGATGAAGTGAACAATTAACAGTTTGCCAAGAGTATTCAATATTAGCAACCCAAAAAGATTTAATTTATTCATTTTGAACTTGTTGACTCAGCCAAAAGCATTCTTGTTTTACTCTCCTACTTCCTCGGAAACCGTAATATTACAAATTGATAGCATCGGCATTTTGGTTGATTAGTAATTGAATGTCCCTCAAGCCTCGGGAGGTTTAGTACAGGTACATTTAATCACTAATCAACCAAAATGCCATGCTACAATGTACATGTATTACTTATAATAATTAAATAGTCATGCCATTTTGTGCAATAATATTAAAAATTAATTTGGAAAGGGCCAAAAATTGCCAAAATCATGCAACAATGTTTATGCCATTAAAGATTTGCTAAATCACATGCATGACATCAGTTGGTTTGCACATCTATAATTATTTGTCTCCATAAATATGACAAAATACAGTACTAGAGGGGCCCTGCAGTCTAGCTTTTTCTCAAAGTAACCTTGCTGTCCACCATATATTTACTTTTGTCAATATAAATATGCAAACCACTTGACATCACGTATGTGATTAGCTTATCTTTAACGGCATAAAAATTGTTGCATGATTTTGGTAATTATGCCCGATCTACACACAAAAACAAATAATATTTGCACTCTCCAAATTTATTTTTAACTGCACAAAATGACAAAGGGCAGAACACTAAAATTTAATAAAATAAAAACAAGGGTCAATTTTTTCAATTCATAGGCACTAATTCTTTTGATCTGATTATGGTACATTCTGCACATGAGTGGGGCGGAATCATGCAGGGGTTCATTCATTTTGAAAGTAGCTGTCAGAGGCATTAAAAGTTGCTGTGCATTTACAATGTACTAAAAGTTAGCAAAATGAAGTTGGTAACCCCCAGAAGAAGTAGATGGCAGTATGAGATCAAGGTACCACTAGCCACCAGAGCTCCGGCAGTACAGTGATGTAGTTGGCTTCTACTGAAACCCCTGCATATAGGCCTAACAGTACTATAGAGGGCACTTAACAATTTGGTAAGTGCTGGTATTGACTCACATATTTCAATGACCCAAGAATTGTGGCTTTTATTACCATTTTCATTGAAGTGCGACCCTGGAAGTTACAAGTCTTGTCTGTAAAATTCAATTTAGCCGGCCGTCGATCAAACGTGTACTGCCCAGAATTAATCAGTCTAGGCGGCACACGTTTGAAATCTTTGTTTAAGACAAGACTCTGCGATTGATTGACGGTCGGCTAAATTGAATTTTGCAGATGAGACTTGATACTTCCAGGGTCACACTTCAACGAAAACAGTAATAAATGAAAAGCATTTTTGGCATTGATTTCGTAATTTTTTTAATGCAAATGATATAACCGCCTCCCGGTTAGCTCAGTGGTTATAAGCTCCGATCTGACAAGTGGGAGGTTGTGGGTTCAAACCATGGCCAGACCAACACTCAGGGTCCTAAAATAACAATTACTGAGTAGAAAGTACTGCTTTTGTGAAACAAACTCATTCTCAAAATGCAAATGGTTAGACCTTGTGTCTTCTCAGACAGTCTCATGTACCAGACTGTCACAAGTTACAGACATTAAATAAAGTTACTTTATTCTTCAAACAACAAAGTTATTTATTGAATAAGTGTCCTGAAATACAGTGTACAATAAAAAAATATAAAAACAACAAAATCGAGGGTTGTAAAAAAATGGGCAACTCAATAGGGGTTGGTTTAAGGGGGAAAAAGTCAAATATTTGATACTGATTGTCCAGGGGGGTTATACATGTATACTCTTGCACTTTTTGGTTTAATTCTCCACCCCTTCCCTGCTGCTAAATTATAATATACATGGTAAGTAATCAACTAAAGTCGATTGAGGTATGCTAACCGCCGTGGAAAGCGAGTAGCAGCTGACGTTTCGAGCGTTAGCCCTTCGTCAGAACAAAAGAGGGAATACGGTTTATATAGTGTTGAGTGCATGATTACCGCTGAGGAAACATATAATATACATGCATAACCCGGCTCCCTAAATGCTACATATTAATGTCCCCTCTCTTCATTGATTTTACCATTTTTACACACACCTCATAATATCGAGTTCGGTCAATTCTTATTATTAACGTGAATTGCACGTACATGTATAAAACGTCAGCCATTTCACTATGTTGCCTTCCTTCTAGCAAATTTATAAAATATTAGCTTAAATAATTAGTTCTGTATCTCAACAATCTATTCCTAGCGAAGCCGTTTTCACTTTTGAAAAACACTTATATCGTAAAGTTAACGTTTATACCTTCAATTTGTACAGCATTCCAAAATTAAACCTTATTAAGAATAAGATTGAAATCTGACTTCGTCGAAATTTCCATCTGATTTTAAAATGCAAATTCAATATCTGCAGCGGAGTCAGCTTTTAAAATGATGAGAAACCCACAAACTTACCTAGAAATGGGTGATAAGATGAACTGAAGCCCACTCTGTTACCTTGTTGTCCAAATATTTTCTAGAGTCGATATCCAAGGTTTTTAAGCCTGGTTTTAAAGGGAAAACAAACCAAATCTACACGTAAATAGCCGCCATCTTGGATGAGACGTGTCAGCCGCTTGTGCGCATAGACTGCTCCGTGCAACCGCTGACGTACTGTTGTTGATCGCTTGCTCAACGAGGAACAAATTTTGACCATGTGATGACGTAAATCGTAGTAAATAAGAGTCCACACCACGGAAAACCAGAGGAAATTTGTTTTTTTACAACAATATTAGAAAACGTGGCTCTTTCAAAGCTCACAACTTCCTTGTAACATTGTCTATATTTAAAAACCGTTGTCTGGACTCTCATTTACCACCGCACATCGACCAATCTGATCGCGAGATTACCGGCAATTGTGGTAAACAAATAATTTTGATTTAACTTAATAACCAGGATCACAAAAACCTTTGACGCTAGTCTTTTCATAAAATTTTTAAGTGTTATTATCAATTCTTTGCTTTACTGGTATTCAAACACGAACAATACAATATGATGGCAGGTTTGGGGGGTATGGGGCTTTAATAACTGAGGGCCTATACGTATACGAACATCACCAAGCTCTCATTTTTGATATATATTTTTTCGTGTACAACCCTCACCATGCATGCAGACACCCAATTATTATGGACACCCAGCTAACATGGTATTTAGTGTTTCACGGATACAATGACTGCATTCTATTTGTGAAAGAGAGAGTTTCTATATTTAGCACTTTGGGGATGAAACAATAAATCCTTGCTAAGTAATAAACTTTTGAAACTCTAAAGAAAAATTAATACAATTAATGTACATGACTAAGTGGTCCAACTTCTTGAATCTCATACAAAACTACTGGTATTTCATTTTGAGCAAATTTAATGTTTCTTTGAGAAAGTCACTAGTTATTTTAAAGTGCACCTAACGTTTATTTTGTTATCATCAATATCGATTTTAAATCAAGTTTTGAGTACTTCTGTGAAGAGCGACTTTGCAATAATTTGAATATAAAATATGTTGACTAATATGACTTGTTTCTTTACTAACAACTCGCAAACAGTGTATATTCTCAGTCTATAAATTGATGTTGTTGTGATAGAAAGATGCCATGGAGAATAATGCATTAATGACATGACGTCAACCCAGGGATCGACCTCGGGGGGGGGGGGGGGGGGGGGGGTAGAGGGTACTCCCTGATATGGGTATGCCCGAGGTCTGGGATACTGGGTATCCTTTTTTACAGTTTTGGCCTGGGAAAGGGTACGGATTTTGCTTTACTTGTCGTTAATGCCATGCTTAGCGCTCTATCGACCACGCTACATCTTAAATAACCAAGATTAAAACTAAACAACGTAGTGTAATCGAGTATGGATCTACATGTATGGTTTGGATCTGGGATAGGGTATAGATAGAAAAAATGAACCTAAAATCCTTCAAAATAGTTATGAAAGAGAATCCTTGAAGCTGTGAATATGTGATTTTTAGGTCTGGGATAGGGTCAGAATTTTGAGGTCCCTGCGGCACACTCCTACCCAAAAATTCCCCCCGGGGGATTGACCCAGGCTTTTGCTTACACTGTGTCAGGTCAGGAAAGGTCACATTTTCAAACAAATGTAGAACATAGAGTATTGTCTGTAAACTAAAACTTTCTTCACAGAAGTACTCAAAACTCTATGTAGAATCAGTATTTATGATAACAAAATCAATGTTAGGTGCACTTTTATTAGACTGCGAATAGTCCCTCCTTTGATAGTAATTTGCGAGCGGAGCAAGCGAAGAGAAAGTATTGCAGGCGTTTGAGCAGAGCGAGAGAAAGAATGGGAACATCCCCATTCTTCCTCTCGCTCCGCTTGAACGCCTGCCATATTTTCTCTTTGCTCACTCCACTCACAAATTACTATCAATGGAGGGAAAAGGAGGAACTGTTTACAGTCTACACTTTTGTTAATTTATCATTCAACTTGGATAAGATAATTCTCATATGCAACTCAGTCTCCTTTTTACTATCCTCTCTGTCACTTACTGGCTTGCACATTATTTGGTGTCCAGTACATATTGCAAACATGTACTTATATCTCCCATAGTTACTATCTTAATGCTACCCTGCATTAGCAGAGCCTTATTTTCTTTGGTTTTCTAGTCTCCTTTAACTGACAGTGAAGAAAATAAGACTCTGCCGTATTTGTGTTTGGCGTTGTCCAGAATCTGGGATGAAGAAACCGGTTTTAATTAACATAACCGTTTTTTATGTCTCAAGCATGGGAACAGTCTCTTGTGATTGGTCAGTGGCAAATGTACTGACAGTCTGAAAGATATTGTTTCCAGGCAATGGACAATGCATGCTCAATGTGATTGAAACATGAATATGGCAGTCTTATTTTCTTGACTCATACTGTACAATCAACTCGACATTAACCTAAGAACCCTAGCCCTAGATTATTGAGAATTCGTCATTTACCTGTGAACCCTAACCCTAGGTGAGTGAGAACTTGTTAATTGCCTGTGAACATTATTAGTCCTAGGGAGTGGCAACTCATCATTTACCTGTAAACTTGTTTTCAGAGTGGTTAGAGGTATGTTTTATGGTTCTAGTTAGGGTTTGTTTCTGTTTGAGTTAGTCATATCATGCAGGGGCATAAGGGAGGTCCTGAAAATTGGGGGGAAAATGATGAATTCTGGGACAACTGCCCCCTTCCTACGCCATTGATATCATGTATATCACATGTATCATGCAAATCATGCGTATCAAGAATATCAGTTATTGTATCAAGGGTATCAGTGATATCACAGGTATTATGGATATCAACCAAGCAGATCATATCAAGTATATCATGGCTATCAAGCCGATCTGTATCATGTTGAGATATATAATTTTGGGGTTGGGGTATTCTGTAATTTTACCCAGGAACTCGCATACAGCAGTGACTTATTGTTATATGAAATAAGTTACTCCAACAAAAACATTGAAGGAAAAAGACTCGGTAAAACCGCAGGGTGTATGATTCCACTCTGGTTCCATTGCAGCACAGATCTTTCCCAGTCATTTGAAGGCCCTTTAATACTGGATTACTGGATGGCTTTCCTCGACCTCTGTCAGCAGGGAAATACTGTGCTGCTGTAGCCAAAGGCGGTGGGTTCGGGCTGGTGGGTTCATTTGCCATTTGGACTGAAGAGTTTTGCACTTTGCATTTATCCGTCTTCTTCATTCTTCTGCCATCAAACCCAGTTGAGCGTTTATAATGCAATCACCGATTCAGAGAACGCAGTTTCCAATAATTCACCTTTACTCGCTTTATAGTCTTTACTTTAGCCATTTGGAGCCAATGGAGGCAAACCTTGTCTTCTCCTCTCGGCTTTTCTTGCATTCCAAGCCTTTTTACATTCCATGTAAGCCGTGAAAGTACGCCTGGCATTTGCTTTTCATGTAGTAGTTCTCATCTAAACATTTCATAGAGCTTTAGCTTCTTCTTTGCAGGGATTAGTACGATCGTCCTCCCATCTCTTGAGAGTCGCCATGTTGGATTACAAATCATGGAAGCGAGGCTCTACAGTGGTGTTTATTGCTTATGGGATTCTGTGGTGGTAGACAGGGGTGGGGGAGGGGGCAGAATGAACGAATAACTCTACCTTCTCCTACTACGGAAAGCAGACTACCCCCTCCCTGGTGAGGCACATGGTCCCCCTGATAATGAACACGATACATTGGCAGTAGCCCAATAAATTTACATAAAAGACAAGATATATCAATAAATAAAATTAATAATAGAATGTTATGAAGTTGTCCTTTTCTTCTTCTCTTTTACGCATTCATAGATAAATTTGGCAATTTGTTTTTGCAAGCTCTATCCTTGTTTGGGGAGGTTTATGATTAGTAAACTACCTTCATTAGGCGTCATTCTGTTTATTTTGATTTTCATTTGATCCCTAAATAATCGAAAAAGTTTTTCCTTATATTGCAGTATGCTGGGCATTTTGATTTTATTTAAAAAATGTTCTTCATCTTCGACGCCATTTGTACAAATGGGGCAAATTCTTTCTTCGGGTATTTGGTAAGGTTTCTAGTAACGCCCAGTTTCAATTGCTAATTTGTGATTACTTTACCTCAGCTTTGTCAATGCTATTCTGTGGGTATTGGTGACCTTTATACCATTAGGTGTCAAAGTGACTAATCTGAAAATAAAGTTCTGTTCTTTGCGTTTACGGGTTTCGGTATAATTTCTCTCTAACCGAATTATTCAAACGGAGAAAGTGTTGTTGACGCCAAATAATTAACCCAATTTTTAAAATAAAAAATAAGGAGTTCTTCCAAATTGGGAAGTCAGAAATGTTGCCGACCGGGGGTGAACACACGAAACACCATTTGGAGGTAAAAGGAAGTCGACGGTAAAGTGTTAATTTTAGAATCACGCTTATATCATGGACACGAGTCGCTTATTGTCTTCATTTTATTTCTTCAGTTTATTTTCTTCATAGAAGCCTCGAGAGATATCTCGTGTTTGGGTGGTTTCCCCATATCAAATTCTCCACAGAGAGGTCTTTAGATTGATAGAGCCGAGAGAGTGCCTGTGGAGGAGGCTATTTTTTTTTTTTTTTAGTTCATTTGGTTGGTTTGGTCGTTTCGCTACCGGATTCGCTGTGATAGAAAGATTGAAATTTGCGGGTCCAAAATATTTTAATATTAAACCTTTTTCGCTTCTCTGCAGTGCCGTGGTGGGTTTGTAGGATCATTGGGAGCACAATCTTTATCATATCACTGACCAATCCACAAATCCTCGCTTCAGGCAGACAGTCGTCCTAACTCCGGATGGAAGCCGTATTATTCATAAATGCAAATAGCTTCAACAAACAAGGATTCGCCTTTCACAAATATTTCACAGTTGTTTTATGAAAACGGAACTGTTATAAACTGGTCCAAGTTAAAGTGATCTGGGTGCAGCTTCTTGTTATTTTTATTTTCCATGTTGCGAGTTGGAACAACACATGACAGGGTCAACCAATCATATTCGATATCGCTCGGGACACTGCGGGTCAAGTGACAACAATATGGCGGAGACTCGGGAGAGAAAGTCCGTCGCGGAGGAAATTTCTCTAAAATTTGGAGTCTCTCAAATGTAAACAGCTAATGTCTTATTTAACTTCGTTCGTGAGAAAGCCTTCCAAGAGGCTCATTGTCGGAGCCGAAGGACGTTTTTCCCTCCAGAGATTTATTTGATACGACGAACACCACACGAGTGGCCAAAACGCGAGCGACGTTTTGCTGAAACCAAAGATTTCTTCGATGGAAAAGGTAAGATGTTCAGTTTTTCTGGAAGGGCTTTGGATGGAAATTTCTTACATTTTACGGAAGGATTAGAGATTAGCTGGCGCTCCTAAACGCACGTGGCCTGACGTGGTGAAATAATTTGAACCGACATTCGTAAGTAAAACACACATAAAACGTACCAGATTGCATTGTTGTTATTTAATATTCGTTTCTGTTAAAAGTAATAGCATCAAATATAGTAGTAACAGGCCCGATTCCTCAGCTGTTTCAGGCCAGCGTCGGCACTTTCACTCGGCCACTTCATTCATGACATGGGTAACAAATCGGGAATGGCGACCCCAGTGATCGAAATAAAACGAGTGGAAATCACACGTTTCGTTATATATAAATTTCAGCCTTCAAGATGTAGAAAATTAACACTACTGGCACTAATATTTGAAAAGTCACCACTCTACTCCAAAATAAAACTGCATGCAGATCTAAGATAGATGACTTTATTTCACATTTAGAACGACATACCCAAAATATTAACATTACTATTAGCTAAAGGAAAAGTTACATGTAAGCTACAACAGCACCTGTGATTGGACAGTGAAGTTACAAATAATATTATCAGTCCATGAATCCTACTGAAAAGCATTGATTTATAACTGAATGTTGAAAAGTTTGGGTTAGTAAACTCTGCTAATAAAAATAATTGTTTTCTAATATGCAAAGAAGCCCATCTGAATTAATATTGTAATATTTTTGAGCAAGTTAAGGTCAAAGACAGTGTTATGTGAAGTTGATTTATTATAATTACTGGGAGCATTTGTAATAGGCCCTTTGCAGGAAACAGTCATGTGCTGGTATAATACATTGTTAACGAATGAATTGAGCTTGTGATCTCCATGGGAAAGACGTTGCCATGGATGCTGGATGGCAAGCTATATTTTAAAACGCTGTTTTAGAAAGATCGATAATCGATTGGAGGTGGAAAATAGCATTTACAAACAGGTTTTGCTAATAACACTACCGTATATGAACTAAGATTTGTTTGTCATCTAGTACAACCACGTGATTGCATTCCTGCAAAAGGTCCATGCCATTATATATAAATTATCACGAGCATCAGTAGTGAATCAATTATCCGGCTCCCCTAGAACAAACAATGTATGACACAAAAATATGCTAGAACTACATGTATTTACCTATTCCTAGGTGGCCCAAGTTAAGGCCATTCAGGGCCTCTTGTTTGGTCAAGCATCATGGCTGCAACATCATTAATCTTTTGAATTAAAATTATGCACACGATTGTGATTGGCTAGCAAAACCAATAACCTAGTAGTACGAGCGCTCTGATTGGCTTATATACTCAAACATATATGGTCTATTGTGCCGGTAAACACATAGAAATCGGCACGCCTGCTTGCGTTGTGTCGTAGTTATATCATAAAACCAATAGCCCACACATTTCGATGTGTTTACTGGTGAAATAAAGCACTTGGGATGTTGGGATCACGCGCCTTCGGCTTGTAATTTTCAATCATTTTTTGTGTTCTCCCAGCATCCCACGTGCTTTATTTCGCCAGTAAACACATTGAAATGTGTGGTCTATTGCTTAATTATAAATAAAATTAGTGATAGTACATAGCAATTGAAATTTAGTTTTAATCAGGATTTATGATCATATTTCATTGTATTGCAAGTATGCTAGACAGTAGGTGGAGAGCGTATATACCTAGTGGAACCAACTTCTATTAAATTATTATTTTGCGATTGCTGTTGCTACTGATACCATAATTATTATTGATTAATATTATCATTATAATAATTATACCATGAATATCATTATTATTATCTTAGTTATATAGCTGCATTATCATTATTGTAATAATAATAAGTAATAATAATAAGGTCGATATAGCTAAACAGTGCAACTATATACAATGTATATCACAGGAAGCACTGTGGTTTTTCAAAAAGGGGTTGAATGTTCATCTTTACTTCTTTTAATTAAATTTAATTGGTTTAATTGAAAAATTACTCTCCCCCTTTATATTTCAATTAATAATGCACAAATTTGATCTCGTTGTCTCATGTTTTAACAGCTTAAAACCCGGCACCCTCTCCTTCCAAAGTGTAGGCCGCTCAAAAAAAAATAACCATTGCCCTTCCCCGACCAAAAGCAGCACTTCTGATATGATAAATGAACAATCCCTAATAGCCCTCAAAAATTAATCTTAAATAAAATGTGTTTTTTTTAGTAAATACATGCAGGGTTGTTGACAGAGGGTCAAATTAGGGGGGGGGGGGGGGGGTGGAGGCAAAAACAATCGGCGCTCTAAGCTTCTGATCAATGATAAACATGGATATGTCTCCCTGGTGAATGCGTCTAAATAGCAAATTTAAGATACGGCGACTACGACTACGGTTGGACGTGCCTAGCGGACGCCTAGACTACTGGGCCGAGTACTCAATGCATGGCGCGAACATTTCAACATTTTGGCGAGACTGAGCTGAAGCCATCGCGTTGCCGACCGAATTGACCAAAACTTCCCACATAAGCTATGCCCAGAAACGCTTTAAACTCGAACAGAAAGCAATTTATTGTGTATTTTAAATGATAGCTACTGAAAAATCCAAAAGACTGGTGAATTTCTTACATTAAATCCAACTAACGTACTCTGTTGTGGTGACTACGAAAAACACGCCGACTTCTCACCGCCGTGCAATGAAACCAACACGAGTGTCTCGTTCCAGTCCTTTATTGACACGCGTCCGTAGTCGTAGACCGTAGTCATCGTATCTTACATTCCCATATCTGTCCATGAAACGTATTTTTATTGGTTTATTTTATTCATCGAATAATTTATTTGTTGGTGAAAAACTTGTTTGAATAAATGAAACAAGATTGTTTGCATGAAAATGAAAATGTTTTCCTTGTTGCATAATAACATTACTACTAAGCACTGATAGACCGCAGTCATAATGGCCGCCTCCTAATTATATAATGTGCATAATTTGTCAATCTGTAGAGGGAAACTAAATAAATGCTACCACATGAAATACCACATTAAAAAAACCTGAATTTCTAAACGGACCTAAAACAACCATAAGGGACTGATCAAAGTCAGGACCCGGCTAATTTACAGATCGAATTGGAATTTAGCGTGTTGCTTTTTATGGAGGGAGGAAAACCGGCCGAGAATCCGGAGAAAACCCTCGGAGCTAGGGCGAGATACCAATAACTCACATATGGAGCCACATCCGGGTATCGAACCTGGGCCACAGAGGCGAAGTGCATAACCACTGCCCCAACCTGGCCCCCTCAAACTAGTAATTGTGTTCAGTTCTAGAGCAATGTGGAGAATTGCTGTTTTTTTTCTTGTTTTTTTTTTCCATATTTTATTAAACACCATTTTTAACACTACTTTTACAACCTCAAACTGATAATAATCCACTAACATCCAAAGTACATACATACACGTAAAACATACGATCAATTTCAAGCATTAAAAAATGCAAAGGAGAAAAACAAATGTCAACTTAATATTCGTGTTTAACAGAGAGATAAAAAGGGGTAAGTTTCTCCCATTTCCGTAAATGAGAGACAATTTTATTATTTCTTTCTGCTATCGATCCTTCAATCCTATAATAATATCGCATCTTTTGAATAAAATCGTCTAATTTTGGCACTTTCCCACGTGCTCTGTATTTGTACAACATTAGTTTGAAAATAAATATAACAAAATTAACAATAGCATTGTTTTCTCCTTGGTCTAGCTACTCCTAAAATTATGTTGGAGGCATTCAAGGAAGGTATTACAATATCACAGGTATCTAACCACGTTTTTAAGGTATCATAAAAAATAACTACAGGACGACATTCAACAAAAAAATGAATCGTTGACTCCTGCTCCAGCCCGCAGAAAGAACAACGAAAATCACCAATTAAATTAAATTTATAAAGATCCTTATTAAGGTAAAGGCAATTGTTAAGGATTTTATATTGAAAGTTTCTAAGGTAAGATTCGATCGTTGTTTTATAAATACGAACATAAATTACCTTCCAATCTAATTCCTCAACCATCAGCCTTCTTTCCCACTTAGCCTGTGCAGTAGGTATTCCTGTTTTCTGGGTTATCAGTATATCATAGACATTTTTATTAGTTAATTTTTCAGCCCTATAAGTTTTACCCTTTAAATCTATCGTATCAGGGTATACTTCACTGCTAATCACTACTTTACTAGACTTCAGCAGTGACTTCCAGTGCTGAGGGATTGCATGAATGATTCCAAGCCAGCTGAAAAATTCATTCGCACTCAACCCACTGGATTGAGCTTTTTCCCATGAGAAGCCCCGTTCATTATCCCAAAGGTCTCTAACTCGTATAATATTTTTTTCAATAATTCTCCTAAAATACGTCGTGTCTAGTGAAATATATTTATTATTCCACAAAGACTGGCATAAAATCTTGTCTACGTCCTCCCCCACTGGGTCGTCACTAACCTCTGCCCATGCCTTCAACATATTTTTATAAAACTGGGGTATATTAGACGGAATTTTTGAAACGTCAAAGTTTTCGTTAACACACTTAATACCACCTATCTCTTTGAAATATATAGCAGGAAATACATGCCAGGAGAATTGCTGTTGAGTTATACGTATTTCAAATGCAGAGGAAAAAAAGACACGAAAGCGAGGCTGGAAATGTCTCCAATTTCAAATTGCTGTAACTTCATGTACTTACACGTGCTGCGAGTTATTTTGGCGATACGTCCTATTTCGGTCGATAAATCGAAGCAAAAATGTATGTAAATGAGGACCGTATCAATATCAAATTTAAATATATTTTTTTCATGGATTATTAATGAGTTTTTGAATGCTTTTTAAGCTACAGCACTCTCAAATTTCGCAAGATCACTAATGTCGACATACTCTTGCACATGGTAATGTAATGTTTTCAGTACATGTGGATAACAGAATTAATTAAAATCTCCCTGTAAAAACTTTGGTTAAATTGTGTAAGTGAATAAGCTGTGGCCTGTTGAGATTTCTTTGGTTTTCTTTATCCTTCGCTGTATAACTGGCTAGTACGTGATAGAGCAAACCGAGGTTGTGATTTCTAATCTCTTGCTCTAGAATCTATGTGATGTTGGCCAAACAGATAGGGGTTGTAATCTAGTCTCTTGCTCTATATGTATGTGATGTTGGCCAAAGCGAGGTTGCAATTTCTAGTCTCTTGCTCTACTGAGGATATACGTGATATTGGCCGAACCGAGGTTGTAATTTCTCGTGTCTTCAGTCTAGAATCTAATATGTGATATTGGCCAAACGAAGGAATGGCATGTTCAGTATTCAATTATAAAGTAAATATCATTGCACCAAACACCTCCCTTGCCGTTTCCATAACATCGAGTAGAAGGGCCGTACTCGTTGTATTTAGACCCGTCAGCTCCCGACCAGCATTGTCCACCATACTGAACACCAAATGTAGTGAACCGACGAGAAGAGGCAGCTCTGAAACATTTCTCAGGGCTACCTCTGCCACTGTGGAGTTGCGTAGGGAGTGCTCGGACCGGCGTGTCCTTGTAGCACCCGGCATGTCTGTAGGTCAGTGCTGTAGTAATAGAACGCATTTCGTATGAGTAGGACACAAATACAGCATGTCTGTAGCCTTACCGTAACCGTATTGTAACTAACTGTACCGTAATTCTGTAATTTGATTGGATCAGAAAGACAAACACAATAGGGAAACCATTTGAATGTCACCGGGCATGTCATACAGTAACCTCAACCTTGAGCTGAGTTCGTATGAGTGCATGGTTACTGTACGGCATGCCATGACATTGAAATGGTTTCCCTATTGTTTTTCTGATCCAATCGAATTACAAAGTTACGGTACAGTAGGTTACAGTACGGCTACAGTAAGGCTACCAACATGCCGTACTTTTATCCCACCCATACGAAATCAACTTTAGTTACGTGTCAATGTATTAAGCTTGAAAAGCTGATATAGCACACCATAAATATATACATAAATACAGTGGAACGCCGTCATAACGATATGCAAGGGATCGGAAAAATTGTTATTCACACGGTGCAATTTGTTGCGCGCAATATTGCCAGCAATTGTTGTTCACACGGTGCAATTTGTTGCACGCAATATTGCCAGCAATTGTTGTTCACACGGTGCAATTTGTTGCGCGCAATGTTGCCAGCAATTGTTCTTCACACGGTGCAATGTATTGCGCGCAATATTGCCAGCAATTGTTGTTCACACGGTGCAATTTGTTGCACGCAATGTTGCCAGCAATTGTTGTTCACACGGTGCAATTTGTTGCACGCAATATTGCCAGCAATTGTTGTTCACACGGTGCAATTTGTTGCGCGCAATGTTGCCAGCAATTGTTGTTCACACGGTGCAATTTGTTGCACGCAATGTTGCCAGCAATTGTTGTTCACACGGTGCAATTTGTTACGCGCAATGTTGCCAGCAATTGTTGTTCACACGGTGCAATTTGTTGCGCGCAATGTTGCCAGCAATTGTTGTTCACACGGTGCAATTTGTTGCGCGCAATATTGCCAGCAATTGTTGTTCACACGGTGCAATTTGTTGCGCGCAATGTTGCCAGTAATTGTTGTTCACACGGTGCAATTTGTTGCGCGCAATGTTGCCAGTAATTGTTGTTCACACGGTGCAATTTGTTGCGCGCAATATTGCCAGCAATTGTTGTTCACACGGTGCAATTTGTTGCTCGCAATGTTACAATTGTTGTTCACACGGTGCAATTTGTTGCGCGCAATGTTGCCAGTAATTGTTGTTCACACGGTGCAATTTGTTGCGCGCAATGTTGCCAGTAATTGTTGTTCACACGGTGCAATTTGTTGCTCGCAATGTTACAATTGTTGTTCACACGGTGCAATTTGTTGCGCGCAATGTTGCCGAAGTAGAACTCGATCCTACTTATGCAACATTGTCGGCAATGTTAGGCGCAATGCTGCAGTGCGTGTTCGTACTTTAATTACAGTCGTGCAAATGAACCGGTTACCAGAAATCTGCGGCCTTCGCCAGCCACTAGTGCGCATGCTCAGTTTGGTATTTCCAAGATGGCGGACCGAGTAGAAAGAAGGGGAGACAACACAATTTATTTCACACTGATTCGAAAACGTAAATAACAGGAGTAGAATGAAAAATACAATGGATTGAGGTCATTAGTTTAAAAATAAGGATAATACAATGTCTGTGTGCAGTAGCCAAAGTAGCGCAAGGCTTTCGAGTTGGCTGCTGTAATTAGGAAAGTAAAAATAAGCTGAGCTCAGTTACAAATTACAATGAGATATATATGACTAAACAATTTAAAGTAATTAGCATGCATATATTGATCATATTTACAGCTAGAAAGAAAAAGGTTTGATGTAAAAATTATTTTATACTATGATGTTAACAACTTATAGAGAGATAGACTGCGAACAGTCCCTTTATTTTTCTTGGTCTCTAGTCACGAAAAACTCGAAAAATGATGTTTTGGCCGAGAGCAGTTTGGACGCGAACGAAATCCCCGAAGGGTAGGAAAAAAAGGGACTGTTCGCAGTCTAATAGAGAGAGAGGAAGAAGAAAACATTCATACAACTGCCATAAAAATGAGAAAATCAGGAATTCAGTAATAGTTGAGAATTAAGTTTGACGATTCAAGAGATAAGTTTTATATTGTTTTTTGAAAGAATTAGCTGAAGGTCTTTTAGGTACAGGAGGGATGCTTTCCCATAATTTGGATGCTAAGTATTTGAAATTGAATTTGCCATAATTTGTTCTTATACTAGGCCTAAGTAATTTTTTTCTGGATGAATATCTTGTATTATGAGAATGGATACTTGATACAGGGATGAGGAATTCAGTAAATATAGAAGGGATACTAATTTAGTGGTTCATTATCTCATGTGTAATTATAGATGTCTTTAGTTTGACGATATTTTCAATTTTGAGAATTCCAAGAAGATTGAAATATGGGTCCAGATTCTCTTTCCCTTTAATAAGGAAGAGAGTTTTTTAAAACTAGTTTTGTAAGTGTTACCCAAGCTCATGATGCCATAGTTTAGATATGGATAGATAAGTGTATAATAAAGTTGCTTTAAAATATGCAAATCAAGATAGTACCTTAGTCTATAAATGATTCCAATATTCTTAGCTATTTTGTTATTAACATGAGCAATCTGATTATGCCAGTTAATATGTTCGTCTACGAAGATATCGTCTCCCGGTTAGCTCAGTGGTTAAGCTCCGGTCTGCCGTGCGGGAGGTCGCGGGTTCAAACCAACACTCAGGGTCTTAAAATAACTGAGTAGAAAGTGCTGTCTTTGTGAAACAACTGCAAATGGCTAGACCTTCACGTCTTCTCGGATAAGGACGTAAAATCGTAGGTCCACTGACGGAGGCAGCCCTAGAAGGGACCTTAAGTCCTATTGTTTGTATTCCTGTGATCAAGCTCTGATCAGGCTCTGATCCAAATGTCTCGGTCTCGGTCTCGGTCTTGAAATGTTTTTTTCCCCCAGTAGTACAATTCCAAGCCGTCTAGCTAGTCATTACCAGCTATCAGTTACCAGGTATTAGTAGTTGTGTAATTTTGTGGTTTGATGTTACAATTATTTTTTTGGGTCAATCTGAAATCTGAAATCCTAATAAATATGGATTAAAGAAAAAGAAACTATGAGTAGATGAAGGCAAAAATACTGGTAATGGTTGCTAAATGTAAAATACAAAATGTAAATTAATCATAAGACTGGCTATTCACAAATATTAAGATAACAGAGGCGATTACGTAACCGTGGTTAATTTCTGTTATTTTTAAAAGGTTATTTTCTATTAAGCTGGAGAGAACCTAGTTCTTATGTATGCATTATTTAAAACTTTTGAGGTTAGTTTTTCTATATCATCTAGTATATTGAGTTTTGACTCAAATAATTGTAAAGGTGTATACCATAGTTTACTAAAAAATATACTAATCTCGCTACAGTTCTCGCAGCCATTTTGAATATTTCATGTAAAGTGCTCGTTTTCAGGCAGTTTCAACACTACATGACAATGGCGGTAGAAGTATTGGAGTAATATAGGAAAATGGAAGTCAGCGTTAATTACTTAAATTGTTACCCTTATCGAAAGGTAAAGCCTCATTTACATGACATTTATTTTGGGCACGGCACTCTTGATTTACACGACAAAAATCAGAAGTGCCGATAATTTAGAGCACGGCACTCTTCATTTACACGATAAAAATGAGGAGTGCCGGTTCCAAACTTATCAGCCCACGGGCCCACATTTAAGAGTGCCGCGTCCAAAATTATTTAAATGCTTGTCGTTTCAATGGAGATTCAGTACCTTTGTCACCGAGAATTTTGCCATTCAACCGAAATATTATCAAGTTATTGTATTGGAATTACAAAAAATAGGAGATGAAGTAAAAATCTTGATTACTAAAATGAAGGTTTCTAAGTGATAGGTACACATGCTGTAAGGGGGCTTGCAGTTGAATTTAAAGGGGAAAGGGTGAGAATTGAGAATGGAATAAAAGAGGAAAAACGGGAATTAATACGCACCAAATTTGGTGGATAACATCTGATTGGCGAAAAAGTGTGGTTTATCAGAGTATATAACATAGTCATGTTATAACGCGTATAATGCTAACAAACCTGTGGAATAAAAAATACTAATGTACATTACAATAAGAAATATGATATATAATATGAATGGAAATTGCTAAAAACGATGTAAGTTAAAATACTAGTAAATCAGTATTAAAATATAAAAATTAAATTGTTAAAAACTACGTGGTAATACTAATGAATAATGAGATATAAAAAAAGCTATATAACTATGCTATACAAGTCCAGTTATACAATACAATGGTTTAATAGCAAGTAAAAGAAGTAAAAATACCCAAGTAAAAGTAGCCTTAGCCATGCCCACTGAGACAAAAATAGATTGGAGATCAGTTCTCTTAGGTGATGGTTTGAATAAAACACTGAATTTCTAACGGGACCTGAAATAACCATAGGTGCTGATCAAAGACAGGACCCGGCAAATACACAGATCGAACTGGAATTTACCGTGTTAGTTTTTCGGTGGAGGAAGGAAAACTAGAGAATTCGGAGAAAAACCCTCAGAGCAAGGATGAGATACCAACAAACTCAACTCAGATATGGCGCCGCGATCAGGAATCAAAGGTAAGAGGCAAAGCGCTTAGTTCTGAACCACCCCGGCTTTCATGCCGTGTATATGTATTACAATGTCGGCATAAAAACACCCCAGTCATTTGAAGACACTCGAGAAATGTTAAAAGCACGTGCCTGCGGTTGTGCTTTCGCCATTTCTCTTATGCTCTTAAATGGCCGTCGTGTTTTACGACAGTGTAATGCATGGCTAGGGCTTCTTTATTTGTTAAATGTCTATCGCTAAAACGACTTCATCATACAAACACTCACGGTTGCACGTCACTCCGTCGCCGCTGTGGAGAACCTTGCACGAACAAGTAAACGATCCCGGGAGGTTGGTACAGGTAGCATTTATGCTGCAATTGTGAAGACCACTGGAGCATTCATCAACATCTAGAATAACGGAAACCAGTACATAAATCACATGCAGTCTAGTACCCTATTCCTGTGACAAGCCTCGAGAAGCTAGCGTATCTTATCGATAGAGGTCAAACTCTTGAACCTCTAGGTATGAATAAACGTGATGAAACTTGTATTTGTCACTTGTATATGTCCTTCTCCACCTTCTTTTCATTGGTTTATGTGTGTTTTATCATAAGATTGTGCAATTCATAATTCATGTATTATTTTGTAAAGATTCTAGCTTATTGGATACATTGTAAGCCTCTTTCCCCGAAGAAGATCGGCAGTGCCGATCGAAATATTGGAAGAAAAAACCCTCTACCGTTGAATCAGCCTCGCTTTGATGCCTTGACGAATCAAATCAACATATTCATCGGAGTCCAATATTGAAGTCGATATTTCAATAATATTGGGTGAGACCGTAGGTCGAGTCGAATATTAAAAGTCGAGATTTAAATATTTTCCATGTTGGGCGAGGATGAATCCTATAAGTGTTTTATCATTAAAACAAATAAACAAATAAACCTCCCAATCAATAAACACAATAGCGTGAACAGCTCGTGTGAACTATCCAATAGGTAGCTGTCCTACATGGTAAAACATTGGGCTGGCACGTGACCCTAATACAGACATTTGATTGGTAGATTGTTTGTAAGGTATAATAAATTTATAATATCATTAATATTTCATAAGGGTGCTAACCAATCAAAACGCAGCATCCAGGTCACATGATAGTCAGCCTATTAGTATTGTGTACCATTCGATACAGAATACTGATAAACCCTATTAATAGTCTGTATCAAATGACACACAATACTAATAAGCCTATTAGTATTTTGTATTAAATAATACATACTGACTAAGCTAACTAAAATCCAGGGTGAAATTGCATGGTTCATGCAACTGCTCTTATTGTATACAGACCGTCTCTCCAATGTGGGAATGTTTTTGTACACGCTGCGCATGTCCGTGGCGCAAAGCTCGCCGAAGCGGCTCGTCATTGTAAATCCTATATAATTCGATCGCTTATATTGTAAATAGTAGATATAATATCACACCTTCCTGGCAGTGGCTTCCCTGGTATCCCTTTGGACACGAGCACCGGTATCCATTCTCCCCGAATCCCGTCTGACATGTCATGTTGGTCGATGGACACTTGTTACCATGGCATCCATCCTTATTTTTGTTTAAACAAAAAACAGACTGGAGTTAATATAGCATTTTCAGAATGCTGAATGCAAATTAGAAAATCTGGTTACCGGAAATACGGGAGCAATTGGATTTGTTGAGGTTACGGGTTTTTTTAAATGTTGGGATAGGGTTTGGATATCAACAGAAGAAGGATTACAGTCTGTGTTGTTGATTTAATGCGGGTCATGTGAACTAATCCAAACCCCAACCCAGCATTTTAAAAACCCTAACCTCAGTAAACCCAATTGCTCACTGATCCCCGGTTTTCACTATTACATCAGTAGAATACAACTACCAGAATCCTTATCGAATTATTTTTCTTATTCAGGTTTAAACGCCCCTGAGAATACAAAGACAATGGTCCAAATTAGAAGCACAAAAAAATCAGCGCAAAGGATTCTTATAGTTGTATTCAACTGACGTGTTAGTGCAAACCGCATATTTAGGTGTTTAGGGCTAGTCACCAGGGCCCGGTTGTTCGAAGCAAGGTTAACTTTAACCCTAGGTTAGCGTCAAATCTGTAAATGTAATCTGTACATTTTAACCCTGGGTTAGCGCTTAACCTTGCTTCGAACAACCGGGCCCAGAGCAGAGCATTAGGTTCGCGGCTCATGGTATTTCCGCTGACCTTCATGTAGCTGCACAAACTGTCCCAAACGCTTATAAAACCCTGACCCTAACCGTCACCAACGGGTGCTCACTAATTTAGGGTGTATAGAGGTAGTCACTAATTTTGGGTGTTTTAGAGCTAATCACTAATTAGGCTAATTTAGGCTATTGTCACAGCTACATGAAGTAGTACCCCCCAGGGGGACTTTCAAGAGAACCTTCACTGTAAAACAATGTTTTCTCTCGAGTGTTTGTTATGGATGCCAACATTTATTGCTGTGTTTGTCTCCTGCAAATTGTACATTAGATGTCATTTATGTACCGAGTTCCTGTCCACAAAAATCATTTCAATTTCCCGAGCGACGCCATCTTGGATCCTATGACGTCACAATGTTGCTCCTATTGTTACACAACAAAAGAGCTATTGTTTTCTGATAAGAATGGGACGTCATGCGATCCGTTTGTTTGCTGACGATACATTAGTTACTGTTGCTGATTTAGACTTAATTATACCCAATATAAATAGCAACATAAGTGATTTGTATAACTGGTTATGTGCAATAATCTATATAATCTATATCCTCCTTTAAAAGTAGCTAATAAACCTATAAAAACTGTCACAGTATCAAATATCTAGGTTTTACAGAACATATCGAATATTTAAATGATAAACTTAGTACAAATATTAATGTTTTCATTAAGTGTAAAAAAATATTTACCTTTAACAGCATTCTAAATATATATTATTCTTTAATTTGCCCATTTATAAGCTATGGCTGTATAATTTGGGGAAACTATGACAGTCCGTTTAAGTTTAATCTTCGTTAAACTTAAAAATAAGGTTACTCATGTTATATGTGATGTTCCTATATAAAAGAGCATATCACTCCATATTATATTAAACTTAATGTACTTAAACTTACTGACTTAGTTAAAATGAATACTTGTCTTTTCATTTATGAATGTATGACCGAAAGTAAATGCTGTTCAATTAACATGAAATACATCCGTCAGAACAACAATCCTACCAAACAAGAAGCTCTACAAATCAATTTCGTTTACATTGAACCACATCGATTAAATTTGAGAACATTTCTCCTACAGTATTAGGTCCATATTATTGGAATAACTTACCTCTTCAAATTAAAAGCATTTATTCCAGAAAACAACTAAAAAAAGCTATTGTGTCTCGCTACCTTAAAAAGTATTGATATTAATTATGCATTGGCAGAAATTTTGCTTTTAATTAAAGTGCACCTAACCCCTTTTGCAATTTTTACACATATGAATCTTTGAAAGGTTTTGAGTACTTCTGCGAAGAAATGTTTGGCTTACAGAGAATATTCTATGTTCTATGCTTGTTTGAAATGGTGAACATTTTCTCTTTTCTGACCCATGACCGCGTAAGAAAAAGCCTGGGTCGATTCTGGATCTTACGTCACTTCATTAATGCATTATTCTCCATGGCGCCTTTCTATCCAACACAACAATATCGATATATAGAGAATATACACAGTCTGTGAGTTGTTAGTAAAGAAAACAGTTATTTTAGACAAAATGCTAAACATTTATTCAACTTATTGCAAAGTCGAATGAATTAGATGACGTAGGATCCAGAATCGACCCAGGCTTTTTCTTACGCGGTCACGGGTCGGGAAAGGTCACATTTTCACCATTTCAAACAAGCATAGAACATAAAGTATTCTTTGTAAGCCAAACATTTCTTCGCATAAGTGCCCAAAACCTTTCAAAGATTCATATGTATAAAAATCGCAAAAGGGGTTAGGTGCACTTTAAGTACCCTAGTAATAATTATCACTAACAGATTTAAGGGCATTGTATTTAGGTAACTACTTGATGCCCTTATACCAATGATTAATGTTATGTGTGTAGGATATTTTTCCCCTACTGTAGTGTGTGTGTGTGTATTTTATAGTCTGTTGTTTAATATTCGCGGAAAATTCTAATGAGTTTTACGGACAGGACATCGGTCCATAAAGTGGAATGGACCTTTTGTAGGAATGCAATCACATGTACTGGGCAGCAAACAATCTTAATTCATATATTTAAAGTGCATATCAGCCCAAATCATTCACATCGATTCTCCATCAAGTAAATAGTTGAATTTTAAAATATTTCTTAATTTGAGTGCTGCGTCTATGAGTTATAGAGGTTTCTATTTTCGATATGCTAATTATGTGACGACATGTGAGGACTCATTTATTATACAGAAACGTGCTGGCAAAAATATACATATCTTCTAAACATCCATGTAATGTGCGGGCCTTATATCAGTGATTTTACCAAATATTTTGTATAAATCAGAAATTGGTTTATGCACAAGGAGAAAGAAATGACCTTTTGTTGGCCTCACATGACGTCACCTAATTAGCATATTAGAAACAGAAACCTCTATAACTCATAGACGCCACAATCCAAATAGAAAAAATAATAAAAGATCAACTATTTACTTGGGCTCATATGCACTTGTAGGAGATCGGTAGCGTTATTAGCAAAACCTGTTCGCAAATGCTACTTTTCACTTCCAATCGATTGTTGGACTTTCTGAAACAGTGTTTTAAAGATAACTTGCCATCCAGCATCCATGGCAACGCCTTTCCCATGGGGATCGCGAGCTCAATTCATTCGTTAACGAAGTATTATATCAGCACGTGACTGTATTATATCAGCACGTGACTGTTTCCTGCAAAAGGCCTATTAACGAACACAATTCGCAACGGCAACGTTAATAATGAAATAGGCTCGATCACGTTTTGTGTGAGCCTGCGGTCCACACAAACTTTGAGTGATGAAAGAGAATCCCGGTTAACTGTAAATGTGGAATGTTCTCTTTACCTCGAATCCAAAGTAAGTGGATCCCGGCCTGGGTACCAGACCTCCAGGCCGCGCTTCAGCTGAAGTGGAGCTCAGTTCACAATTATGTTGATTTGCCTCGTGGTTGAAATTGAGCGATACGCAATCATTTTGAATGAAGCATTGGATTTTACAAGCCACAATATCTTTTGTCATCAGGTTGGCAATAACATGTCCAGCTAGCGCCATGTTAGATATCACTGCTTTCTGATTGACGGTCCTGCAGTCTGTAACGTAAATATAAACAGCAATTCTATGTGACGTCACGCGTGACCAGTAACACACAATTACAATGAACATTTCAAAGCCCTTCACATGGATTGGGCGGCAACTACGAATGCAACTATTTGCATCAAATTAAACTCCAATAGTGTATAAAATCTTACAGAATGAAATTAAATAATATCCTTTTCTCATTGGTCTCACCCGTACTCATTGAGTTACGGATATCCGGCGGCCGCTCCCAGTACTTGAATGCAGGAGAAGGAGTCACCCAATAGGGTGGGTGGGAAGGGAAAGGACCGGAAGCAGCCGCCATATGGAGTAGGATGAGGGGAGATGAGAAAAGGATATAGAGGCTGGCGAACTCCGTGCCGAATACGGCCACCTCGCTCAAATGGTGAGGTGATTCTGTAGGTTGCTCCTCTTATTCGTACTTGGGTAAGACCGCTGAGAATAGTATCCTATTCTCATCGGTCTCACCCGTACTCATTGAGTTACGGATATCCGGCGGCCACAGTGATCTTAGAATGCCAACGATCATAACATGGTTATATAACCTAAATCCCGCGAAGACAACCCAACACTCAAACCTCCGAGACCCACAGAGGCCCAGAACTGAAAACGGCTAAAGAGGTCGACTTATAGGCTTGCCGGTTTGCTCAGTTGTTACACGCCGGTCTGTTGTGCGGGAGGTCGCGGGTTCAAACCCTGGCCGGACCAACACTCAGGGTCTTAAAATAACTGAGTAGAAGGTGCTGCCTTTGTGAAACAATTTCGTTCACGAGCTGCAAACAGTATGCAAATGGTTAGACCTTCACGTCTTCTCAGATAAGGACGTTAAATTGTAGGTGTCCCGTCAGTCTCACTAGACTGTCGCGAGTTACCGACGTTAAATAAAGTAACTTTACTTTTTATACTTTAGGCAATCTGTCATTCCCAGGACGTCCAGCTTTAGAGACTCGTATTTCTTGCGCATTGTTTACTTATGGAATGTCATCCCGGATGAAATCAAATCATCCCCAACTCTAGCGACCTATAAGAGAAAACTCAGACACTTCTTTTTTCATAGGCTTAAACATGCATTCAACCAAGACGACATTCGCAGCTACGAGCTTATATGTCCTATTAAGTGTCGCTGTGCCAATGTTTCTATTATCTGTTCTTGCTAGATCCTTCTTTTGCTTTATTATTATCTTTGCTTTACTATCTTATTATCTTAATCCAAGTGTAACTGGGGATGGGTGTGATCGGGTTTTTATTGTGGGCTGGATTACTGGTGCCTAAACCTTGTATGGGACTTCGTGTCCTTTTGTTTCTGCACCATGTAATATGTTATGCTTAATCCTTAAATAAAAATATTAACAACTAAAACAAATAGTGGTGTTGGCCACACAAGACGATTTCTGCTTTGCAAGTCGCGCTGGAGAACAACCACAATAACTGCAAGACACTCCGGTGTCTCTTTCAAACTCCTCGCACCCGCCACAAGCACATGCCCAATCAAGTCCTCGCGAACATGTCCTCGCCCACGTAGCGGCCCTAAAGGAGGGAGGTAAAGATTTCCACACATGGTTCATAAAAAAATGTTTTTGGTGGGTGGGAGGGTCACATGTTTTCTATGTCTTGAATGTAGGGTCATGAATTTACTTACTGATGAAAAGAGGAGAGCCACGACTTAAAAAACGTACCTTCCCTAAAAGTATTTAGTTAATTCTCATGCAGCCGAAAAGTGTAATTCGTCAGTTTAAAACCTTCATTCTCAACTGAAAACAATATTTATCGGTTTTAAAACATTACTTCTCTGTTAAAAACATTAAATCTCAGGTGAAAACAGCAAATTTTCAGTTTAAAACAGTAATTTGTCGGTTTGCAAGTTTTGTAAATACAGCGACCCAGTAGCACAGACAATTTTAAAATCAACAAAACGACTCTCGTCTCTCGACTTACCCAGTTTTTGTCCCATTATTGCTTGATGGAAAAATACCATGAAAACAATGTTTGTAATCATATATGGCAACATATTATTGATATTCTTCTGGTGTGTCTGAATCGCATCCAAAAAATCGACGTCTTAGAAATAAATGACAACGAGCGAAGTTCACAGAACAACTGACTACTGTAAAAAGGAACCCATTAAATTTTGTTATAAATATTTTAAAACGGTATTAAAAATTAAAACCATAACAGTAGTGAGTAACGTATTTGGGAAGCAAAGCGTGTTAATTAGAAACTTTAGGTTATCAGAAAGATAGGGAGGGAGACGGCATAGTAACAATCTAAGCCTGAGTTTTACGGTTCTTAGAAAACAAATACTTTTAAAAGAAGTAAATCTCTAGTATGAATGTGGCGATATATGGCAAATAAAAGAAACGACAAGACCTGACACGAAAACACCTTTCAACCATGGTGGTTCTCATCGCCACAACAGTGCGACATGACGTTGAACAATAACTCACAGGAACTAGATGAGCTACTGCTCCTGGAGTAAACACAAAGAAGATATATGCTTTAAAAATACCTAAATCAACCATTATCACCCACGGTAAAGCACCCGCGTGTAACTACTGTAGCTCATGCATATTACATCGAAGCTGCGACTTCGTGATAGTCGAGTCATTTATGGAAATTGCTGGAGGGGATGGCTATAATTGTATAAGCCATGGGGCAAGGTAATTTGAATAACAGCCGAGTAAACCAACTCCGTGCTGATAAACATCGGTTTTAAAACATTACTTCTCAGTTAAAAACGTTAAATCTCACGTGAAAACGGTAAATTCTTCAGTTTAAAACAGTAATTTGTCGGTTTTCAAGTTTTGTAAATACAGCGATCCAGTAACACAGACAATTTTAAAATCACCAGAAGACATACCCAGTTCTTGTCCCATTATTGCTTGATGGAAAAATACCATGAAAACAATGTTTGTAATCATATATGGCAACATATTGTTGATATTCGTCTGGCTTGTCTGAATCGCATCCAAAAAATCGACGTCTTAGAAAAAAATAAAACGAGCGAAGTTCACAGAACAACAAAAGATAGACTACTGTAAAAAGGAACCCATTAAATTTTGTTATAAATATTTTAAAACAATATTCAAAAACATGAATAATTATTTATAATAAGCATTTTGTCCAATCAGATGAAGCAAATCTGTCAGGTACATGCTCCTTTACACCTAATCTCATCATTTATATTGATGTTTCAGCTTTCTCATTGAATTGCTAATTAGGATGAACGTTTTATATAAAGAATACTAATGAACATGAAATTCTATATAAAAGGTTCATCCTAATTAAGAATTCACTGATAGTACCATTATAAGTTTTTGAAGCCGTTCAAAACACTCACAGCACGTGTTTTATCAAGTCTCGGGCTTCGCCCTCGAATTTTTAAACTTGATAAATGTAAAATTCATTAATAATTCATAAGGGTACTAGCCAATCCCATGTGCTGAATGACACCACATGATCGCCTCTGTATACCCACGTAGAAACCTGATTAATAAAACATCAGGTTCTGTATCGATATAAAGACCCCATGGTCCGCGATACAGACACTTAGGTCCGTGATACAGACCCCATGGTCCGTTATAGCTCTAGTAGTATTCTGTATCAGGTACAGAATACTAGCTAAGCTAGTGACGGAAGTCTCACGACCGATCACTGACTACCCCTATCCCGGGACGGGTGAAATGACAAAGTACATCTGCTCTCTTATTATGTACACACCATCTATTCCATGTGGGACCTATTTTTCTGCATGCTACGCTCTGTTCTCTTATTGCATACACATTGTCTCTTCGATGTGGGATATGTTTTTGTGAGAAACTAATTCATCCCACATCGATAGCAGGGTGGGAGAAATCAAAGGTTAAAATTTTATGTTGTGCATATCAATGGCTTTTAGTTATCTATTCATTTCACAAGTAAGATAAAATATTCGCGTCCGATCTGTATGGGCTTTACAATGGCTCGCCGAAGCGGCTCGCCATTGTAAATGCCCAACAGATCTCCCGCTCATATTTTAACTACTACTTAAACCTGTGTCATAACAGTAGTGAGTAAAGTAACTATTTGTGAAGCAAATCAAAACGGTAATTCGTCAGTTTAAAACTTTTTATCGATCGAGATGCAGACCGGCTCAGTGCATTTTTAAAAGTCTGCACTACTTGAAATACGTGTCTAGCAAACCGCCAATGTTTTGTTCATATTTAGTTTAATTTCGTTTGTTTTGTTCTTCGTAATTTATTTTATACATTCGCAGTGATGCGCATTAGCTTTGCGAATTATGATATATAAATAAATAAATCGATCTCTCTGCTTTCAACATCCATGGCAATGCCTAAGGTATGCTGCATTTGTAAAACCAGAAGTAGAAGCCGTTTTTATAGCCTTTCCAAAAGCTGTTTCGATGTAACGGGACGCTCGAGGTTGCTGTGCTGCGGATCTCGGAAATCAGTGAAAACCCATTTAAGTATTCCACAGGTAAAGTTCTCCGAAGGGGTCGATTCCAAAATCGGCACATTCACCACAAAAAACGCAAAGCGTCACCGTGCTTTTCAAATAATTAAGCACACAGACGATCAAAGATGGCAAACGTCAGAATAGTTCCCAGTTGATTCGCTACCAGACGAAGTGTTGATAAATATTTTCAAACATTTAAGTATCGCTGACCTGCATGTGTAGTGTTGGGATTTACATATCAATTCTATACACTTCAGTAACACACCGTCCAGGGCCGGGTTGTTCAAAGCCCGATTAGTGCTAATCCAGGGTTAATTTCCATGACAACCAATAGGTTCTGTGCAGAGTTAATCCAGGATTAACGCTAATCGGGCTTTGAACAACCCGGCCCAGTATTATGAAAATATTTTTTTGAAGAGCATTTTTACAACTATAAAACTTTATGCTAAGCATGTACATTTTGTCAGACTTTCTAAATTGCGCTTGTAAATAATATGACTATAATAATGTATATATGATTAAAATTTGGGCCGTAAAAACAACATCAAGACTAGCTGATAGTGGAATTACAAATGGCTACAAATCATATTTAGACTCTTAAGATGATGTGGCAAAAGTATCAGATGGGTTCTTCGGTTAAAATATGCCAGTTCTTAAACTGCTTCAAACAGACAGAAAACTGTGAAAGTATCCCACATTCATGACATCCAGTGTATTTTAATTTTACACAAAATTATGTGGATTCTTTTGTCCAGCCGAGCGCTTCATCTTTCCAAATTGTTGCTCCCTGTCTGGTGTTCGTGCTCGATATTTTACTTTCAATAGTGAAATTTCTTTGTTCCGGTCGTTCCCGCCGTGCTTCCTCTGGTTTGTACTTTAGGAAATTTGTCATTCCCAGGACGTCCAGCTTTAGAGATTCGTATTTTTTGCGCATTGTTAACTTATGGAATGTCATCCCGGATGAAATCAAATCATCCCCAACTCTAGCGACCTATAAGAGAAAACTCAGACACTTCTTTTTTCATAGGCTTAAACATGCATTCAACCAAGACGACATTCGCAGCTACGAGCTAATATGCTACGAGCTAAGTGTCGCCGTGCCAATGCTTCTATTATCTGTTCTTGCTAGATCCTTCTTTTGCTTTATTATTATCTTTGCCTTACTATCTTATTATCTTAATCCAAGGGTGTAACTGGGGATGGGTGTGATCGGGTTTTATTGTGGGCTGGGTTACTGGTGCCTAAACCTTGTAGGGGACTTCGTGTCCTATTGTTTCTGCACCATGTAAAATGTTATGCTTAATCCTTAAATAAAAATATTAACAAATAAAACAAATAGTGGTGTTGGCCACACAAGACAATTTCTGCTTTGCAAGTCGCGCTGGAGAACAACCACAATAACTGCAAGACACTCCGGTGTCTCTTTCAAACTCCTCGCACTCGCCACAAGCACATTTTCCCCAATCAAGTCCTCGCGAATCTTTGTCTATAGTGAATTGATTCTTTGAGAATCCCACTGATATGTGAGCCAAGTGGCTTCCGGGCAGTAAAGTGACCGATATAAATAACGTTAATTAAACATACATTCGCTATATATCGTGGTATATTATATATATTGGGGTTTGGATGATTGTTTTTGTTTTCAGGAATGACAAGTAGTAGTAGCCCACGTAGCCGCCCTAAACACTTCCACACATGGTTCATAAAAAAAAATTGTGGTGGGGGGAGGGTCACATGTTTTCTATGTCTTGAATGGAGGGTCATGAATTTACCTACTGATGAAAAGAGGAGAGCCACGACTTTTTTGAAAAAACTGATAGTTAATTCTCATGCAGCTGAAAAGTGTAATTCGTCAGTTTAAAACTTTCATTCTCAACTGAAAACAATATTTATCGGTTTTAAAACATTACTTCTCTGTTAAAAACATTAAATCTCAGGTGAAAACAGCAAATTTTCAGTTTAAAACAGTAATTTGTCGGTTTTCAAGTTTTGTAAATACAGCGACCCAGTAACACAGACAATTTTAAAATCAACAAAAAGACTCAGCTCAGTCTCTCGACTTACCCAGTTCTTGTCCCATTATTGCTTGATGGAAAAATACCATGAAAACAATGTTTGTAATCATATATGGCAACATATTGTTGATATTCTTCTGGTGTGCCTGAATCGCATCCAAAAAATCGACGTCTTAGAAAAAAATTACAACGAGCGAAGTTCACAGAACAACAAAAGATAGACTACTGTAAAAAGGAACCCATTAAATTTTGTTATAAATATTTTAAAACGGTATTCAAAAACATGAATAATTAATAAGCATTTTGTCCAATCAGATGAAGCAAATCTGTCAGGTGCATGCTCTTTATACCTAATCTCATCATTTCTATTGATGTTTCAGCTTTCTCATTGAATTGCTAATTAGGATGAACGTTTTATATAGAGAATACTAATGAACATGAAACTCTATATAAAAGGTTCATCCTAATTAAGAATTCACTGATAGTACCATTATAAGTTTTTGAAGCCCTTCAAAACACTCACAGCACGTGTTTTATCAAGTCTCGGGCTTCGCCCTCGAATTTTTAAACTTGATAAAACACCAAGGGCACCCAACGAAGTTTTCGGTTAAAAAGCTGTTCGGGAGAGTAAGTTAGCCTAAAACTTTCGGATTTGAAAAATTTGTCCCTAGAAAATTGTTTTCTGAAATACTGGCTAGAAAATTTGTTTTCAATCCCTAGAAAATTACAGAAGAAAAGGGAGACTAAAAGGTTTTCCCTAAAATTAATATTCGTTCGTCTTCGTCTGATCAATAGAGTCAGAACGATCCGGGGAAAAACATTGATTTGGTTTGAATGTAAAAAAACCACATATTCTCACAAATCATTTAGTGAAGCGGCCACCTAAAGTTTTCGAGAACATATTTTCATTCTCTAAGAAATTCTAACATCTAAAATCCGAAAGAATAAACCTTTAGCAAATGGAGGTCACCTAAAAGAATTGCCTAAAGGAAAAAAGAACCCCTAGAAAATTCGTACCTCCACAAAACTTTGCAACATAAGTTACTTGGGCTAGAAAATTATTGTTTATGTTCTAGACTACTACCAAATTCGTAGGCCGGGAATATTTTGCCATAGTATTTTCGGTTGACGCGATTTCCACCTAGAAAATTCGAACAGCTAATAGCTTTTTAGAATACGCCAAAAGACATAGTAGGCGCCTTAAAATGGCTAGAGGAGCTGCATACAACTGGTTTCAAACGAATTTCAAAAAGTACTCGTTGGGTGCCCTTGAAAACACTGCTGTTCGTGTTTTAAACAGTACTTAAACCTGAGTTAAAATCATAACAGTAGTGAGTAAAGTATTTGTGAAGCAAATCAAAACGGTAATTCGTCAGTTTAAAACTTTAGTTCTCAACTGAAACCGGAACAGTAATTTATCGGTTTAAAAACGTTACTTCTCAGTTAAAAACGTTAAACCTCACGTGAAAACGACAAATTCTTCAGTTTAAAACAGTAATTTATCGGTTTTCAAGTTTTGTAAATACAGCGACCCAGTAACACAGACAATTTTAAAATCAACAAAAAGACTCAGCTCAGTCTCTAGACATACCCAGTTCTTGTCTCATTATTGCTTGATGGAAAAATACCATGAAAACAATGTTTGTAATCATATATGGCAACATATTGTTGATATTCGTCTGGCTTTATCGCATCCAAACAATCGACGTCTTAGAAAAAAATAAAACGAGCGAAGTTCACAGAACAACAAAAGATAGACTACTGTAAAAAGGACCCCATTAAATTTTGTTATAAATATTTTAAAACAATATTCAAAAACTCATGAATAATTAATGAGTATTTTGAACAATCAGATGAAGCCAAAGAGTCATGTACATGCTCTTTATACCTCTCATCATGCTAAAAAGCCCGCGGAGGGATTTGACTTCAGTCCTAGGGGAAAATGGGGTTAATTGATCAAAATAATGGATATGGTAATTGCTTATCTAGGTACCTTAAAATTCGTGTACCCTTTTGCTAATTTTGGCTCTTTATCAGTGAATTTCTAATTAGGATGAATCTTTATATAAAGATTTTTAATTAAGGTGAATCTTTATATAAAGGTTTCATCCTAATAAATCCTGATAAAGACCCAAAGATAGCAAAAAGTACACGGACCATAAGGTACCTAGATTATCAATTTTGCACTAAATTTACTATTCTATTCTCTTTCGCTTCGCTCAGCCGAATAGAAAACATTTCTATTTTACATGATTAATAATGACAATGACTATTGGAGGGAGCCACACGGAAGTCAAGCCACAAAGTGCGGGTAGTAGAGAAATGACGATTGATGACAAACAGTAATAGACCTAAATGTCTAAATTAAGTGAAACGAGAAGTTGTTGCTTGAGGTCCTAGCTCCCTGCAGTAGATATCTTTACACTTTCTGTTTTCCACCCTCCGTGCTTCTATATTAACCTGTCCGGGATCTGATTATTAGCTGCAGCTGAATCGCCACCGACCTAAGAGAGTGGATACCAAAGTGATTATAGTATCAACACCAATATAATGCTCTTGAACATTGATAGGATGACTTCGCGTACTCTAGAATAAGAAAATTTGGTACCAGGACGGAGTGAATATTGCCCGTTTTGTGTGAAACGAATGTGACACCAACAAATTGGTCCGAGGTAATGTCTTCATTGGCCATACGGAACATAACTTAACTTATGAGCATATTGTATAAGGGCATGTAGGAAATCTTAATTAACCAAGGCCGTATTGATCATTCCGTTACTTTTGGGGATACGCAAGGAAAATGTGTATGTACTTTCAAAACGTATGTGACACCACTTGATATTAGACGTCTCGTCAAAACGGAGAAGCACCGAGAATGCGACTAAGCAAAAGCAGACATCTCTAATATCGGAAAGACTAGCGCTAACGCACCGGAAGCTGTTAACTATTAGCTGGAAATACTGGGGTAGAACGGCAAGCCTCTTGTCAGCAGGCTTAACGGAACAAACCCTTTTTCTGACTTATGAGATGCCTTTAACGAGAGCACTTTCGCAAGGATTGGCCACTGAGCAAGACTTACGAAAAAAGGCAATCGTATGAGTTAGATTGAAGAACAGTGTAAGAAACCCCTGACTGAACTAAGCTGACTAAATACAAGGCCACATGCAGATCTGAGGCGGGAAAATAGGGAACCTCGGGGAAGTTAAGTGCCCATGTTTTCCATTTCTTAAAATAAAAATATGATCCCTTTAGAGTAGACGGCGCTCTGCTGGAAGCAAGCAGAGCCAGGACTTACAGGAGAAGCCAAGGACTTACAGGAGAAGCCAAGGACTTACAGGAGAAGCCAAGGACTTACAGGAGAAGCCAAGGACTTACAGGAGAAGCCAAGGACTTACAGGAGAAGCCAAGGACTTCAGAACTGTGTTGACGATGCCATGCATGCTACTTGTGGAAAAGAAAAATAACAACAAAACACGAGTGACAGCTGACGGGCGTATCCCTTTATGTTGTTTATGTTGTAAACAAATTAATGCATGTCTATAATGGTATATATACAAAAGGAAACAACAATCCCCCGTGCTATGCGAGCGCAACTCAGAAAACTTCGCAATACAAGCGAACTTCGCAATACAAGCGAACTTCGCAATACAAGCGGTATATTAAGTGCGATACCAGCACCAGACTAAAACCGTTAAGCCATATACAAAGCCTTCGGGATACACACGATAGTTGAAAATAAAACGCCATGCAAGCGAAATTGTGATACAAGTTTACTTTACTTTCGCAATACAAGCGACGTTTACAACTCAATCTATGCAGTATGACAAGGTCTAAATATAATAGACAGCTAAAGTGAGGCATCAAGATGCACAGCCAAGACAGGTGCATGAAATCTATATTGATTTCGCTGAAGAAGGTGTTATGGCCTTTACGAGCGGGTCCGAAAATGTGTGTAGGATCCGAGAACTCTACAATCTGAGCAACTGAGAACCTAGAAACGCCCATAGGAAATAATATCGGCCAGAAGGACGAAGAGGGCCATTTAGGTACAACTAAAGTTATTCGGTCATGGCACGATTCTATAGGTGGAAAATCACGCGCGAGACTAAATTGACTCTTCTTAATATTTATGCGCATACAATTAGCTACTCGAAAACGAGGCTAACCCCACATCGTTTCTTAGCTGAAAAGCAAAATGGCGTCGCGGACGGAACATTGCTGTGTTCTTCTATGCATTGGAGACAAAAAGAAAAATCCTGAATTGTCCTTTTGAACCCAGGTGGACGTTGCGGCATCCCCGATGCGGGGATAGCCTCGTTTTCGAGTAGTGAATTAGATATTTGCATAAATATTAAGAAGAGTCAATACAGAGGCGGTACTAGCCAATTGTTGACACCGGACCAGTAAGTACTAAACGCATCAACACCCTCAATACCAGGGCACCAGAATTTAGAGTCTGTCTTTTGTCAAAGCCGTTTTTGATAAACTACATACTACAAAGTTCCTTTGACACCTAGTACACTTAGGGGCCGACCATTTGACTTTTGAGGGGGGGGGGGGGGGGGGGGGGTGGGTGTTCTTGTCTGTGCTCGATTTTTTTTCTTTAGCAGTGTTGTTGCACGATTTTTTTTTTGCGAAAAAAGCGGAGCCAGAACAAAGCTTTTCCGCTTGCAGGATATTTTATTTCGCCACCGTTGGCTTGCAGGTTATTTTTTTTCAAAAACACCCCCCCCCCCCCCCCCTCAAAAGTCAAATGGTCGGCCCCTTAGCGATATTGGAAGATGCGAACCTATCAACGGTGAACGGGGCGAATATAGACCTAATGTGCTGGAAAAACGGCACGGAGACGGACCAATCGTCGAAATCTATAACGCGACTAAGTGGGTCAAACTTTTCAAACTTTTTAGTTAAATATTTTTACATTCAATAAAGAGAATTAACCCAACGCATTTAGCATAAGGCTATTCTAGGTGGGGGGTTAGTTAGGAAACGAGAAAAGAAGGTATGTGTATAAATAATTGTAGGTAAAGACAAATAAATAATAGAGTCCGGCTACATTACAGAGCTGACTGTTATGTGCAAAGCTGACTGTTATGTGCAAACCGGTTGAGGGATGTAGGAATCCATTCAAGTTCTAAGGAAACATTATTCACGAGGCATAATTGGAATATGTAATCGTAGAGACGGCATGCAGCCCTTATGAGCGATGACAGCTGCGTTCTGTCGGTGTAAATATTGACAACTTTACCACGTATATGCGAGGTCCAAAAGACTTTAACCCTTTGAGCCCCAAGAGTGCCATATGGCACTATTACTGGTTACTTGCTTTGAGGGCATAAATCTGACTAAGTTCAAATAGCAATGCCCTGAGATTCCCACACACCTTAATGAATAGACCAATGATCCTATTGAACTGCATTGGGCATATTAAAAATGAATAATTTCATCTAAATCCCCCTTTCTTTGCATAAGTTAAGTATAGTTGACATTATTTCACTTCAGAAAAAGGGACTAAAATGACAGTTACAGAAAAAAATATCTCCCCTCAGATTCTAAATTTTCTCACAAAAATGCATATTTCACATAAAATTTAGAGTTTCATGTTTGCACTAACCTCTCTTTCTGTCCCCCAACACCTAAACTGGCCCAGAACCAAGCCATTCTGTCCACAAGCACTTCACAACAAGCTAAATCCATCCATAATGACCGCAAAGCATGCCGGGAAATCCTACCAAACAGCGGCATGGCCCTTCCCCCATCTTCATTCTTCAAAATATAGAAGAAGTCTAAAGCCATTTCGACCTAATACCTTCATATTGGAATCAATGGCAAGTAAATAGTGTCCAATATTCCAAAAAAGCTATGATAGGTGGCTCCAGACCCCCATTTATAAAGCCCACGCTAAAGTGACGTGAGACGTCCTGGCCCATTCACGAGTGGGAAATAAGGCTCTTTCTCTGTCACAATAAACTGGCACAAACTCGGTTCTTTGAGAAAGTGCTGATTGAAGCTCTCATCAGACTTAATGATGTCCTCCAGCACTCTATAAATGGTGAAAAAGGCTTTAAAAAGCCTTAAATTCTGTTTTCCCCCAAACAAACTTCCCTCCAGCTCCATAGCAATGCGACGTCAACGTATCCAAAATGGCCGACAAAAAACTTTGAGCCCCCAGTATTGTTGGTCAGATGAAAATTCCATGGTAACAGTGACTACAGCTTTCTTAGGGGGGAGGGTTTGTTGCAGTCTAGAATGAGCCAAAAATCAGTTAAAAGCCCACGGGGCTCAAAGGGTTAATGCATATAAGATGGCTGACAACTCTCTGCCACTACTATCCTGAACGGATCGGCGGTAGTTGATGCCTTATAAAGAAAAAGATCAAATTCGAACAAACAACGCCGAGCCGCACATAATCTTTTCTAGACATTGTGTATATTACCGGCGGTGAACGAAAAAGTGAAAACAAAGTAAGTAGTAATGATGTGTAATTAATGAGTGAATTACGAAGTTGGTTGTGGGGGATAGAGAAAGGAAAAGGAGTTAGGGAGGGGGAACGGTGATTGCTGTAGAGGGAGTGGACAGTGTTCAAATGTTTTTCTCACGTTGCGGTGGGTAAAAATTCTTTTTTTCTTTTTAATTTCCCCCCCCAAAAAAACTAAACTCTTTTTTTTTATGAATCCCCAAAAAATGAAAAATCTCTTTTTAGAATTTAGAATTTTGAACTGGTTTAAAATTTTTGAACTGGTTTGAAATTTTTTAACCAAAACAATTTTCCAACCACAACATATATATGAAGCATGTTAACACGAAAGGAGCCTTCTTGTCTAAGGCTCTTTTTGTGTTAACATGCCTCATATATACATCAATTTTCATAAATTCTTACCCCCTCACCAGATATAAATATATATAAAAAATATATCAAACATTATGGAATACCTCTACCCATTTTTTTCAGAAGTCCTTGATGATAGGCAACTTGTAAAATGAAACAAACAATTACGTTGTTTATGCTCAAAAGTCAGAAGGAGATTAAAGCACAAACTTGACTGAATTCTTCACAAAGGTTTACGAAATTCAGCGAAAAATTGGAAATCGATAAATCAGAATGTTACGAAGACTGTTTCGAATTTCTTCGAGTTCAGTTTACCGTTTGTAGGACATAACAACAGTAACTATGAGGGGAGGTGAGCATTACATTTAATTAACGTTGATCGTGTCTTTGGTTTGTGTCTTGATTTGTTTACTATTGTCAGAGACTTTGCTTTTGTTTTAAGATATATAATGAATAAGGCTCCAACGGTTTGGAAAACCGATTTGATTTGGACTTGGAATTGAATGCTTGTGATGTCGACAGACACATATCAAGAACAAAGAAGCTTAAAACCACAAAACGTTACATAAAACTAATGTTGAGAATATTTTACAAGGATTCTTGAAATAAATCATTACAATTTCTTGTACCGAAGCAAATATGAACAGAAAGAGAAAAAACTCGTGAAGTTATACCGTTACAGTGCGACTACTAAACACACGAAAATAATCGAAAATAATCGAAAATAAAGCATTCCAAAATTAACTTAAAATGTGTGGTACAATGTTCAGTGGTAACAATGATGACGAGAGTATACATACTACTATGTAAGGGTTATCAGTCTGGAGCGAGGGATTATGGGATTTACTTACCAAGGGTAAGAAGATCGCAGCCCGAGGCAGCCGCACCCGAGGTGAATAGATGCCATACTACAGAGCGGAAGGCCGATAAAATGCTAATTTTTTACAATGGCGAGATTTTCTCGTTGCACGTAATTACAATATTTATTTAGATAAATCGTGCATTAGGAATCATATTTTTTTGGTTTATCGTTGCATGACATTCTCAGGGTTTTGTTCTCTCGGTTCTTTCAGCCAATGACGCTTATTAAGTGTAGTGGACAGGACAGACGCCGAGTAACCAAGAGATCGAGGGATCGAGTGCTGCTCACGACACATTTTTGTCATGTTCTCATTAATTATTTACTTCTCCATACGTAAAGAAGTACAACTTAAACTGGAAAATCGGGACCTCTTCCATGGGTTGCAAATAAATTGGAATTTCCATGATTTTGCACGGATGGAAATTTCATTGCCACGGGTTGGAAATATGTTGCAAATTTGTTAGAAATTATAATTTCCAACATATTACCAACCATGGTTTTGCACGGACAGAAATTTTATTTCCACGGATTGGAAATATGCTGGAAATATGTTGCAAATTTATTAGAAATTTTAATTTCCATCATATTACCAAGCCATGCAAGAGGTTCAGATTTTCCAGTATTAGTACCGCGAAAGTATGAGGTGAATCTATCGAGAGCCAGGGCAATATGTTGCAAGATTTCCTCCGTCTCCGGAACTGCATCGGCAGGGGTTGCGAGATATATTCCCCCGAAATGAATAAAGAAAACTGACTCATGTGAAAAATAATAAAAGTTAACCGACATAATGATGTGAAAATGTTGGCAAGAAAGCTTCTTAGAAGCCATAAATGATTATTAAACATAACCAGGCTGGACTTCTATTATAACATAATATTCTGTACAGTTGATAATGTGTTCATTACTTGCAGCCTTTATGCAATTGTTATCGACACTTTAAAATTTCTTTGAAAGCCTCTTGGAAATTCGTACTCTGGCAGGCGTACAGTAATGGGTTTATGGCAGAGTTCACGAAAAAGACAGCACACGCTGCTTGATATACCGTCTTGGTTTCTATACTTGTGAAACTTCTAATGAAGAACGTTATCGCCAAAGGAAGAAAGCATAAGGCAAATGCTAAAGTAATGGAGAGTGACACCTTCACGATTTTTCTTCTTGAATTGGCTTCTTCGGCTGCAGTAATGTTCTGTGGCGCCACAGTTGTATTGAAGTAAACTTCCTTGATGATTTTCGAATAACAGAACGTAATGATGGCCAGCGGTACGACAATGACAATGATAATGCCGCTCATTGCGTAACCTTTTCGAAACTGTGAATTCGGTGTAGCAAGTGAACAGTCTTTCTGTTCGCCCCTGTAAATGGTATAAATATAGAAAGGTGAAGTGATAGCGAATGCTACAATCCATGTTGCTATCGTGACATAGCCAACAGTTTCTTCTCGAAGTCTGAAACCCGTTCTCATTGGTTTCACAACAGCATGATATCTTTCAATCGACAGAACTGTTAACGTAAAAATGGAAACAGTTGTAGAGGTAAGAGAAATATTGTAGTACATGATGAACTTGCAGAAGAAGTCCGCCAAGGCTCCTTCTTTGAAGATGGCCAGACTTTGGAGGGCCATAAACGGAATAAAGACCATTGCTGTTATGTCCGCGATGGCGAGGTTTTTTAGGAGATAGTTTGTGGTTGTTTGTAAAGATCGTTTTCTTCTCACAGCCGTTACTACGAGGGAATTGCCAGCAATAGACAGGAAAACCAGGAAGAAAATGAATACTATGATTGCAAACTTATAGGTCTGGTCAAATTGAATGGGCATTTTGTCTGACCACTTTTTGAAGGTTTATTTGAAAGAAAACAACGAGAATATAAGCCGTTGTTAAGGTCAAATCGATGGTTAAACCTTAAAGAGAGTTCAAATGAAATTGTAAACGCTGTGAAAGTCTTGAATAGTAGGTAAGACTATCTTGTTCGTTGTTGCGAAACTCTATACCTTATTGCCCATTAATCAACAGGCAATTACAATCAAGGATATAACATCCAGTAAGCGCAAAGCTCCACTAGAGTTCTGAGTGCATAGGAAAATAAAATAATGATGGTCCCTCTGGTGCTATTGAATAAATGAAGGAGTCCCTGGGAATCGAGCAGTCAGCACTTTTTCTAAATAAATAATAGAAAGACATCTGGAGTTAAGCTTCTTTGTTCTTGATATGTGTCTGTGGACATCACAAACATTCAATTCCAAGTCCAAATCAAATCGGTTTTCCAAAACCGTTGGAGCCTTATTCCTTATATGTATAAGAAGAAAAACAATCTCTCTGAAAATAGTAAACAAATCAAGACACGGCCAAAGACACGATCAACGTTAATTAAATGTAATGCTCACCTCCCCTCTTAGTTACTGTTACTATGTCCCACAAACGGTAAACTGAACTGGAATCTTCGTAACATTCTCATTTATCGATTTCCAATGTTTCGCTGAATTTCTTAAACCTTTGCGAAGAATTCAGTCAAGTTTGTGTTTTAATCGCGTTCTGAATTTTGAGCTTGTAGGAAATGGTGGCAGCGTTTATTCTCCGGGCGAATATTGCTGCTTTCCGATTGGACTAAAGTGTATTTAATTGACAGGTGTGAAACTATCAATTTTCATTACAGACGCGCAGCTCTCGTAGTTTCTCTAATAAAACAAGACGGGCATTTAGAAATGGACTAATTGCGAAGTACTGAAAGATGTAAGGTAATTCCTAAATACCTACATGTATATATTATTAAAAAATAATATGGCCAACAGTCTTTACAGGCTTTTTCAGGTATTCGAAACATGTTATTGCGAAACAACGTAATTGTTTATTTAGCTTTCAGTTAGGTTTTTGAGCAAACATGTAAAAGTAAATTTATAATTTGATAAACAAAAAGAATAGCTGATATTACAGTTGCGTCTATGAATAACAGTGTCAGCTGTATTGACCAAAACAGCTCCTTTGTATTGACCCGAACGCTTCACCTCAATGTACTGAAGCACTATTCAAACTGTGTATGTAAATTAGTCGTGCTTGTTTATAGACGATGTGTCACGGTACTGCGCATGTCACAGTCTCCAGACATTGAATTGACAGCTGTATTGTGTAACATCCAATGAGAATCAATCAAAATAAATTGTCGGAAACGCCACACTGTTCGGCTGATAGCCGTGATTCACAGATTGTAGTTTTGCACAGTATATGGCGAGATTTACAAGGATTTTATTCTTCCTAAATCCAAGGTAAACAGCATTGAGTCAAGAATATATTTCATTACTTGCTTGCATGTTTTGCTGTTTCCAGTCGTAAACAATCCGAATTTGACCAAAGTGAAACAAGCTGCTCGCGTCCGTAGATATATATTTCTTTGTTATGCACTAAAAATGAAATAACTCTCCAGATGGCACCATTGTTTTATTTCTACATGTTTAATAACACAGTTCTCTGCTTTAAAAAAAATTAGAACATTCTATGGAAGATTCTTGTCTTAAAGGGGCTGTGTCACGGTCATAGACTTTACATTCGCGTTCCGGGCCGGAAACAGCTATTTCCACCGATTTTGATATGAACCAACGAACCTCTCGGCCATGTGGGATGTTTAAAATCAAAGCAAATATGCAAAAATGACTAACAAACAGTGTATATAAACAGTCTCCAGGGAAAATATTGAAAATCCTTTCAATCAAGCATTGAGGGAGGGAAGTTTAACTGATTTTTATCCAATTATCAGCCACCAACCGAACGATTACTCGATGCATTCCCAGTACCATGACATAGCCCCTTTAAAGTTTGGAAACGTAACACATGCATTTGACGCTAGAAAGTTCAGTACTCGCGGAAGTTCGCAAGGTTGATTACTAGTGGCTGTTTACCAGTTTGCACTATCGGCTGTTATGGACTGGAAACTTACTTTCACAGCTTAATATGTATGTCGATTGGTCAGAAGGGTAGGTACTTCATATATCGTTAAATAAGCACTAATATAATGTATACAAACCAAGAATATAAGATATTAGTGCTTGGGACATTTCATTTAACGATATATGAAGTACCTAGGAACCGCCCTCTTAAAGGCGCTGTGTCACGGTACTGCGGCGCATGTGTGACAATCTGATGATTTTTGAATTATGTTCTAGGGGTTGGCATCTCTGCATCAGTGTTCTTTTTGAACTCATCCTTGCCTCCTTTGGCCATTTATCGCAATGTAAGATGTGTTTAAATAAGTTTTAGTTATTTGTTTATTCAAAATTAGTCGTTGCAGACTGTAACAGAACTAAAACAAAAAAGCATAAGTGATGCTTACCGGCGGGGAAGACCGCCACTGAGTACTCTGCATACAGCAGGTGAAGAGGGGTTGGATATCCAGTAGTTCACGAAACACATGGCAACTTTTCAAGTCATATTATAAATGATATGGCAGATTTCAACAGCGATACGAAGAAATATATATCTACGGCTTAGAAACGAGGCTGAAATTACATGCGAAAAGTTAGATAAAACCTTTCTTTGCTGGCAAAACAACCTCATGAACTCAAACACGATAGCCTTGTGAGCAATCGACATACATATGAAGCTATAGAAGTTATTATCGACTATATGAGAGTCAAACATCGTATCGAACTGCTATGAAACCGCTTGTCAGTTTACGCACTTTCGTGACAAGCGAACGTTACTACTTTCGACACACGGTCGCTAAACTGTACGAAATCTCTAAGAATAAATCCCTAACGTCCAAACTAACGGGAAAAACTGAAAGAGGAAATCCTTGTGACCAATCGATATACATATGAAGCTCCAGAAGTAATTATTGAATACATGAGAACCCATAGAGCAAACTGATTAATGAACTCGCTATCAGTTTCACGGACATTTGTGACTACTGAACTCGCGCTACAGCATAGCTTGAAATACTGTACGAAAACTCCCGTTTAAAAATGTCCTGATGCTGAAAGGACCATAGCATCTTAAACAAGATTTCCTTCTGACGGTAGGTACTTCATATATCGTTAAATAAAGCACTAATATTAGTAATATAACGTATACAAACCAAGAATATAAGATATTAGCGCTTGGGACATTTCATTTAACGATATATGAAGTACCTAGGGGCGTTTCGTGTCAATACCGCTGAAACTGCTATTCGCAATCGTATAATACTCATTTGTCGAAGGATTCATGAATATATAAAATAAGTTTTTGAAAATTTCTTGTAGCAAAGCAGATATGAAGAGAAACAGATAAAGCTCATGAAATGTTACCTTTAAATGAACTGAAATACAACAGTCTCTCGGGTAGTGCCATTGAAAAAATCCTTCACACTAAACCTTAAAATTAACTTGCTGTACTTTACCTTGGCATCTTAATGAGTTATCCTAATGTCTCTTATAACGGTGATGTTGAAATTATCCTACATGAATTGATGAAAATACATCGATTGAACAACAGTGCTGATGTTTATCAGATGTATCCGACAGGTGTGGTCTGCACAATGCTGCGCATGTGCAGTCAGCGGTAGAAATCGCAGCTCTGAATGCTCCTAAACGGTTTCTGTTTTAAAAAGTTAACACATCGCTAAAAAGACCGGGGATTAAGGAGGAAATCGCGAGAGTTAATAGTTTTATTAGTTTAGTCATCAAGTCGAGTAAATTTGGAACTGGTTCTTAACAATCGAAGCTTGTACTTTTTTGTAATAATGCTTTGAAGTACAAATGTCGAGTGAAAATACAACCAAATTGGCCGGGCGTGAGCGTGATTTCCCAGGTGCGATCCATGCATGCGCAAGCATTGTACAGACCTTTCGATGCATACACCTAACTTCCATTCTCGACCCCAGACCTTTATTGTATTCTTGTTGCGCATGCTGGGAGAAAACGAAAGGCTCTGTGAAACTCTAGATATGCAAATTGGTGTTGTAGCCAAAATCTCGCTACAGTCCTCACAACGCATGCTCAAAACTCTAGAAAGAAAATGTCGGACAACTTGATGTTTGAACTGGCATTATAGTTTGTTATTACAAAGACAGGGAAACACCGTATTTTTTCTTGAAACCACAGCATAAAATGATTATAGAAACAATTGTTTGTCCAATAAATATGTTTTCGGCATTTGGCTGGAGTGAGCAATGACATTCTGGGTTTATTACGGCTGGACAAATATACAAAACAAACGGTTGTACAGACCATAGTCAACCCAATTTCAGATAAATGCGAGGTATTGTTGTTGAAGAGGCGTATTTATAACTGATTAATGCTGGTGACCGGGTAGTGAATGTTTAAATTTGCTATTACAGTAAAGATTTCGTCCTGAGCCCATGCTCTTTATTAAAATGGGTGATGTATTTCACAACATAATATTATTACTCACAGCCTGGAAAAAAGTATATATACCAGTAAATCAAGTGGGGTTGTAGTATTATTCACAAAAATGGCTTCTGTACAGCTACATAACTATAGAATACCATGTGTAGCCACCCTCCTTTTTAATCCATACTTACTCCCCTGTAATACCCCTCTGGATAACCCCTCCAAAATAAATGTATTTGTCAGTAACAATCTATTTTGTGCAATTTAGACTACTGAATTAGCACTCTGTAGATGAATAGACAAAGAGTCCTGATGGTTTTGGTTTAGTTAACCTCCAAAATGTGGAACATAGCAGAAGAAAAGTGCATGTTCACTATTTTCCATCTGTTTTTTTATGCCATATTTATAGACCTGCATAAATATCCCTATGTAGAACATCTCTTGACAGTCCCTTTCACAAATAGGATGAGAACCTGGGAACTTCTGTGTGTGTTGTTTCCTACTGATCGAGGAAAATGGATTCTCCCTGGTCATAACCCAACACGTTCGAGTCCGTCAACTTGGAATCCAAACATAATTTATTCCATCTTAAATAATTGAGGCTACACAGGTAACCCAACACTACACTGTGGATGATATACATATACTTTGAGAATGACATGCAGTGTAAGCTTTTTAGTATATACTGTAGATGTACAGAAAAAGGGAGTTCTGTTTCAATTATAATTATACGCCTACATGTGGTTTTCATACTGCTAATAATAATAATAGGGTTTTTGCAGGAAATAGTCACGTGCTCACACTGTATCTGGATGGCAAACAAATTTCAAAACATCAGTTTTAGAATTAAAATCAACAATTGTTGGTTGGTGGTGGGAAATAGCATTTACAAGCAGGATTTTCTATTAACATAACTGATCTCGAGTAATAAATAAATTTAGCACAGTAAAAAAGAAATTAAAAATTATTCTTACACAGTAACATTTTTCGCAAATACATTAAAACATTTTTAAAATAATAAGCAATTTGTATAAAATAATTTAAGTAGATAATTAGTTGATAATGTTTCACTATAGACACCACTAATCAATTCACCCTTTTCATCTGGTGGTAATCTTGGACTCAAAGCGAGGCAATCCTTTGTTTTAGCCAGGTTAGCCTCGTTTTGACTATACCTCACTGCGAGGCTAACCTTCAAAAAACAAGGGATTGCCTCGCTTTGAATCCAAGATGGCCACCACGTGAAAAGAGTGAATTGAACTATTGCTACACCTAATAAACACACCCCTATCCACGATGGCAAAAAAATACCCTCTTTTTCTTCCCATCGGCCAATACCTTTATATATCTTTAGAACATTAAACCCAAATGACTCGAAACTTCGCAAGAAAACATCAAATATGGTGGTTTGAATTTAGTGATTAATAATGTGAAGTCGCCGAGAACGTTCGAATTTCGCGCAAACATTTACGATTTTAACTTGGGTTTAAAAACCAAAATGGCCGCCATAGCTCACAAAGCATGGTCTATATTGGTCTATATTGGTCTATATTGGTCTATATTGGTCTATATTGGTCTATATTGGTCTATATTGGTCTATATTGGTCTATATTGGTCTATATTGGTCTATATTGGTCTATCAGTATTGGTCTATCAGTATTGGTCTATGTTGGTCTATGTTGGTCTATGTTGGTCTATGTTGGTCTATGTTGGTCTATGTTGGTCTATGTTGGTCTATGTTGGTCTATGTTGGTCTATGTTGGTCTATGTTGGTCTATATTGGTCTATATTGGTCTATATTGGTCTATATTGGTCTATATTGGTCTATATTGGTCTATATTGGTCTATATTGGTCTATATTGGTCTATATTGGTCTATATTGGTCTATATTGGTCTATATTGGTCTATATTGGTCTATATTGGTCTATATTGGTCTATGTTCTTTAAGTAATGGTCAGCGCAAGAGGTAGGCATATGTTATGCATGGAATGTAAGAAGGTGCTAATTGTGGTATTGTTTCAATCTTCCACCTCATTGGCTTAGACATTAAAATCTATCTAAAATTGAAGAAGAAGAACATTTTTTGTCATTTTGTAAACAGATTTGAATTGCATCTATTGAAAACTCTCATAACTTTCAATATGACGAATTTTCAATATGGGGAACATTTTTAATTGAACGTTTTCTTGGTTATTGTTTTGCACTCTTCTGATTGGACAAAACGTTTTCACACAAAAGAACTCTACCTTTAAAATGCATTTTTAGTGGATATAATTTCAGAAATTTATGATTTAAGGGTTGAAAAACAGAAAATACTAAAGTGGGGAAAGCAAATTGCATCTGAACAATAGAATTGTGCCTACCTCTTGTGCGGACTGTTACTTAAGCTTCAGTCTTTGTTCTTGATATTTGTCTGTCGACATCTCACACATTTCTATTTACCAAAATTAGAAATACAATCATGATATCCACATCAAATCGCTTATCCAATACCTTCGAACCCTTTTTCATTAGATATTGTAAACGAAGAGCAATGTCTCTGAAAATAGTAAACAAAGAAACACTCAAACCAAAGGCACGGTCAACGTTAATTAAAGATAATGAGCAATCCATAGTTTATAGCCGCAAAATTCGCTACTGACTCTCCTTTTAGTTTAAGACTTTAACTCGTAGAAATTCAAAACAAACTTGCGAAAAACGATGAGTTCGGCAACAGTCTTCGTCAAATTATAGATGATTTATGGATTTCATATCTTGCGCTCAATTTGTTAAATCTTTGCGAACAATTCAACTTTGTGTTTTCATCTCCTTCTTACGAGCTTGTGGGACATGACGGCAGCGGTTTTTCTCGGGTAAGGTAATTCCGAAATAACTATATAGTATTTCGCTACAGTCCCGTGCCGCACTTTGAGATATATTTACAGTCTGTTCAGATTGAATCGAAACAAGTATTTTTCTTCAGCTTTCAGTTAAGGTTTTTGAGCATCATGCAGAGTAAATTCCATGTGATAAACCACAAAACGTTACATAAATCTAATGTTGACATTATTTTACAAGGATTCTTGAAATTAATCATTACAATTTCTTGTACCGAAGCAAATATGAACAGAAAGAGAAAAAAACTCGTGAAGTTATACCGTTACAGTGCGACTACGAAACACACTGGAAATCGATAATAAAGTATTCCAAAACACAAATCCTAGCATGGAATACTTTGTTTTCGTTCTGCAATGTGATTGGGTCTCGTTGTCTAAGTGGGTTACAGTAATAACACTGTAAATGGTCTGAAATTCAACAGTCTACTCAGTTAGTTCAATTGAAAAAAGCTTTGATACTTACGCTTAAATGAACTTGACTCATTAAGTTGCAAAGGTAATAAAAGTACAGCACACAAATATATCTTAACATCAGGTCTCTGTAAGAATAAAGTAAAGTGCATAGGATATGAACATTTCTGACCACCTTTTATATTTTGTGTGCAGGTCGGGTCACCAGTCAAATGCACAAAAACACCCTAAATTACGGTCCTCAAAGTTATTGGTGCCTAGAGTTTGAGTTGATTCTATTTTTTCCATCAAGTAAATACTAGGTGACATATCACTATGTTTAACATAAACTAAGTTAATATAAAATGTGTGGTACAATGTTCAGAGGTAACAATGATGACGAGAGTATACATACTAATATGTAAGGGTTATCAGTCTGGAGCGAGGGGTTATGGGATTTATTCACCGAGGGTTCCGATCAAGGGCGCAACCCGAGGACAGCCGCACCCGACGTGAACAAATCTCATACCACAGAGGGAAAGGCCGACAAAATGCTATTTTTTTACAATGGCGAGGTTTTCTCGTTGCACGTAATTACAATATTTATTTAGATAAATCGTGGATTAGGAATCATTACTTTTTTTGTTTATCGTTGCATGAAATTCTCAGGGTTTTGTTCTCTCGGTTCTTTCAGCCAATGACGCTTATTAAGTGTAGTAGACAGGTCAGACGCCGAGTAAACAAGAGATCGAGGGATCGAGGGCTGCTCACGACACATGTCGTTTTTGTCATGTTCTCATTAATTATTTACTTCTCCATACGTAAAGAAGTACAACTTAAACTGGAAAATTGGGACCTCTTCCATGGGTTGGAAATAGGTTGCAAATAAATTGGAATTTCCATGGTTTTGCACGGATGGAAATTTCATTGCCACGGGTTGGAAATAGGTTGGAAATATGTTGCAAATTTGTTAGAAATTATAATTTCCAACATATTACCAACCATGGTTTTGCACGGACAGAAATTTTATTTCCACGGATTGGAAATATGCTGGAAATATGTTGCAAATTTATTAGAAATTTTAATTTCCATCATATTACCAAGCCATGCAAGAGGTTCAGATTTTCCAGTATTAGTACCGCGAAAGTATGAGGTGAATCTATCGAGAGCCAGGGCAATATGTTGCAAGATTCCCTCCGTCTCTGGAACTGCATCGGCAGGAGTTGCGAGATATATTCCCCCGAAATGAATAAAGAAAACTGACTCATGTGAAAAATAATAAAAGTTAACCGACATAGTGATGTGAAAATGTTGGCAAGAAAGCTTCTTAGAAGCCATAAATGGGTGTCCTTCTAAGTACTAAACAGGCTGGACTTCTGTTATAACATAATATTCTGTACAGTTTATATGCATTACTTGCAGCATTTATGCAATTGTTATCGACACTTTAAAATTTCTTTAAAAGCCTCTTGGAAATTCGTACTCTGACAGGCGTACAGTAATGGGTTTATGGCAGAGTTCGAAAAAAAGATAACAGATGTTGCTCGATATATCGTCTTGGTTTCTATACTTGTGATGCTTCTAATGAAGAGCGTTATCGCCAAAGGAAGAAAGCATAAGGCAAATGCTAAAGTAATGGAGAGTGATACCTTCACGATTTTTCTTCTTGAATTGGCTTCTTCGGCTGCAGTAATGTTCTGTGGCGCCACAGTTGTATTGAAGTAAACTTCCTTGATGATTTTCGAATAACAGAACGTAATGATGGCCAGCGGTACGACAATGACAATGATAATGCCGCTCATTGCGTAACCTTTTCGAAACTGTGAATTCAGTGTAGCAAGTGAACAGTCTTTCTGTTCGCCCCTGTAAGTGGTATAAATATAAACAGGTGAAGTGATAGCGAATGCTACAATCCATGTTGCTATCGTGACATAGCCAACAGTTTCTTCTCGAAGTCTGAAACCCGTTCTCATAGGTTTCACAACAGCATGATATCTTTCAATCGACAGAACTGTTAACGTAAAAATGGAAACAGTTGTAGAGGTAAGAGGAATGCTGTAGGACATGATGAACTTGCAGAAGAAGTCCGCCAAGGCTCCTTCTTTGAAGATGCCCAGGCTTTGGAGGATAATAAACGGAACAAAGACCATTACTGTTATGTCCGCGATGGCGAGGTTTTTTAGGAGATAGTTTGTGGTTGTTTGTAAAGATCGTTTCCTTCTGACCGCCGTTACTACGAGGGAATTGCCAGCAATAGCCAGAAGAACCAGGAAGAAAATGAAAACTACGATTGCAAACTTATATCCCTGGTCAAATTGAATGGACATTTCGTCTGACAACTTTTTGAAGGTTATTCTTAAAAGAAAAAAACGAGGGTATAAACCGTTGTTCAGGTCAAATTGATGGTTACAGCTTAAAGGGAGTTCAAATGAAATTGTAAACGCTGTGAATGTCTTGAATAGTAGGTAAGACTATCTTGTTCGTTGTTGCGAAACTCTATCATTTATTGCCTCATTAATCAACAGGCAATTACAATCAAGGATATAACATCCAGTAAGCGCAAAGCTCCACTAGAGTTCTGAGTGCGTAGGAAAATAAAATAATGATGGTCCCTCTGGTGCTATTGAAGAAATGAAGGAGTCTCTGGGAATTGAGCAATCAGCACTTTTCGTAAAAAAAAAAATAGAAAGACATCTGGAGTTAAGCTTCTTTGTTCTCGATATGTGTCTGTCGACATCACAAGCATTCAGTTCCAAGTCCAAATCAAATCGGTTTTCCAAAACCGTTGGAGCCTTATTCATTGTCAATGTCTCTGAAAATAATAAACAAACCAATAATAAACAAAACAAATCGACACGATCAACGTTAATTAAATGTAATGCGCACCTCCCCTCTTAGTTACTGTTGCTAAGTCTTACAAACGGTAAACTTAACTCGAAATAAATCGAAACAGTCTTCGCGTAACATTGTGATTTATCGATGTCCAATTTTTCGCTGAATGTCTTAAATCTTTGCGAAGAATTCAGTCAACTTTGGGTTTTAATTTGAAATTGTGGGGCATTCTGGAAGCGATTTTTTCCCGGGCGAATATTGCTGCGTTCCGATTGGACTAAAGTGTATTTCATTGACAGGTGTGAAACTATGAATTTTCATTACAGACGCGCAGCTCTCGTAATTTTTTAAATAAAACAAGACGGGCATTTAGAAATGGACTAATTGCGAAGTACTGAAAGATGTAATATAATACCTAAATACCTACATGTAGACATTATTAAAAAATAATACGGCCAACAGTCTTTACAGGCTTTTTCAGAAATTCGAAACATGTTATTACGAAACAACGTAATTGTTTATTTAGCTTTCAGTTAGGTTTTTGAGCATTCATGTAAAAGTAAATTTATAATTTGATAAACAAAAAAGAATAGCTGATATTACAGTTGCGTCTATGAATAACAGTGTCAGCGGTATTGACCAAAACAGCTCCTTTGTATTGACCCGAACGCTTCACCTCAATGTACTGAAGCACTATTCAAACTGTGTATGTAAATTAGTTGTGCTTGTTTATAGACGATGTGTCACGGTACTGCGCATGTCACAGTCTCCAGACATTGAATTGACAGCTGTATTGTGTAACATCCAATGAGAATCAATCAAAATAAATTGTCGGAAACGCCACACTGTTCGGGTGATAGCCGTGATTCACAGATTGTTGTTTTGCACAGTATATGGCGAGATTTACAAGGATTTTATTCTTCCTAAATCCAAAGTAAACAGCATTGAGTCAAGAATATATTTCATTACTTGCTTGTATTTTTTGCTGTTTCCAGTCGTAAACAATCCGAATTTGACCAAAGTGAAACAAGCTGCTCGCGTCCGTAGATATATGTTTCTTCGTTATGCACTAAAAACAAAATAATTTTCCAGATGGCACCATTATTGTTTTATTTCTACATGTTCAATAACACAGTTCTCTGCTTTAAAAAAAATAGAACATTCTATGGAAGATTTATTGTCTTAAAGGGGTTGTGTCACGGTCATAGACTTTACATTCGCGTTCCGGGCCGGAAACAGCTATTTCCACCGATTTTGATATGAACCAACGAACCTCTCGGCCATGTGGGATGTTTAAAATCAAAGCAAATATGCAAAAATGACTAACAAACAGTGTATATAAACAGTCTCCAGGGAAAATATTGAAAATCCTTTCAATCAAGCATTGAGGGAGGGAAGTTTAACTGATTTTATCCAATTATCAGCCACCAACCGAACGATTACTCGATGCATTCCCAGTACCATGACATAGCCCCTTTAAAGTTTGGAAACGTAACACATGCATTTGACGCTAGAAAGTTCAGTACTCGCGGAAGCCTACGCAAGGTTGATTACTAGTGGCTGTTTACCAGTTTGCACTATTGGCTGTTATGGACTGGAAACTTACTTTCACAGCTTAATATGTATGTCGATTGGTCAGAAGGGTACGTACTTCATATATCGTTAAATAAGCACTAATATAACGTATACAAACCAAGAATATAAGATATTAGCGCTTGGGACATTTCATTTAACGATATATGAAGTACCTAGGGGTGTTTCATGTCAATACCACTGAAACTGCTATTCGCAATCGTATAATACTGATTTGTCGAAGGATTCATGAATATATAAAATTAGTTTTTGAAAATTTCTTGTAGCAACGGCAGATGAAATGTTAATACCTTTAAATGGACTGAAATACAACAGTCTCTCAGGTAGTGCCATTGAAAAAATCCTTCACACTTAAACCTTAAAATTAACTTGCTGTACTTTACCTTGGCATCTTAATGAGTTATCCTAATGTCTCTTATAACGGTGATGTTGAAATTATCCTACATGAATTGGTGAAAATACATCGATTGGACAACAGTGCTGATGTTTATCAGATGTATCCGACAGGTTTGATCTGCACAATGCTGCGCATGTGCAGTCAGCGGTAGAAATCGCTGGAGCAGCTCTAAATGCTCCTAAACGGTTTCTGTTTTAAAAAGTTAACACATCGCTAAAAAGACCGGGGATCAAGGGGAAAATCGCAAAAGTTAATAGTTTTATTAGTTTAGTCATCAAGTCGAGTAAATTTGGAACTGGTTCTTAACAATCGAAGCTTGTACTTTTTGTAATAATGCTTTGAAGTACAAATGTCGAGTGAAAATTCAACCAAATTGGCCGGGCGTGAGCGTGATTTCCCAGGTACAATCCACGCATCCGCAAGCATTGTACAGACCTTTCGATGCAAACACCTTACTTCCATTCTCGACCCCAGGCCTTTAATGTAAGCTTAACGAGTTGTTGTCTAAACATGTTGAACACCAGTACAATTTCAGAAACGCCCGCAAGATTCCGTTATTTGTATTTCGTACTAAGCGTTTTAGTAATAGTTTTTTTACCATACTGTGTGACAAAATTATTATTTATTTTATGCTTGTTGCGCATACTCGGAAAAAACGAAAGGCTCTGCGGTGAAACTCTAGATAGTGCTGTAGCCAGAATCTGGCTACAGTCCTCACAGCGCATGTTCTAGAAAGAAAATGTCGGACAACTCAATGTTTGAACTGGCATTAGGGTTTTTTATTAGAAAGGCAGGGAAACACCGTATTTTTTTCTTGAAACCACAGCAGAAAATGATTATAGAAGCGATTGTTTGTCCAATAAAGATGTTTTCGGCATTTGGCTGGAGTAATTAAGAATGAAATTCTGTGTTTACTACGGCTGGACAAACATGCAAAACAAACTAGTCAACCCAATTTCAGGTAAATTCATATGCAAGGTTTTGTTGTTGAGGAGGCGCATTTATAACTGATGAATGCTGGTGACCGGGTAGTGAATGGTTATGTTTAAATTTCCTATTACAGTAAACGGCATTTCGTCCTGATGTAAATATAAATATAATGATTTTAGTAAGCTATACGTGTAAGCTTATAGATTGATTATACACGTTCGCCATGTACTTCCACCCCTTTTCATCGTTGTTAGACACTTGATTTTTTTTAAAGTTTGTGTTTATGAGACTGAAATAGGCCACTGTTTAGTCTGGTACACAGACTCTAATATAGCGTATTTTGCTTCCACTGCACAATAAAAAAGACACAGTAGTTAGATACTTGGGGATGCCGGTCAGCCAAGCTCGACACGGTGGATATTTATTTCCATCGCTTTTTTTACATCAAGTATTTTTCTATGCAGCGCTGCCGGACACGTAAATATAAACCCTAAACCACTTTGTGTACCGCCGACCAATGCTAGGCTGCTACCTTTGGGATTTTAAGGTTCTTACCTATTTTACTTTCCATAACTAAAAGCTCTTAAAGACAGACAAACTGTTTGCAATTCTCTATAAGTAAAACTTTGCACCATCTCTGGTTCTGTCCAGTTTTCATGGAATATTTTACCACCAAACTCTAGTATACTTCCACACGCCGAAGAAGATGCATCAGAATATACAATCTTAGGGTGCGTTCGATTGACCGTATTCCGGAATAAGAATACACAGAATGATCACTACAAATCGCTTATACTGGTATTTTTTAGCCACTGGAATACCAATTGTATCCTGAATATCACATATCAGCAAGCATTTGTAGCTTACAGTGCAAAATATGCCCGAACCAGTTATTTCCAGAGACTATTCCATCTATTCCTATTCCGGAATACGGTCAATAGAACGCACCCTTAGTCGAACTGTGGTTACTATAGCTAGGCCATAATGGAATACCGTTAAGATTATTCAAATTGGCACTACAAAATTTCAGTTCAACTATACACACCCTTGGATTAAGTTGATGTGTAAATACCAATTCTTTGCGGAATTGATGACTGCGTGAGTATTTCTAGTCATGACGCCTAGAGCTTCATTACATTGAAGTGATGCGTTCGGGTTAATACAATTAAAGGAGCCCTTTTGCTCAATACCGCTGCAACTGCTATTCGAAGACGCAACTGTAATATCATCTATTCTTTTTATTTATCAAATTATAAATTTGCTTTTATGCTCAAAAACCTAACTGAAAGCTAAATAAACAATTACGTGTTTCGAATTTCTGAAAAAGAGTGTAAAGACTGTTGGCCATAATACTATATAGGTATTTAGGAATGACCTTACATCTTTCAGTACTTCGCAATTAATCGATTTCTAAATGCCCGTCTTGTTTTATTAAAGAAACTACGAGAGCTGCGCGTCTGTATTGAAAATTTATAGTTTCACAACTATCAATTAAATACACTTTAGACCAATCGGAACGCAGCAATATTCTCCCGGGGAAAAAAATGCTGTCACAATGCCCCACAAGCTCAGATTAAAACACAAACTTGACTGAATTCTTCGCAAAGGTTTAAGAAATTCAGCGAAAAATTGGACATCGATAAATCAGAATGTTACGAAGACTGTTTCGAATGTCTTCGAGTTCAGTTTACCGTTTGTGGGACATAGCAACAGTAACTATGAGGGGAGGTGAGCATTACATTTAATTAACGTTGATCGTGTCTTTGGTTTGTCTTGATTTGTTTACTATTTTCAGAGACATAATTGTTTTTCTTCTCCGATATATAATGAATAAGGCTCCAACGGTTTTGGAAAACCGATTTGATTTGGACTTGGAACTGAATGCTTGTGATGTCGAGAGACACATATCAAGAACAAAGAAGCTTAACTCCAGATGTCTTTCTATTATTTTTTTACGAAGAGTGCTGATTGCTCAATTCCCAGGGACTCCTTCATTTCTTCAATAGCACTAGAGGGAATATCATTATTTTATTTTCCTTCGCATGCACTAAGAACTCTAGTGGAGCTTTGCGCTTACTGGATGTTATATCCTTGATTGTAGAGTTTCGCAACAACGAACAGTCAAGATACTCTTACCTACATTGTACTCAGTATTAAAGACATTCACAGCGTTTACAATTTCATTTGAACTTCCTTTAAGCTTTATCCAACGATTTGTCCTTGACAACGGCTTATATCCTCTTTTTTCTTTCAAATATACCTTCAAAAAGTTGTCAGACGAAATGCCCATTCAATTTGACCGGACATATAAGTTTGCAATCCTAGTTTTCATTCTCTTCGTGATTCTCCTGTCTATTGCTGGCAATTCCCTCGTAGTAACGGCGGTGATAAGAAAACGATCTTTACAAGCAGCCACAAACTATCTCCTAAAAAACCTCGCCATCGCGGACATAACAGCAATGGTCTTTATTCCGTTTGTGATTCTCCAAAGTCTGGCCATCTTCAAAGAAGGAGCCTTGGCGGACTTCTTCTGCAAGTTCATCATGTCCTACAATATCCCTCTTACCTCTACAACTGTTTCCATTTTTACGTTAACCAATGAGAACGGGTTTCAGACTTCGAGAAGAAACTGTTGGCTATGTCATGATAGCAACATGGATTCTAGCATTCGCTATCGCTTCACCTTTCTGTATTTATACCATTTACAGGGGCGAACGAAAGACAAAGCATATAAAAAAATACAAAGCATACCTTCTAAGTTGTCAGTCCGCCTAATATTGAATATTCATACTATCAATGCTCTTTTATTAATAGTCAATATTTATTATGTCTCTCCACTTGTGTCAATACTATAGCAACCTGATATTCCTTTTCTTAATATTTTTCAGCTATATTTTCAGTATTATAATCAACTCTAATGTCTGTTCAATGTATATATAAATATTTATTTCTGTTTATTTACTTGTAGTATTATTTTATTGAATAATTGCTATCTAATTATTATCTAGCTGTCGCACAAATATGTTTATGCTTTCTTTTCTTTCCTTTTTCTCCTTTTCTGCTATATTGTATATACTGAGCTCAGATATTCATAATCTATAGTTACACATAGACAGTAGTCAACTCGAAAGCCCCGGCTACTTTGACTACTGCACACATATTCCTATCATAGCTCTCTTTTAATTCTTTATTTTTATATTTACTTATCTTAAAATACTTTAGATTTTGCTTACCTCAGTTATGTAAACAGTGTGGAAATAAAAAAATGAAAATTTAATTGAAATTGACTGTTCACTTGCTATACCGAATTCACAGTTTCGAAAAGGTTATAAATTGAGCGCAATTGTCATTAACATTGTCGTACCGTTGGCCATCATTACGTTCTGTTATTCGAAACTCATCAAGGAAGTCTACTTCAATACAACTGTGCCGCCACAGAACATTACTGCAGCATAAGGACGCGGAGGGAGTGGAAGTTGAGAAAAGGCACCGGTGTCAGCTCTTCATGTTTAGGACACGTTACAAGAACATTGAATAAAGTTAATAATAGCATTCAAGAACTAACTAGACCTTGTGAAATAAGGGAAATGCTAAAATGCCTCGAGCACTGGGTCTGGGCTAAATATAAAGAGGCTCATTGTGACTATGCTATGAAAAACCTGCCACAACTGGAGTATGAAAGAGTGGAAGAGAAGTATATAGAAACGTACACGAAATACATTCGATGCCAGAACCGTTAGCATGATCGCCTAGGAATCAGGCACCCTCTTGACAACTTAAAGTCAGCACGATCCTGCCAGGAGGGCACCATGGGTCAGAAAAACAGTGAAACTCGAGCCGACGTTCAGACAAATCTAATTCTGTGGTGTCGTCTAAATTAAAAGAACTTAAGGGAACTGTAGCAATGAAAAAACTAGCCGCAGCATATTCTGAGGAATCTGCAAAATATGAAATCGAGATGGAAAAGAGGAAATTAGATATAGAATTGACAAGGCAAAGAGAAGTCAGAAAGTTGAAATTTGAGTTGGCTGAGCGAGAAGCCGAGATAATGGCTGAGGAAGAATACTCTGAGGATTCAGGGAGCTCTAGAAATACAGAATTAAATGCTGCGTTGCAAACTACCATGAAAGGAGCAGAACAGATTTCTCTTTGGGTTGCCATGTCTGAGCCCATCGAAAGCCTGAATTGTTAGAACCCCAGTGCACCCCCTGTAAACATGACAAAGATCAGTCGAGACAGAGTGGAGGGGAGGGGATATCCAGACAAACCCTCCCTCGACACGGCTCGTAAGGAAAAGGATAAAGGTGTACCTAAGCAGGATGTTTCTGGCAGATTTACTCCACGAGAAAATCGTAACAATGCCGAACATTTTGACAGTGTGTCCCATGACCCACAAACAATAATGTTGAAAGTCGGTATGCTCCGGAGGACCGAATACTGACTGATGCGCAGAAATCGAGTTTTTATCATAGCTTTTGACAGGTGAAGTATATGAGGTTGTTGAAAGATTGTCTGGTTGCTCATATAACACTATTATTGCCGCCCTCGAGGAACGATATGGGAAGCCGGCCATAGTAGCGGCAGCATATAGTGGAAATCTGATAAAAGGGGCGAGGCTAGGAAACAACAATTACTCCGGGCTTCGAAACTTTGCAGAGGAACTCGAAGCAGCATATATTCGGAGCAACGGATTCGCCATGCGCTGCGAACTCCAGTTTAAAGAGAACGGCAGTAGACAATCGGAATGCGTTAGATGGGGAAACTGAAGCTACCGTCGAGAGAAACGTCTATGTGGATGATGTCCTGAAGTCCGTCCCAACACCTGAGGCTGCGAAGCGAACGGCAACACAACTTATGGAACTCTGTTCTAAAGGGGGGTTTAAACTTACGAAGTTCCTGACCAATTACCGAGAGCTCTTATCCACAATTCCAGTCGAAAGTCGGGCTAAGTCATTACTGGACTTGGACCTTAAAGAGCTGCCAGTGGAAAGAGCCCTAGGAATCCAATGGGACATCGAGACAGACGAATTTGGCTTCAGAGTAGTAAATGTAAGGAAGCCAGATACCATGAGGGGAGTTCTGTCGACGATCTGTTCAGTTTTCGACCCTCTAGGTTTGGCGCAACTGGTTATGTTAAATACCAAACAAATCATACAAGAGTTATGGAGAAGGAAGTCGCAGTGGAATCAACCGTTGGAAGGAAAGCTTCAGGAGCGCTGGAGCTGTTGGAAGAGAGGTCTGCCCCGTCTCACAGAAGTAAGAGTGCCTAGATGTTACCTCACTCGTTAGAACCCGGCAGGGTGTTCTCTGCAACTGCATAACTTTAGCGATGCGTCGGAAGTGGGTCATGGAACTGTATCCTACTTACGAATTGCATATCCTGACAATTTCATCATATAGATGTCACGAATCGCACCCTTTGAACAGTCTTCAGTATCCCTAGACTTGAATTACAAGGCGCTGTCTTAGCTGCGCGGATGAATAGTGCCGTACAAAATAAGCTAGAGCTCAAATCGAAATAGTAGTGTTCTGGACAGACTCCATGATCACACTCACAATGAAACATTCGCAATGACACACGAAGGTTCCAAACGTATATAGCAAATGCTAACCTTTTTATTGGTTATGTAGAAGAACAAATGTTTGATCAGTACGACGCCTGATATTTTCGGTCGTTACATCGATGACTGCAACTTGTAGTAAACGCGTTCTGGCTGTTTTTTTATTTTGTTAACTTTTATCCAGCTCTCGACTTGACATGGGCGATTTCAGATATTTCTATCACTTTTTTGGATGTCAATGTTTCTGTTAGCGGCAATAGTCTAGCCACTACTGTTCATTACAAGCCAACTGATTCGCACAGTTATTTATTGTTTTCATATTCTCATCCTACACATATTAAAACCTCTATCCCGTACTCTAAATTCCTTAGGCTTCGCCGTTTGTGCAGCGATGAATCCGACTTCATTTCAAAGTCCGAGGAAGTGCACCAGTTCTTTGTCTAGCGCGGTTATCCTAACGCTGTTGTGACAATTGCATTGAACCCCACCCGTGACATCGACAGAAGAACGGCACTGCTACCGTCCGAACCGAAGACTGAAGATAGGATTCCGTTTCCATTGACTTACCATCCGTCTAATCTGTCTATCAAGACAATTACACAGAAGAACTTTAAGATTTTACAGAGTGATCCAGAGACCGCCACTATTTTCCCGCAGCCTCCTCTCATTTCTTTCAAACGTGACAAGAATCTCCATCGTGTTCTTTGACGCAATACCTGTGTTTATACTAAAACTACGACATTTATTTCAGGACCTAAAGGGTCTCTTACAGTCTTCCAGTAATGTTATTTATTGTATCACCTGCATACTTTATAACAACTGCAACTCTACATCGGAGAAACAGGGCGGAGATTAGGAGATCAATTTCGCAAACACTTGCTAGATGTTAGAACTAACAGCAAGGCTCTTGCCAAACCTGTCGTTCGCAACTTTAACCTTCCTAGCCATTGTATTAGTCACATCACTGTATGCGGTATTTTTCTTCATCGAGGTACTACCTACACCCGTAAACACAAAGAACAGAACTTTATTTTCAAATTAGGCACTTTGGCACCTCACGGTATTAATGGGCGCTTTTCGTTCATTTAATTTCAGAATTCACGTATTCACTCACATTTCGTTAGTTTATTCATCAACACTCTTTATTGTCCCTGTTACAGCTATTGGCATTTTTATTATTGGCGCAATATCCCTTGATTCTAATTGATCCGAGTACATGTTTCCTCAGCGGTAATCATGCACTCAACACTTTATAAACCGTCTCCCACCCACAATTCCCTCTTTTACTCTGACGAAGGGCTAGCGCTCGAAACGTCAGCAGCTACTCGCTTCCCACGGCGGTTAGCATACCTCAATCGACTTTAGTTGATTATATATATCAGTGTTTATCTTCCCCGCCGACGCAGACCAAAACTAGTTTTTACATGAACTAGTTACCCATCGTCTCTATCTTAGCCACGTTTCAACCGAACTCGCTCACATTTGCTATGCTTACTGGCGTGGCGTGTTTTTTATCCACCGACGACCGATTGTTAGAGAATCGTTCACCGAGGAGGGTTACTGGTCCCGCCCAATCAGTCAGCGGGATATGGCACTTAGTCGGAGGGCAGCGGAGTCTTTGCGACCCCAGGAACTCCTATTCCATATCTTGGAATGATATCAACGTAATGAGAGATAGGAACGATGTTCCTTTGAAATATTTTATGCCATACCCCACACCGGGCTCGGCGGGAGTGAACGTATTCAGTCAGGACCTAACTGTATGTGATGGTGTAGAGGTCACTACGTTTTTCCTCCGTTTGGCCTGATCGTCCCTTTACTGCGGTTGCTATTCTCGCAGAATCGTAACGATCGTAACGATGGTAGTGCCGAGACAATCGTTGTTCCCACAGTGGTGGCTAATCTTGAAGGTTATAATGCGAGAGTTCTTCTTCTTCTTCTTCTTCTTCTTCTCGGCGTGCCATATCGGCAGAACGCCTCCTTGATGGCAGAGTAATGTTTATCCCCTTGTTTGTTATAGCCTCTACCAAGTGTACCAAGACAGTTTGTCCCAATGGTCCAGTGATTATGCCAATGATGAACAGTTTCGGTTTTGTCAGCGATGCGGTAAGCTATACTCCAGCATGCACCTTGGCGATTACGTCCTTGAAAGCCCCTATAAACCTACCTCGAGTCAAGTCTCGCATGGAAGTCTTGCGCCGGCGAAGACATTCGGCACCATACAGTCGACAGAAGTTAACTTTAGATGAGGAGTTAACTACTTTCGCCCTCTTGAGATTTGTACGTGGCTAACTCTGATGATATCATTCGCTTTCTAACTCGGAAGGATGGTTTTGGAAAAACAACGTTCACACAGACACATGCCCTTTGTTCGGTAGTAAGGGTCCGTCGAGGTGTCCTTGTCCAACCTGCCTGGCCTTTAGGACGGTGGACTCCATGATAGGCAAGTTGCGGGCGATATTTGAAGTTGTGGGCCAAGGTTCGGATGGTTCCAGTCTTCCGGGGTATGGAAATCCGGCGGCATCAACAACGGTTAAAGACTACTTGGCCTCCTTCCGGGAAGAACAACTCCAGGCACGTATTACCCCGTCACAGGTTGAACCCTTCTTTCTTAAGGATTTAATGGCAATAGCGAGATTTATTGGGATTCGGCTACAAGAACCAGGCCTGGCGCCGACGAAGCTCTTTGTTTTAGCGAGAAATCAAGCATTCTTAAAAGTCTTGTTATTGGCTGGGGACAGAGCGGGTGATTTGGGGCGTGTTAAAACTAGAGAGACCCTTTATTTCTCACGGAAAGAGGTTTTATTATTTAACCATACGTTTACAAAGACTTTGCGACATGGGTCAACTAACCTGTTTAGTGTCAAACGTTATCGACAAGATAACTCTGTATATCTAGCTGTTACGGCTATAGTGTACATGTATGTCACTCTTTGCGACTTAATAAAGGTATACCTATTCCTGAAGGTTTTCTCTTTTGCCTAGTTAATTAGATTGTTCCCGCTCCATTTGTTACTTCGGCGGCCCAAGCTCGTCTCTCTTCCTATGTTCAGTCTTTACCCAATATCTTCGCATCTCGGAACGTTACCATTCATGGATTGAGAAACGGTTGCGCGATCTCCTTGGCCTTGGCTGGTTTCCAGCTATCTGAGATACTTTCACATGTCGGTTGGAAGACGTCACAATCTGCGAACCATTACCTTAAGTTACGTCAAGTCCTCCAACCAGGAGAACCTGGTAACACATTAGCAAATCTCTCACTGAACCCCCTGACCTCTACCAGGAACAAAATAACCTAATAGATTTCTCGACAGCATTTTAACAAGGCCTACTCTGGGATCTAAACTCGCCTTAACTCGCCTTAACTCGCCTTAACTCGCCCTAACTCGCAAAGCCCAAGAAATGGAAATTTCCTTAAATCGCCTTAACCCGCCCTAACTCGCCTTAACCCGCCCTAACTCGCAAAGCCAGAAAATGGAAATTTTCCTTAAATCACCTTAACCCACCCTAAATCACCTTAACCCGCCTTAACCCACCCTAACTCACAAAGCCAGAAAATGGACATTCTCCTTAAATCGCCTTAACCCGCCCTAACTCGCAAAGTCCCCCACCCCCCAAGTTTTCCTTAAATTGCCTTCATTGGCAAAGCTAAAAATTATAATCACTAAACATGTCTTACAATTTGAGCCCTATTCACTGAAATTCATGTCTACAAAGATGTTGATACATGTGATTAGTGTCCACACGTGTCAAAAATACACTAGTACTGTAGTCTGTGGCTGAAGTCAATGTACACTTTGTCACAAATGTAGTAACACCTAATTGTTTTATGATGTCCAACTATTGGATTTATCTGAGTCCAGTATGGCAAAATGTTTAAGTATAGAGATGGCGGGACAGAAGGTTGAGCCTAATATTTATAAAAGTTTATTTTATTTTTATGCACCAGTCAATGTAAATCCCCACCTTCCCCAGGCTACAGATTAGTAGGACTTGGATTTTGAAACTGGCAAAATATGTTTAGCCCTTGCCCACCAGGGTGTTTATATGAAGAAAATCCCTACTTTTGCTGTAAAATGCCTTGAACACATACTATCATACAATTTTGAGCCCCAGTACTGAGGGGCAGAGCTAGATGATAAAACATAGATGATACTCAACACCCCAGGGTGTACATTGGTCCTAAAGTAGAAACTTGTACCTCGCAACCGGCAATGTCTTTGCTATGCCCCACTAATCCAAGGCCTGGGGGGTATATACTTCATGGTAGTGTTTCGTTCCATATACAGTATTATGCAGGGAGACTATATGGAACGAAACACTACCATGAAGTATATACCGCCTGGGGTGAGGAGGTATTTATATTATTGACTAACGCATAACGAACAAATATTATCATCCAATCAATAAACACAATAATATAAACAGCTTGGGAGAACTATATTGGGCTTGCACGTGGCCCTAATACACACATCTGATTGGATGATTATTTGCAAGGACTATATTCTATAATAAAAATAAATAAATAAAACGTTGGTTATAATAAATCAACATTTATTTTCGCACTGTTCAATTGTGGTCACGTCACTCGGGAAATAAGTTCAAGTTTAAGCTTATTGCTACTGACCAAAGATCAGCAATAACTTTTCGGTTTAAATGTTTAAGTTTTTATAAACATATCATATATCGTCGAGCCAAATCCATTGTTTGCTAAAATCCCCGAGTAAACTAGTTGATGCTAATCAAAATAATGTTTCTTTAAATTGCTTACTTACCAGAAATGATGCAAATTTTCTGTTCCTTTTCGTATAAAACCAAAACCAAGCATGTACGTGCTACCAACACGCGCTTCACGTTCACCCGCCATCTTGAATACACGAAGCTGATCTAATTATCGATTTTATATTGATTGGAGTTTGATTGATTATTGATTGGAGTTTGATTGATTATTGATTGGAGTTTGATTGATTATGGATTGCCCGGATCCAAGATGGCTGCTATCGAAGTAGGAAGCGATAAAATTGTTTGTTCTCATATAAACGTTTCGGAAGAAAGGTTAGTCAATATACACGTAACAATATAACCTAGCTAATCTGCATACAATAGTAGAGGGAAGAGGGGACACTTAATCTGGCCTCTGGGCAACACCAGAACATGCAAAACTATGTTTTTGTATGGTCCACAAATGTTATGAATATGACGGAGAGAGACCTCTGCTAGCAGGGAAGTGAATCACAAGCAGTTGTTATTTTATTTGTTATTTTGCTTTGAAATTACGTAATCTGTTTCATGCCTTCTATAACAATTACCTATGCTTGTTAATTGAAACCAAACTGTCATGCAAATATGTCAAAGCTATTTTAATTAAAATAATTGTTGAGCTATTGATTTGTCATTTCCTTTAAAGCTAAAGGTGTGCTTCTTTATTATTAGCATGTGAGTGAGTTGAGTCACTGATAGTTCTTTAACTGAGCCATCATTTTGAATATAAATGTGTTAAGTTTATGCATGTGTGTATGTTAATGTTGTATATATGTATGGCTTGATTGGTGGAATTGGATGATTATGGATGGCTGCATGGATTGAATGATGAACACAGTTATGTATTCACTGAGTATGTGTTATATATTGTGTATTATGTATGCACATATATATTTACTAGTATACATGTATGTCATTAGAATGTATGTGCATGTAGCCATGCAGTGTGCACAAGTAGGATAGGTGTATGTCTATTAATCAATAATAAATATCGACTGACTATTTCAATATTAACCACTCAATTGTCTGACAGATAAATGACAAGGATATTTTTCTGACTTACCCTTAATTTTATAATTCATATAATAGTTAATATATATATTCATAAATATACATCCATGGGATGAATACAGAAGATGTACATGTATATGTTTGCAGATGTTTTTGTAGATGTTACAGAAAATTGTTGGCTAGGTCATATATCATTTCTGTATTCCCTAACACAAATGAATTGTACATGTATTTATGATTTGGAGACCAATATGACAATGGTGTAAAACAATAGATTGTGTTGGGGAATGCAGAATTAACCAGACAGCTTTTTTAAATTGCTGCTGTATAGGGTATTTATTTATAACGACTATACTGACTTACCATATAAGTTTAATAATTATTTAATTGGATCTGTATTTCATGTATATATTAATTATAATTGCAATTTTTATATTATTATGGCAGTGGTGAATTTCCTAAACTTGCCTTAACTCACCTTAGCTCACCACAATACACTAAATCTTGTAAGGAGTTTCCCTAAACACCCTTAACCCACCCTAACTCGCCACATACAAATTTAAGTATTTTTCCTTATACTGCCTTAAATCGCCTTAAATCGCCTTAACTCGCCACATACAAATTTAAGTATTTTTCCTTAAATCGCCTTAACTCGCCTTAACTCGCACAACCTCGCCTTAACTCGCTGCGAGTTTAGATCCCAGAGTAGGCCTTTAACAGTAAGGCTGTAGGCTGTCACATTGATGTGTTCTTTGTAAGCAATGGGATTTGGGGTTAAAATTAGGATTGGGGAGGAGTTTTCTTAAGGATTGGGGTGTATAACTGAGGAAAGGAATAGGATATAATGGCTGGTGTGCTGCAGAGCAGGCGAGACAGGGAGTCACTATCCCATACTTTAATGATAATGAGTCAGCGAAAGAGATAATCAACTATACATACCATGTATTATTCGTTATCCCGTGCGGTGACGTAATCAGCATTATATAAGGTAGAATTAATTAGCCATAGTTGTCAGTTCGCAAAGATTTGCGAAGGAGGAGGTCGTCCCACCCTGCCCATCCTTCTGCTGTCCAATTTAGTACTCTGTTCTCCTTGTCGTATAGCTCGTAAGGAAGTCACTATCCCATACCTATATATATATATATACAGCAAAGTGCAAAAACTTTGACCCCCCGCACCTCAACTATATAACTATATCGGGTGCATTATGGGTAGGAGTAAGTTCATAAAAATGCAACTACAGCCGATATCCGCGCGCGTTTCCAAATCATCATAGCAAAGACTTATGCAGTTGATTTAAAGTTCAATAATTCATCTAGAATACAACACTTTTACTCGGGACAGGCAGGAAAGCTTAAAGTAACCTGAGTATTTAAATGCACTCTACATATTTACTGTTTGGTCGAATATTTGCAGAACATAACATATCCCTGGTCGGCGGAAAGAGAACGGGAAATGATCATGCCGAAGTTTCAGGTTCGAAACGTAAATTCAGTGCTATTTTTGAAGCTCTTAGGAGATCTTCTGATGCCCAAAAATATCGAGATGACTCATGTAGAGGAGACATGATTACGCCTGATCTGTGAGTTCAGGGCCCAATGAATATCAATTCGTTTGAAACTTTGACATTCTACATTTTTTCAGTGATTTTTGTCAGCGATTCTAAACCACAACCAGAGCGATGAAAAAATTCAGCTCGATACCAGCGCAAATTTTCAAACTTTTGAAAATCGTATTAAAAAAATGAACGTGTTATATATATATATATATATATACAGTCAATGCCAAAAAGGTTGTCCAGCAGAACATAATATAACACTTTAATATTCATTGTTTTGGCCTATTGTCTTGGTCTAGACAATAGCCCAAAACAATGGATATTATAGTATTATATTATGTTCTGCTGGACAACCTTTTTGGCATTGACTGTATATACAGCGAAGTGCAAAAACTCTGACCCCCCCGCACCTCAACTATATAACTATATCGGGTGCATTATGGGTAGGAGTAATTTCATTAAAATGCAACTACAGCCAAATATCCGCGCGCGTTTGCAAATCATCATAGCGAAGACTTGTGTAGTTGATTTAAAGTTCAAGAATTTATCTAGAATACAACACTTTTACTCGGAACAGGCAGGAAAGTTTAAAGTAAAGTAAATGCACTCTCTGTTTACTGTTTGATCAAATTTTTTCCTGATTTTATATTTTAAATTAATGTTTACGTTAGCAGAACGTAACGCGGACGGAACTATCATGCCGAATTTCATCTGCGAAGCAAGAATTCAATGCTATTTTTGAAACTGTTTCGCGGAAAATTGAAGAGATTAAAATAGCTTAAAGGTTTACACAATTTCATAAAATTATTGACAACAAATTCATAAAACATTTAATTATTTTTATTAAGAAACGGATAGAAATTAACGTATCCCATATCATTGCCATATTTTATGGTATTAAACGATTCTAAAAAACTCTAACAAACTCTTAGTTATTCCTCTTGAAATTCTCTTATCCAGTTTTATTCAAGGTTCGGAGGGATCCTGTTTTTATGGTATAATGTTTTTAGTAAATGCTTTTATGAAAGGTACGTTCGATAATTCTTGGTTTCGCATCGCTAAATGTTCTTATTATTGTTGCACAGTTTTCTTTCATTCTTAAAATGTTTTTTTGTATGCTATTTAAATCTCATAATTGTGACGAAACTGTTTATTATAGCTTCGTAATTAAACCAAAAACGTTAGCAGCTATGGTCCCATATAACAATATAACTTTATTGTGAATCCTAGTTTCCTATTTTCGTAGATAATGAGCCGCGACAAACTTTTGAATATTTAATTTTCGAAGTTTCATTTTGTAAATATATTGCAGCTCCAAACAACAGCAGTTTTTTTCTCAGTTTGTGAATTTCGTCTCATCGGGATCAGCTAATAATAAACATTACACACAGCAGTTAAAGAAAACGATTCGATGTTCAAACTGTAAGAGGTTTCCTTACGTTACATTATAAAGTGTTTATTTAATTTGCTTTGTCGATACGTTTTTCAACTATAAGCCAGGCTCTTGTACAGTCTGTGCAGCCGGTCAGCTTTGTACATATGAATCCTTTCATTCTGCTGTTTGAAACGTTAGGGCTGAAACGTTATATCAGTCTAATAACACTGATCGGTTCAGTCTTTACAGAGGTAGAAGACAGAGAACGGAATAACTGCGCTGATATCGAGCTGAATTTTTTCATCGCTCTCAGTTTTGGTTTAGAATCATTGACAAAAAATGTAGAATGTCAAAGTTTCAAACGAATTGATATTGGCCCTGAACCCACAGATCAGGTGTAATCATGTCATTCTCCTCTTCATGGGTTATGTCGCTATTTTAGGTCATCAGAAGATATCCTAACTCACAAATAGCTCTGAATTCACGCTTCGAACCTGAAACTTCGGCATGATCATTTCCCGTTCTCTTTCCGCCGACCAGGGATATGTTCTGTTTTGGAAATATTCGATATAACAGTAAATATATAGAGTGCTTTTAAATACTCAGGTTTATTTAAGCTGTCCTACCTGTTCCGATTAAAAATGCTGTATTCTAGATGAAATCTTGAACTTTTAAAAATCAACTACACAAGTCTTCGCTATCACGATTTGCAAACGCGCGCGGATATCGGCTGTAGTTGCATTTTAATGAACTTACTCCAACCCATAATGCACTCGATATAGTTATATAGTTGAGGTCTGGGGGGTCAAAGTTTTTGCACTTCGCTGTATATATATATATACAGCAAAGTGCAAAACCTTTGACCCCCCGCACCTCAACTATATCGGGTGCATTATAGGTAGGAGTACGTTTATTAAAATGCAACTATAGCCGATATCCGCGAGCGTTTCCAAATCATCATAGCCAAGACTTGTGTAGTTCGGGGTGTAGTTGCTTTAAAGTTCAAAAATTCATATATAGTACAAGACTTTTACTCGGAACACTCTACATAGGACCATTCATGACCATTTGCAATTCTTAGATAATGATTTATTAACCCTATTAACCCGATACTAAGCTTTGTAGGGTTATTTCAATTCTCGTCAAGAAGAAAGTCGGAAACAGTCCCGGGGGGGGGGGGGGGGGTACTCCTGTTTGTGACGTATTATGTATGTGCCGCGGGGGTGGGTCAGGGTTTTGAGCTCAGTTTGGGCAGATCAGGGTCAGGATTTGAGTTTAATGTTGGTGCAGTCAGGGTCGGAGTTCAGTATTTTTTAGGCATCAGGGGTTTTTTTTCCCAAAAAGGGGGCAATCAGGGTTTTGGAGCTCGGATTTTGGGTCAAACAGGGTCAGGGTTTGAGCCTCTTGGCCTCACATACATACCCACTTTTCATGTATGTAGCCCCCCTCCCCCCGAGAAACAGTTCGCTGGGTATCTATTATGGAGCTAAATGTGGGAATTTTGCGGAAGTTAATTATTTGAAATTCTATTTTAAATAAAAGCTGTTTATAGAAATGTGTGTTGTTTAAGCACAGGCCGCCCAAGTTCTGACTATGTATATCGAAGTAGTGAATTACAAGTTTTGTATAGGAGTTGTTCCGATAACTCGGAATAATAACGTAAATTTAGTTACAGATCTTCTGTAATACAAGGTAAATAAAGGAAGAAGGCTTACTTGAAGTTGTTTTGGTGTCCTATGTGTGTTTCAGGTCGCTAGAACGGTGTTTTATGGAATTCTTGAGTCATACGCTTCACCCCTCTTACCAGAGGGGAAGGCTGCACACTCGATCCAACGACGGCCTTCGCTCGAGGACGAATTTTCCACAAAATATCCAACCCATCGGCGTTTACTCGGCCGCGGTAGAATCCACGGACATCAATTATTCCTCAGAAGTGCCCAGGCTTGATAACTCCTTCCCAAACCGGTTAAATTGAACGATTTTTGAAGCAATTCGTGTAGCTTCCAACGACCGACAGTTCATATCGTCAAGCAATTTCGTAACTGTCAAATTCCAAGGTATCTAAATTTAACTTATATCATATAGTACGTATTTATTTATTTATATAATCAGTATCCCATTATTAAGTGTAATCAGCCTGTAATTCAATATACATTGCAAGAGGCGTGAATAAACTAATTATTATATTATTATTATTATTGTTAATGGTCCTCTCTTGACAACGCGTTTTGGTAACCAGGCGTTTGGGTAACCAGGCCGCCAAGTGGTCTCGTTAGGAGGGAGGGAAGGGTTTGAAAGTGTCAAACGAATTTGCCATGTCCCTCCCGGGGAAAGAAGGATTTTGTATTCCCATATATAAGCCCCAATGAAACTAAAGATCAAAGGCACTTTCTTGTTAAATGCACTTTATATAACAACTTTAGGAACGAATTATTAGCTCAATTTATTAGCTCCCTTAATATCAATCGAAAAAGAATGCCAGACGATCAGTTGTTCCTCTTAATGATAGATCCTCCACCTAAACTCAAAAACATAGTAGCGAAATACATATTTAACTGTTTTTCTCTTAGATATAAGGAAAATCAATTTTAGTTAGATATACTGTATACAATATTTGGATTCAAGTTGATGTACACGTTCGTACAAAGCTCCAAATAAAATACTGTATGTCCGTCTGTCTATAAGCCATATAGGTATGTGCCGGGAAATAGGGTATGGTTTTTGATGTGCCGGACCCTTAAATAGGGTCTCATATTCTGTATTATCATCCTAAAATAAAATATCCAATCCTTAAATAGGGTATGGTTTTTTTGTTCCCCTAACTCTTGATATGCAATATCGTATCGTGCATTTGCTCAACGCCCGCTAGACGTAACAATCTTCAATAAACGTGACGCATTACACAGACTGAGAGTAATAAAAACGATATGTTCAATACATTCTGAGTATTCACTTGTCCTTTAAATGGGATCTCATAGTTTAGTTTCAAGCCTTGGAAAAGGTACCCATTTTCCGATTTTCATCGTTAGATAGGGTCAGCGTTTTGATATCTCAGCGGCACACCCCTATCCTAAATTTCTGGGAGTAGACAGGAATCAACCAGGAGCTCAGTTCAATAAAACGTTCACACGTGTATTTTACAATTCTGCATTGTTTAAACGCCGGAAAACAATGACCAAACTTGCAAGAATTGTACTGTATTGGCCCCAAGGTCCAACCACAGGGAGCCCACTCAAATGACTTGTACATCAGCAGCCATTATGTGTAAAACATATGGTTGTAAAGTCAATTGGATAAACGTCATTCAAAACGAAAACCTTGTGGTTAATTTGCACGAATTGGTGTTAAATAAAGACTAAGTGGTTAAATTTCGTGTAAAATGTCTAGATATCTGGAAACCAGACAATTCGAAGTTAAATTTTCCTCAACAGAGCAGATTTAGTTCAAAATTCTATTGTTCATGTCGATTCTGTCCCCCTCATAAACAAGCTGTGGCGTCATAATGATATAGGGCAAATTCCACTGCACTTTAACCCAGGCGAGTAGTTATTTGACCAAAGTTGCATTAATTTATATTTAAACGTTATGTAGTTTCTGGCTTTGTTTGCGATAGTCAAGTTCCGCTTGAAACTATAAATACTGGCAAATAATCACACCTGGAGGTCAGGATGTTTGAGAAAATAAGTGCAGTTTAAAATTTGAGATGTGTACTTTTGTATTCTTTAAATTATTGATAAATAAAGTGAGGCAACAATTTATCAAAATTTTCTTTTAAAATATCCCATGCAGAATACTTCACATTTAAAACTCGGTTCATATGACAAGCACTTTGCGTGCCTGACGTTTTCGGTACGGCAACCCTTAGTTTTGTCGTGTAAAACGAGCACACAACCACTGTATTAATTTCATTCCGTCTTTTAACTCGGTCGGGTGTTATGTAAATTATTGTGGCTGTTAACATAAAAGGCAGCGGGGTTTTCAGGAAAGAAAGACAAGTCTTTAAAGGTTCTTCTCTTCACAGCACTCAACCACTAATCTAAAGGTAAAATGCAATAGAGATCAACAGTACAATTAAGTACGCTCATTAACGTACACGAGATGTGATAACCACGTTAACTTCTAATTATTTAGAATCTTATGAAAACTTATGAAAACTATTATTTTACATTACTTAAGGCAATAGTTATCATGGTTAGCTCAGTTGGTAGAGCACGGTCTAGAGTGCGGGAGGTCGGGGGTTCGAATCCTGGCAGGGACGTTTATAAACCGTTGGCCTTGTCTCCTCCTACTTCTAATCAGTGTTTGAAGTGGACGTGAAAGAACCTGTTGTACTACTCGAAAAAGAGCAGGGAATTGTCACCCGGTACAGCAGCCTGGCCATTGCACTAACATTGTAAACTGCATGGCAGCTATTAGCGCCGTAAAGCAGTCCGAAATAATTAACTAACGGGATATGTCACTAATATGTAAAGCGCCATGAAACTGTGGTGATATGGCGCTATATAAATATGGCCATTATTATCATTTGAGAATAGTTGTTATGTAAGTTCCCTTTTGTCCTATATATTGAGAGATGTGTTACCGCTTCTTGTAAGTGTACCAACAATTTGTTATTGTGTTTGTATCACAGAGCAATGAAGGCATACACGCTGATGATGGCGATGTTGCTTGTGATCTCTATGTTCTTCCATGAAGGAATTTGCAGTTATAATGAACTTCCGCCTGGAAAACTGGGTGACGTACATGCTCCGCGCCCAACCCAGTTTCAATGGACCAGAGGTGGAAAGCGAGGCTATTGGAAGGTTAGTAGTTTGAGAAAGAACATTAGTGAATGGTAGGTTTGAGAGTATGTCCTTCAAGACCCGGACTCGAATTGTGCGGATTACTTGGAAACTTGAATAACAAAATTGAAGCGTCAATTACCATACAGATGTAAAATATCCATCGAACGTGGAAACAACTGAGACTTTTCTAATTTATATGTATAATATGTCTCTGAAAATCTATATCTTCCATAAGAAGAAAGAAAATGCTCCAAACAATATCTGTCGTTTATCAATATTAGCGAATTAACTGTAGCAAAGACTCCTTCTTTTAAAAATGTGATATATCTTCTGGGTTAAAACAGTTCGAAGGACAGATCCAATTCCAGTACAGCTGCTGTAATTCAGCACAAAACCAAACTCTGATCAGGAGAATATGTTATAGTTAGTAATATTTAGGAGTTTGAGAGTTTGGTCTTTAGTTGGTGAACGTTTGAATAATAAGTTATTCACGTAAGCTCGACTTCCTTAAATGCTAATAATGTACACTGGACCATTTTATGCAACATCAAACTCCACAGTGTATTATTTATTTGATCCTGCCTGTTAACGTGGTGCCAGTGAAATAAATACCGTCATTTTGGAATAAGGTCGATTTATAGAAAGAGAATTCGAAAAGCAGATGTAGTGTATCCACCCCACTCCCATCAGGACGTTTTGGTTATCACGTATTATGTATTATGAATTAAGAAAGTATACCCTCTAGAGGAGTACACGGAGAGAGAGGTAGTTTAGCGAGAGCAGCGAAATGTAAACAGTCGAGTTGTGTTACTTTAAATAAAGGTTTTGAGGACAGAATAGCAGAGACAATGAGACCCTCAATCTTTTATGTTTTGCACTTTGCTCCTAACACATTTCTTTCTTGTCTTGTATAATACATTGAACTCCAATTATGGAAGGTTTAGTTCGTGTTCAATTGTTATTTACAATGAAAATAAGAAAGATCCGGATAGCCGTGATATCTGAATCAAATTTAAAGGAAATTAAATATACAACTGCATATATGTTGTGGCCAAAGTAGCAAAGCTTTCGCACTTATAATGTTGATACCTGAGCTCTACTTATGAGAGTATAGAATTTGAGGTGCGTGGCATAAAATAAGGTAAAGGGAATCGGAGGATAAAGAAAACAGGAAGAAGTACTAAATAGAGAGGCATTTAATAACGTTTGATATGGAGAACCGTTCTCTGTTTTTTTTCAGCAGAGTATTAATTGTATAACAAAAGACCATGTTAAAGCTTGTCGCAGTGTGGTTCACTATAGTTAAAACTCAATTTGGTTGTACCATACATGTTATAATCCTACTGAGTAAGTATGTGAGTTAAAAGCTGGATTCAACTTCACGACACACGGAACTCTGTTTGAAAACCTTATGAGAATGAGAATAGCGATGGCAGACAATAAAAACACTCTAAACACGCGTTTTCTTTGCCTCTTGGTACTAGTAATGTTGGCCTTTAGGCACAAGTAAAAAAAAAAAAATGTTTATTTTATTTATTTGTTATTTACTTTGCTACCAAATAAAAGTTAATCTATCGCAAATGATAAAAGGAGGAATGCAACAATTTATGGGAAACTCAGTGAACAGAACACTGTAACTAAACACAGCTTAAAAAGCTTGAAATAAATAAAATAAACGTGCTCTGTATTCTTGGTTATACTATCTTAAATAGCGAATTTACAACATAATTAATTCTTTAGTTATATTCCATCAATTAATTAGGTACATCTATTATATATTTTGCCTTAAACGGAAAACTCTAGCTCTCTCTCTCTCTAATATAAAACATATTTGATAATAATAAACGATTCATACTGAATCGCTTTTGAAACTGCTATAACAGTGCTTACACGTTGTTGCGAAGATCCCTCGCGAGGTATTTGTTAAATTCATGTAAATTATGTTCAAAACAGGGAGGTGCGTCAGATGTTTATTGGATCACGACTGTCAACAGCACTACAGGACACATGTTATAACACGCCTCCCATGCTACAGACAAGACGTGGCTTAGACATTAGTATGAATAGAACGAGTGCTTTATAGGATAACTAACATAATGGCTTGAAAATATTGAACTATATAGACATGTATGCCGTAGACCATGTAGTTCGTTAAGAGTATCTTTTACGAAATAAACGAAAAACACTGTTCTAGAATGATTCTAGATTGTTTAGATGATGCCCTTCGTTTCTCGCCTCATTAGCCTTCACATGATTCCTGCTTTGTTTGTCATATTTTGAACAAAAGACAGCTCTCGAGCCGTTTAACAGACCAACGGTCGAGAGTTTGTCTTAACTCCAATTGGTGACTGCTGCACGCTTTATTATCATCAATGAGTATTTGTCAAATACACAAGAAAGGGCTATATATATACGATAAAAAGCTAACCTTTATCGTTTTTATTGTTGAACTGAAGAAGGCTGAAAGTCGAAACGTTTTAAAAATTATCGATTGGACTGTCAGAAGTTGCCTGCCTCCTATCCTCCAAATTATACGTTCTTCATACTGAAGGGCAGACTGGGAATCCTCTTAGGATCCTTCTACTGGGAGCACATCGATTGGACAATTCACCTGATTTTTATTCCACTTATATATAATATATATAAATTAGTAGACAGTTTAGTGTGTGGTATGGACTGATATTTTACGAGTCATGCAGTATTTTGACGAGCCCGAAGGCCGAGTTGTTCCTAGCTCTTTCACCAAAGCCCTTCTAAAACCCAGGTCAAGCCCTAGTCAAGCACCCACTGGGAAGTATTCTGCAATACTTAAACAGTTAGTAAACTATGTCTATTAGCCTAGAGATAGCGTTTCAATAGGAAACAACATTGTGCATCCTTTTCTACCCTTATGACTTTGATCTGTTATTTCTTCTGCAGGCTAAAGCTGCCTTTTGTAAAAGAGCGGCGAGTCATTGTTCCGGTCTTCAAGCAGATGATGACGTCATGTGGAAAGATGACATCCAATGAGAGAAACCCTGCTGATCACGTGACAAGAAATAATATAACTAATGACGTCACAGGAATGTGAAATAATTTTAAATACAACCGAGTCAGACAGCAATAATATAATAAATAAATAAACATTTTAAGTACTGTTTAAAACACGAACCGCAGTGTTTTATCAAGTTTAAAAATTCTAGGAATTTTGAGAATTTTTAGACTTGATAAAACACGTGCTGTGAGTGTTTTAAACGGCTTCAAAAACGCTTTAAGAATGCAATGAAAGAAAGACGCACATCTCAAGGGAATGGTTACTTAATGAACCATTGAACCTTTGTATTCACAACGCCATGCAAAATATTTGAGTAATCACCGTCTGCAATTACGAACATCTCAAGGGAATGACATGAAGAAATTACCATACTATGTTGTTTGAAGCGGCGTTTCGCAATGCAAGAATAACCTGCACTTGAAGGATTTGGTGTCGTGGTTTACCTCGATAAAGTTCAAGACTTGGAAAGCGATGTGACTGACATGACGGCAGACTCTAAATTTTTGACTCCGGCACAAAATATGTTACTCACTGGGCTACAATATAAAGGTCAGTGCTCATCACAGAATGTTCGGGTCGCTAAATCAATAGCAATATCTATTCGAAACGTATCACAGAAAGCAAGTCTGATCACAAGGCCCGGGGGGGGGGGGGGGGGGGGGTACTCCTGTTTGTGACGTATTATGGTACAAAAAAATAAGTAAGATAGTCCTCAAGCTCGGATTTGGAAATATCTTAGTCCCCTCAAACACTATCGCCGATAACACATCAATAATTTGCAAGAAACTTAAGCAAAGGCCATGCGACATAGAGTTCCAAAATTGGCACAGTGATATTTACAATGATACAAGAAGAAATGCCAATCAGAGAAATAAGCTAAGGACCTACAGAAATTTTAAAGTAAAGTACGAGTTCGAAGACTATCTACGCTTAAGAAACTTGAAGCATAGAACGGCTCTAACAAAGCTTAGGATAAGCAACCATGATTTAGAAATTGAAAAAGGAAGACATGCTAGGCCATTTAAAAAGGTCGATGAAAGACTTTGCAAATTCTGCCTGCCTAGAAAGGAGATTGAGGATGAAGCTCATTTCCTCGTAAAATGCAATAAATATAACCATTTACGAAATGCGTTCCATGCTTCAATGCAAAATGAATTTCAGATAGACATAGAAAAGTTATCCGAGGAAAGTCGGCTAAAAATAATGTTAAGCCCAAACAATAGGACAGCAGCTATAGTTGCAAAATTCATATACGAATGTTTTATGTATAGAGACAATGGCCTCAAAGAACTCTGATCGATTCTCATAATTCTGAAAGACCCCAAACACCTGTAGCACAGTGAAGTGCACATTTATTTGGATAAATGTCTATGTATACAGATATATACGACTCCAAATAAAAACTATCTATCTATCTATGCCGCGGGGGTGGGTCAGGGTTTTGAGCTCGGTTTGGGCAGGTAGGGTCAGGGTTTTGACCTGATTTGGGCAGATCAGGGTCAGGATTTGAGTATAATTTGGGTGCAGTCAGGGTCGGGGTTCAGTATTTTTTAGGCAGTTAGGGTTCAGTTTTTTTAGGCAGTTAGGGTTCAGTTTTTTTAGCTACTATGTCAAAAAAAGACATTCTGTTGCCGCATTTTGATCGCCTGCCCACATGCAAGCACTGAGGTTTCCATACATTGTGACGCCGCTAATTCGTACTTCAGTACTTATCTATGTACTTCATCTGCTGATTTGTTTACCCAATGACACGTCCCGCGGACTTGTAATGTTCCGTATTTTGCGTGCAATCCGGGTACGCGGTATACCGGCCGGGATATATATCCCACCGTGTGTTTTGGAGCTCGGATTGGGTCAAACAGGGTCAGGGTTTGAGCCTCTTGGCCTCACATACATACCCCCCCCCCCCCCCCCCCGGATCAGAGGTCTCTATTCAGTTGCTTCGAACGCCTGCTACATCGCAAACCCGAGAAGCTCTTCCCTTCCTGTGAATCCATCGATGTTCTGTCCAATATGTTGGCAGATTTCTTCACCACAAAAATATGCAAGATAAGAAAGGATCTCGATATCTCTGCTGTATCCGTAACAAACCCAGAACTAGATCTCCCTGGCCTACAATGAGAGCTGAAACGTTTTGCACTTACCACAGAACAAGAGCTCTCAACAGTCATTAGTACTATATAGTGCTAAGAAATCCGGTATCCTAGACCCAATCCCTGCTGCACTACTCCACAGATAGTGAACTTATCCTCTGAAACCTGTGAAATGCCGCCTGCACTTAAACAAGCTGTCCTTTCACCGAAACTGAAGAAACCCTCACTAGATCACGAGGCATTTCCTAACGTCAGACCTCTCTCCAACCTTACTTTTTTCTCTAAGGCGGTTGAAAAAGTCGCTGTTACTCGCTTGACATGCAGACTATCTGAACCAGAACCATCTTTATGAACCTCTGCAAATCAGCCTACAAACAACATCATAGCTGTGAAACAGCATTGCTACGTGTCCAAAACGATATCCTGATGGCAATCGACGACCAGCGCTGTGTAATTTGCCTACTCTTGCATGGACCTCTCCGCTGCGTTCGATAGAGTCGACCATAGTATTCTGCTGGACAGGCTCTGGTTTGGAATTAAGGGAAAAGGGCTTCAGTGGTTCCGCTCTTATCTAAGTAAACACAGACAGTTTGTCCAGATTGATGACTCGTCTACTTCCAACCACGGGCTACAGTACGGCGTTCCTCGCACCTCTGTCCTTGGATCTATCCCGTGTACCTACTCTATATAGCCCCTATTGGAGACATCCTAGGGAATGAAATGATCTGCCATCAAGTTATGCTAGAAACATAGGCGTTACTCAGTTTTGATGAGACCATGACCATGACTCGACATGTCAACTCTATTTGCAAGTCCGCCTTCTAACAGCTAAGAAACAATGCCAAGCTAAGGAAGTACTTATCAATGCACAGGACGGAAATACTCATTCACGCTTTCGTTACATTAAAACTAGACAACTGTAACTCTTTATTGTATGGTATACCAAAACAACTTACCCAGAAACTGCAGCATGTTCAGAACGCTGCAGCCCGTATATTAACTTATAAACGGAAATATGATCACATTTCACCTGTTCTTAGAGAGCTCAGTACACTGGCTACCCATAGATACGCGAATAATATTTAAACTCCTATACTACTTACCTATAAAACTCTGAACAACTTAGCTGAAATTTCACTCTACTGATTCTAGGGTGGTAAATTTTACCATCAAAATAAACCATACGCGTGTGTTTCCTGAGGTCATGTCCAGTAGTAGTGATCCGCAAACGCCTACAAATGTATATAAATCGATTAACAATTTACATCCAAGCTACTGTCGGCTTTGTAAAGCAATAAGAGACATTCGTCTTTGCAGAAATAGTTTAGCAAAGCTAATCGCCAATTCAACTTCTAGCGACGGCCGATTAACTTTACGGCAACGCATTCTCACGCAGTGAATTGCCATATCTACTTTGTAGGACATGCAAAGGAAAAACACAAACTAACAGCGGTGTTCTAGAAAACATACATATGTGAAACGAAAACATACTTTCGCCGAGTGTAAGTGGGCCGCGGCTAAAGAAGTTTATGTTAAGGGCCATTGACATATTTAAATCAGCCGTTGCTAGGGAAAGTTTGAAGCCTCGTAAAACCAGGAAAAGTAAAGAGTGGGCAATAATTACTGTCAAGGTGACTCCTAGGGTAAAGTCTTGTAGTCTGATGACGTCATCAAGTGACGTCATGCTAACGTCATCAAAATCAGAAAATTTCTAAACTCTCCAAGGATTTTTGATCTACTAGTAATTTATAAATATTTTCCGAACCTATACGAATAAAGGCGCATAAAACAGAGCATGTGTTTGCCATTACGACAAAAATTAATATTTTACAACACTTTTCAGTCCAATTTTAAGCATTTTAAGAAGTTTATGTTAATTTTTTTCTAACTTTCGCGTAATATTTGAAAAAAGCGCCAAAAACTAGGCCTGCAGACTGTTTAATTTGAATTCCAATTTTTGCTTTGGATTAACACTCTAATTACTATTTGTTTTAGTCACAAACAAACACAAATAACATAAACTATTGACTATAAAGAACTATTTTAACGTGGCACAAAGTTAGTTTATTGCTTTTCTTTGTACATTTAGCCAGCCATTGAACCACCTTAACCGGTATGGTGCTACATATACAGTTCTTGCCCTGACGAGAGAAGTTTTTGTTTTAAATTTTTGCTTTGGATTAACATTCCAATTTAACTTTCACCATTCAAAAAGCGACACACATATCGTGAAATATTTGATAAAATCCATTTTAGCTCGGTACAAACTCCGTATTTAGCCTGTTTTCTTTGGCGCCCAATATACGATTTTGTAAATTAAATATCACCTCTTGAGGCGTTTGTCGTATAAGTCCGTTTATACACAGGAACAGCGGTGTTCTAGCAAACAATTGAAACCGTTCTTTGAAGTTTGAAACGAGCAAAGGCTAGAGAAGCATTTGTTGTTTACGTCTGTCCGATCACGTTTTTTTGAAAATGGCAATTCTGCTTCCCGGCAAATAAAAAAAACAATTATTTGTTATAGCAGGCTCAGTATTACATTATCCGACTATTCCTGTTTTGTCATCATTTTATTAAGCTGGTCTGGCCAGCGTTTATTAGGCTCTATCTTTGGTACTGACACATTAAGGTTGAGTTTTGCTTGATTTTCTGGCTCTTTGCCACACGCGTCTCTTTGTGTGACACCGGCCGATCAAGCTCATTCTCTGAGCTCCGCGCTGGAGTACTGTTGGCTTTATGAGTAGTAGGTTCTCGCCGAAGCTCATTTTGCTTGCTATGTCATGCTGACGAGTCCTAATGAGGACGGAACAGATGTCCATGACTGCATTCTAGTGCGAGCACCTTTTTGTGTCAGGTCTAGCTAGCCGTAGCGCCATTTTTAGAGTATCACACCATATCAGCTTTGCTATTGTCGTCATAATTTTATATTTTGGCTGGTTAGGTCCACACCTCGGATCCGGTGTTTTTGCAGGATTTTTGTATACGTTATTTGCTTATCAGTATTACAGCTTACAGCTGGTGGGGGCCTGCTTTTACTCCTCGCACACTCCCCACTACATGAACTGCATGTTTTGGACACACTACACTCGACTCACGGTTGATTTTTACGGAGGGAGGAAAACTGGAGAACCCGGAGAAAAAACCCTCGAATGCAGATAAGGAATCAACAACAAACCTAACTCACATATGGTGGCCGAGCCGGAAATCGAACCCGGGACCGCAGCGGTGAGAGGCGAATCTATTGGGTCCATAAAATAAAGGAAGGTTACATAGTTTGTTTTGGTTATAAAAAGTATCAGAAAAGTTTAAAAGAAAAGTCAGTATTGATTAGGCACCAGAACCTCTCAACACGGTCCTCGATCCTAATGTTCAAAGGAAAAATCATTTTAATCTAGAAATACACATTTTATTTATCAACCCTCAACCAAGATAACATGCAAAGTGTGAGCCAAATCGGTTAATGGTAACATGTAATTATACAGTGTATAACATGTTGAACTGTCCGGCGAAAATGAATGTGTGTTTAATGTTTAATGAGGGTTTAATGAACACCAAAAGACAAGTTATTATTCATAACTATCTAGTCAGACTCTATACTGCATTTTGAAACTCGATTGTATGGATTCCCTTGCTCTCGCCGTCTCTAAACGTGTTTGGTATTAAAAGTTGATTTTGACTCGTATAAACTGTAAACAACTACGATTATAGAATTAAAGACATATTTATTCCCGCACCTATCTCCACTCATTTATTGATCTGATAACATGATTGCCATTTAATATGTCAATGGCAAACGTTGAACACACATGTATTAAGCAGTTTGTTCTTCATTATAATTACTGTAGACTAGGCCGTTTATTATCAGTTCCTTAAGTCAGCAGGTGTTTATTTATTAACTACAATCCCTTACATCGAGTCACAACAAACTGTACCTACAACGTTAATATACCCTGATAATATGCTATACACAAACTTCCTACGATTATTGTTAATGAATATTATGAATAATTAGTATGTATACATATATATTTGATCATCATCTTTAATACAACTGTACTTGCTACGAATATATATACATTAACAGGAAATGTAATTACACACTGTATTACAATACAAACTGTAAAAGTTGACGTTCATATCAAACCTGATGTTACTCTATGTGATATCCATTTATAAGGGGACTATTTAGAAAAGCCTCTATGGGTTTACTTAGTCCTCCTCCTTATTATGTAAGGACTAATAATCTCTACTTGTATTTACATGATAAGGAAATAATAATTTTAACAAAAATCTGTTTTAAACTCTTGATAGACTCGTTTTTCCCAACAGCGATTCTGCAGGGTGTTCAAAGAATGCAGGGTCCGAAATTGCGCCTTATTTGGCGCCAATGCGACTAAATTTTGAGTCTTGGCGACCAAATCAATATTTCAGAGTTAGTCGCCAGCTGGCGACTTACCTAAACTCTTCTCGATGTCCGGAAGTCACACGATGTTCTAAGTAAATTTAGCCAATAAAACATGCCAGCAAAATCATCATATCAAACAATTGTTGTCGTTCAGAGTAATATTTGGGCCTGAATAGATGCTAGTGAGGCATACGCTCATCCTTTTCAAATTTCGCTATCGATTTTTTTAATAGCACTTCCTGTAGCCTACGTTGTATCCGCCTCTCTTCTGCCGGCTCGCTACACTTTTTGAACGTGTTCTAGTATTCGACGATACGTCCTGCTTTCCAAATGTGGAATATATTGACCATATATGGAATATCACTGGGAGCTCTCAGGAACGACACTTTTCTCAATAAATTGTTTGATATGGTTCTTTGTCGCATGTCGTTTGAAACTTGAAATGTGGCGACCACAATACTCCAGTTTCGTATTCGAAAATTACCGCTGAATGCAATGACTACAGACGCATGTACTCAGGCTTAGCCTCATTCTGAAGTTAAACATTCATAAATACCAGCGAGAAGGTGAGCTATTCACAACTCTGCCTATTGTTGTAGTTTCGCATTTTGCACCTTCTCGCTGGTATTTAAGAATGTTTAACTTCAGAATGAGGCTAAGCCTGAGTACATGTGTCTGTAGTCATTGCATTCAGCGGTAATTTTCGAATACGAAACTGGACTATTGGTCTTTTGGCGACTAAAAATAATGTGGCTACTCGCCAGTTGGCGCCTACGTGAAAAAAATAATTTCGGACCCTGGAATGGCACAGGCTTGTTTGTTTTACTAACCATGACTTAATATAGTTGGGTTGAACTAACATTCCATTTTAATACATTATATTCAATATTTACTTTCTAAATTCAAAACATCATCAATGTGTGAATATAAATTGGTTGTGGTCACCATAGCGATGGATCGAAAACATTGCTACCACTCGCGTGGTGGGCACGGCTACTATTTGTAGCAGTTTTTCTCAGAAAGAAATCGATTGTGTCGCAATAGCTCATCATTTTATTGAGATCTTTTTTCCTCATTCTGGTATTTCTCTCAAGAAAAAATAACTGAACAACATCTAGTCTCGAGCCACCAATGCATTTGTCTTTGCCATCACTAGCAGATGACATTTTAGTGTAGCAAGAAAGGAGATTCGTTTCTTTAACTCAATTTTAACAACTATTATTTCCCTTTTCACTAGCCTTGATCACATATAAACTCGAGCTCCGCCCATAATCTTGCTTATATCAGGTATTCAGAGAGCTGTTATTGTTAATTCTCTATATACCTTCGAAGTCATATGTTACATTTTGAAAATTTGATTTTCTGATTTTCGGAAGACCTGCCTTGTACTGTGTACAAATATCTTCTGTGACTTTAACAAGCGAAAGAAGCAAATGGAATATAAAATTCATTATTTTGCAGGGCTGAGATAATAATTTATTAATAACTGAAATAATGTTTCACTGAATATTTTGTCCTTTCTAGTTATTATGATTATTCTTCAGATTACACTGTCAGCAGTGCAGGTTACTTCATGTCCAGCTAATGCGCAGTCTCACTGTTTAAGAACCGCAAACTTTTGTATGATTTCATGTTTTCGCAAAGCAATTAGCGAGGAGGTTAAGTTCCTTAAAACCTTCCCATTGAATAGTTTTCATGCCGGAGGGGGAATGGAGCATAATACGAAACCTCGACTCCTGTTAGCTAGATAAGTCACTACCACCACACTCTCGCACAACCTAGCCATTCAGCATTTTCTTGAAGTCGGGTTTAAATGTAGATGTTTCTTGAAGTCGAGTATTCAGGAAGTTGAAGAAGAGATCTTCTTTTTTCTTCCTTTTCCTTAAAATTGGAGTTATTGTGTAAGATCAGCACGGTTTTACAACCGATTCAGAAAGACACAGGGAAATATTGAAACCAGCCAAGATGACAGTACAATGTATTTTAGTTAGTAATTTTTGTCATTTCTAATCTTTTGCAGAAAGCTTGTTACTCGGGCTGCCCGTGGCAGGCACGAGTCTAAATCTGCAGGCCGTTATTTTTTTTGTTTCGTGCAGCAAAATTTCTGCGCATGCGTTAAATTATGCATTAATTGTTCACGCTAATAGATTTTACAGTCGCCATCTTCTGCGGACGCTATCAGCTTGTTTGGGGTACGTTTCGTAGGTTTTATGCCACATTTCATTTTACTCTCGGTCATAATACATACCAGCGCAAACACCGTGATCGGTAGGCCAACACTAAAATAATTTTGACCGCGATTTTGGCTGGTTTACCGATCTCGTACGATATCTCTGTGTACCGCGTTATACAGGTTTACTGAATAGCTCATTTATAGCGAAATATAGCGATTTACTAGTAAATATATATACTGTGGTTGAGCAGTTATGGGTTACTATCATCTATCGAAGTCTGAAGCCATCTGAACTCCTGAACTGTGAGAGCAACACTGTCGCTCGCCAGCACAGAATAATTTATGATGACCCAAGCAATATTCAACTCTCAAGGTAAACTTAAACAAGAAAACTCTCACGGCCGAGGTTTTGGTTCGAGAAATTAAAGGCTTCCAACAATTCCCTTTATAGTTCTTTAATATACTGAGCAGACTGAAGTTTTGGGAATGTGGGTAAAGCTTTTAATTAGAGATAACCAACAGGCATTTCAGTTAATAATCTTTAATCCAACAACTACCAAGATGCACTCGTAATGGCAAGAACAGCAGATAAAGTTACATAGAGGCACACAAATTGACATACATGTAGCTAGCTCCATCACAGGATGGACAGGATACAACTTAAAATTTGGTACAAATATAAACATACATTTGAGACAATCATCTATTAGTCAGTTTAGTACTCGGAACCTGCAGTATAACAGAACAGCAGACTAAATTGTAAACGTGTGTTACATGAATAAATAGTGTTTAAATTAAAAGGTCAACATACGAGAAAAACAAAAATATTAAATTACATATATGCTAGGGGAGCAGAGAATGAAAGTCACCGCGCTACCGGCCACTCCTAAAGACTGCTAAATTCAGCTAATAATTCTTCCCTTTGGTTAATATTACTAAGAGGATTTCAAATGAAAGTGTATTTCATCTTCAATCTCATGTGGCCCGAGTGAAAGCCCAGATGGGCTCTTGTTTGGCAAGAGTGTCAATGGTTAACATATTTCATCAACTTTTAATGGTAGTGTTGATAAAACCCCATGCTATGAACACTTCAGTCGCCATATTCCTGAAGTTCTTTGACAAAAACCTGAGTAATCTAAAATTAACACTGGTGTGATCAACTAATTATTGGTTACGGCATGCTAACCGCCGTGGGTAGCGAGTAGCAGCTGACGTTTCGAGAGGGCGCTCGTCGTCAGAATTAGTTGTACTTTTCATGGAGTTAATCATGTTCGTGTTTTTGTTCCCGAACATGGACTTAAAGATGGTTTGTTTCATATCCACCTATTGACGAATACAGTGAAAAGCAATATATACAAAGTTCTTTGAAAATATCAAGAGAAGCATATTTCTCATTAATGTTTAAACCGATAATTTAATAACTGTATTACCATAGACTGAAGTATGAATTCGAATGGACAAGAATGAGGTAATCCGTCCGGCCTTGAACTCGGACAGGTGTTATGCAGATCATACAAGCTATCAGGATAAAAGGCAGATGAGTTTTCAGGAAAGACAACAAATTTCTAAAGCTTCTTCCTGTCACAACATTGAACTTCTCTATTGTAAAGGTAAGATGTATTTTATACCAATGTTGGACCCCTTTAAACTATCTTAAACGTTGCCTAATACCACAGAATCAAATGTAAGCGCTCGTGAAGACTTCCATTGTACCCTCAAATGACAACTGTTATTTGAAGTAACATATATATTCGGAGAAGTTTTAGCACCATAGAAACCTGCTCAACTTTTTAACATATCTTAGTTTCGGCCGAGTGAGTTTTTGGCTCACCTATTTTTTTCCGAATTGGATTTTGATCGATCTTTCCATTGTCCGATTGACAAGTTAAGATGCAATAGAGATCCACAGTACAATTAAGTACGCTCATTAACGTACACGAGATGTGATAACCACGTTAGAATCTCTTTAGAATCTCATGATATTTATGAAAACTATTGAGAATAGTTGTTATGAAAGTTCCCTGTTGTCCTATATATTGTGAGAGGTATTACCGCTTCTTGTAAGTGTACCAACAATTTGTAAATTTTGTGTTTGTATCACAGAGCAATGAAGGCATTCACGCTGATGATCGCGATGTTGCTTGTGATCTCTGTGTTCTTCCATGAAGGAGTTTGCAGTTATAATGAACTTTCGCCTGGAAAATGGGATAACGAGGTTCGTGGGACGTGGCCGCCACCCAGAGGTGGAAAGCGAGGATATCGGAAGGTTAGTAGTTTGAGAAGGAACATCAGTGAATGGATAGGTTTGATAGTATGTCCTAAAAGACCCCGCGGACTCAAATTGTGCGGATTACTTGAATAACAAGTTCGAAGCGTCAGTTTATCATAGAGATGTAAATACCCATCGAACGTGGAAACAACTGAGACTTTTCTAATTTTTATGTATAACATGTCTCTGAAAATCTATATCTTCCATAAGAAGAAAGAAAATGCTCCAAACAATATCTGTCGTTTATCAATATTAGCGAATGAACTGTAGAAAAGACTCCTTCTTTTAAAAATGTGATATATCTTCTGGGTTAAAACAGTTCGAGAGACCTGTAAAGGCCAGAAAAGGCCAGAAAAGTCTTAAACTGTCATTTGCCCTTTCAAGATAAAGGCAAAAAAACGAGTTACTGGCTTTTAAAGCTAAAGCACACAAGATCAGGCATGTTTTCACAAAAGGGGGTCTTAGGTTCTAAGGCTCCTTTTGTGAAAACATGCCTGATATATGTTTTCTACTAAACAAAGGTAATTAAAACATTAAAATTGTGTAAAATGTTCTTGATGTAAAACCAAAATACTGAATGCCTTAAAAAATATCGTGCAAGGTCCGATGCCATAAAATAAATTTCTTGCAGCAATAGGAGTCCTAAAAAAAAATTCGAGCAAAAACAAATCCGCGTAATCTCCCCCATCAATTTTCAAATGGTCCGTCCCCCCTTAGATAGCACACTTAAAGCGTCAGCTTCGGTTCCTCAATTTAAGAGAGCTCTTAAGTCTAAGTTACTAGCTTCTTATTACGACTGAATTCAATGTAATAGTCTTTAATCTTAGATATGATAGTTTTTACGCAATTTTATTGATAAGTATTTTAACAAATTTATAGTTTCTTCTAGTCTAACTTATTTTAATTTATTTGTAAATATATGTTGAAAAGCCCTTCTGGGAACTTATATTAAAGATATGTATGTATGTATGTACTTCCTTAAATGCTAATAATGTACACTGGACCATTTTATGCAAAATCAAACTCCACAGTGTATTATTAATTTGATCCTGCCTGTTAACGTGGTGCCAGTGAAATAAATATAGTCATTTTCGAATAAAGTCGATCTATAGACAGAGACTTCGAAAAGCAGATGTAGTATATCCACCCCACTCCCATCAGGACGTTTTGGTTATCACGTATTATGAATTAAGAAAGTACCCTCTACAGGAGTACACGGAGAGAGAGGGATTTTGGCGAGAGTCGCGAAATGTAAACAGTCGAGTTGTGTTACTTTAAATAACGGTTTCGAGGACAGAATACAGAGACAATGAGACCCTCAATCTTTTATGTTTTGCATTTTGCTCCTAACACATTCAGTTCTTTCTTGTCTTGTAATAACATATTGAACTCCAATTATGGAGGGTTTAGTTCGTGTTCAATTGTTATTTACAACAAAAATATGAAAGATCATAGCCGTTATATCTGAATCAAATTTAAAGGAAATTAAATATACAACTGCATATATGTTGTGGCCAAAGTAGCAAAGCTTTCGCACTTATAATGTTGATATCTGAGCTCTACTTATGAGAGTATAGAATTTGAAGTGCGTGGGATAAAATAAGTTAAAGGTAATCGGAGGATAAAGAAAACAGGAAGAAGTACTAAATAGAGAGGCATTTAATAACGTTTGATAAGAAGAACCGTTCTGGGTTTTGTATAACAAAAGACCATGTTAAAGCTTGTCGCAGTGTGGTTCACTAAAGTTAAAACTCAATTTGGTTGTACCATACATGTTATAATCCTACTGAGTAAGTATGTGAGTTAAAAGCTGGATTCGAATTCACGACACACGGAACTCTGTTTGAACTGAAACCTTATGAGAATGAGCATCGCGATGGCAGACAATAAAAACACTCTAAACACGCGTTTTGCTTTGCCTCTTGGTCCTAGTAATGTTGGCCTTTAGGCACAAGTAAAACAATAAATAAATGTTTATTTTATTTGTTATTAAACCTCGAATATGATCAAGAATAAACTGCTCAGGAAATATTGTGGATTTACTACATGAACTGCTATAAAAAGTGACGGAAAGTTCAATACGCAGTAACTATATGTCCCAGCATACTCAAACTCGTATCAAGTCTTTTTCAATGTTAGAAAAAAGTAAAAGCAAGAAATAAAAAATTATATTAAACGGCTGCATCGTCATTGTTATAACAAAATCCGGAAGATAAACCTGTTTATTTATACTTGGCCTTACATTTAAAATTACGGACCTTTCCTTGTTAATTCTACTTTGCTACCAAATAAAAGGTAATCTGTCGCAGATGCTAAAAGGTGGAATGCAACAATTTATGGGAAACTCAGTGAACAGAATACTGTAACTAAACACCGCTTCAAAAGCTTGAAATAAATAAAATAAACGCGCTCTGTATTCCGGCTTGGTTATTCTATCGTAAATAGCGAATTAACAACACAATTAATTATTCAGTTATATTCCATCAATTAATTAGGTATATCTATTATATATTTTGCCTTAAACGGAAAACTCTAGCTCTCTCTCTCTCTAATATAAAAAAATATTTGACAATAGTAAACGTTTCATAATCGCTTTTGAAACTGCTATAACAGTGCTTACACGTTGTTGCGAAGATTCCTCCTATACGTGAGGTATTTGTTAAATTCATGTCAATTATGTTCAAAACAGGGAGGGCGTCAGATGTTTAGTGGATCACGACTGTCAACAGAACTACAGGACACATGTAACACGCCTCTCAGCTACAGACAAGAAGTGACTTTATTTACATTAGTATGAATAGAACGAGTGCTTTATAACTAACACAATGGCTTGAAAATATTGAACTATAGAGACATGTACGCCATAGTCCATGTATTTCGTTACTGAGGAGCTTATCCCTGAAAAAGTTTTACGAGTGATTGACAGGTTTTTGTCTCAATTTACATTTTCAGAACATTCAAAGTCTCCATTTGGTAACTTGAGGACTTATCTTGTCACTCAAAGGAATGGCAAATGTAATCGTTCTAATTATAAATGAGTGCGCTACAGTAATACAATCATTAGCGCGGTTAGTTTAAACAACAGGGAACTTCCGATCTGCAAGTAATCAGTTGTCACAAAGTATATTGCAAACTACTTTTTATATCCGCTAATGTCGGTCGCTCGTGGGCTCCGTGTGCAGTTACATGCCTTTGACGCCACGCTGTTTACTACAAAACCAGTTTTGGAGTATACATACTCCACTAGCTTTGCAAATGAGTAAGCGTCGCAGTTCATTTACGGCTTCCCTTCTACACTGAGCTACAAGTTCAATTGCAATGTGTGAGTCTTTGTAATTCCCTCATAACGTTAACCTGGTTTACGTTTTGGGACTCTCGCATCTATAATCTTGATGCTCAGAACAAATTCAATAATGACTAGAGCATATTTCCAATTCCTCTTTTCCAAAACGTTTCCTTTCAACTCGCAAAGCAAATATCCGACATGAGATTTAACGTAGCAAAGGTGAAATTTTAAAGAAATTCAGTAAAATATATGTTGATCTTCTGGTAAGTCACATGGAGGTCGCTGATGATGAAATAAGACAATTTTACCATGATTTCCATGTGATTTTGAGGCGCTTTTGGAGCCTGTCACCTGAAGTACCGATGAAAACGCACCCGAATATTTACAATAATATGTGACAATAATAACCCAAGCCCACCCCCATCCCAAACTGCAGGTATTCGCCCCGGGGGGGGGGGGGGTACTCCCATATATGGACTATACGGGGATGATCCGCTGGACAGGGTATGGTTTTTCGAGTTTCTGATCTTAGACAGGGTATCCATTTTCACATCGACAGATCTTGAACAGGGTATGGTATTCGCACAAGGCCTACCCAAGCTGTAAGAGATATTGCAATATTTACAAATACATGTGATATGCAAAAAAAAACGTTGCGTTAATACATATTAAAAAGTATCCGCTAAGCGCGCAAATAAGCAAAGCCTGTTCGGACTGCGAAGTTTTACCGGAAATTTTCCGTATTAATAATCTTAGTAATCTTGCAGTAATATCCTTCCCCTAGCATATAGCAATGTTTACATCATACCTTAGTATTGGAATGTTTTAAAAGCGTATGTACACATATACAGGAAATTAAAACACCGACTGCTTACCGCAGTCCTACCAAGATGGGTTAGGTTAAGCGAAGTCTGCCGGCCGTTATCGAGAAGTCTTGAAGCCAACTTGAAATACAGCAGAACCCGGGTAGTCAAATATTTGCGGCGTCGATTCCTGATCGGCTAGGTTGCGAAGCGTTTCTTTCAGTCTCCCTAGTTCTTCCTTCAGATCTGTGATTATCTTATCTGTCGGTTCTAATGTTGAAAGCAAATGCCTTCTGCCAGTACTTGGTCCTGGTTGTAGTGGTATTGAAATAGCCCTCGTTTCGCGACCATTTCTGGCGAAGCATTTCCAGTCCATGTTCATTTACGAATTTGATCAGGTCGCAAAACGTTTTAGAATAATAAAAAAATCCCTTATTGTCTTGTATATTGCTTTGCCACAAAACTCCAGCCATTATTCTAAATGTTGTTCCAACGTAGACTAGCTACATGTAGCTGGTCAAATTTGGGGCTGGTTCCATCCTCAAACCAGGCAGGCGTAGGCGGGAAACCATTTTCCCGCCTGAGTTCTAATCAAATCACTTTTACTTACATCGCCTGGTAAACACTTGAAAATGTAGTTCTGAGCGAACGAACCTGCTCGGTTGGGAGTTGCAAATCGTTTGAGAGAGGGCATACCAGGTTTTCGTAGAATCTGGGCACGGAGCAAGCCCTCATGTTCGAGGCTGATGTTCCGAGCCATTACAGCTTCGATGCAGCTTCGGGCCAAATGAATATTTTGAATATTACGTACATATCGTCATATACTACCATCCAAAGGGATATCAAATTATTGACATGGAACAGGAGTGTCAATTCTTTCATTTTATTGAAGGCGATAATTTATATCAGTCATCAAGCGCAAACATTAAATTAACGAAACCTACTTTTCCTGTCAACGCCGCCTTACGTCCAACTGTGAAAACTTTTTGTGACTAAAGCTCCTCAGGGCGGAGTAGCTTTTACGAAATAAACGAAAAATACTGTTCTAGAATGATTCTAGATTGTTTAGATGATGTCCTTCGTTTTTCGCCTCATTAGCCTTCACATGATTCCTGCTTTGTTTGTCATATTTTGAACAAAAGACAGCTCTCAGGCCGTTTAACAGTCCAACGGTCAAGAGTTTGTCTTAACTCCAATTGGTGACTGCTGCACGCTTTATTATCATCAATGAGTATTTGTCAAATACACAAGAAGGGGCTATATATATACGATAAAAAGCTAAGCTTTATCGTTTTTATTGTTGAACTGAAGAAGGCTGAAAGTCGAGAGCAGACTGGGAATCCTCTTAGGATCCTTCTACTGGGAGCACATCGATTGGACAATTCACCTAATTTTTATTCCACTTATATATAATATATATAAATTAGTAGACAGTTTAGTGTGTGGTATGGACTGATATTTTACGAGTCATGCAGTATTTTGACCAGCCCGAAAGCCGAGTTGTTCCTAGCTCTTTCACCAAAGCCCTTCTGAAACCCAGGTCAAGCACCCATTGGGAAGTATTCTGCAATACTTAAACAGTTAGTAAACTATGCCTATTAGCCTAGAGATAGCGTTTCAATAGGAAACGACATTGTGTATCCCTTTTCTACCCTTATGACTTTGCTATATCCATAACAAAGCATGCTCTGCTATTTCTTCAGCAGGCTAAAGCTGCCTTTTGTAAAAGAGCGGCGAGTCATTGTTCCGGTCTTCAAGCAGATGATGACGTCAAGTGGAAAGATGGCATCCAATGAGAGAAACCCTGCTGATCACGTGACAAGAAATAATATAACTAATGACGTAACGGGAATGTGAAATAATTTTAAATACAACCGAGTCAGACAGCAATAATATAATAAATAAATAAAGCATTTTAAAAATGTTTATGAAATAATTTCGAAAATGCATTACATTTATAAGTATAACATTCATAAGGAGAAGTGGCAATCATGTTATCAGAAGTGCTTGCGACGTGGCCATCAAAAATCCCTGTATTGTCGTGCTAGCAAGTACTGAAGAAGATCATTCAGGAAAGGTGATTGCCAAAAGTGTTTTAAGTGCAAAAAAAAACAGAAAATAAAAATTGCGGTGAACAGAAGCGACCATTTTAGATTGTGATATTTGCAAAATTTTGATTAGATATTTCATTTGATTGCCGTTAACACGACCAATGAGAAATAAAGGAGGAAATAGGACAATCTGCACCCAATCCCACCAACACAAAGAAGAAAACAGAGTCCCTTGAGCTTGCATGCCCCCTTTTCCTTTTTTTGCGCCACCCTCCCCCACTCCGTTCACTCTTACATCAGCTCCGCTTTTAAATTTAGCGGTTACTCACTGGGCTACATATACTGAAGGTCAGTGCTCATCACAGAAGGTTCGGGTCGCTAAATCAATAGCAATATATATTCGAAACGTATCACAGAAAGCAAGTCTGATCACAAGTCTCTATTCAGTTGCTTCGAACGCCTGCTACATAGCAAACCCGAGAAGCTCTTCCCTTCCTGTGAATCCGTCGATGTTCTGTCCAATATGTTGGCAGATTTCTTCACCACAAAAATATGCAACACAAGAAAGGATCTCGATATCTCTGCTGTGTCCATAACAAACCCAGAACTAGATCTCCCTGGCCTACAATGCGAATGCGAGCTGAAATGTTTTGCACTTACCACAGAACAAGAGCTCTTAACAGTCATTAGTACTAGTGCTAAGAAACCCTGTATCCTAGACCCAATCCCTGCTGCACTACTCCACAGATAGTAAACTTAATATCCTTTGAAACCTGTGAAATGCCGCCTGCACTTAAACAAGCTGTCCTTTCACCGAAACTGAAGAAACCCTCACTAGGTCACGAGGCATTTCCTAACGTCAGACCTCTCTCCAACCTTACCTTTTTCTCTAAGGCGGTTGAAAAAGTCGCTGTTACTCGCTTGACATGCAGCCGGACTAGTTATCTGAACCAGAACCATCTTCATGAACCTCTGCAATCAGCCTACAAACAACATCATAGCTGTGAACAGCCCCGGTGAACAGCATTGTTACGTACGTGTCCAAAACGATATCCTGATGGCAATCGACGACCAGCGCTGTGTAATTTTGCTACTCTTGGACCTCTCCGCTGCGTTCGATACAGTCGACCATAGTATTCTGCTGGACAGGCTCTGGTTTGGAATTAAGGGAAAGGGCTTCCGTGGTTCCGCTCTTATCTAAGTAAACACAAACAGTTTGTCCAGATTGATGACTCATCTACTTCCAACCACGAGCTACAGTACGGCGTTCCTCACACCTCTGTCCTTGGATCTATCCTGTACCTACTCTATATAGCCCCTATTGGAGACATCCCAGGGAATGAAATGATCTGCCATCAAGTTATGCTAGAAACAAAGGCGTTACTCAGTTTTGATGAGACCATGATCATGACTCGACATGTCAACTAGATAAGCGAATAATATTTAAACTCCTACTACTCACCTATAAAACTCTGAACAACTTAGCTCAAATTTCACTCTACTGATTCTAGGGTGGTAAATTTTACCATCAAAATAAACCATTCGCGTGTGTTTCCTGAGGTCATGTCCAGTAGAAGTGATCCGCAAACGCCTACAAATGTATATAAATCGATTAACAATTTACATCCAAGCTACTGTCGGCTTTCTAAAGCAATAGGAGACATTCGTCTTTGCAGAAATAGTTTAGCAAAGCTAATCGCCAATTCGACTTCTAGCGACGGCCGATTAACTTTACGGCAACGCATTCTCACGCTGTGAATTGCCATATCTACTTTGTAGGACATGCAAAGGAAAACTGAATAATTTCATACACAAACTAACAGCGGTGTTCTAGAAAACATACATATGTGAAACGAAAACAAACTTTCGCAGAGTGTAAGTGGGCCGCGGCTAAAGAAGTTTATGCGGGCCCATTGACATATTTAAATCAGCCGTTGCTAGGGAAAGTTTGAAGCCTCGTAAAACCCGGAAAATTAAAGAGTGGGCAATAATTATTGTCAAGGTGACTCCTAGGGTAAAGTCTTGTAGTCTGATGACGTCATCAAGTGACGTCATGATAACGTCATCAAAATTTTTGATCTACTAGTAATTTATGAATATTTTCCGAACCTATACGAATAAAGGCGCATAAAACCGAGCATGTGTTTGCCATTACGACAAAAATGAATATTTTACAACACTTTTCAGTCCAATTTTAAGCATTTTAAGAAGTTTATGTTAAATTGTTTCTAACTTTCGCGTAATATTTGAAAAAAGCGCCAAAAACTAGCCCTGCAGACTAATTTGAATTCCAATTTTCGCTTTGGATTAACACTCTAATTACTATTTTTTTTAGTCACAAACAAACACAAATAACATAAACTATTGACTAAGAACTATTTTAACGTGGCACAAAGTTAGTTTATTGCTTTTCTTTGGACATTTAGCCAGCCATTGAACCACCTTAAGTATGGTGTTACATATTCAGTTCTTGCCCTGACGAGAGAAGTTTTTGTTTTAAATTTTTGCTTTGGATTAACACTTCAATTTAACTTTCACCATTCAAAAAGCGACACACATATCGTGAAATCTTTGATAAAATCCATTTTAGCTCGGTACAAACTCCGTATTTAGTTTTTTTGGCGCCCAATATACAATTTTGTAAATTAAATATCACCTCTTGAAGCGTTTGTCGTGTAATTCCGTTTATACACAGGAACAGCGGTGTTCTAGCAAACAATTGAAACCGTTCTTTGAAGTTTGAAACGAGCAAAGGCTAGAGAAGATTATTTTAAAGTATTTGTTGTTTACGTCTGTCCCGATCACGTTTTTTTGAAAATGGCAATTCTGCTTCCCGGCAAATAAAAAAACATATTTTATTTGTTATAGCAGGCTCAGTATTACAGGTTACAGCTGGTGGGGCCTGCTTTTACTCCTCACACACTTCCCACTACATTAACTGCATGTTTTGGACACACTCGACTCACGGTTGATTTTTACGGAGGGAGGAAAACCGGCGAACCCGGAGAAAAAACCCTCGAATGCAGATAAGGAATCAACAACAAACCTAACTCACATATGGTGGCCGAGCCGGAAATCGAACCCGGGACCGCAGCGGTGAGAGGCGAATCTATTGGGTCCATAAAATAAAGGAAGGTTACATAGTTTGTTTTCGTTATAAAAAGTATCAGAAAAGTTTAAAAGAAAAGTCAGTGTTGATTAGGCACCAGAACCTCTCAACACGGTCCTCCGTCCTAATGTTCAAAGGGAAAATCATTTTAATCTAGAAATACCCATTTTGTTATTAACCCTCAACCAAGATAACCATGCAAAGTGTGAGCCAAATCGGTTAATGGTTACATGTAATTATACAGTGTATAACGCGACATGTTGAACTGTCCGGCATTAAAATGAATGTGTGTTTAATGAGGGTTTAATGAACACCAAAAGACAAGTTATTATTCATAACTATCTAGTCAGACTCTATACTGCATTTTGAAACTCAATTGTATGGATATCCTGGCTCTCGCCGTCTCTAAACGTGGATGGTATTAAAAATGCTTTTACGAAAGTTGATTTTGACTCGTATAAACTGTAAACAACTACGATTATAGAATTAAAGCCATATTTATTCCCGCACCTATCTCCATTCATTTATTGATCTGATAACATGATTGCCATTTAATATGTCAATCAAACGTTGAACACCCATGTAATAAGCAGTTTGTTCTTCATTATAATTACTATAGACTAGGCGGTCGTTTATTATCAGTTCCTTGAGTCAGCAGGTGTTTATTTATTAACTACAATCCCTTACATCGAGTCACAAGAAACTGTACCTACAACGTTAATATACCCTGATAATATGCTATACACAAACTTCCTATGATTATTGTTAGTATGATTAGTAATGAATATTATGAATAATTAGTATGTATACATATATATTTGATCATCATCTTTAATACAACTGTACTTGTTACGAATATATATACATTAACATGAAATGTAATTACACAGTGTATTACTATACAAACTGTAAAAGTTGACGTTCATATCAAACCTGATGTTACTCTATGTGATATCCATTTATAAGAGGACTATTTAGAAAAGCCTCTATGGGTTTACTTAGTCCTCTTCCTTATTATGTAAGGACTAATAATCTCTACTTGTATTTACATGATAAGGAAATAATAATAAAAAAAACAATCTGTTTTAAACTCTTGATAGACTCGTTTTTCCCAACAGCGATTCTGCAGGGTGTTCAAAGAATGCAGGGTCCGAAATTGCGCCTTATTTGGCGCCAATGCGACTAAATTTTGAGTCTTGGCGACCAAATCAAAATTTCAGAGTTAGTCGCCAGCTGGCGACTTACCTAAAGTCTTCTCGATGTCCCGAAGTCACACGATGTTCTAAGTAAATTTAGCCAATAAAACATGCCAGCAAAATGATGTTCTTTGTCGCATGTCGTTTGAAACTTGAAATGTGGCGACCACAATACTCCAGTTTCCTATTCGAAAATTACCGTTGAATGCAATGACTACAGACGCATGTACTCAGGCTTAGCCTCATTCTAAAGTTAAACATTCATAAATACCAGCGAGAAGGTGAGCTATTCACAACTCTGCCTATTGTTGTAGTTTCGCATTTTTCACCTTCTCGCTGGTATTTAAGAATATTTAACTTCAGAATGAGGCTAAGCCTGAGTACATGCGTCTGTAGTCATTGCATTCAGCGGTAATTTTCGAATACGAAACTGGACTATTGGTCTTTTGGCGACTAAAAAAAATGTGGCTAGTCGCCAGTTGGCGCCTACGTGAAAAAAAATATTTAGGACCCTGGAATGGCACATGCTTGTTTGTTTTACTAACCATGACTTAATACATTTTGGATGAACTAACATTCCATTTTAATACATTTTATTCAATATTTACTTTCTAAATTCAAAACATCATCAATGTGTGAATATAAATTGGTTGTGGTCACCATAGCGATGGATCGAATAAATTGCTACCACTCGCGTGGTGGGCACGGCTACTATTTGTAGCAGTTTTTCTCAGAAAGAAATCGATTGTGTCGCAATAGCTCATCATTTTATTGAGATCTTTTTTCCTCATTCTGGTATTTCTCTCAAGAAAAAATAACTGAACAACATCTAGTCTCGAGCCACCAATGCATTTGTCTTTGCCATCACTAGCAGATGACATTTTAGTGTAGCAAGAAAGGAGATTCGTTTCTTTAACTCAATTTTAACAACTATTATTTCTCTTTTCACTAGCCTTGATCACATATAAACTCGAGCTCCGCCCATAATCTTGCTTATATCAGATATTCAGAGAGCTGTTGTTGTTAATTCTCTATATACCTTCGAAGTCATATGTTACATTTTTTAAATTTGATTTTCGAATTTTCGGAAGACCTGCCTTGTACTGTGTACAAATATCTTCTGTGACTTTAACAAGCGAAAGAAGAAAATGGAATATAAAATTCATTATTTTGCAGGGCTGAGATAATAATTTATTAATAACTGAAATAATGTTTCACTGAATATTTTGTCCTTTCTAGTTATTATGATTATTCTTCAGATTACACTGTCAGCAGTGCAGGTTACTTCATGTCCAGCTAATGCGCAGTCTGGCTGTTTAAGAACAGCAAACTTTTGTATGATTTCATGTTTTCGCAAAGGAATTAGCGAGGAGGTTAAGTTCCTTAAAACCTTCCCATTGAATAGTTTTCATGCCGGAGGGGGAATGGAGCATAATACGAAACCTCGACTCCTGTTACTGTAGCTAGATAAGTCACTACCACCACACTCTCGCACAACCTAGCCATTCAGCATTTTCTTGAAGTCGGGTTTAAATGTAGATGTTTCTTGAAGTCGAGTATTAAGGAAGTTGAAGAAGAGATCCACAAGAGGCTAGTTACTTTTATATTCTTTTTTCTTCCTTTTCCTTAAAGTTGGAGTTATTGTGTAAGATCAGCACGGTTTTACAACCGATTCAGAAAGACACAGGGAAATATTGAAACCAGCCAAGATGACAGTACAACACGCCGGGCACGAATAACCGTAAAAACGGCGGGGTTGAGTGTAACATAAAACGTCAAAGTGACGCCATTTCCTTACTTCTACTCTAAATTTGACGAAATGTTGGCAGGTTGGTAACAAAGTAAGACTACATTTTTCGGGTCAATTTTTTCTGTATTGTGACGTTTTGTGACGTCATAAGGGATGCCTCCTTTTTTGGTGAAAATTAACCTTTAAAACACGTTTCAAAAATATTACGTCATCAGAAATCTTTTATGAAATATATTAATTTGCCGAAAATTTGAACTTTCTACGATAAACATATTCAAAGTTATGGACGATTTACTATTTTTATGACGTCATTATTAGTGACGTCATACTTCAAGCTTAAATCAGGTTGTCGACTATAAAAATATTATTAGAGAGAATACTATGACTTGTGAGTGTTAGCCAAATGCATTTCATTGATAAAATTCCAAAAACATTGAACTGGCTATTTTCTGAGGGTACACAAATATATTTATGACGTCATAATGACGTATACAAAAAATGGGGCTTCAATTCTAAGCTGTTATACTCAAAAAATCAAAATTCTAAAAAGAACACGTTGTTACTACTAAAGAGCTCTATTATTGTGCAAAATATGATGCACCAGTATTTCGAACTGTAAAAGTTAAAACAAGCGACATTTTCATAAATGGTTTGATGCTATTTATTTCTTTAATAACTTTAATAACTTTCGTTTGCTTCAACCGATCGATAACGGGTTTTCGATTATTTCATTCTCATGAACAATAGATTTTAAAAAGATATAATAAAACGTTTTTAGAGGTAATAAAAATTTATAAGAAACCAGGAGCCCATTACCAGGAGCGTTCCTCTGTTATGGGTTGGGTCCCCAGCACAGGAGTAGATGAGGCTATTTTTAGATTCGAAATTCCCGCGAAAAGAGGTTGCCGCCATGTTGGTGACCTTAAACAATAGATTCCTCGTTAGCTTCTTTTGTTGGGACACCAACATTTGAATCTCTGGGGATTGAGTGAAAACCAGCAATTCGAATTCCCGCGTTGAAAGTGAGAAGAATGATAATGAATAATAATGAGAAGTGACGTTAGCTATCTGATTGGCTAAGAATAGCCTACCTTTGTTCTTTTTCGCGCGAAACGCAATGCTAAAAATAGCCTCATCTACCTCTGTGCTGGGGTACAGACACAGTGGGGAAGATGGACGCTCCTGGTAATGGGCTCCTGAAGAAACCTATTAGAAAAGGATATATGACGTCATTGTGACGTCATAACGATGGCTTACACAATATATTTTAGTTTAGTAATTTTTGTCATTTCTAATCTTTTGCAGAAAGCTTGTTACTCGGGCTGCCCGTGGCAGGCACGAGTCTAAATCTGCAGGCCGTTATTTTTTTTGTTTCGTGCAGCAAAATTTCTGCGCATGCGTTAAACTGTGCATTTAATTGTTGACGCTAATAGATTTTACAGTCGCCATCTTCTGCGGACGCTATCGGCTTGTTTGGGGTACGTTTCGTAGGTTTTATGCCATATTTCATTTTACTCTCGGTCATAATACATACCAGCGCAAACACCGTGATCGGTAGGCCAACACTAAAATAATTTTGACCGCGATTTTGGCTGGTTTACCGATCTCGTACGATATCTCTGTGTACCGCGTTATACAGGTATACTGAATAGCTCATTTATAGCGAAATATAGCGATTTACTAGAAAATATATATACTGTGGTTGAGCAGTTATGGGTTACTATCATCTATCGAAGTCTGAAGCCATCTGAACTCCTGAACTGTGAGAGCAACACTGTCGCTCGCCAGCACAGAATAATTTATGATGACCCAAGCAATATTCAACTCTCAAGGTAAACTTAAACAAGGAAACTCTCACGGCCGAGGTTTTGGTTCGAGAAATTAAAGGTTTCCAACAATTCCCTTTATAGTTCTTTAATATAGTGAGCAGACTGAAGTTTCGGGAATGTGGGTAAAGCTTTTAATTAGAGATAACCAACAGGCATTTCAGTTAATAATCTTTAATTCAACAACCAGCAAGATGGACTCGTAATGGCAAGAACAGCAGATAAAGTTACATAGAGGCACACAAATTGACATACATGTAGCTAGCTCCATCACAGGATGGACAGGATACAACTTAAAATATGGTACAAATATAAACATACATTTGAGACAATCATCTGTTAGTCAGATTAGTACTCGGAACCTGCAGTATAACAGAACAGCAGACTAAATTGTAAACGTATGTTACATGAATAAATAGTGTTTAAAGTAACAGGTCAACATACGAGAAAAACAAAAATATTAAATTACATATATGCTAGGGGAGCAGAGAATGAAAGTCACCGCGCTACCGGCCACTCCTAAAGACTGCTAAATTCAGCTAATAATTCTTCCCTGGTTAATATTACAAAGAGGTTTTCAAATGAAAGTGTATTTCATCTTCAATCTCATGTGGCCCGAGTGAAAGCCCAGATGGGCTCTTGTTTGGCAAGAGTGTCAATGGTTAACATATTTCATCAACTTTTAATGGTAGTGTTGATAAAACCCCATGCTATGAACACTTCAGTCGCCATATTCCTGAAGTTCTTTGACAAAAACCTGAGTAATCTAAAATTAACACTGCTGTGATCAACTAATTATTGGTTACGACATGCTAACCGCCGTGGGGAGCGAGTAGCAGCTGACGTTTCGAGAGAGGGCGCTCGTCGTCAGAATTAGTTGTACTTTTCATGGAGTTAATCATGTTCGTGTGTTTTTGTTTCCGACCATGGACTTAAAGATGGTTTTGTTTCATATTCACCTATTGATGAATAAAATGAAAGGCAATACATACAAAGTTCTTTGAAAATACCAAGAGAAGCATATTTCTCATTAATGTTTAAACCGATAATTTAATAACTGTATTACCATAGACTGAAGTATGAATTCGAATGGACAAGAATGAGGTAATCCGTCCGGCCTTGAACTCGGACAGGTGTTATGCAGATCATACAAGCTATCAGGATAAAAGGCAGATGAGTTTTCAGGAAAGACAACAAATTTCTAAAGCTTCTTCCTGTCACAACATTGAACTTCTCCATTGTAAAGGTAAGATGTATTTTATACCAATGTTGGACCCCTTTAAACTATCTTAAACGTTGCCTAATACCACAGAATCAAATGTAAGCGCTGGTGAAGACTTCCATTGTACCCTCAAATGACAACTGTTATTTGAAGTAACATATATATTCGGAGACGTTTTAGCACCATAGAAACCTGCTCAACTTTTTAACATTTCTTAGTTTCGGCCGAGTGAGTTTTTGGCTCACCTATTTTTTTCCGAATTGGATTTTGATCGATCTTTTCACCGTCCGATTGACAAGTTAAGATGCAATAGAGATCCGCAGTACAATTAAGTATATACGCTCATTAACATACACGAGATGTGATAACCACGTTAGAATCTCTTTAGAATCTTATGATACTTATGAAAACTATTGAGAATAGTTGTTATGAAAGTTCTCTTTTGTCCTATATATTGTGAGAGGTGTTACCGCTTCTTGTAAGTGTACCAACAATTTGTTATTGTGTTTGTATCACAGAGCAATGAAGGCATTCACGCTGATGATGGCGATGTGGCTTGTGATCTCTGTGTTCTTCCATGAAGGAATGTGCAGTCGCCCAAGCCAGTTTCAATGGCCCAGACCTAACGGTAGAAAGCGAGGATATCGGAAGGTTAGTAGTTTGAGAAAAACATCAGTGAATGGATAGGTTTGATAGTATGTCCTAAAAGACCCGGACACAAATTGTGCGGATTACTTGAATAACAAATTCGAAGCAGTTTATCATAGAGATGTAAAATACCCATCGAATGTGGGAACAAATGAGACTTTTCTATTTTTTTGTATAACATGTCTCTGAAAATCTATATCTTCCATAAGAAGAAATGCTCCAAACAGTGTATGTCGTTTATCAACATAAGAGAATTAACTGTAACAAAGACTCCTTCTTTTCAAAATGTGATATATCTTCTGGGTTAAAACAGTTCGAAGGACAGATCCAATTCCAATATAAACCAAACTCTGAGGAGCATATGTTATAATTAGTAATATTTAGGAGTTTGAGAGTTTGGTCTTTAGTTGGCGAACGTTTGAATAATAAGTTAATCACGTAAACTCGACTTCCTTAAATGCAAATGTTAATAATGTACACTGGACCATTTTATACAAAATCAAACTCCACAGTGTATTATTTATTTGATCCTGCCTGTTGACGTGGTGCCAGTGAAATAAATATCGTCATTTTCCAATAAAGTTGATCTATAGACAGAGAATTCGAAAAGCAGGTGTAGTGTATCGACCCCACTCCTATCAGGACGTTTTGGTTATCACGTATTATGAATTAAGAAAGTACCCTCTAGAGGAGTACACGGAGAGAGAGGGAGTTTAGCGAGAGCAGCGAAATGTAAACAGCGGGGTAAACAGTCGAGTTGTGTTACTGTAAATAAAGGTTTTGAGGACAGAATAGCAGAGACAATGAGACCCTCAATCTTTTATGTTTTGCACTTTGCTCCCAACACATTTCTTTATTCAAGGGCACCCAACGAAGTTTTCGGTTAAAAAGCTGTTCGGGAGAGTAAGTTAGCCTAAAAAATTCGGATTTGAAAAAATTGTCCTTAGAAAATTCTTTTCTGAAATACTGGCTCGAAAATTTGTTTTCAATCCCTAGAAAATTATAGAAGAAAAGGGAGACTAAAATGTTTCCCCTTAAATATTCGTACGTCCCAATTCGTCCGATCAACACATTTTCATTCCCTAAGAATTGCCTAAAGGGAAAAAGAATCCCTAAAAATTCGTACCTCCACAAAACTTTGCAACATGAAGTTACTTGGGCTAGAATATTCTTGTTTCTGTTCTAGACTACTAACAATTTCGTAGGCCGGGAATATTTTGCCATAGTATTTTCGGTTGACGCGATTTCCACCTAGAAAATTCGAACAGCTAATAGCTTTCTAGAATACGTCAATAGACACAGTGACGCCTTAAAATGGCTAGATAAGCTGCAGACAACTGGTTTCAAACGAATTTCAAAAAGTACTCGTTGGGTGCCCTTGTTTATTGTCTTGCAATAACACATTGAACAATTATGGAAGGTTTAGTTCATGTTCAATTGTTATTTACAACAAAAATGTGAAAGATCAAATGTAAAAGAAATTAAATATACAACTGCAGATATGTTGTGGCCAAAGCAGGAAAGCTTTCGCACTTATAATGTTGATACATGAGCTCTACTTATGAGAGTATAGAATTTGAGGTGCGTGGGATAAAATAAAGTTAAAGGGAATCGGAGGATAAAGAAAACAGGAATAAGTACTAAATAGAGAGGCATTTAATAACGTTTGATATGAAGAACCGTTCAATTTTTTTAGCAGAGTATATATTAATTGTATAACAAAAGACCATGTTAAAGCTTGTCGCAGTGTGGTTCACTATAGTTAAAAGTCAATTTGGTTGTACCATACATGTTATAATCCTACTGAGTAAGTATGGGAGTTAAAAGCTGGATTCAAATTCACGACACACGGAACTCTGTTTGAACTGAAACCTTATGAGAATGAGCATCGCGATGGCAGACAATAAAAACACTCTAAACACGCGTTTTTCTTTGCCTCTTGGTCCTAGTAATGTTGGCCTTTAGGCACAAGTAAAAAAAAAAAAAATGTTTATTTTATTTGTTATTAAACATCGAATATGATCAAGAATGAATAAACTGCTCAGGAAATATTGTGGATTTACTACATGAACTGCTATAAAAAGTGACGGAAAGTTCAATACGCAGTAACTATATCCCCCAGTATACTCAAACTCGTATCAAGTCTTTTTCAATGTTAGAAAAAAGTAAAAGCAAGAAATAAAAAATTATATTAAACGGCTGCATCGTCTGCAAAATCCGGTTTATTTATACTTGGCCTTACATTTAAAATTACGGACCTTTCCTTGTTAATTCTACTTTGCTACGAAATAAAAGGTAATCTATCGCAAATGCTAAAAGGTGGAATGCAACAATTTATGGGAAACAGAACAGAATACTATAACTAAAAACCACTTCAAAAGCTTGAAATAAATAAAATAAAATCGCTCTGTATTCTTGGTTATACTATCTTAAATAGCGAATTTACAACATAATTAATTCTTTAGTTATATTCCATCAATTAATTAGGTACATCTATTATATATTTTGCCTTAAACGGAAAACTCTAGCTCTCTCTCTCTCTAATATAAAACATATTTGACAATAATAAACGATTCATAATCGCTTTTGAAACTACTATAACAGTGCTTACACGTTGTTGCGAAGATCCCTCGCGAGGTATTTGTTAAATTCATGTAAATTATGTTCAAAACAGGGAGGTGCATCAGATGTTTATTGGATCACGACTGTCAACAGCACTACAGGACACATGTTATAATACGCCTCTCATGCTACAGACAGACGTGGTTTAGACATTAGAATAGAACGAGTGCTTTAGAGGATAACTAACACAATGGCTTGAACATATTGAACTATATAGACATGTATGCCGTAGACCATGTAGTTCGTTAAGAGTAGTTTTTACGAAATAAACGAAAAACACTGTTCTAGAATGATTCTAGATTGATTCTAGATTGTTTAGATGATGCCCTTCGTTTCTCGCCTCATTAGCCTTCACATGATTCCTGCTTTGTTTGTGATATTTTGAATAAAAAACAGCTCACGGTCGAGAGTTTGTCTTAACTCCAATTGGTGACTGCTGCACGCTTTATTATCATCAATGAATACTTGTCAAATATACAAGAGAGGGCTATATATATACGATAAAAAGCTAAGTTTATCGTTTTTATTGTTGAACTGAAGAAGGCTGAAAGTCGAAACGTTTTAAAAATAATTTATTGGACTGTCAGAAGTTGCCTGCCTCCTATCCTCCGAATTATACGTTCTTCATATTGGAGAGCAGACTGGGAATCCTCTTAGGATCCTTCTACAGGGAGCACATCGATTGGACAATTCACCTGATTTTTATTCCACTTATATATAATATATATAAATTAGTAGACAGTTTAGTCAATGTGGTATGGACTGATATTTTACGAGTCATGCAGTATTTTGACGAGCCCGAAGGCCGAGTTGTTCCGAGCTCTTTTACCCAGGTAAAGCACCCACTGGGAAGTATTCTGCAATACTTAAACAGTTAGTAAACTGTTGCGTTTCAATAGGAAACAACATTGTGTATCCCTTTTCTATGACTTTGCTATATCCATAACAAAGCATGCTCTGTTATTTCTTCTGCAGGCTAAAGCTGCCTTTTGTAAAAGAGCGGCGAGTCATTGTTCCGGTCTTCAAGCAGATGATGACGTCATGTGGAAAGATGACATCCAATGAGAGAACACCTGCTGATCACGTGACAAGAAATAATATAACTAATAACGTCACAGTAATAATATAATTACTCATTACAAATGTGGATGGAAATAAAATAAAGGAAGCATTTTAATCATAATGTTTATAAAATAATTTCGAAAATGCTAGTATAACATTCATAAGGAGAAAGTTTGAAGTGCTTGTGACGTGGCCATCATTCGTCAGGAAAACTCCCTGTATTGTCGTGCTAGCAAGTACTGACGAAGATCATTCAGGAAAGGTGATTGCCAAACTTGAAGATAAGTGTTTTAAGTGCAAAAACAGAAAATAAAAATTGCGGTGAACAGCGGCGACCATTTTAGATTGTGATATTTGCAAAATTTTGATTAATAGATATTTCATTTGATTGCCGTTAACACGACCAATGAGAAATAAAGGAGGGAATAGGACAATCTGCACCCAACCCCATCAATACTACGAAGAAAACAGAGTTCCTTAAGCTTCCACGCTTCCCTTTTTTTTTTTACCCCCCGGCCCCACTCCGTTCACTCTTATATCAGCTCCCTGTTAAATTTAGCGTCTGGATCGGTTATTTTTCTAACGGAAAATAACTTATTCTCGAGCCATCAATCAGGGTTCCGATGCCTTCATTCTACAGTTACTGCATTACTTGAAGCCACTGAAAATTGGGCATACAATATTGATCACGGCAGTGTGAACGCCGTTGTTTTCTTAGACTGGATCTCAAAAAGCATTCGATACGGTGGATCACGATATTCTGTTATCGAAATTAAACGAATACGGCATCAGGGGCGCCTTGAATGGCCGCAATCAAAAATGTTTTGTAAATGGCTGTTTCTCACAAAACCGTTCATTATCCTGCGGTATTCCACAAGGAACAATTTTGGGGCGGCTATTGTTCCTGCTTTACATTAATGACTTACCAAACTGCCTCTCTCATTCCCAGCCTCGAATGTATGCTGACGACACTCACCTAACTTTCGCAAGTAATAATATTGATGCCATAGATCGTAATCTGAATCAGGACCTAATTAACGTTAATGAATGGCTTATCGCGAATAAGCTCGCTCTCAATAAATCGAAGACAGAATTTATGTTAATTGGATCAAGACAAAAATTAAGTACCTTTAATAACCCTCCGTCACTAGCAATTGATGGGGCTCCCATAAAACAGGTATCGAATACAAAAACCCTCGGTGTTCATATCGATGAGAATCTGTCCTAGAACATACGTTGATTTGATAAGTTGTGTAAGAAAATTACCTTTGGCATCGGTGCCCTCAAGCGCATTACACCATTTGTCCCCCGCAAAACACTGCAGTTTATATTTTCAATTCACTGGTGCAACCACATTTTGATTACTGTAGTGTTGTGTGGGGAAGTTGCAATAAAACCCTTTCTAATAAACTCCAAAAATTACAAAACCGTGCGGCTCGGGTTTTAACCTTTTCCAGCTATGATGCTAATGCTGATTATCTCTTTGAAATACTTGGCTGGAGAAAACTTGAAACTCAACGCCAAATTCATAAAGCTGTTATGGTCTATAAATCGCTTAATGGCCTCACCCCTGACTATCTTCGTTCGAAATTTGCTGACCGCAGCAGCGTTACGAATTATTCTCTAAGAGACACTGAGAGCAAACCTGCTATTCCTCTGCCCCGCACAAACTTTCTCAAAAATAGCTTTGGCTACAGTGGTGCGGCCCTATGGAATGGCCTTCAGATTGTGTTGCGGTAAGCCAGGTTTCTTATCTTAGCTTAACTTAATTTTAAATTTAAGCACACGGCACTCATGAAAAGCAGGTTTTTATTTAAGCAATTATAGATCAGTTTAGAGTTTGATAGTATTGTTAGTAGGACAATTTAATGGTGTAGTCATTTGCCGATATCAATTTAACATAGTAGTACAATAATGTTAACGTAATTTTATATTGTAAACTTTTTACAAAACCCTGATGAGCATACCGTGTATAAATAAAGATTACTTACTTACCTACTCACTGGGCTACAATATACATGTCAGTGCTCATCACAGAAGGTTTGGTTCGCAAAATTCGAAACTTATCACAGAGAGCAAGTCTCATCACAAGTCTCAATTGCATCGACCGCCTGCTCCATCGCAAACCGAGAAGCTCTTCCCTTCCTGTGAATCTGCCGATGTTCTGTCCAATATATTGGCAGATTTCTTCACCACAAAATATCCAAGATAAGGAAGGATCTCGGTATCTCTGCTGTGTCCGTAACAAACCCAGAAACTAGACCTCCCTGACCTACAATTCGAGCTGACACTGTTTCTACCTACCACAGAACAAGCGCTCTCGACAGTCATTAGTACTATATTGCTAAGAAATCCTGTATCCTAGACCCAATCCCTGCTGCACTACTACACAGATAGTAAACTTATCCTCTGAAACCTGTGAAATACCGCCTGCACTTAAACAAGCTGTCCTTTCACCGAAACTGAAGAAACCCTCACTAGATCACGAGGCATTTCCTAACTTCAGACCTCTCTCCAGCCTTACGTTTGTCTCTAAGGCGGTTGAAAAAGTCGCTGTTACTCGCTTGACATGCAGACTATCTGAACCAGAACCAACTTCATGAACCTCTGCAATCAGCCTACAAACAACATCATAGCTGTGAACAGCATTGCCTGATGGCAATCGACGACCAGCGCTGTGTAATTTTCCACTCTTGGACCTCTCCGCTGCGTTCGATACAGTCGACCATAGTATTCTGCTGGACAGGCTCTCCTCCAGGTTTGAAATTAAGGGAAAAGGGCTTCAGTGGTTCCGTTCTTATCTAAGTACATGTAAACGCAAACAGTTTGTCCAGATTGATGACTCGTCTACTTCCAAACACGAGCTACAGTACGGCGTTCCTCACACCTCTGTCCTTGGACCTATCCTGTACCTACTCTATACAGCCCCTACTGGAGACATCCAAGGGAATGAAATGATCTGCCCCTCAAGTTATGCTAGAAACATAGGCGTTACGTTTAATGAGACTATGACTCGACCATGTCAACTCTACTTGCAAGTCCGCCTTCTATCAGCTAAGAAACATTGCCAAGCTAAGGAAGTACTTATCAATGCACAGGACTGCAATACTCATTCACGCTGTCGTTACATTAACTGGCTAGACAACTGTAACTCTTTATTATATGGTATACCAAAACAACTTACCCAGAAACTGCAGCATGTTCAGAACGCTGCAGCCCGTATATTAACTTGTAAACGGAAATATGATCACATTTCACCTGTTCTTAGAGAGCTACACTGGCTACCCATAGATAATCGAATAACATTTAAACTCCTACTACTTACCTATAAAAGCCTGAACAACTTAGCCCCTATCTATCTACTAGACCTAGTGCGCATTCATCGACCTATCAGGACACTGCGTTCATCTGCTGACTCGTTATGCCTTACTCGTCCTATAGCTAAACTAAAATCATATGGTCAGCGTGCATTCTCAATATCGGAGCCTAAACTGTGGAACGACTTGCCCTTAAGTATTCGTAAAACCTCTACTGTAGTCGTATTTAAGTCTAAACTAAAGAGCTACCTTTTTTGACCGGCTTAACCGGTCACACTTTGTACTCCCGTCTCAGCCCTTTTATATCTTTACTGTTTTGCGAAATTAATCAAATTATTGGTTTCACATTTCGATTTTAATTAGGAGTTGCCTGCGGAGGAGGCTATTATGCATGTTAGTTAAAAGTAATTAAATATAACTTAAGAGAGGAGATGTAATGATATAATGATTGTATATGAGTCCATCCGGGACATCAAGGAGACAATAAAGAAGCATAGCCGATGAATGATACACAGTATTTTTCTTCTAATTAAGGGACCAGTTTTTAAATATTAAGAGAGAGAGAGAGACAGGGGGGTGGGGGTGCTGGAGTAGAAACTTTTACAGAAAATTATCCAGACGCCCCCAGGAGCCCATAACTAGGAGTGCCATCCTGCTTGTCACAGTGTTTTCACAAGCTAATGGGCATCTTTTGTTCTGCCACCCACCTTGTGCAAACGCTGTGACACTGTATATGAGACATGGACGCTCCTGGTTATGAGCTGCTGATGCCCCGCTTTAATAGAAATTAATTTTAAAGGCCCCTTTTCAAGCTTTGAAAAAATTCAAGATCCTCCTTTTCAATAACATTCCTTTCAATACAAAAAAACAGTCGAGACCCCCTTATCCCCCCCCCCCCCCCCAAACCCCTCTCCATATTTAATGACCGGTCCCTAATGTTCCGTATCAACATGGCGTCTAGTCTCCTTTAATTTGCAGCTTTCGTGAGCTCTGTCACGCAACGCTCGGAGCCCACTAGCGTTGCGTGACAGAGGTCACGACGGCCGCAAAGGAGACTAGATGGCGTCATACATGTTCCTTGATTGCTCTAAATAAATACGGCTTTTAAGTGATAAATCATTCCGAAAAGTGAATAAATGGCAAGCATAAGGGTAATCGATCTTGGTTTGGTGGATTTGACGAGTCGAAATAGTCTTCACATTTATGAATTATGAAAGTTCGAATTCGCTGACTAGTGACTGCATAAGGTGCTTTAGAAAATCAGGATCGGAGCGGACTACGGATGCTGAGATGACTTTCTTTTTCTCAGTTTTGCAGAATGAACTCATTTCAAAAAAGGTTAGTCACCCGAAAAGGTATAAAAGCATCAAAGGTGGAACCGGCGAGGATCATGGGTACATGTTAAGTCGCTCGGTTAATTATTACTCGGGCTGCCTGTGGCAGCACCGAGTCTTAAAATGCAAGTCGTTATTATTTTTATTTTATTTTAAATTTCATGTCAGACGGCTTCTGCGCATGCGTTAAAGGTCAAATTCAAACCAATCAGATCGCACTGTGCTGGTCACGTAACACTCGCCAGGTTAATTTATTTACATAATTTAATACAGTAAATCAAAATGGTGGATCCGCGAGCAAATCTCTCTCAAATTTGGAGTCCCATCTCTCAAATGTAAGCAGTTTAATGTTTTATTTAACTTCACTCGTGCGAAAGCCTTCCAACAGGCTCAGGATATTGCAACTGGCGCTCTTGACTCTTGTCGGAGCCGAAGGACCGCGTTTTTTACCCAGATGGCCTGTGATTTTATATAGATGTACGACACGACGCCGGACCTGAAGGACTCAAAGATCCACACATATCGAATTGGAATTTAGCGTTTTCCTTTCTGCTGAAACCAAGGCTTCTTCGATAGAAAGGGCAATATGTTGTGTTTTTCTAGGAGGACAAAATATTTTTCGTTTAAGCTTCTCTTTCGCCACGGCTTTGTTATTGGAATCTCTGTGGATTGGTATACTCAAATATACTGCACAATACCATACAACTGAATAAGAAGTCTTTAACAAAGCCGAACTCAAACTCAAGAGCAAAGCTGAGAGTGAAAGTGAAACTGAACAGTGTCTTGTCAGGTCATGAATTAAGGTACGGTGAGGTTGAAATCATTGCGTGTTTATATAGATATGCATTTCTTTGTCGATTTGTTGATCCCGTGGCGCTGATAGATTTTGCCATCGGACGGTATTCTTGTTTGAGGTACATTTCGTAGGTTTTATGCCTCTCGGTCATAATACATACCAGCTCAAACACCGTGATCTGTAGGCCAACATGCACTAAAATAATTTTGAGCGTGTTTTTGGCTGTCAGAAATACCCCGGAGAACAGAATAATTTATGATGAGCGAAGCCATATCAACTTAAACAAGAATCCTCTCACGGCCGAGGTTTTGGTTCGAGAAATTAAAGGCTTCCAACAGTTCCCTTTATAGTTCTGTAATATAATGAGCAGATCAGTTTTGGGAATGAGGGTATATAACCAATAGGCATTTCAGTTAATAAATACCTGATATGGACGCGAGCTGCGATAAGGAGCCGCAGGGTAGAATGAACAGTAGATAAATATATCATTTGATAGCTCCATCATAGGTGGACAGGAATACGACTTATAATATGGGACAAATATAAACATATATTTGAGACACTCATGTAAGGTGCGGTACATGAATAAGTAGAGGTCAACTTCTTTAATTTGCATACACGAGAAATATATATACTAGGGGAGCAGAGAATGCATGTCACCGCGCTACCGGCCACTCCTAAAGACTGCTAAATTCAGCTAATAATTCTTCCCTTCGGTTATTACTAAAAGGATCTCAAATGAAAGTGTATTTCATCTTCAATCTCATGTGGCCCGAGTGAAAGCCCAGATGGGCTCTTGTTTTATTTAATTCGAATTTAATAACACGTCATTATGCGGTTGAACAACTCGGTAACATTTTTATCGTGCTGCTTTTGAAAAGAACATAAACAGTTAAACATGGAAACACTTTTCTGCATGATGCGATTTATTTTAGAGAAGAAATGCAAGGTGCTAATTCAAATCTGTTTCCAGTTATTTGACTGCTAAAATCACAGAGTTCTCCTACGATTTTCTCTAGATATCCTAATAATACCCATAAAAGAACTTGGTACATGGACAGACATAGTATCAGAACCAGTTAGTCTACAATTCGTTTTTGTCTAAAACTGAGAGTGAACAGTTCTCATACACAGGTCTTTGTTTTAAAGTTCGAGGCATTTGTAATAATTCCCGTGATCCTCGCTGGTCTCATCTTTTATGCTTTGTCAAGCTTTTCGCTAAATTCCAATTGGATCTGTGGTTTAGCCGGGTCCTGGCTTTGATTATCCTCTTATGGTTGTTTCAGGTCCCGTTAGAAATTCAGTTTTTTCGGGTGACTTACTTCATTGAAATAAGTGTTTATATAATAATGGTTCCCTGTGTTCGCAAACGGGAACCTATTTTCTTAATCAGTAGGAAGTACATAGCCTGCATGCACTAATGCGGCCCTTCTGCAGGGGAGCTTGTGGAATTTGGACGAGGGAAGAACGGGAGGTCAAAAAAGAAAAGGAGGGGAGGGAGGTGAAGGATGAGCTCAAGGAACTCTGTTTCATTCATGGCATTGGTGGTGGTGGGGTATCCTATTTCCTCTTGTTAACAATCGAATGAAATATCTAATCAACATTTTGCAAATATTACAATCTACTATGGTCGCCGCTGTTCGCACTACGGACCTATTTTATTTTCTGTCTTCTTTCCTTTTTATTTCCTACCCTTTTCTTTTCTGCGGAGGTTGGTGACATTTTGGAATTGACTTTTGCACTTAAAAATACGTATCTTCAAGTTTGGCAATCACCTTTCCTTTGCTAGCACGACAATACAGGGAGTTTTCCTGACGAATGATGCCCACGTCACAAGCACTTCAAACTTTCTCCTTATGAATGTTATACTTTCATAAGCATTTTCAAAATGCTTCCTTTATTTCCATCCACATTTGTAATGAGTAATTATATTATTACTGTGACGTTATTAGTTATATTATTTCTTGTCACGTGATCAGCAGGTGTTCTCTTATTGGATGTCATCTTTCCAGATGACGTCATCATCTGCTTGAAGACCGGAACAATGACTCGCCGCTCTTTTACAAAAGGCAGCTTTAGCCTGCAGAAGAAATAACAGAGCAAAGTCATAAGGGTAGAAAAGGGATACACAATGTTGTTTCCTATTGAAACGCTATCTCTAGGCTAATAGACATAGTAGACTAGGTTGCACTGAAGTGGTCATTGGTAAAAAAGCTCGGAACAACTCGGCCTTCGAGCTCGTCAAAATACTGCATGACCTTGGTAAAAGTACCACACACTAAACTGTCTAATATATATATATATATATATATATATTGCCTTCTCTTGTGTATTGGACAACTATCCCTTGTTCGGCTCGACCATTGAACTGTTTAACGGCCTGAGAATACGATCTTAAACTTTGTAAGCTTTTAAAGCTGTCTTTTGTTGAGAATATGACAAACAAAGCAGGAATAATGTGAAGGCTAATGAGTGAAAAACGAAAGACTTCATCTAAACAATCTACAATCATTCTACAACAGTGTTTTTCTATTATTTCATAAAAGCTCCTCTTAACGAACTACATGGTCTATGGCGTACATGTCTATATAGTTCAATATTTTCAAGCCATTGTGTTAGTTATAAAGCACTCGTTCTATTCATACTAATGTAAGTAAGTAACTTTATTTAAGTGTCAAATGTATTTAGCTTTGCAACTAATTGCGGACACTAATTGGGGTGGCATGGGTGGCGCAGGGTGGCATGGGTGGCATGGGTGGCATGGGTGGCGCAGTGCGTAAGCGCTCACCGCTATGTCCCGGGTTCGATCCCAGCTCGGGTCATATGTGAGTTGAGTTTGTTTGTTGTGTTGTTCTCTCTCTCCCTTGCCACGAGGGATTTTCTCCTGGTTCTCTGGTTTCCCTCCCTCCTCAAAAATCAACATGTGAACTTGAATGTAGTGAGTAGAGAATATATGAGTGTAGTGTGAGCGTGTGTGGAGTCACCCGGTACGGAAGAGCCCCTCACGGGGAGTGCCTGGTTGTAAACAGATATTTATTTATATTTATTATTTATTTAGTCCTACGATTTTACGTCCTTATCCGAGAAGACGTGAAGGTCTAACCATTTGCAGTTGTTTCACAAAGGCAGCACCTTCTACTCAGTTATTTTAAGACCCTGAGTGTTGGTCCGGCCGGGGTTTGAACCCGCGACCTCCCGCTCGACAGACCGGAGCTTAACCACTGAGATAACCGGGAGGCGCTAAAGCCACGTCTGTCTGTAGCATGGGAGGCGTGTTATAACATGGGTCCTGTAGTGCTGTTGACAGTCGTGATCCAATAAACATCTGACGCACCTCCCTGTTTTGAACATAATTTACCTGAATTAAACAAATACCTCACGTATAGGAGGGATCTTCGCAACAACGTGTAGGCACTGTACTGTAGTAGTTTAAAAAACGATTATGAATCGTTTATTGTTGTCAATATATGAGAGAGAGAGAGAGAGAGAGAGAGAGAGAGAGAGAGAGAGAGAGAGAGAGAGAGCTATATCGAAGGGCACTTTCGTAACCAAAAACAGGGCACTTTGGTAACGAATAGGGCACTTTGGTAACCTGGCAGGGCACTTTCGTAACCGGAAAGGGCACTTTGGTAACCTGGCAGGGCACTTTCGTAACCGGAAAGGGCACTTTGGTAACCGGGAAGGGCACTTTGGTAACCAACAGGGCACTTTGGTAACCAATAGGGCACTTTGGTAACCTGGTAGGGCACTTTGGTAACCTCAGTGGGACATGCAGTAGGGCATTTTGGTAACCATAGAAGACTCAGGCGGGTAGTACAACAAGTTTATTCACTAAATTTGGCATCTCGTGCTCGACTTTAAGAGCAACAAATCATATGGAGCATTAATGCTAAAAATCTAAATATACCAAAATTGTAACAAATAAGGTAGGAAAGCTATGCCTTCCCCTATCAAAACACAACTACTACTCTACATCTACATCTAGATTATCATGCATTAACATTTACTAGACATAAAACATTCGTAACGTTTCTCAATCTAAGTCCTAACTTTTCAATGTAAATTAGATTTTAACAACGACTTAAAGGAGCAGTGTCACGATTCTGATTGGTTGTTATAGACAATGGAAAAATCACGCTATGTCACGCGCCGCTGCAAATTTCCCTTTCGAATGAAATAAATAAAATGCTGCTTTATAAAAATCAGTAACATCAAACATAACCATATAATACTGAAGTATAGTTTTAAAGCAATTTCGGCTCGAGATATCGTGCAAATACGCCGATGCAAGCGGATTACTCACGGACTTCTACTTCTGTCACGTCTTTTGATTTCTTGTCCACCTGACACATTTTCAAAACTTTGGGCATGAATACTAATCGTGACATTGCTCCTTTAAGAGCCGAATACCCTGTCACTTCGAAATATCACTTGAAAACTCCTTGTAAACTGCGGTGCGAAATTATCCATATATATATAGCTCGTTCTATGAATGATTTGGGGTTGGAAATGGTTAATTAGGTTTTTTTTTATTTCAGAGTTAGGCTTTTAGAAGGTTTTTATGAGAATTTGAGAAAATACATTATTAATGAAACAAGTGTCAGGGTATTTAGCAGTTACTCCTTTTACAACTAAAATGTTTCTATACCTATAGTATATGCAAGCCGGCGATATGCTTAACGTGACATCTTCTTGTCAAGAGATCAGAGTGCAAAACCTTAGCAATAGTTTCTCTTCATCGTGTTTTCTATTGCTTAAATGCACTACATAATATCTAAAACTGAACATATCAACGTGCGGCAGCGCGGTATTAGGTAGTACAAACAAACCATGGAAACCAAACTATTACTCAGTATAAAGAATGTAATATATAAAGTGGTAAGCTGTAGTGCTAAGTGTACACGCCCTACGAGGGAAAGAGAAAAAATCTCTGACCCAAGTGGGACTCGAACCCAACGACCTCCAGGTTACATGTCTGGCGCTCTACCAACTGAGCTATCAAGTCAGATGAGAGCAATCGTGGGTATTGGTGCGTTATATGGGGTCACGGCGATTATATATGTATATGTATAATAAATTATGTGCGATACGAAGTTTAGCATATCATTGTATTCTGTGCGTTTTGGAATCCGCCCAAGTGTACACGTGTTGTTTGGTATGGCAATTGGTGTTATTCGTTGTAGCGTGTTATGTTAAGCTAGTTGTGTAATAGCTTTGTTTAAGGAGTATATAAGCAGGTAATTAGAGTTAGTTCGTTCTCTCGGTCGCGTGTCCAGCACTTCTACAGTTTACTTTATTAAAGTCTAATTAATTAAATTAATTTTTTTCTTTTTCTTCATTTCAGTGCTGGGATTACGGTCATTTGATAAGGAATTGTCCGTCAGTTATCGCAACTTCCAACGCCTCTAGCCGTCCGCCAGCCCGGGCGTGACAACTAACAGAAAGCAATACTTTCAGTGTTGATGCAGACATTGTTGATACCGATGAGTATCCTTTAATCGTTGATTATCAACTAAGTAAAGGGGTTGAGTTTGTAGAAGGTTCTACCAGCGTGAAAGGTCGCCTGAAACAGTGTTATAACTATTGGAAATCTGCTATCGATGCCCCCAAGTTTGTATTAGATATTATATCCGAAGGTTATAAGTTACCTTTTACTGAATTTCCACGGCGGTGTTATCTATGGAACAATCGCTCTTCCAGGGATCATTCCCAGTTTGTAGAAGAAGCTATTGTTAAGTTGTTATTGAACGATTGTGTGCAAGAGCATTTGGAGCCACCCTATTGCGTGAACCCATTAACAGTTGTCGAAGGAAAGAAGCTAAGTCTGTCTTTACAAACATTCGTTTAAGTACGAAGATTTACGCTGCCTTTCTAAGGTATTTGAGCTCAACTACTGGTTCTTCACGTGGGACCTCGAATCTGGATACCATAATGTAGATATTTATAGCGGTCACCACCAATACTCGGGCTTCGCCTGGTCTTTCGACGGTAAAACTCGCTATTTCGCATTTAAGGTTCTTCCATTCGGTTTGAGTACTGCTTCTTTTTGTTTTACCAAATTATTGCGTCCTTTGGTAAAGCGTTGGCGTTTAATGAGTCACAACTGCTTCGTTTATTTAGACGACGGAATCTCGGGACATCCGGACACGGATTGTCGGCACGTGTGGCTAGTTTAATACATTAGAAAGACTTGAAGTTAAGTGGATTGAAAATGAACGCGAAGAAATCGTTCTGGGAGCCTATATTTTTTATATGCAAGTCGAATGGCTTGGTTTTATTATCGACACTATGAGAATTAAGTTTCGTGTTCCTACCAAGAAATTGTTAAGCTGCAAAGTAGGCTGGATGTTATGATAGCTTCGGGCAGTACGACCTTCAGAGAACTCGCGGCAGTTGCCGGTTTCAGTTCGTTGTATTTAGCAGTCGGTCCGATTTCTAGGTTATTTACGAGGCAAATACATTTTACTATTCAATCAAGATCGCATTGGGATTGTACATTTCCTCTTTCTATGCCCTTGACGGAAGAGTTACGATTCTGGTATGTCAACATAGAAGCCTTTAACGGCTATGGTATAGAACCGAAGTTTTCTTCAGGTGCTGTTATTTATTGTGATGCTAGTGATTACGCTTATGGCGGTTTCTGTGTTAAGTTATATGAGCAGCCGGTCAGCCGGTATGTTTAACGAATTCGAGAGCCGTCAGAGTTCAACATACAGTGAACTGAAGGCCATTTACTACGTCCTTAAGGCTCATATCGCATCACTCACACACAAGAAAGTGAAATGTTTTACTGATAATGTAAACGCATCCAGAATTGTTTCGATCGGTAGTCCTAAGCAGCAGCTCCAATCATCAGCGACAGATATATTCCGGTTATGTTTGGAAAACGACATGCAAATAGATGCGCAGTGGATACCTCGCGATGCTAGGCCATCGGCTTTCTTCTGGCCTTTATTAAAGCCTAGTCCTTCGAAATTTGCTTCATTTATTAAAGAAGTTGTATGCTTGCCTAAGAGATCTGACTTAATCATTCCTGGTCCAGGTCAGAACGTGTATTATCACAGCAAGCCCTCGGTTTTCTTCGGTTGCGCGAAATTCAACATGCTGGCGTTACGTATAGATTTCAGGTTAGCAATCTCGATCATGACTCACTTTATTTATTTTTTGGGGATTAAGTGATTACTAGGTATGCCACAGAATAAGTACCATATTAGTTGAGGTACACAATACAGCGAGATATACCTGAGAGGAAGTACCTTAAGCTATTATTCAACAGCGTAAGCGGAATTGCCTCAGAAGACGATTGTGTCTGAGAATGAAACCCGTTTTTTACGGAAGTACAGCAATATGCCTGAGAGGAAGTACCTTATGACTATTAATGTCTATAGCATAAGTGGAATTGCCTCAGAAGACGATTGTGTCTGAGAACGAAACCTTTTTTTTTATGGAAGTACAGCAATATGCCTGAGAGGAAGACCTTATGACTATTAATGTCTATAGCATAAGTGGAATTGCCTCAGAAGACGATTGTGTCTGAGAATGAAACCTTTTTTTTATGGAAGTACAGCAATATGCCTGAGAGGAAGTACCTTATGACTTAATGCCTATAGCATAACTGGAATTGCCTCAGAAGATTTATGTCAGAGCATATTATAATCGTAAGTCAAGGCTGGGTACCGGGAATCAATAGATACACAAAAAGAGAATTGTGTCCTGTATGAGATCTATAATGGAATCAGTTATAACTGTAATAAGGCGATATGCCACTATTAAGGGATATACCCGAGAAGAAGTACCTGTTATAAGGGAAGTTAAGGTAGTATTAATGGCTATACCTTATGTCAGTATAGCGTAAGCAAAATTGTGTCATCGAGAAATAAACTATAATGAAGTAAGGCAAGATGCCAATATGCGTAGATATATGCGAATAAAAGTACTTTATAGCTTTAGTTCACTACTAATCCAGTTATTTTCTCCAAGATCTGTTGCAGGTCGGTAAGTTTAACACGAGCCTTGAGGTGCATCTTTGCAAGTCATAGTTCCGCAACTGATTGACATCTTAGTGGAGTCAAGTGCAGCCACTACAGCGCAGAAGTACAGTAGCGGGTGGAAGAGATGGAAAGTATTAACGACATACATGTAGGATGGAAGAATCCGAAATCCAAATATAGATACATGGAAACCATTCCCGAAGAACTTGTAAAGATCACCAAGGCTATGAACATTTAGAATACAGTAACTTAGAGCCCCCGTAGGAAGGGCTGGCGTCTGGAGCCTCGGTTCCTACCCAGATTTCCTGCGCTCACAATCCGTTAAGTGAGGGCAGGTTTTTTCTGGCCTCCGAGTATCTGCTGCGGCGGTTACGTGCTCAGTTCGCCTTAGTAATACAACTACACCATTTTATTTAGTCGCAATTCCGTGCGATACAATTCTGTTACATATACGCATAATAATTATTCAAACCAAATGGAGTAACACGAGCTGGGGTATCCAACCCTCGGGGAGTGCCTCATTGGTCAGTCAAGAAATCTGATAATTATTAATTTCAATATTGTATTGTAGAATTATTCTTTATAATAATAATTCGCAGTGCTGGTCTACCACGGCACATGCAATATTCTCCACACTGTGTCTGTCTTGTTAGTTATTGAAAGGGTAAAATAGCACAGTAAAATAGCACTAGTAAGTGTAAAGAATGTAATATATAAAGTGGTAAGCTGTAGTGCTAAGTGTGCACTCCCTACGAGGGAAAGAGAAACAATCTCTGACCCAAGTGGGACTCGAACCCAACGACCTCCAGGTTACATGTCTGGCGCTCTACCAACTGAGCTATCAAGTCAGATGAGAGCAATCGTGGGTATTGGTGCGTTATATGGGGTCACGGCGATTATATATGTATATGTAGTTATGATATTGAATCATGTTTGCCGCGTAGCACTAGTAAGTGTAAAGAATGTAATATATAAAGTGGTAAGCTGTAGTGCTAATATATTTACCAAAGCACTCATCAGATCGGACGAGTAAAATTTATCACGTACAATTAGTCTATTTTCTTCAGAGCTTTGCAAGTCAATTTTTATGAGATTAAAATGTTTAATTAACAATATGTTTTAATGGGAAATCTTGTCAGGTCTGAAATTGTGTGAGGTTTATTTATCGTAAGGGAGGGGTGGTCCATCACAACATACAGTCTCTTATGGTATGTCTCACCTTGGGGAGACAGTCAGTTCGATTCTAGCAAGGAACGGCGTTGTGTCGACGAATCAAAGAGGCGTTTCACATTCCCTTGCGGGTTAAACTTTTTCGTACAAGTTAATTTCACATTCAGACAATTAGAATTTGATTGGACAAGTCAAATGAAAAAAACAATAACGTTTTTTGCCCTGCGAAAGTTTTTATTTTTCCAGGACTCTACATGGCTGCGTGGTCTAACGTGCTGACGGAATCATGTAAATATTAATTAACCATCAGCGAGATCTAAGAGTAAATCAATTTTTATTTAAACATATTTTTTAATTACGAGTTCACCCCATGAGCTCTATTAGCTCATCTAGGGGGCTCACACGTTACACTTACAATACAGTATTATACAGTAAAGAGACGGACGTTACAAACTACAGACTATATGATAAAGAAATAAAAAATAAAAAAAGTGATTAGGTATGAAAACGATTAGACTCTCTTATATAATACTGAACGTGGTAAAAAATATCAACATTTTCATCGTTGGTTAATAAGGAAGATCCAAATAGAAAAAGAACGATTTTTTGAGAGTCTGAAAAGCTCAACCATCTGTTTGAAACGATCCGACCAGCAGCGGAGAGCAAATTTGGTCTGAGGGCAGTATAGGTGGGACAGTGTAAAAAAAATTGCGATATACTTTCCTTACTAAAACCACAGCTACATGCAGGAGAAATCTTGATCCCAATCTTAAAGAGATAATAATTTAGAGCACATGCATCTACAAATGTAGTCGAAGTCTGGTATGAATTATAGAAGAATACCTATCAAGTGAGTAATCAAAAAGCTTAAAATAATCTGGGACATTAAATAGACTAACTAACGCTCTCTTAAAGGGACATAATGCATCAAGCAAACGAATTTCAATATCAATCTCATTCCACAACTTAGTAGTAAACGGGAAAAAAGATTTATTGTAACGTTCTGTAAAGAGTAATTCTAGTCAGTAGTAATCAGAGCGGCCCGCCCTAATCACGCTGATGCTTAAATACCGTAATAACACTACTTTATTAGTCATTCTAGTCTTCGTTTAAAACAGTCAGCTTAAAGGATTGGAAAAACAAACTGCATGTTATTAACGGGCCTCAAATGTTTCAAAATAAGTATTGGAGTAAATACGATGGTACTATGGAACAAACAACTTATGATATGATTGTCGATCTAGCTATCTATATGACCGTTTTGGTGTTTATATATGTTTGGTATGCTTCAGTTATTGAATGTTAACAAAGCTTTTTGCAATTTAAATGCCTATGTTAGGTTCCCTTGACATAAAAGGCTGTTACAACAGGACCAACTACATCTCAGAATGAACCCTAACCAAAAGATCGATCTCGTATTTGAATGTAATAAAGTTTTTTTGACTTACTCGTGCACTGTACTGCAACTTAGCAACGTGGCATAGCTTCCACGGCCTCAAAGGATCATGGGATTTTGTAGTCCGTTGTCAGTGTTTTTAAAAGTGTTCAGGGTAATGTATATTAGACTGGATTTTTCTTAATTCTTAACTCGGGAGTATGTATGGCGAACTAGCACAAAGCCTTGCATAACAACGTACAATAATAACGATTGCCAGTGATCAAATACAACTAATGTGGTTGAAGGTCATTTACAATATTTATTCGAGCTTTCTATACATCTGGAAGGGATTGTGGGAATTAATGGAGTCGCATACTAGCAGGAATGGAAAACGGAGAAAATGAGTTTACATGGCGAAATTACCATAACAGCTATTAAAATTTCAGTATTACGTTAATTGTTTTTATTGCCTGTAAAGGGTGGGTAGGGCCTAGGAACACGTCATTGAATACATTAATTCCAAGATTGACAATTATGCCTGCGCAATGATTGAATATCGGTTTATAGATTGGTTCTTACATTTGTTACCGCAAATACACGATAGTCAGTATTAAATGTTCGGAGAAAATATGGATATTTAATTTATGGCGCGAGTTTAGTGCGCATGATACAATAAAACATTTAAAATGTATTCGTAGAGAAAGGAAATATGCCTTAATCAATTTCCATCATAAGCAAGAAAGTGTAGAGAACTTCTATGCGTGAAATTTGCCCATAAGAAAACTCACTAGCTAATGACGTTACCAAAGTGCCTCATAGGTTACACAAATGCCCTATTCTTTCGATACAAAGATAATTCAAATATTTAAGCAACAATAAGTGCAATTGTTAAGATTTTGGTGTTGGTGGTAACGTCTGCCAAGATCATGTTCTACGATAAAGAAAGCACTCGATTACCTCTACAAAATAAGAGAAAATTAGCTTTCTTAAATTTCTGTCAGATGGGGAACTTTGGTAACCTGTAGGTCCAAGTTATGCAAAAAAATCCTAGGAGGAGGAGAAAATAGGGAAAACATTGAATATTTTACCAAATGGTAGCCAACACTATGGTGCAAATGTGTTCCACGTTTGAATCTACCACATATAGTTGCAGCAGATTTACAGACGCTTTGTCTAAAATTAGATAAAATAAAAACCTTCAATTTCAGGTCAACATGCACCCTGCATAGAACACATGTACTACAGCAGCATATTCTTTGTCTAAAAACCGTTAGAGATGAAAAAGTTTCGTGGTAAGAAAGTGAATGGTATGCACTTTAGTACGCACTAAAATATCCACCATTCCATGGGGAAGTCTAGTTTTACCATGTACAATTTAGCCTTACCACGACATAGGGCACTTTGGTAACATCTTTTGACTTCTTTCTTTAATAAGATTTCGAGCTTGAATGCGTTGAAGTTAAATTTCTTTACAAATCAAGATTAATATAAGAGTGTTACTATAATATGAGAAGGGAATATCACCTCTTTGTGTTTACAGAGATATCTTGCAAGAGAGACATGGTTACCATAATTCCCTACTTTCGATATGGAGAGAGGGAGAGAGAGAGAGAGAGAGGGAGAGAGAGTTTTCCGTTTAAGGCCAAAGATGAAACAGAAATACCATTGATTATTTTTAAAGATAACGTGTTTGCTTAAGAGTAAATAACTGAAGAATTGATTATATGTTATGAATTTCCTATATACAATATATAATCAAGAATACAGAGCGATTTTGCTTTATTTATTTCAAGCTTTTGAAGCGGTGTTTAGTTACAGTGTTCTGTTCACTGAATTTTCCATAAATTGTTCCATAAATTACCTTTTCTTTGGTAGCAAAGTAGAATTAAGAAGGAAAGTTACGTAATTTTAAATAACGATAACCGCGTCAGTTTTACCCCATTTCAGACCGGGAACTTCAATCTTCCAAAAAAAAACACTGGGCAAAAGTACTAGTAAGAGAGAAAAATGCTAAAACATTGCATTTGAAAATTGAACAGAAAACGTACACCCCATCTCAGACTTAGAGGATGAAACTGGAAACAATCTCAGACCTATAAAAGGCCAAAAACCTAGTCTTTGCTACAGTGAATTCGCTAATTACTGGTTTGCAATCAATCCCGAGAGATTCAGATAATAAAGATGGCGGCCATGTTGGTTGAATCAAACAAAGAAATATTTTGGGTTCATGGAGATGGCAGCGATGACGTCACGTGAAAACGAGCAATATTGCATGATAAACGACAGACGTTGTTTTGAGTAATTTCTTTCTTCTTATGGAAGATATAGATTTTCAGAGAAATTCTCAGTTGTTCCCACATTCGATGGATATTTTACATCTCTATGATAAACTGACCCTTCGATTTTGTTATTCAAGTTTCCAAGTAATCCGCACAATTTGAGTCCGGGTCTTTTAGGTTATACTCTCAAACCTATCCATTCACTGGTGTTCTTTCTCAAACTACTAACCTTCCGATATCCTCGCTTTTCAACTCTGGGTGGCGACCAAGTCGCACGAGCAACGTTATCCCGTTTTCCGGGCGGAAGATCATTATAAATGCAAGTTCCTTCATGGAAGAACACAGACTGATCACAAGCAACATCGCCATCATCAGCGTGAATGCTTTCATTGTTCTGTGATACAAACACGATAACAAATTGTTGGTACACTTACACAACACAAGAAACAAACACGTCTCTTACAATATATACGACGAAAGTGAACTTTGATGACAATGAGACGACAACCACTCTAGTAAATGATGATTGTATAATGTATAACCTTAAATAATAGTTTTCATAAGTATCGTATATCATAAAATTCTAAAGAATTACGAAGTTAATGTAGTTAATGAGTTATCACATCTCGTGTACGTTAATGAGCGTACTTAATTGTACTGTGGATCTCTATTGCATCTTACCTTTAGATTAGTGGTTGAGTGCTATGTCGAGAAGAAGATTTAAAAACTTGGTTTTCTTTCCTGAAAACCCCGCTGCATTTTATGTTAACAGCCACAATGATTTACATAACACCCGGCCGAGTTATAGACGGAATGAAATTAATGCAGTGAGTGTTTGCTCGTAGTTTAGCAGAGCGATCATTTTGATCACGGAATTCTAAATTTAAGCAGGCGGGCCGAGAATCTCGACACCCTAGATTTTCGACAACGACACTTGAAAACTAAGGGTTACTGTGCCGAAAACTTTGGAACGCGTAACAGAATTTAGACGAGCCGTGTCCAAAGTCCTTGTCGTGTAATCCGGGTTTTAATGTGAAATAGTTTTCTCGATATTTTTAAAGAATTTTGGATAAATTGTTGCCCCTCATTTTATTCATCGATAATTCAGGAGTACAAACTACACATCTCAAATGTTAAACTATAGTTATTTTACTCAAACTTCCTGAAGTCCAGGTGTGATTATTTGCCAGTATTTATAATTTATAGATAGAGATTCAAGCGGAACTTGACTATCGCAAACAAAGTAAAACTATATTATATTAAATTAATCCAACATTTGTCAAAAGCTTTCGGAAATATGGAACCTAAAGTGTTGTAAACATCTGAAATTTGTCAGAATATGGTACCTGCTGTGAGGAGTAATACGCATTACTGACTCTGCTCCCATTGCGGCTGAGCAGGTGGCTCAACTTGTCCGCCATTTGAGAAGAATGAATTAAAGTCAGTATAATTTTTTTTTGCGGCTTCAACTTTTATATGATCAAATACTGGATTATAAGAGAATGCAATGAGACCAGGCTGTCTACAATATTTTCCCATTATATTTCCAGGAACAAGAATAACTAACGACATTAACTACTGTTTAAATGTGTGACCCGGGCATATATAAAGAGAGGACAAAGGATTATGAAAAATGCAGGCTGACTACACTTAGTTAGAATACTCTTTGCTGCCTTATTAGTTTATTAAGTAATGATTCGTGTAAGAAGTACGGCACCGAACGGCATTCAGATGGAGCAAGGTGTTAATTTTGTATTGTGAAAATTCTTGATCTCATTGGTTGAAACATGTAAACCGCCTTAAAGGTTAGGAAGACGTCTAATTTCCTCCAATTTTTCAAAATATTTAAAAAAGTCGTATGTTCGGAACCTGTTTCGTGCCTGTTTCGTAGCTATTGTTTTCGGTTGTTCCTATTGGTTGGAAGAGAATTTGTTCATAAAAATGAAATTAAACTAAGATTTTTTACTACTTTTATCTCAAAATATTCATAATTATCACCCAGTGTTTTCGTAGTCTAAAACACAGATACATCACATGTGAGGGAGGCTCAATACCGCAGAACAATGGATTTTATCGTACATTTTACACGGATCTTTAAGTAAGTCAAAAACTGTACGTGTTCGTGTGGCAGGGCTTGGGTTGCAATCCAGTCCTAAGGGAATACAATCACAAAAGCGTAGCCGCCATCTTGGTTGGTCGGAACAAAAGAAGCAAATGTGGTTTCTTTTGTTCCTACCAACCAACATGGCCGCCAGTGCAACCCACCAATATAATTGTAATTAAGCCGGTATGACCAAACCATAGTCTTAAACTGACTGAGAAGTAACTAGGAAAAATATTTTTTGCCCAAAAAGTGTATGGGGGGGAGGGGGAGAGCTATAGCCCCCAGGCCCACTCGGCGCCGTCCCTGGATGGGTTGTACAACAGTTATTTAGCCTAATAATTTTAGATCTTGGTGGAAAAGAGGGAAAATGAAATAACAAAAAAGTGACAAGCGTGGGGGAATTGAAGAGTGGGCGGGGGGAGTTTTCACTAAAACTTCTGAAAAGGAAAGTGTGTTGCCTTTACCTTCAGTGCTGTAAAACCTAGCTATAAAATAGAATCAAACGGAAAAGGTAACCACTATGCTTTTTCTCGCCAAAACGTTATAAAAATATACTGTTTCGGGAGGAGGGAGTGGTGGCAGGGTTCCTGGTTTGAGGGAAATACTTCTGTCCGCAGCGCGTAACAGCTGAAGTTTCTAGCGTTAGCCAACAACATATCTCAAGGCACATATATTATCAGTCTGAAAAGAGTGTCCTCTGACTTAGATTAGGCTTCTACTTCTATAGATGGTTTGCACTCAATGCCTTGCGTACGTTAAGAAAGTGCGGCTAAGAAGTACGGCAGTTAGTGCGCGTTTATTGTACTATCGTTAGACTTATTTTAGAATACGCATCCCCTGTCTGTGCTGCGTTGCCTGTATATCTCAGCGACACAACAGAATCAGTTCAGAAGCGCGCGTTACGTATTATCCTCCCTTATCAGTCTTACGCCGATGCTATGTCTGTATCGTGTCTCTCTACGCTTTTCCAAAGGAGAGAAGATGCTTGAGTGAAGTTCATTACCTGCGCTTGTACCTCATCTCCGTTAATTCAGTCTCTTGTGCCGCGTCATACTATTCGGCATCATTATAATTTGCGTGCTGGCCGCACTTCTGTAGCACCTATTGCGCCCAGAACTAAGCACTTTGAAAAATAATTCACCATTAAATACCAGAAACATTTCATTTAGGAACAGTACATAGTTGTATTATAATACATTACATTGGCTATTATGTAATATATTTGTAGTTATAGATATGTAAATGACGTAGTGTATATTCCTTGTAATTCAGCTAGCATATTGCAATAAGGAATGAATAAACTGTTATTATCATTGCAGAAACGTGCTGCTTAGTGTTGCACTGCCTCCAAGCAATGTACTTGATGCCTCTGACCACACTGTGCTTGCGTACTCCAAGTGTGGGTGTACCAAGGCCCTGTAGACTTGATCTTTTTAAAATAGCCTTATGGTTATTTTTAGATGTTCTGTACTTAAGTTTAGTAAAGTCTCCATCTACTTATGCCAGTACGAATAAACTTGTTGTTGTCATCAGAGCTAAAAGGAAGCGCTCGAAACGTCAGCTGTCATTATAAATATCCAATCTTATGATTAGCTTACCGTTTTTGTTAACTGATACTAATTATTTCTAGTATTTTTTATTTTGTTCATCTACTGTTCCATAGCGTACCTATTTTCCAATTTACAGGAACTACTTATCCATTGCGTCATCAAAAATATGTTGATCAGTTTCAGGAAATGGACTCCGAAGTCTGAAATATATTTAGGTTCCTAAAAGAACTATTGGTAGTTGCTGTCATTTCTATTTTGCATTAACACATTCTTATCCAAATTATAGATAATCTAGATGTCAGTTATCAGTTATTTCTTTCTTTAGTTATTATAGTTTGTATTTCTTGGTACACGAAGTTTCCACACATGGCGTGTTGAGGTTCAGATGGCTATAAGTAGTAGGAGAGGCACCGAATTAGCCTCCTTTTTAAGGCGCTATGCTAATTTTTAAGGCGCTCTCATTAATTCAGATGACGTCACAGTCTTATTGTCTTAGGTCATGCATAAATTAATTAGGGCGTAAGCTCCTTTTTTAAGGCGCTATGCTAATTTGTAAGGCGCTCTCATTAATTCAGATGACGTCACGGTTCTATTGTCTTTCCGCATGAATAAAGTGAGGCGCGCTCATGAATAAAATGAGGCGCGCTCATGAATAAAGTGCGGCGCTCATGAATAAAGTGCGGCGCGCATAGTCGCGGAGTTGATAACTTTCTTATTTCTCAGACTCGCAATAAACCCCTTTGTAGCATAAATAGTAAGAACAAACTACTCGTCATAGGTCTATTTTAATTTACAGTTAATAACTCATAAGATAATTGTATACAAAATCCGGTATGGTTCATTAGATCAACTCTGCTATTGTTCTTAGGGATTAGCGATAACTGAAGGGCCTATTGTTTTGAGGAAAACTCTTGAGATGCAAATTCTTCTCTAAAACTGAACTATAATTACCATACGAATAAAAACAAACTACCAGATAAATTAAACAAAGTTTATTCAATCTCAAAAACACCAATTTACAGTTCGTTTTCCTTATAGTCGCGGAGTTGATAACTTTCTTATTTCTCAGTTCTTGGGTTGATATAATGTACCGTGTTACAAGATTACACTGATTTATGTTTCATTGATTGTTTTCTTGCTGACAAATGCTGCTTATTGATTGCTTATATTAAAACGATGACAAGAGGAAGAATATTTCTAAAGACATTTATTAATAGAAATCGACTTAATAAAACTTATTTCTAAAAGGTACAAATGTATTGTTCATCACGGGAACAAATGAGTTTTTCTCCAAAGTGGAAGAGTCAAGCGATCCCGGTTATAGCTGTGGCTTTGAAGTCATTCATCCCTTGAAATAATATCGCAACATCGTATTTCCAGCATGTCTAGATTTGATGCAATAATTTTCTCCAGGTACATGCTTCATATTGGCCGGTTACGGCCGGTTCAGTAGTGAAAGGGTTAAAGAGTAACAAATAAATGGCGTTTGTTCTTGAGAATTCATTTCACACTTGGAGTTGAGAACCTACGCTAAAGTCGTGAAATGGTAAACAGCGTTTCTTGTCAAAACACACAACTTGAATAATATTGAATTTTAATCAGCTGATGTCACGGACACGGTATATTGACCGCGCGCCCAGCCGTTAGTGGGGGGAGGCTTTGGAGATACGACACCCTAACGGCTGAAACCGAGCCTACTGTAAAACCAGCCTCGAGAAAAAAAGATAGTAAGGCTGAGTTTTAATAATTGGGCTCAATACTTATGAGCGAAACTGCAACTGAATGAGAATTCTCCCGACGTAACTAATCGATTACTCGATAACATTGATAAAATTGATAATGTCGATGAAAATCGATAACACATTTTCTTGTGACTATCGATTTCTATATTTTTTTATTGGGCTCAATACTTATGAGCGAAACTGCAACTGAATGAGAATTCTCCCGACGTAACTAATCGATTACTCGATAACATTGATAAAATTGATAATGTCGATGAAAATCGATAACACATTTTCTTGTGACTATCGATTTCTATATTTTTTTATTGCTGTCTATCCATTTTAATTGTTATCTATCGATTTTGAAAATTTTATTTGATCGATGTTTTTAAAGATATAGCTTGGGCATGTTCTTATTCAAGATAGGTGCCGTAGAGCATTACATTTACAATTCTTGGTGCTACTCGGTTTGACAGTGAGAGAGAATGAAGGTATAAACTGCGTAAACTGTGTTTAGAGATCTAGTTTGCGATCACAAATACACAACAAACAGATTGTAAACAATTTGATTTAATACTGATGAAAAGTGAAAACACGTACCATTGTCGGTCGACGACAAGCCAGTCACGGCTGTTTCCAGGGGTCTTGATCGGGAAACTTAGTTCACGCATGTCAGTTTAAACAGCGTTGAAAAAAAATGGAACTGTAACTTAACAAACAACCTAAGTATTATATTACAAAGCGACGACTTTGACCGGAGCCACCCACACAGACATCAGACTAGGCGAAAATTCGAGCTTCACAGAGGTTCTAGACAGAACGCCATGAAGCGGCGAGGTGGATACGTGAGCCGGAAGAAAGCCTCACCCGAAGAAAGCCGGCCAATCACGCTTCGAGGGTTTTGGCCCATAAATTGAGACGCGAGGACCTATAAACCGGGGTAGCTCTGATTGTCTAATTACTCGGACTGCCTGTGGCAGCACCGAGTCTTAATCTGCAAGCGGTTATTTATTTTTACTCGGTCTGCCTGTGGCAGGCACGAGTCTTAATCTGCAAGCGGTTATTTTTTTACTCGGGCTGCCTGTGGCAGCACCGAGTCTTAATCTGCAGGCCGTTATATTTTTTTTGTTCCGTGTAGCAAAATTTCTGCGCATGCGTTAAATTTCAAGTTCACCACCAATCAGATTACACTGTGCTGGTCACGCAAGAGTCGCCAGGTTAATTTATTTACATAATTTAATGCATTAAAATCAAGATGATGGCCCGCGAGGAAATTTAACTCAAATTTGGAGTCCCATCTCTCAAATGTAAGCAGTTTAATGTTTTATTTAACTTCACTCGTGCGAAAGCCTTCCAACAGGCTCAGGATATTTCAACTGGCGCTCTTGTTTGAGGTACGTTTCGTAGGTTTTATGCCACATTTCATTTTACTCTCGGTCATAATACATACCAGTGCAAACACCGTGATCTGTAGGCCAACACTAAAATATACAGGTATACTGAATAGCTGATTTATAGCGAAATATAGCGATTTACTAGCAAATATATATATAATGTGGTTGAGCAGTTATGGGTTTCTCTCCTCTATCGAAGTCTGAAGACATCTGAACTCCTGAACTGTGAGAGCCGACACTGTCGCTCGCTAACACGAAGCCAGAAATACCCCGGAGAAATAAACACTCAGTACAGAATAATTTATGATGAGCGAAGCAATATTCAACTCTCAAGGTAAACAAGAATCCTCCTCTCACGGCCGAGGTTTTGGTTCGAGAAATTAAAGGCTTCCAACAGTTCCCTTTATAGTTCTGTCATATAATGAGCAGACTGCAGTTTTGGGAAGGAGGGTAAAAGCTTTTAAATAGAGATAACCAACAGGCATTTCAGTTAATAATCTTTAATCCAACAATACCAATATGGACGCGATCAGCGAGCTGCGATAAAGAGCCGCAGGGTAGAAAGAACAGTAAAGAAATATAGTGATAGCTCCATCATAGGTGGACAGGATACAACTTATAATATGGGACAAATATAAACATACATTTGAGACACTCATCTATTAGTACTCTGAACCTGCAGAACAGCAGACTAAATTGTAAGCGTGCGTTACATGAATAAGTAGATGTTAACTTCTTTAATTTACATACACGAGAAAAACAAAAATATTAAATTACATATATATACTAGGGGAGAAGAGAATGAATGTCACCGCGCTACCGGCCAGTCCTATAAAAGACTGCTAAATTCGCCTAATAATTCTTCCCTTCGGTTATTACTAAGAGGATTTCAAATGAAAGTGTATTTCATCTTCAATCTCATGTGGCCCGAGTGAAAGCCCAGATGGGCTCTTGTTTGTTTTGTTTCATGCAGCAAAATTTTGACCCATGACCATGTATTAAATTTCAAGTTCACCACCAATCAGATTGCACTGTGCTGGTCACGCAACAACGCCAGGTTAATTTATTTACATAATTTAATACAGTAAAATCAAGATGGTTGACCCGCGAGGAAATTTCTCTCAAATTTGGAGTCGCATCTCTCAAATGTAAGCAGTTTAATGTTTTATTTAACTTCCCTCGTACGAAAGCCTTCCAACAGGCTCAGGATATTTCAACTGGCGCTCTTGTCGGAGCCGAAGGACCGCGTTTTTTACCCAGATGGCCAGTGATTTTATATACGACACGACGCCGGACCTGAAGGGGCTGCATGATCAAACTCAAAGCCAGGATCCAGCTAATCCACACATATCGAATTGGAATTTAGCGTGTTGCTTTGCTGCTGAAACCAAAGGCTTCTTCGATAGAAATGGCAAGATGTTGTGTTTTTCTAGGAGGACAAACTATTTCTCCTTTAAGCTTCTCTTTCGCCACGGCTTTGGTATACTCAAATATACTGCGCAATACCATACAACTGAATAAGAAGTCTTTAACAAAGCCAAACTCAACTCAAGAGCAAAGCTGAGAGGGAAAGTGAAACTGAACAGTGTCTTGTCAGGTCATGAATTAAGGTACGGTGAGGTTGAAATCATTGCGTGTTTATATCTGCATTTCTTTGTCGATTTTTTGCGATAGTCAGTGTACTTTTTTGCCAAGTCTATTTATATCCAGTGTTGTCCTTCTGATCATGATTATATACGTCAATCTCTGGAAGAATGCAGACATGCCAGTAGAAGATAACTGCAAATTTTATTAAGTCGAAGAAACAGACATGTACGCGTACATAAGAACATGTACACAGAGACGTGCTGCAAACACTCATTGTCATAAAACTAGTCGCAAGCACATCTTAATTACTTAAACGAATTTTAGGAAAAAGCAGAAAAGTGAGGCGAGTTAGAAAACAAAGCCGAAAGGACGGATAAGAGAGAAATCGGAGATATTTTTTTTTAAATGGAGAAATAATTTGTTTGTAAAATCACGTCGAAAAGTCTGTAGGATAATTATAAGCCAAAGCGAACCAGAGGAAAATGTAAATTTTTTTGCTACAGTATCTCCAATCATTTCCAAAAATCTGAATCATAAAAAGAATCACTGCAAAATCATGCTGTCTTATTCAATGTCTCAGATGTATTTATAATTTTATTTTAATAGAATTGGATAAATTTTATCTGAAAAAAATGTCGCCCATCACAGAACCAGTAAGCTCAGTGGTTAAGTGTCAGTCTGTTGTGCAGGAGGTAGTGAGTTCAAATCCAGGTAGGACCTTAAAATAACTGGGAGAACGGGTACTGCATGCCTTTGCTCTGATATCTGCAAATGGTTCTAAAAGCTTTGTGTCTTCTTGGATCACAATGTTAAATTGTAGGCCAACACTGAGAATGCAACCAAATCTCTGGTAGTGACCACCCTCAAGTGTAGTGGAATTATATAGTCGTATAGATATAGAGTAAATGAATTTGTCCCCAATTATAGCAATCAGACCATGCTAAATACATTGACTCTCTTCTCTGTTAGTAGTAGTAGTTCTAATTCCCTTGGTGCCACTATATACATTTTATATATTATAAATATACAGGCTAAATCTAGTTACTAAGAGGATTTCAAATGAAAGTGTATTTCATCTTCAATCTCATGTGGCCCGAGTGAAAGCCCAGATGGGCTCTTGTTACAGTTAAATGGACTAGCCGAAGTTGTCGCACTATGAAAGATGTGGTATATGTGTATTTGGCCCACTGATTTTACCACCGCAAATAATGATTGACCGATGGCATTTTAATCTACTCCTCACTTGATGGATTACCAATTACTGATAATAATCGATAATAATTGATTGATCAGGCATTAAAACGTTGTGACTATCGATTTTTATCGATACTAATCAGCTAATTATATCGATTAATATCCATTTATCGATTAGCTTTCCGATGATCGATTTCGATCGATTATTTACGTCTCGGTTGAGCACCCAGCCTGTACTGTCGGTCGCTTCAAACTGATGTCTAATGAGCAAGAAATCGCCAGGGAGTTTTGAGCTGTCAAAGCGAGGGAGCATGGCAGACTTGCCTGTTTTGCTTCACTCGCGATCTCTTCCAGGTTTAGCCGACATCTTGAAACATTTAATGCGACTTTCTGCTGACCCTAAATAACGTTGGCGCTCACGCCCACGAGGGAATTCGCCGAACGAGTTCCGAAGAGGCACGTAGTGCCGAATCTCCGCTTCGGAACTTGTTCGGCGAACTCCCTCGTGAGCGTGAAAGCCAACATTATTTAGGGTCAGCGGAAAGTCGTATTAAAGGGTTTCAAGATGGCGGCTAAACCTGGAAGAGATCGCGAGTGAAACAAAACAGGTAAGTCTGCCGTGCTCCCTTGGTCAAAGGAAAGAAACCGAGTTTCTAATTCAAACAGCGAGTAGCAGTGTCACGAACGCCGTCTTCGTAACACTAGTGAGCTCAATAGAGGGTTTTCACTCAATCCCCAGAGATTCAAATGACAAAGGGCATGGCGGCCATGTTGGTGTACCTAACAAAAGAAGCAACGTAGAATCTATTGTTAAAGGTACACCAACATGGCGCCTATGACGTCACGTAAAAACGCTCTATATTAGACAAGCGAAATGCAATTTGGATCATGCGTACAGCTCTTTTCTAGTAAAACCTGTTTTCGAACTGGTTTGACTCGTCCATGATTGTGGACGGTGGATGATTAAAGAAAGCGTCGAATGACGGCAGAGGTCTCTCTCCTTCGCTTTCCATTTTACCAAGACAGAGAGAGATCTTCCTTAGCAGGGCACATCGGTTCACGATCAACAGTGAACACCGATAAAACATTTGCTGAAGCCGATCTTGAAACAGTTTGAAATGACCTAAAAACGTTGTTGAAAGGGTTTGAACGATATTGAATGCATATTGGAAAGATTTTGACTTCGTTTAAAGGCCATTTCAAACGGTTTCAAGATCGCCGGTTTCGACAAATGTTTAAAATGTTGACTGCGGCGCTCACATGACACTTGCCCGTGACGAGATCTGCTGTTTCTAAATGTTACCTTTGAAGATGATGCCGATGCCATCGCTTATACAATAATTATGAATAAAGATGCTGAGAACCGGCAAAAGGTCGGCAGAGGCCAGCAGAAGAATAATTGCGACACCTGAACTACATGCAACCACCAAAGTTATCAGTAAGAGCGGGAAACACGAAAGTGAGGCTGACACTGACATGATTTTCCGCTGACCTGAAATACAGTCCCACCTTTTTTACACAATCTCTCACTGCCGAACGTGCGTTGCATTCCTCGTGTTTCTCCTCAACCATCGTGCCAACTAACGCTCCTAATTTCTCCTAATTTCTCGGAGCATCAAGATAAAGGAAGTGCGAAACAACGTAAGTTAAAATCTTGGATACTGTTGTGGACCAAAGTCGAAACCATAGGTTCAAGTCCTTCATCAGGTAAATGTTTTTGAATGTGCGCTGTTCACACCATTAGTGACCTGTTCCTCTTAAACTATCCTGCGTTATGAGAGAAGTACATTGTGAATGTCCTGATATGTTTTCCAATCTGTTTTGAAAAATTCAGTTATAAAGGATGTTGGATTATTCTAGGTGATTGGGATCATATCAAGTTTCATACCCAATCGAAAATTTCCTATTCTTGGGTTGCACATGACGCCACAGCGGCCGTGTTGGAGGAACATCAACAAAATATTCCTCATTAGTGTCTTGTGTTCCGTCCTCCAACATGGCTGCTTTGTCTTTTGAATCTCCAGGGATTGATTGCAACCCAAGAATTGAGAATCAATCGAAAGTCAAACATCTGAGAACGATAAAACTCCACATGATCTTAATCTTGCTATCCACAAAAACAACAACTTTATTTGTACTCTCTACAACATACATGCATAACATGCGATTTGAAGGGAGAAGAACACAGCTACTTAGATATAGCAAAGGCTAATCGAGCTAAGTAGCTGGGTCATGCAGGAATAATTGATACAGTAGCGCTCATAGATTTGATGGAAAAAAAATACAAAGAGAACAATACTAATACACACAAAGCTTATCTATAATAAACGTACCAAAAATACACACACATACTAATACACACAAAGCTTATCTATAATACACGTACCAAAAATACACACACATACACACATACTAATACACACAAAGCTTATCTATAATACACGTACCAAAAATCCCATGTCAATATTTGGGGATTTTGTCGTTCTCAAATGTTTGATTTTCAATTGGAAATTTTCGATTGGAGTCGAAAACTTGACATAATCCGGTAATTGGAAAATGATCTTTTTCGCGTTTTGAATAATAAGAGAAAATGAGCTCTCGTTGGCATGTGCCTACCTAGGGAATTGGGGGAAGGTATTTATAGGGTTGTTGAGGTTTTTTCGTTCTCTTAGTGCTACGTATATATACTGGAAGGCCCCGCATGAACCAGCTAAAGTTCAGATAAGTGCTACGATTTTCCTAGTATTGGGCGTTAGTTATCCGCATAATGTGTTATGGCGAAACTAGGACCATCCTCGGCTCCTCTTGACTTTAGTGCAATTTTGGAAGCTCAAAAAGCCTCTCATTACGATATGTGCTCGGTCTAAATGTGTCTTTAAGATTACGCAGACATTTTTACACCGGCGATAAAAGCAATCTGGAACTTATGTCTGAAAACCTGCACGTGGCCAAGCTCCTGGAAGGAAGCTAATATCAGCCCCATAGCTAAGATTGAAGCACCCATAGATTATCCTGACTATAGGGGAATTAATATCACACCGGTGATCGCTAGGATCTTTGAGCGGGTTGTTTATAATAACTATGCTAAAGAGAATGTCGAAGCTAACCTGTCTAAGTCGCAATTTGCATATCGCACAGGAGGGAACTGTACGGATGTCCTTATTAGGATGCAGCATTTCACGCTGAAAGGCCTTGGTAACACTGATACTTCAGGTGTTAGATTATTCACTATGGACTTTTCTAAGGCATTCGATAGTGTCAAACATAGCATACTAAGTGATAAATTAAAGAATTGGTTCGATTTAAATCCTTTTATTGTTAATTGGTATATAGGTTTTTACAAAAACGCAAACAAAGAGTCATACATCAAGGAATGACATGTGAATAGTAATACATCAACAAGGTAGCGTCAGTGATCCGTATCTTTTTAATATGAATGTTTATGAATGATCTACGACAGCGCTAGATAAATATGCAGATGATTCGAACTTACAGATTATCATAAGTAAGACTGCGCCAGATGTATCAGTTCTCGCGATCAATCACTTTATGAACTGGACAAACTCAAATGCTATGTCTTGTAATCCAACTAAATGTAAAGAACTCATTTTTAATAAGAAAGGACACTTATCTCACTTTAATAATATTCCTAACATTATACAATATGATGCATTGAAGCGGATACTTGGAGTAATCTTTCAGTCAGACAGTAAATTTTCAAAGCATGTCACTGTTTAACTCAGAAGCAAACAAGTGCCTTTTTATTATTAGAACTCTTCGAAAGGAAGGGTGTAGTCAAAAGGAACTCGGCCATCTCTTTAAATTACTCATCCTACCTAAATTAACTTACGGTTTATCTGTCTATGGCTCTAGTGAATCTGACCTTACCACAGTACAGCGCTTTCTTAAAAGATTCCATAAGAGAAAGTACTCTTCAGAGCTTATTAACATTCATATTTTTTTCGAGAAAAGTGACCGACACATTTTTAATAAAGTTAACTCTATTTCTAATCATCCATTACGATCACTGTTGCCTACGGTTAAGCAGTCCTCTCGAAGGCTTAGAAAACAAACCGCCGTAGAAGAGCGTTTTAAAGGTAGTTTTGTAAATAGTATCCTATTCGCATCATTCCCTTTCAGCTCGTGCAATAAAAATGGGCATTGTCGCCCGAGTTCAGATAGAAGGAGAGCAGAATAAGCAGCAGGGAGGGGGGAAGGGACGGAAAAACTGAACTCGGTCGAAAGGAAGGGGAGCGAAAGGGAATGATCGAACGCAATAGTGGAGGAAGGTCATCCCGGTACTAGAGGCGACAGTGATCCTGACGCGAACTGTGCGACGAACCTAGGTGGAGTTCTTATTTATACTCGCTTTGTAAGGGACTGGTGCGAATAAGAATAGGCATTATCGCCCGCGCGAGATCAGGGAACTCCATGACTCATACCCCCGGCCAGCTAGGGAGAACACCCAAACACCCATACTTAAAATACCCATACTCAAAACGGCCCATACTTACCACACCCAGACTTAATACGGGATAAGCGGTTTATGAGAGTATCAAAACGAATTTAAACTGAATTCGAGGCCGGGAAAGGAAAGACGTTGACGTAGTCCTTCAAGGTGTTATGTCGGAGTAGACAGAAGAGGAGCCAGCGGTAAGGGTACCCCAGCGGAAAGCAACTCAGTTGTACCTCCAGGGCGTAGGAATTGGGCCAGCATCAAGTAATAGGATGTGGTGTGGGTATTGTGCCAGCCCACATGACTCATCATGTCCGCCCAACAAACTAATAACTATAGCAGGTCTATTCTGTAGGTCAATACAGTGGCGGCACCATCCAGAGTAAAAGACAGACAAACCGGCAGGGACTAAGGCTGGAAACTGGGAAGGGGAAGAGAGAGAGGGTGCCATCCCCTGGGGAGCACGATCAGAATAGCGGCCAGAGGCAAGCCGGGTTAACTGCAGTGAAATGTGGGGACGTGGGAAACCCAGGGGATGGCAGCCTGAGCGTCAGTAATCCGACTAGGGAATTAGTATCCCTTTCACGCTGCCATGGGGAATAGGGTGGGGGAGGGTGGGGAGGTGATGGGGAAGGGGTGGTCGGCGGAGGGGTACTAGACAGCATAAACGCTAAAATACGTATACTCCCAAAATGAATGAAATAAAACAAATAGAACATAAAGACTAATCCATCGAATAAAAACTGTACGGCACAAATGGAGCACGTGTGCGCGAATTACTCTGGCAACTGATGCCAAACGTACGGATGAATGGGGAATAAAAACTAAATCATGAAAGGCGAACCAACTAGTATATATAATACCAATGGCGTAATATAAACCTGTATAAGCGTTAGCGAGAAAAAAATGCGTGATGAACAACTGATAGACTCATGGCAAACTACATGCTAAACGTATGATAACAATAACACTTAGCCCCAAACTCCTTATGGTAAGTTAGCCCGGGCACGAAATGGTCGTAACTACGCATACAACGTGCACTGCAAATAGAGTTAAAATGGAACGGGTACAGATAACTTATGTAAATTGAAACAATGCTCCACAAAAACACACTTGTACTCGAGAAACAAGCACCCATGCTAAACTCACAAAAACCCATACTAAAAAGGTAGTGTGCAAAGAAATAAGTCGAACGACCAGGAGAAAGCACTAACCGAGGAACATCAATAATATCGTAGGAATCCTTGACCGTAAGTCAAACCCGTATAACGACCATGTATCAACTTCCGAACACTACATTAGTGCATAACAGTGGTGCCCATATCAGGTCATAGCAAATATATAGATATAAAATCCAAAAGGAAAAGATATGGCAACACAAGTACCAAACTCACGGCAGAGCATGCCAAAACGTGGAAAATAGAATACTAAAGCGAAGAATAGAAAAACGAATCAGAACATTACGGCACTGTACAAATCTGTATTTGTAAGGCCAGCACGGCGGAAGCTCACGGCAATACATGTGCCAAACTCACGGCAGTACATGCCATGCAACGTGCAAAAATAAAGGATTAACGAAGAATATAAAATTAACTAGAACATTTATACCGCACTACACAAATCCGTATTTGTGAGGCCAGCACGTAAATTTATGCCAACACAAGTGCCAACGGCAAAACATGCCGAACGTGCAAAATAAAGGACTAAAAACGAAGAATAGAAAATTAACAAGAACATTTATACCGCACTACACAAATCCGTATTTGTGAGGCCAGCACGTAAATTTATGCCAACACAAGTGCCAACGGCAAAACATGCCGAACGTGCAAAATAAAGGACTAAAAACGAAGAATAGAAAATTAACAAGAACTTTTATACCGCACTACACAAATCCGTGTCGTCCAGATACATATAATAGTAACGAAGGAATAAAGCAATATAGGCCAAAGTTGAATTACAACGAAGAGAAATACACCGGCGAAACTATCAAAGGAGACTAAAACGGTGATGCAACGCAAACCATGATAGATCAAAACAAAATACATACACAAGCGTAAGTGACCACGAGGACAAAAAGGCAAACACCAACCTGAACCACATAGTGAGAAAAAGGATTAAATTGCCTCTAGTTCTAGCGGCTGAGCGACGGCTTCATGTCGGAAGGGACTGGTGCGAATTTAATATTTTTTAAGTATAACCTAGTTTCTTAATTCAAGTTTTGCCCTATTTTATATATCTATGTATGATTTTATGATAGCTTTTAATATTATCTTCTTACCTCTTTACGTACTGTTTGGAACTGACTCACAGCAGTGTTTTATCAAGTTTAAAAATTCGAGGGCGAAGCCCGAGAATTTTTAGACTTGATAAAACACGTGCTGTGAGTGTTTTAAACGGCTTCAAAAACGCTTTTAGAATGCATTGAAAGAAAGACGCACATCTCAAGGGAATGGTTACTTAATGAACCATTGAACCTTTGTATTCACAACGCCATGCAAAATATTCGAGTAATCGCCGCCTGCAATTACGAACATCTCAAGAGAATGACATGAAGAAATTACCATACTATGTTGTTTGAAGCGGCGTTTCGCAATGCAAGTAGAACCTGCACTTGAAGGATTTGGTGTCGTGGTTTACCTCGATAAAGTTTAAGACTTGGAAAGCGATGTGACTGACATGACGGCAGACTCTAAATTTTTGCCTCCGGCACAAAATATGTAAGTTTAATACACATTTTTTATTATTTTACGGCTTTGAGTTTGGTTTAATAATTGGAACTAAACAGTGGCTCGGTAAACAAGTAATGGTAGTTGGATAACTTCATTTTAAAAATATTATCTGTGTATCTCGGTAGTCTGCTGTTATTAGTAAATTTAGTGCAAAATCTATTATCTAGGTACCTTATGTTCCGTGTACTTTTTGCCATCTTTGGGTCTTTATCAGTGAATTCTTAATTAGGATGAAACTTTATATAAAATTTCATGTTCATTAGTATTCTTTATATAAAACGTTCATCCTAATTAACAATTCAATGAGAAAGCTGAAACATCAATAGAAATTCCATTGTCTCAATCAGTTATAAAGGAGCATGCACGTGACTGATTTGCTTCATCTGATTGGACAACATGTTCATTAATTATTCATGAGTTTTTGAAATATTTGTAACATCTGATATGTATACAATATCAATGTATAATAAAGACATATTATTATTATTTAACTATTGTTCTCAAGTTCTTTTGTTTTTCAGATTTTGTGGTATCAGATTGGCTGAGAGCGAAACAAAAGCCCTATATAAACAAAAAACTAGTGGGGATTTCAAATTCCATAAGCAATACAACACTGACGAAAGATAGGCATGGGAGCGAATCAGAGACATGCGGCTATCTGTGTTAACTTTCTTTCTGTAGAACTAAGGCTTAATTGAACTACAGATTTCTGGAATTTGAATTTGCCTCCTTGGCAGTGTCAAATGTCTCGAAATAAACTTCTCGACAGAGATCAGGGACCGACTCTAAAACGGCCATTTGTGTGTTTAAACTGACTAGAATAACAAACGCTTCGGAATAAACTTCTCGAGACGCCGTCCGCAAACACGGGCATTTGTATGTTTAAACTGCCTAGAACAACAAACGCTTCAGAATAAACCTCTCGAGATGCAGTCCGCTAACACGAGCATTTGTATGTTTAAACCGCCTAGAACAACAAACGCTTCAGAATAAACCTCTCGAGACGCGGCCACTAACACGGGCATTTGTATGTTTAAACTTTATATATATATATACAGTCAATGCCAAAAAGGTTGTCCAGCAGAACATAATATAATACTATAATATCCATTGTTTTGGGCTATTGTCTAGACCAAGACAATAGGCCAAAACAATAGATATTAAAGTATTATATTATGTTCTGCTCGACAACCATTTTGGCATTGACTGTATATATATATATTAATATATATAACTTGTAATAAAGGTCCAATGTCTAATGCCAACGGATAGTCCAGCTACAAGGCTCCAAGGATTCATAGACGGTGCTTTGCAAGGAGTTAAATAAGATTAATAAAAAAGGCAAAGACCGTCAACTTATAACTGTAAAAAAAAAAAAATTGAACGTTTCGGCCATTCAGCCTTCTTCAGCTAAAAAAATGGAAAATGCGTGGTACAAGCAAATGGTAAAAAGATCTGTATAAATAACACTATGTGTGTACAATATGTGTAAAAAAGATTACATAATGCTATTGTTTAAAAAATCACTACGTTCAAATACCGTGTACAGCATTTTTAGTTACCGAACTTATTACTCGGGCTGCCTGTGGCAGCACCGAGTCTTAAAATGCAAGCCGTTATTTGTTTTTTTGTTGGGTGTCGCAAAATTTCTGCGCATGCGTTAAAGGTCAAGTTCACCACCAATCAGATCGCACTGTGCTGGTCACGTAACACTCGCCAGGTTAATTTATTTACACAATTTAATACAGTAAATCAAAATGGTCGACCCGCGAGGGCGAAAGCCTTCCAACAGGCTCAGGATATTTCAACTGGCGCTCTTGTTGACCATAAAAATACATGAACGTCGTAATACATTCGATCAGCGCTGTCTGGACAGATCCAATGTACATTTAGAAACGTAAGCGAAAAACAATATCCATATCAACGGGTATCGAATTATAATCAAAGGTTAGATTTCGTCAGGCGCGCTCAGATAAGAAAGTTCAAAGCTCTCAGACTAGGCGAGACAAGGAGATATCAATTTCAATGAGTCATTGTCAGAAATCTATTCCATCGTGGGCAATTATGCAATACAACCTAAATTTGGGTCAGGTCTTGTACAGCTAAGGCATGTTTTACGACAGAATAACCAGAGTCTTTCTACTGGATTGAGAGCTTGAGACATTATACATGTCTGCTAATATGGGGAAAACTGAAACAAAAAATTAACTTTGACGGCAGAAACCCTCATTGAGCCAAGCGGAATATTTACATGATCCGCTAAGATTTTTACAAATCTTAGTTAAGCAGATGTTTTCAGTGTATGCCAACTGAAATGCTGTGCTCGTTTTCTGGTTACGGCTCAGTGGGGCAACTACACGAACCTGAGAAGCATGAACTGCCAGCAAAGAGAGAGGAAAAAGCACTTGAAATGCACAGCGCTAGCTGAAGTAGGGAATATATATAATATCCGAGACGTTGAATTATGCACTAGTCAATTGAAATCCCGGCCCACCGACCCCCGGGACATAGCGGAGCATTAACGGGGACATGGCCGTGGAATAACGCACATTTAACGCTGCATTTCTCCGGTGGAGCGGGGAAAGTAACGGGTTGTAGCATCAACAACGCTGGAAAAGGCAAGTTCATCCCTTTTTTAAATTTCACTATAAGTGAGTTTTTGTTCCAAGCAAGCCAAGCGTTTGGCGTATCGCATGCGGTGTTTTTGCAAAGATTTGACGAAGACTGGGGCGAACGGGTCGATGTCGACATTAGCAATAAGAAAGTGTGCTTCAGAAAATGTAATATTTTCAAATAATGGAACAACAGATTGAAGCTTATGTATATTCAATTTCTCAATGCCTCAAATTCTGAAGCATATGCCGGGGCCATAGGGGCGGGTATTGTAACAGCCAACTGTTTCTCGATCGGCGGGGAAAAGGTCAAAATGTAACACTGTATAAATGTTACATTCCCCGCTATGTCCCGGGGGCCGGAGTTTCAATTGACTAGTGCATTACGTTACTGTGAAGAGGATCAAAATTCAAGTTTTGTAGCTTGAGACTGTCTTCTGCCTTGACTCGTGAGAGAAATTGGAAAAGATCTAGCTGTTTCATTCAGACATGCACTGGAAAATTTATTGAAAGCTACGGACTTACTTTATGAGATTATTATTCATTGTGGAATGAAAGGAAACTGGTTAGCGGAGGTAGGCTTCGAGGTAGGCTTCAACTTTCATTCCGATTCAGTGCATATGTGCACGAAGGTGGGATGCTGTCAACAACACTACCAAAAGATCCAAAACGAAAGATTCAGTTACGTAAGTACTGTAAGTAAACTCTTTTTCATTTGAATAAATTTCCTCTCAGTTTGTCTGTTAGTGCCTTTTTCTTCTAATTATCGCTTTATTTAACATCTGATTTAGAGTATGCGTACCTCAGAATAAATTATGTGAAAGGTCAACTGAACTCTTGTGTCGATATTAATAAAGCGCAAATGTGCCTTGTTACATGATCCCGGGTAGAAGGGTTACCCCTTTAGCAGGGACAACTTTACCGAGCGTTTATATGGAAAGCAAACCTCGCTGACACATTTTCGATTCCAAGAATCGCATCACAGTGCGCGTGCTCTGTGTGATCGATTTGCCCCGAGTTGTCCCGATTAGAAGGGACAAAGTGTTTATATGGCGTATTGATGTCGGAAAGTTGTCCCGGGAAGAAGGGACACCCTTCTCGCCGAGACGAGATATCCCTGGGCCAGGGACAACCCTTTTACCCGGGACGAGTTTATTCACAATGTAAACAGTCGATTGTGGTTTACAGAGAAATGTATGGAAAGTTGTCCCTTCCCGGGTAACTCGGCTAGAAGGGTTATTCCTTCTACCCGGGAAAACTTTCTCCATGTAACAAGGCCCTAAAGCTTTCTCATTAGGAATTACAATATTTTTCTTGCTATGAAATTTATGTTTCATTTCATATTTATTCATACAGTTTTAGCCGGACATTTCCCCGAGTTTTTGATCTATTTTCAATCAAATTCAAAGTCTGAATATGTCATTGTATTGCATTTATACACTTGAATTGCCAGTATTCTGTTGTTCAAATCCTGCGTTATCATAGTCATGTCATAAAAGCAATTAATAGACCAGACGTTTTTAGGACGTTCTCACTGGCGAATTAAAGCACGACTTGTTACTAATCTTCAATCTCATGTGACCCGAGTGAAAGCCCAGATGGGCTCTTGTTGTATTAAAGGTAAGCTAAAAAATCTGTTAAGAGTTACGCAATTGTCCTATGGGAAACTAAGATAAGAAGCTATGTTAATTATGACTGAGTTTATTTAGCGTAGTGAATACGGCTCTTTGATTTATATTCTTGCCTTTTGTTTAAACCGTAAGGCTGCAGTGTAAATAACTGGGCATTCCAATAGGCCTCTCTAGTAAGGAGAATATTGTGGATTCTTTCAGCACACTGTTCATTAATAATAGCTTCAATACAAATAAAAGAAAAATCCGCAAGAGAATGTTGTGTGTTGTTGAAATGGATTGCTACTTCGCAGGTCTTCTTATTAGTTTTCATGGCAGACTTGTGGTTTCTAAATCTATAACCTTAAATTCATTCGTTGTCGAGCCTACATACTGTACTTTGCACTTTAATATTACAGGAAACAAGGTATATTAGATTCTTAGACGGAAGTACAAGTGAGGTTATGCTTAATGTAATAAGTCTTATCTGTGGCGAAACTTCAGACAGTATTCGATTGATGAAAGTAGTGATTACAAAGATCACACTTTTTGCCACATTTAAAACAACCGGAGTGTGACTCCATTGAAACATCGTTATTCGTTATGTCGCGACTGACTCTAAAACGAGAGGGCGCAACCAATTCCTTGAGATTCTTGGGCCTTCTAAAAGCAGGAATAATGGATTTCTCCGTGAAAATATCCTGCATGACATTACTAGAATATAAAATAGCTAAATTGCTACGAATAATATTCCCAATATCTGGCAGATTGGGATTGTAATCTACAACCAATGGAGTCACTTTCCTCTTCGCTTTAGTCTTAGCGCTGAGCAAATAATTTTTGCTCAAAGCACTAAACATGAAGTCGCCAGGCTTAAGAATTTCTTTGGCGACAGATAAATCTTCACATCTAAACTTGTTCTTATTTACGTGTCGAAGATCTAGAATTAACCTCTTTTTGCCTGACTTCTGAATAGAAACAGATAATGGGTTAACAATTTCCGGTTGGTCAAACACTTCAGAAATACAATCGAGAAACAATAGTTCGTTAATAGCTACTTCTACAAACTCGGCTTCATCTAGAGCCGACTTATTGTTCTTTGCCTTGTAAGGACTGGGAATGTACAAAAACGGCAATCTGTAGCCAAGCTGAACAACATCTAAAATAAATTGAGATACTTTATTGTCCACCTATTCTTTATAGGCTCTACGTAGTCTCCTTCTAACAGAATTGCATTTCTGACCGGTTTTAAATTCGTATTTAATATTAATGTCTTCGATTTGTTGGCATTCAACCTCTGGTACGTTATGTATACTAATAACACAATCAGGCTCTAAGGATAGAATTAGATTAACAGAGTAGGAACTCACAATGACAAAATCAAAATTTGCACTAAACTAGAATGCACTACACCTTTTTCGTAAGTGTCCACGCTTTCGCCTAGTCATTTATGGGGCGGCATTTGACGAGCGGCAACGAAGTCGGGACAACTCGCCCTCCAGTGCCCAGATTTACCGCAGGAGAAGCAAACACCGGGTTGTCTTTGTGTTGTCTGTGTGTGTTGTCTGTGTTGTCGTCCTGGAAATGATAGTGGGAATCTGGGAGCTAGTTTGCTGACCAGGAGTTTCTCTAACAGTTCGTTGGAATGAAGGTCTAGAGAATGTGAAACGCTTAGTCGATTTCGCGGCTCTCGCTTCTGCTCTGTAGATCTTTTTCTCGTCCTCCTCATCTTCAGCTAGGTCGTGCTGCTTGTATTCAACCACGGTCTTCCAACCGAACGGTGACTTATCTGCCAACAAAATCAATTTATGTCTCTCTTTTAACAGAGACGTACCTGTATCTAAAGCTTCTTTAGTCTTCTCTAAATCTTTCTGTTCGAGATGATGTTGAGCATCTCGTTTCCAGTAATAATTTGTAAATAAATGTTGTGTAAGCTCCCTAGATGAGCTCCTGCTCCTGGAGCAAACACAAAGAATATATATGTTTAAATAAAAAACAATAGGACAGCAGCTACAGTTGCAAAATTCATAGGCGAGTGCTTTAATGTTTAGAGACAATGGCCTCAAAGAACTCTGATTTATTCTGCCGCGACCCTTATCATTCTGAAAGCCCCCAAACACTTGTAGCTCAGTGAAGTGCACATTTATTTGGATTAATGTCTATGTACAGATGTATACGACTCCAAATAAAACTATCTATCTATCTATAAGCCCACCAAAAAAACACCTTACAAATGAGTATAAGCCCAGGGCTTATAACCGGGATTTTACGGTATAAGGGATACTAGTGTTCTTAGTAATTTTATTAGAAACATCAAGAAGCTCAATTTAGGCGAATAATTAACTTGTAACTGCATGTTCTGTATATAACGATTTGCCTGCTTTTCAGGTGTTTCAGATGTTTTAATCACAATATTCAATGCTTTTATTATCCATTTAATTATTTATTTTTGTCCCATATATATACAGTCAATGCCAAAAAGGTTGTCCAGCAGAACATAATATAATACTTTAATATCCATTGTTTTGGCCTATTGTCTTGGTCTAGACAATAGCCCAAAACAATGGATATTATAGTATTATATTATGTTCTGCTGGACAACCTTTTTGGCATTGACTGTATATATATATATATATATATATATATATATATATAACTCATTTTCTTTTTCTTGAATAGGCTTATTCCATTAGTTATTTAGATATATTATTAGTAAGTTATTTGATTTTATCATAGATTAATATATTAGCTATACACGTACATTTTTGTAACGAGTTTCCCAACTCATTGATGTCTCGTGTCTAAATAAAATTATACAACGGCAGGGCAATGATTCCCAAATCAAGTTCTGTCGGTATTGTTTATTGTGACGCGAGCGATACGTGGTCCAATGTGGTCAGGAATCATGCGAGAAATGTTGGCCTTTAAATACGTTCTTCTATCTCATCCATACATGTACATTGTCCGGCTCAACTGTACCGGTAAATGGTTTACTGACAACTAAAATGTTCCTAAAATAATCTCGTGTGGCATATACCATAGTGGTAAGCATCTTTTGCAGTCCGAGGCCATGCAGATTTACAGGATCTGCTGTTCCAGCAAGGTATCAATTGAAATGGAATGGATTCCTAGATCGGAGAACGTGAAGCCGATTTTCTGAGGCGGTTTTATGATTCTGATGATTGGGGTTTAGCTTGCAGTACGTTCCACGCGAATGATCACGTTTGGGGGCCCATACCATTGATCGGTTTGCTAACAATTTAAATGCGAAACTGCCAAGATTTAATTCTAGATTTTGGAACCCGGGATCCGAAGACATGAATGCTTTGTTCTTGACTGGGACGGTGAAATAATTACATGTGTCCTCCAATTCTCTCATTCCTCGAGTTTTACTTCACATCCAGAACTGCAAAGCTTCGGGAACTCTGGTTAATTCCCCTGTAGGTTTCTGCTCCTTTCTGGCTTATGAAGTTAGTTAGTCATGACGGAGAACTTCATCATTGATTGGATGGACATCCCACCGGTGAAAGAAGCCTTCGCTCCGGGTAGTTGCAACAGCATAAGAGTCCAGCCTTGAGGAATTTTCTTAATTCCTTACAGGTTAGCCTTTGGCGTTTAGTCATGCGTGTACGTGTATTGTATATTTATTTATGCCTTTAGGTCCACCTTTTCTTCCTTTGTATTCTTGTGCCGTGCGGCCTCCAGTCAGCACACAACACACAAGGATGTGTATCTATCTATTTTTGTTGCCGCATGGGTTTTTTAGGCGCATAATGTGCCTCAGAATACCTGGCTGCTGTGTCGGGAGACAATCCCCTACTCTTTCCCGAAATAACACAACAGATTCTTTCACGTCCACCCCGTATAGATTAGAAGAGGAAGGAGACAAGGCCAACGACTTATACGTCCCTGCCCAAGGACGCGGCTGGGATTCGAACCCCCGACCTCCCGCACTCTAGACCATGCTCTACCAACTGAGCTAACCGGAGCCGGGGTGGTGCACTGGTTAAGCGCTTCGCCCTCTCACCTCTGTGGCCCAGGTTCGATTCCCGGCCGCAGAGCCATATGCGAGTTGAGTTTGTTGGTATCTCGTCCTTACTCCGAGAGTCATGTTTCACCGGGTTCTCCGGTTTTCCTCCCTCCGCAAAAAAACAAGGCGCTAAATCCCAATTCGATGTGTGAATTAGCCGGGTCCTAACTTTGATCAGCCCCCATGGTTGTTTCAGGTCTACTTAGAAATTCAGAGCTTTTTTTTAAACACTCGACTACACCACCTTTTCAGTTTTTCATCCAGGACGGAATCGCGATTGCATGGGATAAAGTCCGAATGAACTGACACCAGTAACCTGTCGAACATTACTCCATATTGGCTTCGACATTTATCTAGAAGTAATCATAGGTTATCAAGGTGCGTTCGACATATTTTTTTGTATGAGAACTACGTCTCTCGGCTTTCAATTGTTTTCTCAACATTGTAATACCACTCCAATTTGTGTTTGAAATAGTACATAGGAGTTAGTATAGAACACAATCAACCCTATTCAGATGTGTATAAACTGTGTTTGAAATAGTACATAGGAGTTAGTATAGAAAACAATCAACCCTATTCAGATGTGTATAAACTGCATCCCACTGTTTTCATGACCAAGGCTGTCTCCATAATACTGACCGCTAAGTGTCAGTGATTACACTCCAGTGTAGAACATAAAATATATGTGCATGTGTGTAAACTACACCTTCAGAGGATTCAAATTATTCCTAAAGTGAGACCAAGGCTGGCTGCAGAATATTGAGTGTCCATTGTTATTAGGGTACACAGCAATAAAGAGTACTTTAAATTTCCCTCACCATGTTTTGATATTTAAGTTCCTTGACATATCCAAGTGTGGTTATACCCTGAATGCAGTGTTAATTTGTATAACCACGATGAAACCACCACGATGCACACGTGTTTAAAACGCTTCAGGTATGATTTATAGCATCTTGATCGTTTGCAGTTTTGGTATCGGCAAACCGAACAGCACAATTCAATGCAGCGAGCAAGCATTTTTCGATCGCAGATTCACTGGGGTTCAGCGTAAATAAATAATTATGGCCGAGTTGAATGTTCAAGGTACAAAACAGACCATATTGGACTTTGTCAGTCCTCCAGACGTACTACACACTTTCATCGGGCTTTGCTCAATTGTACTTGCAAACCTTTGAAACATCATTGCATTGGATTGTCGGAAAATAAGGCAAGTAACTAACCGATCGCGAGCAAAACAGAAACCATGCGAGCGGCCATTTTGGTGAATGCAAGCATCGTTTACGTGTGGTTACCAGTTCCCCGGCCGAGATAATTTATTCTAAAAAGTACACACGAATCTCGATTTCTTTCGCCTGGGGAAGCACAGGTAGCCCACACATGACCACAGGAAGTCCACTGCAAGATTAGTATGCGTTCGCCTTCGTCGAACGCAGCTACAAGGTTCCCTTGTCTGATAGTCGGCCGTTCTACTAGTACTAGTCGGCTGTTCTACTAGTACTGATTTTGCGATGCTTGTCAAATGATATAAGACATGGCATGTGTATCTCCGTATCGTGCAGTGATAAGTCATTTGATATCAATATTATTAACTCGGATGTCTCTCTTTACCAACAGATCAGTTACAACATGTCAAAACCTGTGGTTTTCGTGATCGGAGCATCCGGTAACTGTGGGGCCGCGACTGTGCGAGTGTTGTCATCACAGTACGCCTATAAACTGGACATCACAGCCGGTGTACGCAACCCAGAGAAAGCTGAAGTTCTCCAGGCATTGACAGGTAACCAATAGAACATTTCGCGGGTTAATTTTGCCATTTTGAAAGGGATGCAAATATGGCGCGAAATACAGTGTTTGTATGGGAACCGATGCTAAATAATTTCCGTAAAATCGAATTTATGAAATATTCACTGTCTGCAAACTTAAGATACCAGGTAAAACATTAACTGATCAAAATTGGAGGGATGTAGCTGTACTGGGAAGCGTGCATTTTCCATACATTTCTCTGTAAATTTTCCCGCGAATTAACTTTTAGCTAAATGTATGGAAAACTGAAACACGACTGTACGCTTTCCAACACAGCTACATCGCAACGATATACAGTATACAGTATACAGAACTGCTGGGGTCAAAATTCCAACCACACGCAGCCCATGGACAAATAAACACATGCTTGTAAGTATTGTCGCTTTTTATTCAATATTAGTTTTGAAAATCCAACACTAAAAAATCCCATACAAATGCTAGGAAATATTGCCACTTACAGAGCTTGGGTTCCCTGTGTTTTGATCAGTTACTCTTTTACCTGGGTAGATAGTGAATATTTCAGAAATTCAATTTTACGGAAATTATTTAGCATCGAATTCCCATACAAACACAGTATTTCGCGCCATGTTTGCACCCTTTAAAAATGTCGGAATTAATCGCGAACTGATCTATAGACAGGTTTTGTCATACTGGATTTGGCATATTTACATATTTACATGACCCAGATTTTCTTCTGCTGGAGTTTTGAGGTCCATCAATCAAACGTACCTTTGTACTCTACCCCGACTCTCATTGGATAAACTGTGAATCGAGCCGAGACAAATTGTAGATTTTATCGGCGTTTGAATGGTTTCGTCGCCAAAGCGTCCAGAATCAAGCTGGATTCAGTGACGGCTGCCAAACCGCCAGTCACATCATGGATCGCGTACATATGCAAAGCGCTGTAAGAATAGGAAGGATGATTTGACTTAGATGGACAAAAAAGAACGTCACACAAATTAGAGTTTGGAACCCAAAGGGGAACATTAATTACTGCGCTTGCAAATATGTGTGCATTGAATTAAAGTGTATATCAACCCTACAAAGTTATTATTGATTTGAAATCTCTGAACTGAGTACATATCGATGGCCAAAAAATATTTTTCATTCAGTTTCATTCACTCCTTAAAGTTCGCAAATACACCACGTCGTTGCAAGTTGGCCGGGCACTGGGAGAATGGATCGTTTCCCGGTTTTACGTCACAGAATATCGGGAATTTGACGATATTTTGCTTTTGTTTTGAGCTAAAATCTTCGGCTGTTCGACTTTTGAGGAAAATTCCAAGATTTCGGCTCAAAACAAAAATCCCGATACTTTGTGACGTAAAACTCAGGAAATCGACCCATTCTCTCAGTGCCCGGCCAACTTGCCAGGGGTGGTGGATGTGCGCACTTTAAGGCGTCATTACGGGGTGGATATGAGACTGTTTTGGTCATCCTTACCAATTATGAGATTTCATATCAATAGCTTATACACACTCTAAGCTGAGATATAAAATGTAAACCTGGAGTGCGACATTTATGACCCCCATAGAATTGTTTTCAACTGATTGGGTGCCCAAAAGTAATCAGGTGATTACTTTCGAGTTTGATTGGTTAGTTATCCACGATTGCATTATTTTCCTTTGCGTCGTTATTGGTTGAAGTAAAACCAGTCACGAATTACTTCAGTTTGTGATTGGCTCATTGGCCCTCGTTGCGTTTTTACTTGCTCGTGATTGGCTCATTGGCCCTCACTGCGTTTTTACTTGCTCCCATGATTGCCTTTTGGTTTTACGACATTCAATCGAAAAACCGCTCTTTGATAGTTATTTCCTTTCTAATCCAGGTGTGACCGTAGTTAAAGCAACGATGGGTGACAAAGACAGCCTCTCCACCACCCTCCAAGGAGTAAATGCTCTCTTTATTATCACCCCGCCTGTCGAGGAGCGTGTTTCTATAACCATAGCAACAGCACAGGCAGCCCAACAGGCTGGTGTCAAACACATTCTCGTTGTTAGTGCTACGACAGCTGATTTGACGAAGACTGTTTTTGGTTCTCAGTACAAAGAGATCGAGAGCTCCATTAGCAAGTTAGGTGTACCAGTTACTTATCTTCGTCTTCCCATCTTTATGGATAATTACTGGGCATCACGGGATAGCATTAAGAATGAGTCGTCCATTTATATGCCAATGGATCCTACCAAGAGCTTTACTCCTGTTCTAGTAGATGACGTAGGTAAGATAATGCACTTTTATTTAGAGATGTACTACACCACCATGGAAACAAAATCGGACTTCATTTATTTAAAGGCACTTGTACGAGATCGGTAGTATTATTAGCAAAACCTGTAAATGCTATTTTCCACCTCCAATCGATTGTCGGTCTTTCTAAAACAGCGTTTTGAAAATTGTTTGCTATCCAGTAAAGCCTTTCCCATGGGATCACGAGCTCAATTCATTCACCAGTATTGAAGTGTATATCAGCACGTGACTGTTAGCTGCATGCAGAAAGGTTTAGTCTGCCCGTCTTTTCTTGCAGTCTTGATAAGACACCAGCAAAATAACTTGAACATCGCGGAGCCTATGCTGCCTTTCCGGCGTGAAGTCACGTCAACCACAAATTGCCAGTGGACTACTTCTGATTAGAAGGGGTTTCTATATTAAAATGGCTCAGTTTCTGTAGGAAGTGGGTGGTTATCTTTGTTTCGTTCCTACTGAGAGCCGGAAGAACAATAAAGACAGACATTAACATAGGTTTGATTATGAGAAAAGGCCTTCCAGATTATGGGGCCGGGTAAACCTGGAAACAAAATTAGCATCCTTACATGACGCATACAAGCCGTGTCAGTCACACTTATTAAAACCCGTATCGGTCTGGGTAGAGACCTTTCAGTGCTGCCTTTGCTATGCAAGAGGAACTCCACACTGTAACACGCTTTACTGCAGAAATACTTGGGAATAAAGACGGTAGCATGCGATAAAGTAGAAACTTTAGCTTACAACAACGCAATCATCCTCACATACCCAGGGGCACTGAGTTAGTAGGCGACGGGCAAAAAAGGGACGGAGGGGGAGGGGGGATGAGCTTAAGAGCCCCTGGGGACACTTACTGTAAAGACCAGTTCTAAGATTACACGCATTTTTACAGTCTGTAATTAAAGTACAAACTAACGAACTAAGTTTTTACCAACTAATAGAGTAATATCGTAAACATATTTAGCAGATATCTTCATGATGGCTCATGATGACTCATCATTCATGGATAGTAAGTACAGAAATAAAGACTTTGTATCGAATGATTTAAATTATTATTAATTATACATGCAATTTGTCGATGAATTCTTCTCTGATACAACGAAGTAACAAAGCACTAAATAGGGTGAACAAAGCGAAAACCGTAGGTGTTATATTTCAAGAGAAACGAATAATCACGGAGGCGATTTTATTTCAATTTTTAAAAAGATTTTAAATAAAAAGCTGAGTGAGAAAGGTGGGATACCTTCCTGTGTCTGCAGTGCCTGCAAACATCGAATCGACAAGGATTATGAGCGGTTAAAACTCATAAGACATATCATTGTAAAAGAACTGCGAAATGCTGCAGCGAATGCACCGTATATCTCCATCGATTATAAAGGAAGGAATCAAAACGTCTCCGATTCAAAGTCAAAGAAAAACGAAAGGTAAATTCGTATAAACTCGCGGTAAGTCCTGCATGATCCAGGTCTGGTATCTGGTCCCCTCAACTGTCAGTATTTTAAAATACGAAGTCAGTTTAATAGACCATAAAAGCTAGCTATAACAAACCGTGGCTCGCTAATAGCTGTAAATATATTGTGGCCGCCAAATACTTATACTACAGTCTCCAATCATTCCTACTGGCAAAAAAGTACCTCTAAAAGCATTGCATCAGCCCTCAGTTGGTTAGATTCATCCAGAAGCTCCGGCTTGCTGCTGTTGAAGGACGTGTTCCCCTCGACATTCAAGGAGGGTCTGAATGTGTGTGTGTGGGGGGGGGGGGGGGTGGAGGGGGGTCTACATGTCAGTTGTGAGTTAAAATTTTGGCCATTTGTCAGTTGTCAGTTAGCCCTAGTTAAACATTACTAGAGAAAATTTACAATGTTTGACCCACAAAAAAAAACAAATTTGTTAGTTGTCAGTTATTTTTCGGTTGTCAGTTAACTCCATTCAGACCCTCTTCAAGCAATAACAACAGTAGCTGCTAAAAGTTAAAACTGCAAGATCTACTGGTACTCAAATGTTGTCTTCAAATCCGGTTGGTAGCTACCCTGGTTCCAGAGGTTTTCTAGAGAGAAGAGCCGCGGCGAAAGAGCCGCAAAACGGCGATCAGCGAGCTGCGAAGCAAGCGAGAAGAGAACTGCGAGAAAACCTCTGGTATCGGTTGGGTGCCTCACTTTCATGAGGGTCAAGATCTGACTGTCTTTTCTGATTGGAGGAATATTTAATGAGCTCAACAAGAACTGTGATTGGTTAGATATATTGTTCTCAGGGACGGAAGGATAAGTAATCATTGTGATATCGTATGGTCAACTAGAGAAGGGACGGGAATTATTTACGTTTGCTGGCTCAGCGATCGAGGTCCGCTCGATTTCGCACGTAGAAAATTATAGTATTCATATGTCGATTCCTCAAATCATCTTTGAAGACATCGTATCATCTGTACTAAAAGATCGCTTTCCCAAGATAACATTACCTAACATTAAGACAAAGCGTTATTTGGCGTTATAAGTCGAATCCTACCGACTGGTCATGGCAAGTCGATAATTTTTCAGAATTATCATTGAGAGGGTTTAGTTATCCACGGAACGCAATAGTTATTGTTATCTGCCCTCTAAAATCATTGGTGGACTCTCACATTGATCTAAGGTCTTCTCAAACTTAGAATAGTTGTGTTCTGTAGCATAATTTTCTTGACACTGGATCACTTGTGAAACGCCATTTAGGTCGGTATTCGTTGTAGATCGGCTACATGCTTTAATGTTTATCCTGCAGACTCTGCAATGGTCGTTTGTTCGGGATTTTACGGCTTTGAGTGGTGTTTTAATTTTACGGGGAGTTCTCTGCTCTGTAAACATCCCCGGGTCGACGAACTGAATCGCATGCATTTGACATGTAAACAAATTAATCACTCAACCCGAAAACTTCTGGCATTCTTTTACCCTGACTACCCAACTGAACAAATTTCATAGTATAATGTGACCCGCATGTGGTATCTCTCTCCTGATTGGTCGATTTATTAATTACTCAGTTGATATGTTTGACAGTTTTCAAAACATGAAAGTGAAATTGGCACCCACCGATACCAGAGGATTTCTCGCTGCTTCGCAGCTCGCTGATCGCCGCTCTTTCTCCGCGGCTGTTCTCTCTCTAGAAAACCTCTGGGTCCAGAGTAGTTTGGTAGCTTGCCAAAAACATCTCTTATTCCAACGACATTCTCGATTATTAATCTTTGCTTAGGTTTAAGCTCAATAAAATTGGGAAACGCTTACAGGGTGTCTTCTTCCCCTTCTCCCCTCCCCCTCCCCTTCCTTCTCTTTTTTGCTCGTCGCCTACTAACAGCTCCTGGGTATCCGAGGATGCAACGCAAAGGACTATGGGAATTCATAAATAGTCTACAACTGCCATATGATTGGATCCTATAGACCTTTCGTACGTAGCGGCCATCTTGGAATAATGCTAACCCAGCCTCGTACGCCGGGTAAGCATGAACAATTTATTCCAAGATGGCCGCCGCGTGGGCGGTTTATAATTTTATAATTAAAGTTTGTATTGGTTTTATTTCACCTCAATATACTTTTATTTTACAATATATTATTATTTGCTTGTAATGGTAGGAAGACTAAATAAACCCTTTTAAAACCTAAATAAACCCTAAATAAACCCTAGGGCTTTTTCTAGTAGTCTCCCTTTAAAGTTAAAATGTATATAGTTTACATTGTGGTAATATCAGGTGCCATTCATAATAAGTACACGTTTGAAATAGGTGTCGTAAAAAATGATGGTTCTCATAATAATGTGTTATAAATTTGAATTATCAGAAAATAATAACTGTAACCGTGAGTACATTTGTAATATGGAATATTAGATCGCTATTGGTTTGTTGATGATAATATTAGATCACTATTGGTTTGTTGATGATAATATTAGATCGCTATTGGTTTGTTGATGATAATATTAGATCACTATTGGTTTGTTGATGAAAATATTAGATCGCTATTGGTTTGTTGATGATAATATTAGATCGCTATTGGTTTGTTGATGATAATATTAGATCGCTATTGGTTTGTTGATGATAATATTAGATCGCTATTGGTTTGTTGATGATAACAAGTGCGATTTTAGTTTCCTTTTAAATATGGGGTATGAATAACATTCCTTTATGTTTGGTGGTATCTTATTCCATACATTAATACTTATGTTTCTTGTTGAAAAATAACCATAATTGGTCTTATTATATTGTTTGTGCAAATTATTTGATTGCCTAGTATTGTGTTTGTGAATCTGTTTATTTGTTAAGTAAAAGTCATCAAAATATGGTGGCAATATATTTTTATGTAGATCAAACATTAATGAACTGATTTGAAAAATATTTATTTGATGAACATTTAAAAGTTTTAGATTTTGAAAAAGTGGAAATGATGATGCTGGAGTATGAGGAGAATGTGATTATCATATCTTCTTTTGTAACACTAAAATTTTGTTTAATCTTGTTTTATAATTATTTGCCCATATGATGTTTCCATAATAAAGGTAAGGATAAACAAGGGTGTTATACAAAGTTAATAACAGTTGTTTGTTGATGTAATATCGTACTTTACAAAGGATTCCCGAAATTTTGAAAAATAAATTTGAAATATAATCAATATGTCTTTTCCATGTTAAAGGAGCAGTGTCACGATTAGTATTCATGCCCAAAGTTTTGAAAATGTGTCAGGCGGACAAGAAATCAAAAGATGTGACAGAAGTACAAGTCCGTGAGTAATCCGCTTGCATCGGCGTATTTGCACGTTATCTCGAGCCGAAATTGCTTTAAAACTATACTTCAGTATTATATGGTTAGGTTTGATGTTATATTTTGATAAAGCAGCATTTTATTTATTTCAATCGAAAGGGAAATTTGCAGCGGCGCGTGATTTTGCCATTGTCTATAACAACCAATCAGAATCGTGACACTGCTCCTTTAAATGTTTATCAATAATTATGCCAAGAAATTTAGTTTCCTCAACCTTTTGAATGTATTGTTTATCGATAATAAGATACACATTCCTTTTCTCATTTTTTTAATATGATTTAAACCATATGTAATTAGTTTTTTAAATGTTTAACGAGAGTTGATTATCGCTTAGCCATTTGTGAACAATATCAAGTTCTTCATTACTCGGGCCAGGCCTTTGGCCGGTTCGAGTCAGAAATCGCAAGTCTTTTTTATTTTCATTTTTTGTGTCGAGGTATTTCGCCGTCAACCAATCAGAAAGCACATTGACTACACGTTTTTTGCCACTCAAGGACAACCAGAGATTGCCTTAAAGGAGCTCATTCAACCAAGATGCATTGCGAATCACTGTTATTGTTTTCATTTGCACGTTCATTTGCACGTAAACGAGCTTATGCACTACTACTATACGGGAAACTACTTGAAATCGGACAGCTGCCAATCAGAAAATGTGATATCGGGCTGTTTATAAATAGAGTTTACGGGTTCCGGACGGTACAAAGTGCAGGTTGCAGGTTGGGTGCAGGTTGCAGGTTGGGTGCAGGTTGCAGGTTGGGTGCAGGTTGCAGGTTGGGTGCAGGTTGCAGGTTGGGTGCAGGTTGCAGGTTGGGTGCAGGTTGACAGTTTTCGATTGATAAATGAAATATATCAATAGATAAATAAAATAAATAATAAATTAGCAAATATAAATAGATAAATAAAATTAATGAATTAATTAAATCAAAGTCGAACAAAAAAACTTAATATGTCAGAAAATCGTGTGTATTTCCCTGAAATCGAATCGCACATCAACGAAACTTTAAGCACAAATCCTAGTAATAATCTTGATAAAGAAGTTTATAGGAAATTTCGTAATCATATGGTCAGGGAAATCAAACACAGTAAGCAATCATATTATAATAATTTATTTTATTCCAATAAGGATAACATTAGAAAATTGTGGACTGGTATTAGATCTATCGTTAACCTCAAGAACTCTGAGCTTAACACAGTGATTAAGCTAAATGAAAATGGTTGCATTATTGATAATCCCAATAAATTTGCTAATACTTTTCATAACTTCTTTACAAACATTGGTAAGCAAACAGAGAAGACTGTACCCAAAAGCAGTACTTCTGTGATTATCTTAAAGATAGTTTTCCAAATTCATTTTTCATATTTCCAGTTACTAAAGATGAAGTTACATCGGTCCTAATAGTATTCCTGTTTTTATACTTAAAACTCTCCAAGACAGTATTTCCACTCCTCTCACAGCCATTATAAATGATTCTTTCACTTCTGGGACATTTCCAGACAAACTGAAAATTGCCTCCAATCTAGATATGATAAAAACAATTCAGTATAGAACTATATCTGTACTCTCAGTATACAGTAAGATTTTTGAAAAACTAATGTGTAAACGATTATACAACTCTTGAAATGCATAATATCCTTTACAAACTTCAATTTGGTTTTAGAGAACACTGTTCAACATCACACGCACTCATATTAAGTATAATTGAACAAATTAAGTTCTCTCTTGATAATTCTGAATATGGTTGTGGCCTCTTTATCGACCTTAAAAGGCATTTGATACGGTGAATCATTCAATCTTACTAAAGAAACTAGAGCACTATGGGATAAGGGGAAATATAAATAAGTGGTTTAATTCTTACCTATCTGATAGACAACAATGTGTTATTCTACAGGTACGTGTGGTGTACCTCACAATCTGTTCTGGGGCCCTTGTTATTCCTTGTATACATTAATGATATGCCAAATAGTTCCCAAAAACTTAAATTTCATCTTTTTGCAGATGATACAAAAAAAAAATTCTTCAGCGGGGGATCTAGATGATATGAAAAATGTACACAATAGTGAACTTAAAAAAAGTATCCCAATGCTGTAGGGCCAATAGGTTAGCATTGAGCATTGAACAGCTATGTTATATTCCATTCCCCACGCAAAAAACCCTGCAAAGTTTTTTCCCTACTAATCAACAATAGGCTCATTACTGAGGTACAGTGAGTAAAATATATTGGTATTTTAATTGATTCCACTCCCTCCTGGAAAAATAAAATCCATGAACTTTGCAAAAAAATATCTAGGACAGCAGGAGCCCATTACCAGGAGCGTTCCTCTGTTATGGGTTGGGTCCCCAGCACATACAGGAGTAGATGAGGCTATTTTTAGATTCGAAATTCCCGCGAAAAGAGGTTGCCGCCATGTTGGTGCCCTTAAACAATAGATTCCTCGTTAGCTTCTTTTGTTGGGGCACCAACATTTGAATCTCTGGGGATTGAGTGAAAACCAGCAATTCGAATTCCCGCGTTGAAAGTGAGAAGAATGATAATGAGAAGTGACGTTAGCTATCTGATTGGCTAAGAATAGCCTACCTTTGTTCTTTTTCGCGCGAAACGCAATGCTAAAAATAGCCTCATCGATCTACCTCTGTGCTGGGGTACAGACACAGTGGGGAAGATGGACGCTCCTGGTAATGGGCTCCTGAGGACAGTTGGTATGCTTTCTAAACTAAGACATTTTGTTCCTTTAGATATTCTCCTTTTCACGCATGGCATAAGTTACCTCAAAAGCGATCACTAAAAGCGAGCCAAAAATATATAAACCAGCACATCTTGTTTAATTCGCTGTCAAATTTAACGAAATTTTCGTAGGTTAATATTAAAATGTAGTAACATCTTTAGGATCAAACACATTTGTATATTGACGTTAGTGTAACGTCATAACGAACGACTCCTTTTAAGGTCAAATTGTGCGTTACCTATACGTTTGAAATAAAGCATGTTATCACAACAACATAAATGTGTGTTTTTGATTGCCGCAATTTTAAAGTGTCTAAGATAAATATTTGCTGAGTTATTAAGAACTGAAGTTTGCTGTGACGTCACATTTTCTGACGTCATGGGTCTGACATCAGTCATGCTTTCTAAATTGAAGAAACATAAAAAAGACCATATTGCGGCGATTCAGTGTACAGAAATATATGACGTCATAATGACGTTTCCTCTTTCTCACTGTGAATTTTAAAGTAATTAATTCCTCTCAAAAATTGAAAATTCTAAAAACATACGGTTGTGGGTACCGATTTACTCTTTTGATTGGTAGATTGTCGTAAACAAATACTTTAAACTCTAAAAGATGAATGAAGAAGTTATTTTGTAAATGGTTCTGTATTGGATATTTCCCGCCAAATTTTGGCGGGAAAATTGCCAAAATTCAAAATTTCATAACTTTTATCCCTCTTAACCAATCGAACTCGGGTTTTCGGTTTCTTTGTTGTCGACATGATGGGAAATCGAAAATATAAAATTTACTGATGTTAGAGGTAATTGAAAACATCGAGAAACCTATTATAAATGGATATATGACGTAACTGTGACGTCATCAAAATGTCTACGGTAGTTCAAAGCCTCGGATTTCGTTTAGGTCATCGTTCTTCATCCTCCCACAAAAAATCAATCTTCTACGTTCGAAACTTTTGAAAATATAGCAAAGTGATAGATTTTAGGGTCATTTGTGCCAAGCGTGTTTAGTCTATAATTCCTTGATGTACCCTTTTTTTATCTGTGGAGTTGAGATCTGGGGCCTTACTTACCCCGCCTATTTAAAACCTTTTATCTGTAATCCAGAATAGGGCTATTAGACTTATTACGTTTTCTGACCCTAGATCTCACAGTGAACCTTTATTTAAGTCCTTAAATTTACTAAACATGACTGATATAATAAAATATCATGTTCTTCAATTTGTTTTCCGATGGAAAATCAATCTGTTACCTCCATATTTCAATGATTCCTTTGATTTAGTATCACTTACACACTCGCATCAAACCCGGCAGGCTTCTAATGATAACATCTATATCCAACATATAAGAACTGGTCAATATGGAAAGAAAACAATTAAGTATATTGGAGCAGTCTATTGGAATTCAATCCGAAGTGAACTGAAAATGTGTAAACGTTTACTTGATTTAAGTTAAATACTACTTTTTATTACAACTTAACTACTCAGTTTTTCATTATGTCACATCTATAATTGTCATTTTCGTTATATTTATATATATGTTTATACTGTAATTTTCTTTAGTTTTCTTTCCATTCATCAATTAGTACCTGTATATATAGTAAGTGATCTCAAAGTAAATTAAATCGGATTTGTGATGCCTCATTTACGGATAACCAAAATAGATTGACATACAACAGTTAACGATACCGAAATTATAAAGCCATTTCCCAACAGAGCTCTTTTGCCGCCATTTTCAAAACAAAAGAAGCCCACTCTAAACACAAGAGGACCAGAGTGAAAGAATTGTGACGAATCAAATTTTGGTTCAAACCACCACCTCATGACCAAACATTGAAATTCTGACAACTGAGTTTGATGTTCATTAATTTCGATACTAAGCACCCAATAACTTAAGCAACGCAAAAAGAAGACCAAGGAAAAAAGACGGGGAAGTGTAGGATCGTTCTATCTGTAGCTGCATTAGCCTGATTTTCAGACGGTACGAGGTCGTCGGAGGAAGTGAGCGGACGACCTCGTACCGTCTGATAATCAGGCTATAGCTGCATGGGCTTTCTGTGTTTCGAGTGGACTTGCTGTGTTTTCTAAATGGCTGCAAAATTTGAGACTCTGTTTTAAAATGGCTTTATCATTAGGCGTTCGGTATCTGTTTTTATTATCCGTACCGTGAATGGGAATAAGGAAATCCATTCAAGCATCACAAATCCGAATTTAATTCATTTTGCGATCATGATCAGTACTGGAATCATCATTATCCGCAGTCGATGTTGGAACTTTTGAACAATTTAGAGCCGGTTCCGTAGGTTCCGTCAGGTTCCGTTGGTTCCGTCGGTTCCTTGAAATAGAGATGCCGCTGTGAGACCGATGGAATAGGATTTGTTTCAAGAAGCTCTCCAGAGCCATTATCGGGGGCCCCGAGAAATTTGAGCTCGCAATGCATCTTGGTTGAATGAGATTCTTTAAAGAACAAAACGAATTTAACGAGCCGCACTGTCTATCGAATTGAACTTTCACCGTTTCTTTAAAACAAAACTACAGAAATGACACCATGAGATAGAAGAGAATTATCGTGTGAATGTTCTGATATGCGTTTCAAAGAGTTTCGATAGAGGATGCCCAAGAAGAAGATGGATTACAAAACCTTATTTTAATAACTTGATTTCGGTTTTAGTGAACCGACTTCAAGTTGCTCTAAATGTCTCTTAAAAGCAGTGTTTTTCATCCACTCTAATCTTTGCCATCCTACATCAAAACTGTTTCAAATGTTCTGTACTATACCTGGACCATACGCTACGAATCTGAGTAGTTATTTTTGTATTTCATCATGCGGAGAAAGTTTATGATTTGGGGGTTGACATAGACCTGTCACGTTCCGTTACAGACACAAATGAACGACTTTGTGAATACTTTGTCTTGTTATGCAGGCAAAGCCGCAGCTTCAATCCTTGCTGACCCCGCTAAGCATGCTGGGAAGACATACAATGTCGTCGGTAACCGCGAGTCCATGGATGTCGTGACGTCGACATTCTCTAAACAGCTCGGTCGACCAATTAAATACGTGCGAGTGTCGTATGACGACGCTAAGAAGGCTTTCACGGGCCTCGGCTTCCCCGAGTGGCAGACAGATGGAATCCTGGAGTTGTATAAGTATGTACTGTTATGTAACTAGGGTTTGGTGGGTTTTAACGGGCGCTCTCGTCTGTATCCCGCCCAACTTTATTGTAGCCCGAGACGTGATCACATGGCGTGCTAATTAAAGCTCAGTTTCAATGTGATTGCTGCGATCGCTGAAAAAAGAACTCGACAAACGTAGTGATCGTATGATTAATGGCAATTGGGCTACAATAGACCATAAACACTGGTATAATCAACTAAAAGTCGATTAAGGTATGATAACCGCCGTGGGAAATGACGTTTCGAGTGTTAGCCGTTAGCAGGAGCGAAAGACGAAGGTTATTCGCCAAGGTAATGTCTGTTCCCTCAACGAGAGACTTTCCCGACCAAATTAAAAATGAGGATTACTGAAATATTGTAATGAATTACTGATGGTTTTTTTCTTTCAGATTAATCGACAATGGATCACCTATCACCAACCTAGCAGATCTCAGCCACTTCTACTCCATTACAGAATCACCGCCGACTTCTCTGGAGGAATGGGTTCGAAGTGTGAAGACAGCATTTCAGTGAAAGATGGAAAGAAAGAAAAAACACTTCAAACACAACCGAATCACAGTCATTTTATACGCATTTAAATTTTGGCACCACTCAAGAAGATAACCATCTGATGTAATACAAATTAAATTCATTCTGTTACCGTCTTAATTATATTCATTTTGAAATCATTGGTGTTTCCTGCAATTTGATTGGTTAAAAGCAGCAGTGATTTCAGCCTAAATTGCATCATTTTGTGTCTGTTATTGCATCCTTTTGCTGAACCAATCAAAAAGCAGAATTTAAGAAGCCATTTCACAGCGTAGGGATTGCGTGATCGCTCGCGCACGCTCTTAGATTCAAAGCTCTAGCTACCCTCTTGACTTTTCTAGTTTGTTGTTGTAAAGAAACAAATTTACGAACGTTTTTCGTTTGTTAAAATTTAAAAATGAATATAATTAAGTGGTAAAAGAACTGAGTGGAGTGCAATTTTGGTCTGAAATCATACTCTTGATTACAAATTGCACTCCCGCTTCGCGGACGTGCAATTTTGTAATCACTCGTATGATTTCAGACCAAATTGCACTCTACTCAGTTCTATTACCATTATTTATTTTTAATTTTTTAATAAAACTAAGCACATATTTGTTGATGGTTCAATCTGTTTTAATGCCTTCCAATATCACGTACTATCATATCATATCATATACTACAGTCATAACGAGAGGTTGTTAATGTGAAATATATAATTTTATGTGGTGTTTACTATATTCGTGTCGATGTTGTATCTATAGCGAGAGATTGTAAATCAGATACAACATCGACACGAATGTTGTAAACTGCTTATGAAATGAAACTATAAAATATTGAATAATATTATGAAATGTTGGTGGAAAACGTAAAATTAGAATTGCGCGCATAGTTTACACCATGGTCATGCGCAGTGTGCACAAAAGCAGGTCCCACATTGATGAGACGATTTATATGAATAAAGACGAGTTTACCATTAAGTTTCACCCTTGGGAGGTCAGTGAGCTGTTGTGAGACCTCCCACCCTCGTACAGACTGTTTATTAAAACAGTATCAAGGGATGCAGGTTGGCGCAGTGGTAAAACACGCCTCTCACAGCTGCGGTCCCGGGTTCAATTCCCGGTCCCTACACTGAAATATATTGTTCTAGTTTGTAACATGACTATAAGCTTAATATTCCCTGATTCTTCATTCTAACCAATGCATTCGTATTATCCGAAACACATACTGTAACACATAGACATTCCATTTCGGAAGTTATATTTGATAAATGGTATAATTAATAAATTACCTATTTCAAAACTAATAAACTAGAAAAATAGAATGGACGAGTAAAAATATATAGGTAGTGAATTGTTAAGTATGTATTAATGTATATCGCGCTACATCAGTTAAGTGGCTCTACTTGATCTAATGCCTTGATCTATATTACCATGGCAACTTATCATTTTATGCATTTTTCATTGAACATCTAGATAGTACCAGTGTTTCAAAGCATGGTAACAAAGAAAACAAGACCCTAGCTATTGTAGCAACGATCATAATGCCCTCGTGTAGAACCACATTCGTATTTGTTACTTAAACCGAGAGCCCAGGGAAAGCGTGTGCCAGTAAAAAAATCAAAATTATTAAAAACTTTGTATTAGAGTTAACTTGTTATTACAATTTGCGTCAAAAGTTATTGCGTTTTGCGTTAGTATTACATTTTGTGTCAGTTCGTAACAGTGGGTACTCCACATCTTTTGGGTTGGAAACCCTACCCTTCAGCCCTAAAATAATTTATATTTTTTCCTACCCCGTTCCACACCAGAAATAATTACATTAACTAAGTTAACTTAATAGTGGGGTTAGCGTTTTCGTGTGGACCCTAAGAACGGTTGCGAAGGAGACTAATAATCACTGAACCCCGTAAAAATAATACATTTGAGATACAGCACGTCTTGTGCATCTATTAGAACCTACCGCTTGATCCAAACCTGTCTTTCTCCTTTTGACAAGCACATTTGAACTGCTGTCTCATCTTGTATGTTGAGCTGACCTCAAGTTTTTAGTAAGCTGCTCGAAAACCGCGCAGAGTTTTGCCCCCGTCAGGTGTTCCAGACTCCCACAGGTAAAACTGTAGGCGCGACTCGGTTGCAGATGAAGAAAAACTCTTGTTTTCAATACCACCGTTTGGAGTGGTGGGCCGGAAAAGAAAAACCATCCTTCAGCGCGATCCCTATACTCTTTGCCCCTGGTCATAAGGGGCATGCGCGATGAACTTTTCCCGTGCACCTGGGTGTGCGTGTAGCTCGCCGGATACCAAGGTGTTGGGATTACGGAAGAGCAAATCTTTGATATTAAGCCTTTGACGTCCGTAAACTAAAGCACGAATAAAATCCATGTCAAAAGGCTGGGCTGTTGATCCCTCCATTTTCTCCCGGGGTTCCATCGCCATTGTGACCCATTGGACGTGAAGTTTACTAATGGGATTAGCTGCAGCAATACGATCACAAAAGGCAGGCGTCTCCAGCTCACAAGTCTTGTCTTTTGGGTTGAATCTGGAGAGGAGGCGAGATAAGGGATCAGAAACCAATGTGAACCCCAATGTGAACCCCTTTGTTTCAGTTACATTTTGTAACAGTAACAGCAAAGAGATATCCATACAGAGGTTTTCTATTCGTTGTTACTTGGAGTCCTTATTTTTGAAATGTGGGCAATTTCTAATAAGGTGTGTTTCTTCATTGCGGAAATAACATGCCCTAGCGCTACGCCGGGGATACATTAACTGCGGGGGACGAAAGGGAAACCTCTGCTGGGCTGAGCGTCTCACTGGACCAAACGAAGTCTGACTGACGGTTGTAAGGTGTTCTCAGGCCGCTGAGGGTTTCGGAGGCAGACCACAGTTAGTGCGCTGAGTATTACTACCGGCGCTACTCCTGGCACTGCTGCTGGCACTGCTTCTGGTACGACTGCCGGTATGGCTTGGCCTCTAGGAAACTGCACTTCGTCCATGGCGTGGTACGAGAGGCTTCAAGCGCTGCACACGTCAAGCACTCATAGAAAGAAATCTGAGTGGCACAAAGCCAGAGCGGGAGGCGCCTTATATAGGACGCAGAGCATCATGGGTCTCATTGTTATGCTAATTATCGGGTTTTGTTTCCGGTACTTTGAATAGTGTCCAACGTTTTAAACAACTAGGATGGCTCCCATATTACCATGAAGCAAAAATAAATAAATCCTTATTAGTATATAAACGGCTGTACGGGGACTGTCCATCGTATATGTCCCAGATGCTGATGCGAAATGCTGATGTTAATGAGAAAACCAGCAGATACGGAAAATTAAACCTAGTCTGTCCCCGATTCAAACGGGAGACAGAGGAAGGGAGGTCGTTTGTAGTATGGACTACACGTTTCTTAGCCTGCTTGCAGGCGGTGGAGGGTGTTTTTTCGCGCAGCAAACGGATCATCGCCGCCATATTGGCCGAGCGTGATTGAGAGCTGGGATCGAATGACAAATGGAGGGGGGAGGGGGTTGGGGGAGAAGAAGCAGATCTGAAAGACCGCCTGCACGACACGTAGGTTTGGAGCGCGCCACTCAGTATGCGCATGCGTGAAATGCTGACGAACTGATTCGATCCATGTGACAAAGGAGAAACATGGCGGATATTTTGGTTGATTTCCACGGCGTCAAAATATCGAGAAAATCATCTCACTTAAACCTACAGTTACACTGAAAGTTTGCACGATTACTCCGTTGCAATAGATGAAGGATTTTAACGGGAAATTTTAGCAATGAATGAAGTGAGTAGCGCCAAAAATCCGATAAACTTTGGATTTCCATGGTGATTGAAAACACGACAACGTTTACAGGCTCTTTTTAAAAACAACTTTGGAGCTCCAGAGATCGGGTTATTCTAGTTTTTGAAAAACTTTCGAGCATTGGAAGTCATGGCCCAGGTCCAGTTGATGAAGACCAAGCAAGTCGTTAGTTATGGAGTTTTGTTGGTGAAGTTTGATGACTGTTTGGATTTTGCTTGGATCGTCCCTCGTGCTCGTGTGCTTGGCGAGGTATGCATCTGGCCTCATGACATGTTGAGCAAAGAATGCTCTGATGCCGATCATCCTAAGGTGTATAAAGGTAAGAAGGGTTGGGATCAAGTGTAGTTTACGAATCGAATCGAAAATTTTCTATTGAGAATCACTCGAAATTCAAATATTTTGAACGACGAAATCCCCAAATATTGACTGGGGTGGCAAGATCGTGTGGAGTTTTGTCGTCCAAAAAATTATGTTTGATCTTCGAGTAATTCTCAACAATAAGTTTTCGATTGGAGTCGTAAACTACACTTGATCCAAAGTGTTCAATTTTAGTTTAATAAAATGTTCTATAAGTTTTCTTAAATATTAATGATCCGTTTAAGTGGCACTGCAGTGTCATTGTATTTGCAGTTTAGCCTGAGTCACTCACCAAAAGGCAGGTCAATTCCTTATACAGTTTTTGTGATGGTAAAGATGCATTTATGTTTACCAATGAAAATTGAATGAAAGTTGTGTTTACATGTGTAGTTTGCTGTACCACACAAAGTAAGTCTTGTGTATGTACAAACTCTATGATTAGTCAAAACACAATAAACTTAAGATGGACACTGCCATGATACAATTAAGTAGCAATAATAATATGGGTTGGTATAGCAGTCAATGAAATCCACTGTGTACTGTGTAATGCACCGATAAAGCTCTAACCACCTGAACGAGTTGCATTCGAGTCTCGTTGGTATATCTTTACCATCACAAAAACCTGTAGAAAAAACTTACCTGTTGGTGAGAGACTAAGCCAAAAGCAGGGTGCAGCTCTAAGTATGTTTACCAAAAACATCCAAAGATAATATTTCTACTTTCACTTTGTACTCGAAGTTTGTCGATTTTTTAAGTTTGCTCATAAGACAAATGAATTGGTGAATGGGCCATTCCATTTTTTTTCCACAACCCCCCTATGGGGGAGCTCAATTTTGACTAATCCCCCCTTCCCTTGGGATTTTCTAACTTCTACCACCGCCAACCTATTGGAATTGGAAAAAAATACCCCCTCCTTGGATTTTCAATGATTGTCATTCCCCTCCCCATTGGAAATTCACCTTCAATCCCTGGTCTCCCACTGGAATCCACAGAATTGTGAACCCCCTCCCCTTTGGATTTTCAATCATTGGACATCTTAAAATGAATTGTTTACAAAATTAATAAATAATTTAGAGGTTATTGGTCAGCTATGCATATAATATGGCTGCACATTAAATTTTGTATTTTTAAGAGTTATTCATATTTTGGCAAACCTTTAGGTGAGCGAAAATGGGAATGGAGAGTAAAAATACACAGCTGTATTAGATGTTAGTCTACTAATAAGTTTTTTTATTACATGTATATAAATTATATGGAAACTTCCCCCCTTTTTACATTGTTTTTGCTTATACATTGTTATGCTTTGGGAAGCCATTTGACTATAACTACCCAAAATACTTTTTTTTCCATGTGTCAGAGCAGGCTGTAACCTACAATTTCATGTGATCTGATTGGTTCCAGGAGCAGGCATCTTTTTCCTATCTCTGACCACGGTCTCAATTCATTGGAGTTTCTTCAATAATTTGTCTCAAGTCGAAAAGAATAGAGAGAGAGAATTAACACATTATTTACCGGCTTAGGGTCGGTCTATAATTATAGAGAAAAACTGTGCCCTCTGTCTTAAAAGTACTGACATCGGCCTGTGGCCTTATTCAGTACATTTCATGACCTCAGACTCAGTTTTTCTTTATATGGACCTGAGTCCCAGTGCCAGCAAACAACTCGTATATATTTAGTGGGTTCTTGTGCATATTTTGTGTGTTTTTGGCATAATTTAATACATGTATATGATAAAAATATAGAGGAAAATTAATGTACAATTAATGTAACTGGGACCACTTGGTGGGAGGGGGGGGGGGGGGGGGGGGTGCATGTGGCTGGGTCCAATAAGAAGTATGAATAGGCCTTTTGCAGGAACAGTCAAAACAAATTAATTAAGCTCATGATCCCATGTGAAAAGCTTTACTGGAGGGAAAAACATCTTCACAAACACAGTTTTTGATAGATTGACACTAACAGATGAACTTATAATTGATTGGAGTTGGAAAATAGCATTTCCAAACAACTTTTCAATAAATGAATTTGGAAATCTTTAGCCACCTGGTACAACCATTTGATTGTATTCTGCAAAAGGACCATTCCATCCATACACATGGATTTATTACTATGTAATTGTCATTCTTGAAAATCTTATAAAATAGCTACTAGGATCAACTTCTTCACTCAAATACACACCTGTTTAACAGCCTTATTTTATTCCATGGCAGGTCAACATCTGCATGCATTGCCACAGCAACTTCTGCTGACACAAAGATTTTTTGTTTAATGCCATCCATTAGTTCTTGTTGTTCTTTCCTGGTTAGCTTCTTGATTTCATCCCTCTGCAGCACTACTGAAGATTCAAGGGTTGACCCAGAAACCTGAAACCGGTGGCCACTAAGCTCCTTACTTCAACGTCGTATTGTAGAACTGCTGGCAAGATTTCTTTTTGCACGAGGAATTGTAATCCTTAACACTATGATTGGCTGTATACACCGGTAACCAAAATGAAAAAAATGACTATTTAGAAATATGTAGAAGCAGGAGGCTGTTATGTAACCTTGATATAAATTATTTATCAAACTCATTAATAATTTCATGAAGGAAAACAAAGGTAATGAATGTCATCTGTATTTGCCCTCGTTAACATAAACTTTGGCTTTGATTTTTTTGGCTGAAATAGTTTATATCGCAAAAATAGAATTTCGAAGTCATTGGATTTACAAACAGTGGCCTACTGCCCGAGTTTGTAAATCTGATAACACACAGCCACTCATTATGTATCTATTACATTTATACATCAGGGACGGTGGAGCGAAATTTCAAGTGGGAGGGGGGGGGGGGTTAAAAAAGTGTGTGTGAGGGGGGGCTGGCTAATAATGGTCATTAAGCCGGTATGACCAAACTATAGTCTTAAATTGACTGAGAAGTAACTAGGCAAACTATTTTTTGGCAAAAAAGTGTGTGTGGGGGGGGGGGGGGGGTGTGGTGGGGGGAGGCGGCCTCAGCATTCTGACTTTACACATGAAAATAAAAAAAAACAAGATACAATTTGCTTGACTTTATAGCCAAATCTGGAAGGTAGATACTCTCATTAAAAAATTATGTTATATTTCACCATCAGCACCACGTAATTGATAGAGATTGATTGCAAATCAATAGCATGCAAGACACCAACCATAATTTAGTGCTAAACGTTTGATACATTTTCACGGTTTTCTATCCACAGGTACTTGCAGTACATGTATAATAATTTTTATTGTATGTATAAATATGTATTTTACAAGATAGAAATATAGGAACAACTATATATTATGTGTGAAAACATCAAGATATTTAACATATATATTGAATTCATCCGGGTTAAATATATCTTAATAAAACAAACAGGTGGCTAACGAGTTAAAAAATACTTTATAGTTTGTGTAGAAAAGGCCACTACACAGGCCAGACTGAAATGCAGTCACGGAGACCTTAAAAATATGTATTTGTTTAGTATGCTGAAATTCACAATAAATGTATGTAATCTATCATTCTCAAGTGTTGTCTTGGTAATGTAGCCCCACAAAGCCTCTGATCAACATTGAGAGACAGAACAACCTGCTATTTCTCGCAAACACATACCTGTTAACTTCCAGTTTTGAATTGTATGCTTTGTTGGCCTTGTGTTTTTGCTAAGGCCTCTTTCATTCGTATTCCATGGGTCATCACTTCTTCCATTGCTGTGGGAAGGGCGTGGCCAATGGGCAACTGGAGAAATTCACTGGCAAGGGGATTTTCAACGGGATGGTATCTGGAAGCTCCTTGTTCCGATG